>CM067768.1:28235488-29435488 GCA_034642375.1 Vigna nakashimae
GAGAAAGAAAGCATATAAGAAAGACAAAAACTGGGTAGTCTCTAAAATTCCCCACCAAAACAACAAAGTATATGTATATCAATTAAGCCCTTCTTGTGATGTGAACTTTGGTCATTGGAGAGCCCCGAAGCAAGTATTCCACTACTGTGTTTACTTCTTCATCAGATACGTCTACAGAGAAATGCTTAACCACTTTCAGTGACTCCAATCTTACTAAGCTCGGAGGTTCAGGTCTCACTGAAATGGGATTAGAGAAATCCTACACAATCAAAACATGGAAATTTGAAATGCAAGATTGAAAGCAGGCCCAAATTCTGACATATGAATGCAAAAATGATATGAACATCAAGAACAAAATAAAGGAAAAACCTGCTGAAGTAACTTACATGTAACATAATTTGAAAGGGATACCAAGAAGTAAAGGTCAGTTTCTTTACATTGGCAAGCACTTGCAGCCATCTCATGATGTTTGAACTGATGATTGAACTTTTCTCAGCCCAACGTCCATCCCAAGACACGTCAATACTTACTGCTTCAAGAAAAGAAAGATTGCATGTGGAGAAGAGTTGGTGAGTGGTAGAACCCTTGATGGTGAAAAAACTAAGATTTGGAGTAGAAAGCACAATTTGGTAAGTCTGTCCTTCACATGAGGTGAAATTAGAAAGGGTAGAATTAGATATGCAAAGCACCTTTGCATCATCATTCAAACAACAGTATCTAAGGACTAAAGTGTTTAACGAGTGACAATTTGAAAAGGGCTCGGCTGAATCCTTGTCACTTGCTGTAAATCTTACACCTTGAAGATGCAAGTTTTTCAATACTGGCATGTGGAGAGATTCTGGAAGTACTATAAGAGCATAGTTCCATGCAATGCAAAGCTCAAGAGATGTCAGAGAACGAGAACAAAAGATTAAAGGGAGTGACTCAAAATCAGGTCTAAAGCCTGAATACACATCTAAAATCAACTGCTGAACGTTACAGAACAAAGCATATTTAATGATCTTGTCTAAGAGTTCAGGTTCTGTCCAACAATGGTGAAGACTAAGATTATGCAGGGAACATGAGTGATCTCGTGTAGACAAGACCCAGGATGCAAATTTCTTAAACCTTTCAACCCCAATTTTCTTCGGGGGATATGGAATAGGAGAGTATGTGAGATTGATGAGTCGTTTGCATAGGTGATTCCATCTTTTAGACAAGACACAAGTCTGAACAGCATATGTTGGGTTCATGAAACTCATTATGTGGAGCAAAAGGGTGTCAGGCAACTCACTGATCATGTCCCTCCCCATCAGTTTTACTGTGTGTTGTGATAGCAGAAGTTCAAAACCGAAGAAAAAATGAGTGTGTGAAGAGATTTCTCCGAAGTATTTATCTACAGAAACAATGTACAAAAAGTTTACTTTCTTGTAATTAGATAATAATTTCTTCTTTCAAAGAGAAACTAAGCTAATTTTCTAAGGCCGTCCTTGGTAAGCAAACAACTTCTTACCGTGTATTTCAAGCCAATAATATTTATTAATCAATCTTCGTATAAGCAACCTTCCATTGGTTCTAATCAAATTTCATATATATTATTGGAATTTTAATGCTTCTGGTCAACCATCATGAATAAATTAAAACTTAGTGAGGAGTTGTCTTCACTAATTGGAGTATAGCTACAATGCTGAGTCGTAGGTTTGTTCCTTTGGCCAACAACAAAAAGTGGGAAATAAATTATTGCTTAAACATTGAAGATTTACATTACATCATTATTTGTATCTACAATCTCCTTTTCAACCCCTCAATTATTGTCTCGTTTTATTTTCTAATCAAATTCTTCACTATGATATCTCCACCAGGCCCTAAACTTTGTTTTCCTTCTTTGTCTTTCACTGTAGCAAAAAGCATTTGAGCGATCAAATTATTCTTTGCTGTCTGCTGTTTAAGAAATCCAAACCATTCCTCCTGTCAAACTACAATTCTGATTAGCATATAACATTTTTATATGTTTTGTTGATACACTAATCTTTATAATTTGATTTTAAAAAACTGAAAGTATAAGAATAGAAAAACAATTTATCTTACATACAAAATAGTATCCTTTTAATAAAAAATGTGCATGTTTGAGTACTTAAAACAAATCTTTTAAGGGTTGGTGTTGATGTAGAATAGTCTTTGTTTATATATAGTGACATTCCTGTACTTCATTCCATTTTGATGCCATTTTTATCTCAGAATCTCCATTCACAGAGTCTTTGAGCCGAATGTTATTTGTATCTATCTTCTATCTTCTTCCTCATTGTCATGGTGTTCTTACACAAGTACTCATGACCAGTTCTCTTCAAAGGCCAAGCCATTGGATAAACCACTCAATAAATATGGATACATATTTCACCATACATCACAACGTTAGTACACTTGATATATTCACACAATGAAAGAATATCAGTTCCCATGTTGTGATCTTGACTTTTGGGGCTATTTTACGGTTTGTCTATTGTTGGTGGCTCTGGCAGGCATTGCATCTGGCCTTGCTCTAGGACTACTGTCCTTCAGCCTAGTTGATCTTGAGGTCCTCATTAAGGCAGGTCTTCCAAAAGACAGAAAGAATGCAGGTTACCATCAGAACACATGTCACTACATTATGCAGCTTTAAGATCTTTATCATAATTGGTATTACTATCTTACTTTATCTGCAGAAAGGATTAGACCTTTGGTAAAGAATGGACATTTTGTCCTGTGTACCCTTCTTCTAGGTAAATCACTGGCTATAGAGGTATGTTTTATATAGCACATGAAGTTAGTTGATGTGGCTATTAAACTTAAAGAAGCACATGTACTAGATATTGAAGTAATTATAATGGTTTTTCCTTTATTTCTCCATGATGTTCCTTTAGACAAAATCCCTTTTGACTTGAATTGCTGATTAAGCAAATACTCACACTACTTGCATGCTCTATGATCATGCAAGAAGGGTCTAATAACATTCTTGGGAAAAAAACAATTTATTTTAGCTGTTAAATGAAGGTACTATACATGATTTTGTTGAAATTTACAAAAAATGCGATTCTAATTGTTTTTGTTCAAGGCGTTGCCAATTTTTATGGACTCAATCATCCCTTCCTGGTTTACTATTCTCATGTCGGCACCCTTGGTGACTGTGTTTGCAGAGGTAATGTTTGTTTTGAAAGATGCACCAAAAAACAATGTTGAAATAAGGCATTTTTTTTTCTTAAATTAACTCATGTTATTACATTTATCATCTTAGATTTTACCTCAAGCTATATGCTCTCGACATGGACTGACTTTAGGAGCAAAAATGGCTCCCCTTGTTCAACTGCTTCTGCTGATCTTCTTCCCTATAACCTATCCTGCTAGTAAGGTAAAGTATATGTTGTATTTGTGTTTTATTCGTATTTATTTTGTTATTCAATGTCATTGTCATGCAATACATTTGTAATTGATGATTTATTGCAACAAGTTATAAATAACAGAACTGCTTCATTGTGCAACTCATGGTTATATGCACAAAATGAAAAGCTAAAGAAATATATAGAATTAGAGCATAGACACATTTATTTCAGTTTCTCAAGGAAAAAACTCATGAGTATACATCAATATCAGGTGATTTTCCTGTAAAACTCATATTATTAGAAAATTTAATTAATATCTTTTAGTATTGTTCTATTTTGGTAGGTGCTGGATTGGGGTCTAGGGAAAGAACATTCAGTTCTTCTCAGAAGATCAGAATTGAAGACATTTGTGGACTTACATGCAAATGAGGTTTTCCTCTTAATTAGTATATTCTCTTTGGCTTAACTTAATCACATGTATAAGATTAGTTTCTAAAATATTCACATGCAGGCAGGGAAAGGGGGAGAATTGTCACATCATGAAACTTCTATAATCACAGGTGCTATAGATTTGACTCAGAAGACAGCTAAAGATGCAATGACACCCATATCTCAAATTTTTTCTCTTGATATAAATTCTAAACTTGACATGTAATCTGTCATAACTCAACTTTGAAGTCACATACATAAACTTTTTTCTCCCAATTTTCATCTATAAATGCAGTTCACCTTTGTCATCAGGCATACAATGACACAAATAATGAGCAAAGGTCACAGTCGAATACCAATCCATTCTGGACACGCAAGAAGTATCATTGGCCTCATATTGGTAAGAAATTGAAGAACCAAAATGACAGAAGGGAAATGTAGTGGATTTAAGTATTTTCTGTGATAAATCTTGAATATATGAACTTGGAAAGTATAGAATTTTCATTATGTTCATATCAATTAATAAAGGCAAAAGAGAAAGCTTCCATTGACATTTGAGACAATGTTGTTACTTGCCATACATTAGCTTTTTTCTCAACATTGCTTAGTAATATTTTGTATTCATAGAGTTGTACAATGATATCTTTTCTACAGGTTAAAAACTTGATATTCTGCCGCCCTGAAGATGAGACACCCATAAAGAATTTGATTATTAGGAAAATTCCAAGGTAATAGAGCTAATTTGACAGGAACATAAAAGCAAGATTCCATCTCAGCTTTAACATCATCACTGACCATCGTAGATACTGATGTTTTTTCTAGTCATCATGGTAATAGTGCGAAGTATCACAACTTTACTAATAATTGATCTCTGTAGAAGAACTTGTTTTTTCCATTTATAAGACTTAAGCCTGAAACCATATCAAGTATTTTATTGATGTAAAATGTTGTTACAGTGAGACTAAAAGATCCTTATTTAATGTTGTACAAATTGTAAACCAACTGTTTTTAAGGAAAAGTGAGAAGATCAATAGATATGTATTGGAACTTATGATCTTCATTCATGCAGTAGTCACTACTGTACTAACTATATGATATTGTTCATTTAATAATTGTGTAACAGAGTTTATGAAAGTTGGCCACTATATGAGATATTGAATCAATTCCAGAAGGGTCACAGTCACATGGCTATTGTCATGAAATCCAACAAAGACACAGAGAGCACTACAACTCGTGCTGTGGGTGCACCCACCTATTTTAATATAATTACTCATAAAACATCAAATTCGGCTCATGCTGAAGTTGTTGCAGGTAACATCTTACAGAATTTATCCATGGTATCATATCAAACAGAACAACATTTTACTTTAGATGAATTGCAAAACAAAAGTAAAAAAAAGTTACAATCTTGGGAGAGAAAAAATCATTTATCTTTGTCAATCTGGGACTTGCAGAATCTGATTCTTCCTTTGTCCTTGAAATGAGTCAGAGAAGTTCTGTACATGAATCCTGTTTAAACTCCAGTGATGCGGAATTTCATAGTCCAACATTAAGAAATGTCATGGAACTAGACAGTGAAGAGAGTCAAGAAAATGAATATTTGTCACAGGAACAAATAGATTCTCTTCCAGATGTTATAGATGAAGAGGTTATTGGCATCATCACAATGGAAGATGTCATGGAGGAACTGTTACAGGTTAGAATGGGTTTTATAATATACTGTCAATAATGCAGAATACACTTCAAAGTGTTGATTTTGCCGTTTAATATCTTAAACTTTTTAGCTATTAACTAACCAATTTGATTCATAGGAGTTTAGTGAAATGTTTCATCATTGTTTGAAACATCAAACTTATCATGTTTTACAATGCTGATTGCTATCTACTTTTTTCATTTACAAGAAAGACATATTGGATGAAACTGATGAATATGTTCACGTTCAAAAGAAGTGAGTAAATTTGCATTGAATTTTGATATTACCTCCTTCATTTCTGCTTCCCCCAAATAAATTTACAGCAATTGACAGATACCATGCTTCAATTTTTCTTATTTTCAGCATTAGAATCAATCTGCTGCAGTCACTTAAGTCACAATCAAGATCATCATGGAGGGCTTCTGGTTCTGGTCATCGATAAAGAACTTTCTACTATTTATTTTGTTCAGTCTCAGTGACATGAAGATTCCTCATCTTCACAACATCATGGTTTTGATTTTCAAATATCAATACAATAATATTCAATTCATTGGAAAAGTTGTTTACATTTTCATTTAATTATTGTTTATGACATAATATTTGCTTTTAATGTGTTGACCCTGTAAAAAATTTTAACTGATATGTGTGAAACTTAATAAATATATTTAAAATATCCGTAGCATTATAACAAATATCCCAAACGATGATGAGAGAGATGATGAGGCTCATGACCAACCATTTACTTTATGGATAAGATATACGTGAATAAAATATCTCACTCCAAGCATGATGAACAACCAAACACAGCAAGAGAAGCCATGAAAACTCTGATTTGTGCACCAAACTCTTCTATCATTCTCTCAAAACTTTCTCCATGCAGACCAAACTTCCCAGCTTCTTACCCTACACAAAAGCTCAACCACCCCTTCTGCACATTAAAGCCTTATGCTAGCGCCAAAGGCTTTTCTTCCACTCCTCCAACCGTAGGAAAGGATTCCAATGAGAGGCCTATTAGAAGGAAAAACATTGATGATGAGGATGCTGATGATGAGCTTCCCAGCACAGTTATTTACAGGATAATACGTAGGATTTTGTTCTGTGTGGGGGTGCCAATGGGGTTGGGGTTGATGTTCATGCACATTTTTGGGGTGCTTAGGGAAAACCAAGTGTATGATGCACCACGGTGGCTAGCCTTTATGACTGCTTTTTTGACTTTTGGAGCTTCCTCTGTTGGGATTGCATATGGGGCACTGTCTGCAAGTTTGGATGCAGAAAAGGATGGTTCTTTTCTTGGGGTGGAACAGATTCAGAAAAACTGGGTAGATATGTGGCAGGAAGAAGATGCTGCAAAGTAGATAGTTTCGAATTATCACCATGTATTCATAGTTCTAATTATACTGCATATGTCATAATGATTGTTCAGAATTATGATGATTCCAGAATATATAGTTCTTTCTCAGAATTATAGAGATAGATAAGTCTGCAGAGGGGTTAATGATGTTGTATGAGATGCATTAAATTGTGTGCTTAGAAGTCAGAACCATGATTGTTGCAGTAGCTGCTACTATGATCGGTGAAATATTTGAGAAATCTAATTTCTAAGTGATAACATTTAGTAGTATTGGCCTTACAATAATTTGACTCAACTTCATAATCAGCTTGGAAAATAAGATTTATATTCATCTGTAAATTAATTCAACTTCATAAATCACCTTCTAAAATAAGATTTACATTAATCTGTAAATTAATTTTATGTTCATGTATGAATTCCATGTCTGCAAGCCAATGCCAAAAGGTTATGAGATCTGTTATCTGTGTTTATAACAGAGCTCATGCTTGTTATGTATCTGATGATAGTTGTACTCCTTTTTGCAGATACAACATCAAGAAACTAGTTGATAAACTAATTTGGAAACTTTAATGATATTCTATTTCAAAAGCAGATAAATCATCATTTTTTTTTTTTGAATTGAGACAGAGAATATGAAACCAAACATCAGTATAATCATATATATTATACGGGTTAAATGTTTCTCAAGAAATATCTTATTTGGGCAAAAATAACTGATCTGTACTGTACTATAGTTAACTATATTATATTATACTTAAAAAAACTGATTCACTTTTGCTAATGGTTCAGTATACTATTTTATGACTATTTTATGGTTTAGTTTTTAAAAACTGAACTTATAACAGTTTCAGTTCAGTTAATTGTGAAAACTATATCTACTATTTTCTCTTCTTTAATTTCCGTTCAATTGCTCTATCTTGCTAAGAAAACGATAATTAATAATAAAATATTAATAAAAGAAACCGTTCAAACAAAAATTTAATAATAAATTTTTTAAGACAAAATTTTTTTCTCACAAATTTTTATATTTTTTTCATCAATAAACATATATTACTTTTTAAATAATATTATTTTAAGTAATAAAAGTAAAATATATTTTTTTAATTTAATTTTATTAAATGATTAAGTAATATAAATCATAAAAAAAATAATACTTTAAATATATTATATTCTTTAGCATATTATTAAATATGTAAAAATATGTTAAAAAAACTTTTAATGATATTAAAATGTGTGTAAGCGCACACACTAAAATAACTATTTATTTTAAAAATCAACTTACTTTAAAATAAATATCAATATTATTATTTTTAAATGATAGTATTTTACATACTAATACTAAAATATATCTTTTAACGTTAAATTTTGTTAAATAAATATATAATGAAATATCATAAAAAAATAGTAATGTAGCAAAATTAATTAATATTATAGAAATATCAAATGACAAAAAAATTAACAAACTTTTATTAAGAGTAATTTTTCTAGTATCATCTTTTATTATATTATAATAATTAATAAGTATTAGTTTAACTTTTACATAATAAAATATAAATAATAAATAATTGATTAATAAAACAATTTTACGAGGGAATAAAATAAATATAAATAAAAAATTATTTTAAAATAAAATAAGTAGATCAAAAGATAAAATAAATTATATACACATATAAAACAAAAAAATATAAATAAAAAATTAAAAAAATAAATATAAAAGTAAAATAATATTCATGACAAAATAAATATAAATAAAAAAATAAAAAATAAAATAAAATAAATAATAAAATAATTTCCATACACATATAATAATAAAAGAAATATAAATAAAATAAAAAATAATAATATCAAATAATTAAAAAATTAATTTGTAAGACACTTATAAATAAAATAAAATAAATATTAAAATAAATTTCAATTAAAAATAATATGTATTGTTATAGTATTCAGTTTAAAAACTAGTACAATTTAGTTTAAAATTAGTATAATTCAGTTTAAAATTAGTATAGTTAGTAGTTCAATTTAGTTTATATTATAGTTTAGTACAATTTAGTATAGTTCAGTTCAGTCCAGTTTGATAAAACAAAAAACAGTTCAGTTCAGTTTGTCTGAACTGTTTTACAGCTCAGTTCAG
This sequence comes from Vigna nakashimae, assembly GCA_034642375.1. Classification (NCBI taxonomy): domain Eukaryota; kingdom Viridiplantae; phylum Streptophyta; class Magnoliopsida; order Fabales; family Fabaceae; genus Vigna; species Vigna nakashimae. The sequence continues at coordinate 28,244,428 of CM067768.1, forward strand.
TTTATACAAATTAGTTTTTAGTTCAATACAGATTTTAGTAGTATCCTAAAGGGAATGGTTTTAATCTTAAGGAGATAGAATTTTAATTTATATTCAGAACTAAAGAAAATAAATCCTGCAACTTTAAAAAAGATAAAAAAAAAATCCAAACAATAATATCACATGTGATTTCTCTCTCTTAAACATATAACTAATACATTAAAAAAAATGCAACTCTTTGAGCCTGGCCACGGAAACATCACACTTCCACTACACCACATCAATTTTGATGAAATAACAATAGAAAGAATTCTATTTAAATTCTACTATAATAAGTTTCGAAATTTAAATAATAAAATAGTATTAGGTAATTTCTTATTTCCCTTCCTGACACTTCCAACACCCAATGACACCCAAAATAATTATTTAATATTAGAAAATATAAAAATAACATTAAAAGATATTTTTATTTAATTTGGATCTCACATTACGTTCTTTAATAGTGTTCAGTCACTTTTTTAGTCTTACCTATTATAAACCATTCGGTCTTGTTCTTTGGGATAGTGAGAAAATTGTTCGGTCTCCAACGCAGGCAGAGTGTTCGGTCTTGCATGTGATTTCCATTATTGTTTGATAACTTGTTTAAATTCAGTTATTTGCATGTGATTTCCATTATTGTTTGATAACTTGTTTAAATTATGAACAGACTATGTATGAATGATGGAGTGAATGTTTTTATAAAGGATTATGCTTCAACTTGTATAAAAGAGAATTCCAAGGAGACCGTCTCAGTGATTGGATATAAAAGTGGTGATAAAGTATGAATATAGACAGCGAAATCCACGACGTTTATCCTGAAATTCTAATGACTACTAGTTCTCAAGTAAAAATGGGTAAGTCATGTCGTGGGAATAGCTGGAAGCCCTAGCCTAGGTAGGACCTACGATGAATGATAACGGGCTAACCTCATGTGACAACTGATGGGTTTCCAGTTACTACATCCACGAGTGCACGAATGACCATAACTACATATTCATACTAGTTCGGACGATCAAGTTAAAGTGGTCGATCAATATGTGTTCATATGCTTTATACATACATACATACATACATACATACATATATATATATATATATATATATATATATATATATATATATATATATATATATATAATATATGCGATCTATTTGTTTGAATCGTATGCTCACATGACTATTAAATTACATTAGCTTACTGTTCTTTTCTGTCTTGTATATGTTTTCCGTTCGATATTTCTTCTTTGCAATGATCATCCTGTGGGTGTGAACAGATGATGACGAGTGTTCTCTAGAACAGACGTTGGATGGAGAGGACCCAACTGCTTAGACTAGGGTCGTTCGGTCATGTATAATTTTATATTAGGATAGAATTTTGTAAAGTTTTAAATTTATGGTTATTTTAGGATCACTGTAAGTTAACTTTACTCTCATAAACTTTTCTACATTATTATTATGTGATGAGTCTATATATAGTTTTCAGCTATATTTTTAGGATGTTACATTATGAATATTTGATGAGTAAGTTTTTTAAATAAAACATTTTTTTATCATATTTTTAAATCCCAACTTATATAAGCTAGGACAAAGTCCTCTCAACGAGTTAATTTGAGAGTTCTAGATACAAAGTGAATGGATAAAGGATTTCACTTTTTAGTTAATACAAAAATACTATGTTTTAGTTTTGAGGGTTACTCCCTACACCACCCTACACTGCTCCCTACACCACATATTTTTTGAAAATTCCAAAATTAATCTCCATTTTTTTTTCAACGAATATGTCACATCCGTTTAACTTTTTTTAGTTTTTAGTTTATTAATTTATTATATTTTAAATTCAATATATAAATATTATTTAATTTGTTTTAAAATTAATTACGTAATTATATAAATTAATTTTATTTTATTTAATACAATAGATATTATTAATTTAATTTATATATTATTATTTAATTAATTATTTAAATATCTTTTATATAACTAATTAAACAGATATTCTTCATCTGCCACATCCATTTAAGAATTTTTTTTTGTTTTTAGTTATTAATTTATTATATTTTAAATTAATATATAAATATTATTTATTATTTTTTAAATTTATTATGTAATTATATATAAATTAATTTTATTTTATTTAATGAAATAATAATTATTAATTTAATTTATGTATTATTATTTAAATATTTTTTATATAATTAGTTAAACAGATGTGTTGTGGTCACAGATTAAGTTTTTTTTTAGTTTTTAATTTATTAATTTATTGTAATTTAAATTAATATATAAATATTATTTAAATTTTTTAAAATTTGTTACGTATTTATATATAAATTAATTATTTTATTTAATAAAATAATAATTATTAATTTAATATAGGCTTAATTACCTACTTAGTCCTTAGGAGGTAATTTGCTGTTTAGTACCCGATTTTAAAAATGTAGGCATTTGGTACCTATGTTTTGAAATTTGTATCAATTCAATCCTATCCAGTTAACGGCGTTATAATTTATGCGTGAAATTAAGGACGTTAATGATAGCCTGGGTGGAATAGCTATCAAATGTTTGAATGCATCTTCAACTGGATAGAATTGAATTGATACAAATTTCAAAACATAGGTACCAAATGCCTACATTTTTAAAACGGGTACTAAACAGCAAATTACCTCCTAACATGGGAACTAAGTAGGTAATTAAGCCTTTAATATATATTATTATTTAATTATTTATTTAAATATATTTTATGTAATTAGTTAAACGGATGTGTTGCATCTGATCATAATTTCTTTTAGTTTTCAATTTATTAATTTATTATATTTTAAATTAATATAAAAATATTATTTAAATTTTAAATTTATTATATAATTATATATAAATTAATTTTATTTTATTTAATAAAATAATTATTATTAATTTAATTTATATATTATTATTTAATTAATTATTTAAATATTTTTTTAATTAGTTAAATAGATATGTCTCGTTCAGGTATTTTTTTTTAATTTACTAAAATATTACATTTTAAACTAATTTATAAAGTATTTAAATTTTTTTGGTGGTGGTGGAGTAGCAACATTCTTTAGTCTTTTGTAAGTCGAGGATACTTTTGGCCCAAAAGCATACCCTATTTAGGGTGGATGCGGGAAAACACCGAAAACCATTTTGCTATTCCCTAGTTCCCCTTTTACCCTTATCTCAATTCATTACTTCTTCTATGCCTCCCAAACCTCAATCCAAAGAACTGAGAACTTTTAACAATCTAGGAGCATCTTTCAAACATCCAAACCCACAAGGAGTCACAAGACTTTTAATGTCTATACTTTCCATTCTATGTTTTTGACAATCACAAATTTCAACTCAGGTCACCGGAAAATGAATGGGTATTTCGTAGCCGTTTAGGGATGAAGTCGGTGTTATTTTGGAGACAAAAAGAGAAGAGAGGGTGAAGAGAGAAAGAGAGAGTCGTAGAAGCGTGGAGAAGAGAGAAGCGAGAGTGAATCGAGGTTTCTTACTTGATTACCTCTTTTTGTCGCTGTAGCATTACCTCTTTTTGGTTTTATTTTGTTATGTTCTTGTCCTGGTTTTTTGGCCTTGCAGCTGTTTGGTGAATTGTGTGGCTAAAACAGAAGTTTCATTAGTTTCTCTTCAGCGCAGCATACAGAGTCCTTTTTTTCCTTTGAATGTTTTAATGATATTTGTTTGGGTAGGTTAGAATGGCGAGTGAGGATGATGCAGTGAAGAATGCAATGATAGTTGATGCTCGGGCTAGAAACATTAGTCACAATGTGAGGTGCACGGAGTGTGGGAGTCAATCCATTGAGGATTCTCAAGCAGACATTGCCATTTTGCTCAGAAAGGTGCTTTTCTACGTACTTTTACTTTCTAATATGGGTGTCCTTATTAATTATTTCCTTAGTGCCATTTGAAACATGATTTTGTTAGCGTGTTTCTTTTGTGTTTCATTCAACTACTTGTTTGGAACATCAAATGACTTCTAAACTTGAAATAATTTGGAGAAAGGACTGAGATGATTTGGTGCATAAGGGTGGAGTCTAACATCAGATTGTTGTTTTTTGTTTGCTACTTAAAAATTAACATCGACACCCAAATTCTTTTTTTTATGTAAATTCTAGAATGAGTTATCAAATATCAATGTATCGTTTGGATACATTACTTTTTAATGAGCTTTCCCTTGTTGTAACGGTTCAACTTTTATGGAGTTATGCAGTATTCTTTCTTGTTTACTTGTGTAGTTTATCTTCTTTGAGGCTTATTTTGGCTTTCTGTCAATTACATGCCTGCCAATTTTCATTCCTGCAACTCACAGGAGGAAAAGAAAAAAGAAAAAGAAAACTCCCCCTTTCTGATTTAATTGGATACATGGTTTGTAAAGCTTTATTTACTTTGGATTAAGTCTTTTGTTTTTTGTACCCTTCATTGTCATTAACTTGAATTTTTGTCTTGATGAAGCTAAAAAAAATTAAACAGAATATGCCAGACTTGCGATGGAATTTTGGGAGTGTGAAATAACTGATTTTTCTATGTTTATAGAACATATATTTTAAGACTTTGAAGTTTCTTGCCTAGTTTTATGTTTGCTTTTGTTCCATTTCTGCTCAAAATTTCTTTAAAATGAAAAAACAGCCATGTCTGCTAGTGAGCCTTGTTTCTATCAAACAAACCTTAACACTTGTACTGTTTCTCAGTTAATTCGTGATGAAATTCGGGCTGGAAAGAGTGACAAGCAAATCTACAAAAAGCTTGAGGATGATTTTGGAGAGACTGTACTCTATACGCCCAAGTTTGATATGCAGACAGCAGCTTTGTGGTTATCACCTGTAAATTTTTTTCTGAAGGACTGAAAGGACTTGAGTTATTTTACTTTAGTGTAGTTTAAATTTTGCTGATTCCGAAAATATGTTCTTTCAAATAGGTCTTAATTGGTGCTGTAGCTGCAGGAGGATGGGTTTACAAGAAGCATAAACAAAAGACTAATGTCCATATCATGGCTCTGGATCTTGTCAGAGGTGTTTCATTGACTCCAAAAGAGAAGGAGACAATGCTTGATATTCTTACGCCACCTCCTTCACAGGGAGCTAGAACACCTTTCTGGTGGAGGAGATGGCAAGGTCAATGATCACGTTGACCATCTACTATTATGACTTGAAGAAAACCTTTGATGTGGTACATGTTTGTGACTATAAGTAAGTTTCACTTTGATGTTAATTCGCAAATTTTCAAGCTTGGTATTGTAGTACCTCCTTGGATAGAACCTAGTTTGAATCAATAAAAAAACATAATTGGAATGTGTCTTAATAAATATTTGGTTTAGAGATGGATAGAATTTATTTTATATCATTGAACATAATTGAAATGGGTGCGAAAAATAATTTCAACCATTGATTTTTGTTGGAAGGAGTAAACAGTGGGTGAAATTGATTATGAAATTAAAACAAACATGCCCCTAGTTTATTTTTCATCACCCAAGCTTGGTACGGATATACATGTGGATTTCGTTGTTTAATTTCTATATCAATCCATAAAGTCTTCCGTATTTGAGTCTTGGCATCCATATTTTGTCTCTGTGATATATTTCTAAGTTTACAATAGGATGTCCTCTCAAGATTTTCTCTGCCCCCTACGTGGACCTGGGTGCTAGCAAATCAAAGAGTGCAAACTTATTCCAAGGCACGCTAGCGCCCGGCGGCCAAGACTCAGCGGGGTGCCACTCCTAATTCTGCACCTAGTTCTTGTCGACATTTCATTGGTGCTGGGTGAGTATTGGAATTGATTCTTCTTTCAAAAAAATGTTGTTCTTATTCATGTGTTTGGGTTTAAGTTAGAACTATTGGTAGTTAGAAGTACGAGATTAGCAGGTATGGAGGGTTTAAGTTGCTTAACAATATCTTGAATTTCCTTTTTACAATATTCCATAGATTAATGATTCATTTGTATTGGTTTGACTTTTATTCACATTTGTGTTTCTTCAAAATTATGTATACAAAGGATTCGTTTCACAAATCTCTTTTTCTATTTTCTTTTTCTTCATAACTGTATACAAGAATATGAATATTTAAGTGATGATCCTTTTAACAAATTTAATTGTCTTATTTTATGTGGTTTAATAAATTTATAGCACATTTCTTTACCTAGAGTATAAACTATTATTACCTAGATAGGGCTTCTTAAAATCATGGAATATTCATATTTTTACTAATTAAAAGGAAGTATTATAACACACTTTATTTTTCACTAAAAATTTTATATTGAATATTTATTTTAGATTCATTGGCAGTAGTAATTTTTTCTTTAATTTTCTCTTAGAGTGGAAACTAAACCTTTTTGTATATAAATTGATATCTACCTCTTATTAGTGGATATCAAACTTAACAAAATTAATGTAAAATTTAGTTAAGTTTTAAATTCATATAAATTAAATTATATTTAGTTGAGTTTTTGATACATTTTTGTGATATATTACTTATTTTAAAAATTTATACTTTTTAATGGAGTTTATTCGATTAGATTGTTTTGAGTGACTTTGCTCAATTAAAAGAAAAATTAAATAATTAAAATTTAATTGAAAAATATAAATAATTTTAATACCTAATCAACCACAAATTTAAAATTTAATGAATCCTTATTCAATCTATTTTTAGATATTTCTATTCTCTTTCACATCCCTTTTCTCTCCATTAATTTGTATTTGATACCGCATTATTTCCTTTCCTTTCAATTATAATCATCGAATATTCTAAAAACATATCATTTTTCTTTTAATATTTTAATTTCTTTTAATATTTGAATTTATTTTTGAATTTTTTATTTCTTGTAGATTTTTTTTAGTTGCTTGTTGACTTGGCCTTTTAAATTTATTATAGATTTCCTTCATACTAACTTATTTACCTCTTCCTGTGCTTCTTCATCACTTTTAATTAGGTTATTAAATTGTGGCAAAAATTCTTATTTTTAAGGTGAATCTTCTAATTTATTTATAATTAATATTAATGCTGTTTGATCTTTATTTATATGTTGATTGATTTAAAATTACTAGTCACATCACCATACTCCTAAACGATAATTGCAGGTTTCTTCTCTCACTATAGGATTTTTCTAATTCATCTACTTCTAAATCACTTTTTTTAGTTAGATTCTTTTGAGCTTTCAAACTAACATAAATGTTCTCTCTTAGATTAATTATAACATCTTAAAAATACAGTCTAAAACTATATAAGAGAATAATCACATTAAATAATATTATAGATCAGTCTTACATTAAAATATAAAAGTACGCTTGGCTGAACGATCTTACAGAAAGAACTACAAACTTAAACTGTACAAGGTAAGCTATTATGACCGAATGGTTTACAAAAGCCAACACCGGTCGGTCATACAAAAGCAAAGGAAAAAGGTGATCGAACAATTACCTTACTATCCAACTAAACTACTGATCGAACGATTCTACTGTTCGGTCTTAACTTCTACCTCTACTAAGTTTTCTTCTTCTAGCGCCTCTTCCAGCAGCTCGTCTCCTTCTGCTCACATCCACATGGATGATCATTGCACAGAAAGACAACCGAACGTACAAAACAGAAAGACATAGGGTAAACTTATGTAATTTAGTTAATGTATAAACATATATTTCACACAATCAAACAAAACAAGATAATTCATCACTCGTTCATACCAAGCCTAATACTAGACTGACTGTCCGGACTGTATGAATTATGTGTAGCTACGACGCTCGTGCACCCGGGTGATGTAGTAACTGGGATACCCTCAATAGCTGCCACCCGAGGTTAGTCCTATCTGTCCAAATTAACCATAAGGACTTGGACCTCTTGCCGTTCCCACACATGACTTACCCTCCTCTATGTGAGAATGAGTAATCACGGAACATCAGGATGAACTGCCAACTTAGCATGCCCACATTCATACTTTACCAATTCCAATATACATTCATGAGCTATTCCTCCCTGGAACGCTTGTCCATAATTCAATTACATTTCATATACATCATATTCCATCATCTTCCATTTTCAAACTTCAATTTTAACTAAGATCACTAAGATACGAAATACCGAACGTAAAACTTTAACCTTTAACGAGACCGAACACTTGGATTGAGACCGAGAGGTTTCCAGTTCCAGAATAAATCAAAGCCGAGAGAGAATTGCTATCGGGGATTTGAAGGAGCCAGAGTTCAATAATATTTCTCAAGATTTAAAAGGATCGAACGTTATTTACAAGGTGAGTCAATTTGATGAATTGACCCATGAGCGTTTAAACAGAACAACTTAAAGCCTAGACCGAGTACTAAGACTCTAGGCAGAAACCAATGGAGACAGACACCACAAGACATTCAATTAATAGTACTTAGAAGACTCATATGAAGAAACCGAACGCTTATAAATACTTAGCTTATTTGAATTTAACATCAGGAAAACCGAATAACAATCAATGACCGAGCACGGTAGAGAGAGAAATCTATTGAATTTGGACGAACGCTATTTTTATCAAGATAGATTATAGAAAAGAGAATGAGCACTTGGTGTAAGACCGAACACTTACTCAGTACTAGCACTTGGTGTAAGACCAAGTGCTACTAAACTTATAGAAGAAAAACTTGATAATTATAATAAGATACCATTTTAAGTAGTGTTTTAAGAACAAACGAAAATATACAAATACATATAAATATACTTAAGTTTATAACCGAATACCAAGGAACAACTACGCTTGGCCGAACGCTCACACATAATATTACAAAACAAAGACACTCATCCTCAACTAGGATTCTTCCCAAATGAAAGAATCCAATTCCAACCAAGTTCACTAGGAAAACCGGATCAAGGACCGTTCAGTGACGAACGTACACTTTCATAAGGAAATTTCATATTAAAATTCTTTATATCAATTCATTTCTCAACATCTATTTTCATAAAATCAGACTTTCATATCATAGTAAATAATCATACTTCATATAAACAAAGCATATCAACAATCATACTTCATATACATTCAGCCACTCAACAACATGCATTCATTAACAACGAACGTACAAACGAACATACAATTAAATTAGATAAGCTTCCCTTACCTCGAATGTGACCGAACGCTCAGCTCGTGTAGAATAGCTCTCCACCAGAAATCCTAGAATCTTACGGTTCACTCTTTATGAACTAAACCAAACAAAATACCAGAAATGGTTCAGAACGAGATTATGAACGCATGCAACCAGGACTTGGTTTGCATGTTCCAGAAAAACGCACGACTGAAAGAAGGAAGAACTTACCAGCTCAGCTTCACAAACCGAACGGTTCAATTGGAAGCTCTTGACGCCGGAAGTGTTTCTGTGGTGCCTGAGTAGTGATCGGAGAAGAGAAAGTGAGTGTTTTGTAGAGTGAAGGAAAAGCTTTTAGAGAGAAGGAGGAGAAAAATGAAGTTTCAGAGTTTGGAAGAGAGGTTGCATGCAGAGAGTGACGTGAGTTTTCTTGAAAATCAAAGTTTTGCTTCCCACGTAAAAAACGGACGTCCGCTCATCTGCCAACACCTGCCCTCCACCAGCTGAGTGTCGAGCCCTTCACTTGACACATGAAATCTACTAAAACGACACGTGTGGATTTAGGTGGTTCTGAACATTAATAATCATAATAAATTATTATTATTATTATTTGTACTCAAGTTTAAAATAGTATAGTTTGAATAAATTATTATAATTAAAACTATTTGAGTTTTAAGTTTATAAAAATTAATAATAAACACCGAATGATGTGAGAAAAAAATAATCAAGATTTAGAGATAGATTTTAGTGTTACTTTCTAATTTTTTTACGCGAGTGGTGTGCTTTGTTTTGAATTTTATTAAAATGGACAATTTAAAAAATAAAATACAAATATAGTACATATATTTATGTAACATGATTTTAATATATAATTTCTTACTTAATAAACAGCCTAGTATACTGATAACAAAGTTGAATGCGTGTTAAACCAACGTGAGTTCAGCTAGAAAAATCATGAAACTTATTTATATTAGAGTTTAAAGTTTGGAATTTGAGCTTTATCTTTTCAAAATGAATTTTTTGATAAAATTCAAACAAATTGCACTTCTTTATTAAAAAAAACGTTACTTTTCTCTACCTTAGTAATATAATTAATGCAAGAAAAGTCACATATTCCCGAAGAACCAACAATTCACACCGACCAATATGGTTCCAATTCATTATGACCAAGTTCAAAGGAATATCTTATTGTCGTAAAATGTAAATTACTATATCATACTTAATTATTTCTGCATTTTGAAATTATTAATAAGTGGTTGATCGTCATACAACTTGCTTTTAGTATGAAATTATTAATAAGAGGTTACATATATATATATATCAACGTCACTTTAGTATGATATTTTATAATATCTATACATTACGTTTGTGGTAATAAAAATATATGGAAAAGGCTGAAAAGTGATAAGATTATTATTATTAAATATATTTAAAATGAGGACATGAAAGAAATTTGAGAATCCACTTGGAAAGTGACGTGTTCTTTGAAAAATGAGTGGATTAGATTATACTATATTTAGAGGAAGAAGTCAAAATGCACTGGTTAGTGCTACTTGCACCTTTCGCAACCAAAAACTTTGGTTTTTTCTAGTATTTTGTTAGAAAAATAAATTTTTAATTTAATTTAATTTCATTTATAACTGTTTTTAAAGAAATTTAAATGCACTTATATATTTTAATTTGATATTATTTTTAGTTGATTTTAAATCTAATTTAATCTACAAAACTCATATAATTAAATTATATTATGTTATGATATATAATAAATATGATTTTATTAAGCTGCTTTTAAATAAAATTTAGAATTATTTGATATACTTGTTAAATTTATTATCAAATTTTAACTTATCATTCATAAATATTTAATTCTTATATTTTATACGTGGTAAAAAAAGAGTTGGAGATTATACATTAATAAAAAATATCAAATTATTACATAAAATAATTTTATCTCACTAAGCGTTACTTAAAGTTTTTTAGTAAACCGTGAATTAAGTATAATAAATACTGATATATTTCCTTTGAGTATAATAAAAACAAGAAAAAACTATAATATTAATACAAAATTTAATTTTGTTGGATTTGTTTGAATTTCATTAGTAATTAAGGTAATTGAATACATATCTCATCTTAATAATTGTCATATTTATTTATTAAAGTGAGAATAAATGTCTAACAATTAATATTGAAGAAACCTTATGATTCTAAATTTCAAAGGAAAAAGAAATGTTATAATTAAATTTTTACCATTACGAATACTTATTGGATGAGTTACCTCCCATTGAAAAAAATTGAAATTAAGATTCCAAAGAGCTCAAGATGTTTCATTTGTGCGAGTTTATTAGATTTGACTCCTAGGTGTTTGGACGGGATAAATGATATTTTCGCTAAGTTAAAATATTTTGTAAGAGTTTAGAAGCCATTATACGATGTCCGACCTCGCTAGGAAAAGTTCTTGGATTTTCATTCCACTACTTCTTCATTAAGCAAGTTAGTTTTCTTAGTGCACGAAAATATTTTTAAGAAATCGAAAGAGCTCAAAGGGAACTAGTCACTAAGCAAGTCAAATACTCATTAGGCGAGATAACCTCTTGGAGGATTTTGTTGGGTGAGTGATGAAGGTCATTAGGTAAGTTCTCTTATTTTAAAACTCTTAGGGTTATCTCGCTGGTCGAGCATGTGTGCTCATTGAGTGATATGGAGAGGATAAATATTGTAATATAGTGTATTTATTTATAATGAGATTGAATTTGCATGAGATATGTGAGGTCGAGTATAGCCAAAGTTTATGTCATAATCTACTCAAAGGTATTTAGGGTCAAGTAAAGCTCGAGTTTATGCCATAATTTATTTACAAGAATGTGAGGTTGAGTAGAGCGAGAATTGATGTCGTAATCTACTAAGAAGTATGTGGGGGCCAAATAGAATTAAGGATTAAGTTATAATCTACCAATAGTTGTTGTTGATTGTATATATGTATTTACATGAGATGTGAATGTAGTTATTTCCAAGAAAAAAAATATATGTTATACAATTATAGGATTTGTATTGAATAAGGATTGTGTGAGAGATTATCTTGAGTCTACTAATTATCAGACTTGCATAAAGAAAAATATTTAGGTAGTGAAAACTGATAGAGGTTTTTGTGACCCAACTTATGGTATAAAAAAGAACTTTGTGTGTTAGATCATAAGGAATTTTCCCTGTCAAATGAATGGAAGACTTAGTTTCTAAGATATGAGATCTACTAAGAGGTCATATGACAAGTACATATCTTTAAGTCTAATTCAATGTACGAGTATTCTATAAGTAAAATACGTTGTCAATGGTGTTGTTTTGTTAATGATTTTGTATGGTTGTTAAATGTGATATGAAAGGATGTGAGATCCTAAAATGTTTTATTTTAGAAATGGTGATGTTATACCAAGATATATTAGCTTACCCTATTTTCTATAGTTCTTATTAGCATACACGAGGTCAAATGAAGAAGGTTTTGATGATGTCCAAAAGTGTTTTTGACCATGGTGTATAGTGGTTGTAAAAGCTTTTTAACAACCTTCTCCTATTAAAGTTTTTTTTTCATAAATCAATTGAATAAATATGTGCACAAAAAAATAACAATGTAATGTTTTGTTTTTTAAATAATCAATTAGATTTTTGGATAATCAATTAAAATGTGAAATTCAAATTCAATTCATTAGGTTTAAATTCTAATAAGATTATATAAGTGTTTTTTTTAAATCACATATTCACAATTAATCGATTAGGTATCAATTTAATCAATTAGGTTAAGAATAAATTTAGTTTTTGAAATTGATAGATTAAAATAATTGATTAAGCTTTTAACATAATCTATTAGATCTTATAGTTATAATGATTTTTTATAATTGATCATTTTGATTTTTAAGAATAAAAGGATCATTTTAAATAAGAGAGGACAAGCGTGAAAGAACATATAAGAGTGAACAACAAAAGTGTTTTTGATCTTTAAAATCAAAGAGACATTATTTTCTTCAAAGTTATAGGTGTTCTTCTACTATAACATTCAATCACAATCCATGTGATAGTGTTTTTCTTTCTAGTATTTGAATTTTTCACCTGTAATTGGTATCTGACATAGGTAAACTAGATGAAAATTATACTACAATATATATATATATATAAAACAAAATTTTGTATAATTTCAACATAAGAGTTCAACCGCAATTTAACATCTCAATCATATAGTTCATCATTAAAAAAAAGAAATTACAAACTCATGACCTAAAACACTAATTTCTCTTTTTTTGTTCAAATTGATGAATCTCAACGTACAAAAGTTAGAATTAGTTTTCCTAAACTTCTAAAATAACTCTCAAGGTTTCTAGCACATTGAACCACCTCTAGCTCCATAAGATGTTTTATCTACACATAGACACATCTTAAGAACGATCAAGTTATACCATTATGATTAATAATTATTAGAGACTCACATCAATGACTTTAAGATCATAAACAAGCATGCAAAATCTATGTGTAAAGAGAAAAACATATTGGATTTAGAAAAAAAATAAAAAATTAACTTACTTAAAAGGAAAAATTTGTTGGTTACTCTAGTAAAACTTGATACCTTGATCACATGGATAGTTTATGATAATCAAATATATGAATAAAAATATAAAAAACTTAAAAAAAATAGATAACTCTAAAAAAGTTATTTTTTTAAAAAAATTGTAGTTTTATATAAAATGAATTTAAGCTATTAATTTTTTTATATAATTCTTTTTATAATTTATTATTAAAATATTATAGTGTTCTCTTGGTGGATAAGTTATTTTATAGATTCCCACATGAACAAAATTAGTTAATTATTGTTTAAAAAATTAATAACATAAATCAATACGAAATTATAGGATTGGCTAATGCCTAACTTTTTTTTAATTTTACATCTTCTTTGTATTTTTTTATAACTATACTATTAATATGGAATATTCATGACCTTTATCAATATTTATTTTCAATCGGAAACCAAAGTCAGTACTTTTATGTAAAATCTTCTTTTAATCATATTTTTTGTATTCACAAAACTCAAACTTCTACACTTTGTTTTTATAAAGAAGATGAATATCACTAAAAAGAAAATCGACAACTCATTAATTACTACTAATTATGTATAATATCATATTTTCTTGAAACTAAATACAAATTATCTAAGTAAAGTACATGATTTTACATTAAAATTATCTGAAAATTGAAAAGGCCAAAACATTAAAATCAATTTATTTTCATAGTTCAAATTTGGCCTTATAATAAAAGTTTATACTCTAAAAAGTTATATATAAATTGACAGATAAGATGCTATCGAAATCACTCTTCAAAATAGCCCATACAGAAACGGTTGAAACAATGGCCAAAGTTTAACCATATTATAACTTAATTGTTTGTGGAAAAAAAAATGTTTATAACAGAATTTAATGTCGTTTTCTTTAATATTATATATCAGAAGAAAAATTCGCCTACGAAATCTTCTAAGTCTTTAACAACTCCCATACGCAATAGATTGAATTATTTTATGAACACTAATTATTAATACTCATAATTATTTTTATTTTAATTTTTTAATTAAAAAAATTATAGCACTCTTTTTATATTTTACAATCCATTATATTGTATTTTTTTTTTAAAATTTATTTTTTATCGATTATGAGTTAGTTTTGAATATTTTTTGTTAATATTGCATCAATTCGAAACTAAACGACACGATTATATGTCAAAATCATCGTAGTTCATGTTTCGGAAAAAATGAAAACGACAAAACATAATATATATATATATATATATATATATATATATATATATATATATATATAATACATATAATTATGATATTAAAATGTAATATAGTTTAAATAATTGTGAGATGAGAGGTACTACAGATACTTTTTAGCACCATAAACCATATTTTAAAATAAATCTTTTAAGTACATCCTCACATTTTATTTTCTAAAGTATACAAATTTATTTTGAAAATTCAAAATTCAGTTAGTGAGAATCAAAATTTCAACCATGTACATGATTTTTTTTCCCTGAAAAACAGGCTGGAAATTGACTAGTTAAAAACTTTTTTTTCAATTTTTTAAAAAGTAAGGAAAAATTTAAAAATAAAAAATATATAAGAGAAAAATAATTTATATAATTAATTAAAATATTGAGATTAATCGAAAAAAAAGAAACAAATAAAAAAATTTAAATGTAAATAAAATTTTAGAAAAATAGAGTGTAGATCCAAGTTTTATAATATAATTGAAAATAAAACTATCATTGTTACAGTGATTAGTAAATAAATTTATCTTTATTATATTTTAAGGATATATTTATTTTTTTGTATATATATGTATATATTTTAAGTTATTACATAAATTTTGTATTATTGTTTATTAAATTTATAAAATAAATTTTATGTTAAATAACTATTTCGTTCAAATCACAAAAAAGATAAAGTTATTTATATAATTTTAAATTTTAAGTTTAACCCTGTAGTCATATTACTCATTTTCATTTTTTATGGCCAAATTTATATTATAAAATAATTTTTAAATAATCATTTAAAATATTTTTACCCTTTTAATATAATATTAAAAATCTTTAAAAAATTTAAATTTTTAATTTTTTCTTCAATATATTAAGAAGATAGATTATTATATAGACAATTACAATATTATTAAATTAATTTAATGTTATATTTTAAATTTATTTACATAAGATAAATGGTTATTTTATTTCTTTTCAAAATAGTTGGAAAAAGGAAGTGTGGAATATAGATAAATATAGTATAAATCTATAAATATTTAAGTTGTTTAAGTTGACCCGCTAACAAAAAAGACAACAACCACCAGCATTTTTCTTATAGATAATGAAAAAGAAAGAAAAATAAATTGAAAAATATGGTAAAGGGAAAGAAAGAGAGCGAAATTTGATAATGATGCAAATAAGAATGTAAATAATACAATTGATAAAAATAAAAATTGTGATTAAAATGACAATACATTTTAAAAAGAGTGTGTTGACTTTGAATTTTGAAATAATAAAAGTTGTAAAATGACTTTGACATAGATTGGAATTTTGGAAGGAAGAAGAGTAAACATATCAATGGTTTGATGGAACTTACTGTCATAACTATCTTACACTTGTTTGTTATCAATATAAGAATGTGCAAATAAACTTTTTAATCACATTTTGGCTTTAATTATGTAAAATAATATCAATTGAGAAAATAGTGAATTGCTAAAATAATATCTCTTCTACAGGAATATATTTTTCTGAGTTTTTACATTACAATTTTATTCTGTTTTACTTTTTTTCTATGAAATGTTTACTTATTAGTTTGAAAATATAAATTAGTAAAATATAAAAATTAATTAAATATGAATATTATACTATATTTTATAATAAGAAAAATAAATAAAAAATAAATAATATTAAAAAACACATAAGTTATATAATTTAAAGTGTAACTATACACACTAAAAAAGAATTTTACCAAAGAGTTATTTTTGTCATTATCAGCTGTTCTAATCCATGGAAAATGTATTTTCCATGATTACTAAAATTGTTAGAAAAAACATTGTTGGTAAATGATTATCGATGGTTTTTTTATCAAACTGTTACAATTTTTAGAGGTTTTGGTAAATCCGTCAATATTTGTAGAGGTTATACATAACTATCAGTATTTGTAGAGATTGTCAGAAATCACCATAATTAACTAAGTTTTAGAAATCGTCGAAATTTACACGGTTTTTTTGAAATGCTGGAGCTTATAAGAACCATCGAAACTTATAAAGGTTCCAAAACTGTCGAGAATGCATATCAGATTGTTTATTATTATTATTTAATTTATTTGATTATGATAAAAAATGTTGTAACAAACAAAACACACAATAAAATAGTGTGATCTATCATTTATTAAAAATTACATTTCTAACATGGACATACTATCTTTCCCTTAACACCACTATTAGTGAATGTGAAGTCTAATAAGGTATTCAATCCTCCCATATATTAACTTGTATTTCAAGACATGTATATCTATGATTTGTCCATTAAAATGACCTCTGCTCATGCCAAGAGGATTAGAAGGTTATAATAATGGGTGACCATATTCAACGAAGTACACTACATAAAAAGAATTTACTAAATTGGTTATAAAACTAAGTCTTACACCAAGGTAGTTATAAATTTGAAGAGTGAAATAGTCCACTTACTTATGGAAATGAAGAATTTAAAACTAAGTAGGTCCCCTACTTAGTTATAAAATTGTTGTTTGGAATAATTTAATACTAAGTAGTACACCTACTCAATGTTAAAAGTAAGCACGGAATGAATAAAACACTAAGTGCCACACTTAATTATCAAATTCAACTGCTTTTAAACAATGAATGAATAAAACACTAAGTATGAAATCACAATTAGAGTTTCCTTTTAGAAACAACATATTATGACATAACTAAAAAACTCATCAGCTTCAATATGCACTGACATGACCATTCAAAGCTTATTCATATCATTAAGCCATTAAGCAAACAAAAGAGTGACACATGTATCAACTAGTCATAGTTCTAGGCATCTAGACTACATTTTATTAACTTGAACCATGTTTTCATTTCAATGGACATGTATATAATCTTTTTTGGCAATAACATGACAATTTCATATTTAACCATCGTGACATTGCAACTTAGATAAATCTCACCTATTGCATTTCATTCTTAATCACACACTAAAAAGTTAAAAATCCAAGTCAAGAACATGACAGTCTAATCAAAATGCAAATTCTTCATCAAAACATACTCTACCAACCTAGCATATATAACATTAAGAGCCAACAAAAAAAATCAGAGCAACATTAGAACAATCATTTTATCACATTCGTTCAAGAAAAAAAGAATAAGGACACACACGGGTTAGCTCCCTCATACCTAGTTGTAGTTCTTTTCACAGTCAAAACCTTCGTCACCAAAAGCCTTCAAGCTCTTAACGTTGTTCACTCAACCTTCACGCTCTCCTTACCACTCTAGACCCTCAATCATCAAGGAGAAAACAATGATTACGCGAATGGAACCCCTCTATGAGATCCTAGGACAAATTAGAGATGAATCAGGGGTGATGGGAGTAATGTAGGGGGATGGATACAAAATTGAGGTTTAGGCCACAATGGAATTTTGAATTGCGGCATAAGATACCATAATGATGAACTGAAAATTGAATCTAATTTAAGGATTACGATAATATCCAATAATGACGAATATAATGAACAAAGAAGAGAAGAATGGATACTATATCGTTAACGATTTAGACACCTTGAATAAAAATTATGAAAATTAGGATCACATTAAACACTTGAACAAGTCAAATTCCATGTTAAACAACATGGACAAAAATAGAAAAAAAAATGGTATTAAGCCTTTTTGTTTTTCAATTTAAGCACTTTACAAAAAATTTACAAACGTAAAGAATTTAGAACATCTATAGTATCTTATTTGCAACCTTTATTTAGGTATTAATTATCGTCTAAGAACTATAATATTTTCCAAATGACTCATTTGTACTATTTGAACTTTTGGACTCATGATATTTTTCAAAAATCCTATCCAACGCTTCAAAGCAATAATTATTTAAATTATAGTTTCATCCCAAATCAATTTTAAAACTTGTAAAAGTTTATATTTGTCACTTCCTTACTTTATATTACAATTTGAACATTAATTATCACCAATGGAATAGAAAATCGATAATGTCTTCTTCGTCCTCCCTACAAAAAACAATGAATTAATTATAGGAGCATGATATTTTATAACTTTTTGACAACAGACTATGTGTCACTATTTTATTGGTCCATATATTTGAAATAGATCAATCACAAACTACCACGTAAATTGTTGTAAAAAAGTTGTAAAAAAAAATTGTTAAAAAGATATTTTCCTTAATTATACTTGAAACAACATTCAAAACTGTATGTTCTTCCCAAGTTGAGCTATAATTACATTTAATTATTAAAAGCTAGTAATTACATTAATTCATTAAATTATCTTAAATAAAAATTATGACATTAAAGAAATAAAAAAAATTTAAACCAAAAGTCCATGTTTTTCATCATTAATAAATAATATGCAATCAAATAAGTTCATATATGTTTGTAGTTACTATTTTAATTTGTATCATACCAATTGATCAAATTCTAATATTCATAAATTATTATTGTATTTTTTATTACACCAATTGTTCAATCTCATTATGTTGTTTTATAATAAACAGTTAAATATTTATAATGAGGTCACACATATCTTTATTTAATATAGTGGATACAAATATAATCTACGTAAACATCCTTAGATCGAACCATAACTATATTTAATGATTAAAAATCGATAATTTCATTAATACATTAAGTTGTCTTATATAGACATTAAAGAGATATACTTGTTAGTAGTTGTTAGGAATAAATGGACGAACCAAATAAGATAAGAGAGTGTAACACAACAACGATAAAAATTAACATCCATATGTAACATCCCAAAATACAGTAATAACCATAAATTAGAATTAATTACATTGCATACTTAAACAATGCAGTCTTATACTAAAGTCATTGTTCAAAAGCCGAACGTAATTTAGTACAGAGTTTACTACAATACTACAGAAGTAATAATAGTCAGGGACGAACGGTTTTACAAAACCAAATAACCGAACGTTAAAAATCAAAATTAACTAGCTATCATCTATGAATAACCAGACGCTCTAAGGCTCGGCCTTGACTTCCACATCTACCAGATTCTCCTCTTCAATTATATCTTCCAACAAGGCATCTCCTTCTGCTCACATCCACACGGATGATCATTGCAATTGACAGAACAGACGTACAAGGACGAAACAACACAAGGAGAGAACACAGGGTAAGCTTATGTAATTTAATTCATACATCAACATTTAAAGTAAACATTCCAAACAACACAAGACTATAGTTCAACATATGAATAACCATACAAAAATATCTCTAGACGGACCGTCCGGATTGTATGAATCTGTGTACCTACAGGCGTTCTTGCACTCGGGTGATGTAGTAACTGGAATAATCTCATCAGCTGCCACCCGAGGTTAGCCCTATCCAAAGTACCCCTAAGGACTAGGACCTCCTGCTGTTCCCACACATGACCTACCCACCTCTACTTGAGGATGGGTACTCACGGAACATCAAGATGAACTGCCAGCATTAGCATGCCCACGATCATACTTTACAAAATTCCATATTCATCCATACATGAGTCGTTCCTCCCTGGAACGCTCGTTCAAAATCCATAACCATTATTTCATCTCATATATTGTTCATTCCTTATAATTCTTCACTTTAATCTCATTTTCGTCTTCCATTTCAATTACATAAAATAACGAGCGTTCAACCCTCTTCATAACGAGGACGAACGTTTAAAAACGAGACCGAGAGATCCTCGTTTCAGAAAAGAATAAAACCGACATTTAATGTTTAACGAACGTCATTTACCACTTGAATCAGTTGAATGAACTGACTCTAAGAAGATCTGATCAATACTCAAGAATAATTTAGGTACAAAGGCTCTAGGCCGAATCCAAATGGATAGAGACACCTCAAGACGATTAAATGACCATACCGAGAACAATTCAATTATAAAAACCGACTGCCAGTCAATGACCGAACGCGGTACACAGATTTACTGAAATTTGGACGAACGCTATTTCCACCCATTTGGTAATTTAATACTAGGACGAGCGTTCGGTATAAGACCGAGCGCCACTCAATACGTACGCTTTGGGTCGAGACCCATCGCTGATTTGAACTCATAATTATAAATAGAAATAAGGTTATTATAGGATGGTGAAGATAGAATTCAGAATGACTAAGTATCCAATTATGTTTACAAGCTTCTCAATTCCTCACACAACACTCAGGATATCTATGTTTGGCCGGACGCTCAAACATAGCACTAATAAAAGAGGGCGTTCGTCCTCAACTAGAATTCTTTCCAAATGAAAGAATTCAATTTCAAAGAAGTTTGGTAATAACACCGAACGGTCAAGGACCGTTCAATGACGAACGTTCATTATCATAGGAAAATCATATTCAAAGTTTCATTTACATTAAACTCATTTCTCAGCATAAACTTTCATACTTTCAAATACTCATATCATCATACATTTCATATTTCTCATACATCAACTCATAATCATAATCATATACAAAAATCAAACAACACATATCATACTTTATGCCACACACACAGAACGTTCATACAGTACAGTACAAACATACGAATTAAATTGAATAAGCTTCCCTTACCTGGATTCGTGAGTGAAAACGTCCTAACGTATGTTCTTGATTCGCCCAACTACAACTTCTATCCTCAAGATCACTCAACTCTTTCAACTTAATCTAACCACATAGAAATCAGAAACAACTTAGACTTACAACCCATGCATGCAACCAGAACTTGGTTTTGCATGTAACTCAAGAACGAACGGTTAGGGAAAAGAAACTTACCAGTTTCAGAATCTGGAACTATTCGGTCCAGAATGAAGCTCACAATGCAGGGAACGCTCCTATGGTTTCTGAATGTTGATCGGAGAAGAGAGTAGTGAGTTACAGTAGAGAGAAGAGGAAAACTTTCTAGAGAGAAGGAGGAGAAATGAAAATAAGTTTTTAGGAGGAAGAAAGGTGCATGTAGAGAGTGGGGAAGAAGGTTTCAGAAAATCATTTTTCTTCCCAAGGTAACACGAACGCACTCTCTCATACGGACACCTGTCTTCCACTACTGATTTTTGAACCTTCCATTCTTGACACCTGGTGTCAGTGATCAGAGTTTGGGAGTACGTTTTTAATGATCTGAGCAGCTTTTTGAGTGAAAATAAATGAGATTTAACATGTGGGGTCTGGTTAAATTTCAAGGTCTGACACCATACATATACAAGAGATTTGTATAGGAAAGGCTTTCACCTATAGTTTTTAAGAGAAGTTATATTTTAAATTAAATTTTCTTTTTATAATTTTTTTACAAATAGATAATATTTAATAAATTGATTAACTTTGCATGTAGTGATGCCACCATAAGGGAGAAAAATAGAACTCTAAATCGATACATTTTCAATTTTTTTATGTCAAATAATAAAAATAATTAAATGCAAAAGAAAGAAAAATAAATCATGATTAATAGTACCATTTAAATTCCAAATCCAAAATTAAAAGTAAATATATAATCGACGTATGTTCATAGGCAGAGCCATAATCAATTTAATGATTAAAAATCGATAATTTCATTAATACATTAAATTGTCTTAAATATAAATTATGATATTAAAAATAAATAATATTGAAATCAAAAGTCCAACAAAAGGTTATTCATCATTAATAAATAATATGCAATCCAACAAGTCCATATATTGTGTTGTGATATTTATATCTGGGTTGTGATATTTGTATACGTGATGTGTATGAAGATATTATGGGAATCAAACTATATATGTTGCATATATGTTGCTTGTCTTTTATAAATCTTGTGGTAAAGATATTTGAGAAGGTATCGTAATCCCATCAGAATCTAGAATTAAGTTTAAAACTTATGAAAAAAAACAAGAAAAACCTACTGATAATTAACACTATCATAGTATATAGTATATAACAATATAATCATATGTAATAAATGAAAAGAAGGAAGAGATAAGCATTTGTTGCAACCGAAATCGCGACAGGACGACGATGCAAACAAAGAAACGCGTTTGACAAAAAAAGATTTGGAGTCGCCACCATAATTTATCCTTGAAAACTACAGAAAAAACATAAAATGATAAGGCATGGTCTACAAGAACCAGATTCTAGATTCGGGAGTCGGTTACGTGTAGGGAAGGTATGAGCACCCTACAACGCCTGCTCTAAGGCAGTACCTTTAACTAAATATGCGAATATGATGTGATTTTCAAAATGTTTAACTATTCGCTAAAATAAAACTCTAAAGAAACAAAATATATTTTTTAGCTATTTTTGTGCCCGACAAGGATTGACCTTGCTCCTACGTATTCTCATTAAAATGAGAAATCAGGGGGTTACGTAGTTCTTTTAGAAACTGCTTGAAAATTTTGTTTGAGGAATTGTTTGAAAAATTTGTTTGAGAAATTTATTATGGATAAATTTGGATTTTTGGGGAAGTGAACCTGACAAGGACTAACCTTGCTCCTACGTATCTCCACTTTTGATGGAGAATCAAGGATCACACATATGCTTAACCTTTAAAATAGTTTTTGGTATTTTTTATAAAAGAAAGAGAAAAAAATTTTAGCACAAGGACGATGCGAGCGATCACACATGTGTTTAACCTTTAAAATACTTTTTTGATATTTTTTATGAAAGAAAGGTTTTCAGCACAGGGACGATGCGAACGATCACACATGTGCTTATACCGTTATTTATTACATATTTTTTAAAGTTTTATATTTTTTTATTTTCTTTTTATTAAGAAAGAGAGGTGAGTTGAAATATCCATGACATAAAAATGTGAAAAAGCATAGGATAAAATTGTGGTAGAAAACAAGATAAATTTATAAACTAAAAAAAATGGTCAAAATGCATATAAATAGAATGAAAAGAAAATGTGTACCTTGTTGAAGATTTGAATGATGAAGCAAGACTTTGCTTGTAATAAGTTGTGAGAAGAGATAGATTGATGGTGAAGAATATGAATTTATAGTAGAAATGTAGTATGTGATTTACTATGTATAGAGGGATTAGGAAATAGTAAAATGTGAGAGAAAAATGAAGTAGCGTTTTGGGATGGAATGAAGAGGTTTTGAGAGAGAAGAGATAAATATTATGTAATTGTGTGTGTATGTAGAAGAATGATAATAGGGGAGATAAGGAATATGTTGAAAGATACGTAGTTTGGGAGAGAAGAATGAAGTAGAGTTTTGGGATGGAAATGAAGAGGTTTGGTGTGAGAGAGAAAAGATGAATATTGTGTAATTGGGTGTGTTTTTAGGAGTGAAGAGAATGTGAGTATTTATAGAGTTAAATATGGAGAGAGTATTAAATAAATTATAATTTTTTAAAAATGAGTGAAAAAATAAAGAAAGTTAAAGTAAAAGAAATAATATAAAAAGTTGGTGGAGAGATTAGGTGAAATAAAATTAAGTTAAAGAAATAATATAAAAAGTGGGTGGAGAAAGTACGTGAAATAAAATATATTAAATAGTAAAAGTTAATGTGGAAAATAAGTGAAAGAAATAATATAAAAAGTTGGTTGAGAAAGTAGGTGAAATAAAATATAGGAAATAGTAAAAGTTAATGTGGAAAATAAGTGAAAGAAATAATTTAAAAAAGTGGGTGGAGAAAGTAGGTGAAATAAAATATAGGAAATAGTAAAAATTAATGTGGAAAATAAGTGAAAGAAATAATATAAAAAGTGGGTGGAGAAAGTAGGTGAAATAATGTTGATGAAGAAGATATAATTAAAAAATGTAAGTGGAATAATTAGAAAAGTTGGTATATAAAAATTAATAAGGAAATGAGGTGGAAAAAGTAAAAGAAAAAGGTAGATGATGTGGAATGTGATATGGATGGTGATGTGGAGAGTGGGGTGTGATAAGAGAAAAGGGGTGGTGAGGAAGTAAAAAAAGTGAGATTATTTTGGGCCATTGAATTAAGGAATAAAAATTTAATTTGAGGGTGCAAATAATAAAACAAATAATATTTTTTTCATTCTTTTTTTTTTATTTTTGTGATGAATTTTATTTATCCCGACGAAATTGGGTATTGGCAACATTTAACCTTCCTCCTCATTTATTTTCTTTCTCAGTCTATTTTACCATATACTAAATTTCTCTCTCTTTTTTTTATAACTTTGTTCTAGGTCTCTTTAGTTGAGTAACAATAACTTTAAGCTGTAGAAGTTTAGTTTTGAGGAAGATTCGATCTAAGGTAAGAAAAGTTAATAAAAATTTGATAAATATTACTTATTAAAGTTTGATAGCAATATTGTGATATTGAACTTTATGGTATAAAAGATCGATTGTGTTATTGTTATTTTGATCTTTTTATTTGAATATGTACTTATATATATGTTGTGGGTGATAGTGAAGAGATGATGGAATTGGTGAAATGATTAATTTAGTTTAGTAAAACGATGCACTTTGTTTGGTTTTTATTGTTTTGAGCTGCATAATCTAAGAAAATTGAATTATGATGTATAAACATTGTCACTTGAGTTGTTTGGGTTGGTTTTGCATTAAACTGAACTTTGATGGCATGGTTGCTGGGTTGTTCTATTGAGCTATTTTTTTGCTTGTGTTGATCAAAATATTTGTAATGTAGTTCTTATAAAGAAATGAGATTGATTAAAATAGATGGTTTATGTTTGACGTGTTTCAAATTGGTTCAGTGGTGTATTGAAATACTTTTGAAAATGAATGAGCTTATATGGCACGAGAAAATCTTAAAACAACTTATATATACCCAATGAATCAGTTTTAAACACACTAAAACCCCCTTACATATTTAATAGCATTGGATAGTACCACATAATTGCTAGGCGCCAAGTGGAGAGCTTAGATAAGTGAACTTTTAGGACATTTGACAGTACCCTGTGACTGTTGTGGTTCTAGTGGCCTAGAGCAGCATGTGCCACTCTAGGACTATTGGGTGTTCACAAGTAAATGAACTCCAAGGATTCTGGTGGTGCTGGACACCAAGTTTTTAACGTTGGGTGCATGTTTCGAGCATTTGGCGCAAGGTTTGGGACACTAAGTGCCAACGTGATTTTTATTACTAAGTTATCTCGATAAAATTATGAGTTTTTCTTCGTTAACCGTTGGATCAAAATGAAAATTTGATAGCTAACCATTATGATATGTGATTTAAGGTTTGTGGTTAGAGAAATGACTTTCGCATTTTAGATATAATTAATGAAAATATTATAATTAAATGTTATACTAATGTAATAAAAAATAAATGATGAACTATAAGCATTTAATTTAAAATGAATAATATGTTATTTATGTTATGAGATTACTTTGTATTGAAGTAAAATATAAATTTATGACATGATGTAATGATTTAAAATTATATGAGAATGTTATATGTGAGCTATGGTCTCAATGTGGTGAATGTAGTGATTCCTAGGAAAGGAGTATTACATTGATGTGATGATAGGAAATGTGTTGAGAGGGATTATGAAAGATAGTCTTTACCCTAATTATGCTCTAGAGGGATTGACGTCCTAATGTAAAATCTATAGCTATAGCTCCTAAGAGGAAAAAGTGAGTATGACACATTTAAAGTCTTGGTGTTTGCTCAATACACTTGAATTTCAAAAGTAAAGTCAAATGTCTAAGTGTTGTGGGCCACCAGGGTTGTGATTATCTTTGTGTTGATATTGGCATGCTTTTGGTAGACATTTGATTATTGTTGAGAGTATGTGATGGTTGAATTGAATGAGATTAACATTCATTCTAATGTGATATATTATTATAAATGATATGTTTAATTATGACTATACTAACTTATTCTGCTATCTATTGTGTCGTGGTTTATCCATGTGAGCCTTATCGTGAAGGTTATGTTATGATGATTGAGGCTTGAAATTATATTATGAGAGATAAAAGATTTCTTGCTACTAATTATTGACTTCAAATTAGATAATGAATCCTATCTGTGATGCAATTTTGATTGGTTAACTACATTTAGGATAAAGATGAGGATAATGTGATGAATGATAGAATTAACATATGTAGTATTTGTTAATTTTCACTAACTTACCTTCCTGTGACTATGTAGTTTCCACATGTGATGATTGTATGTTATACGTGAACAAAGTATTATATACATATTACAGGAAATAAAAACAAATGTTAGAGTAGAATGTTTATATATGTATATATTATTATATTTGATAGTACTTCTTATATATATAACAATTATATTTCTTTTGAAAAATATTTGAAATAAAGTCTTGGAGAACTGTAAATATATTAAGTATGCACAATTTCATTATGTTACCTGTTATTACTAACTGATGAACAAATTGATAAACAAATTGATAGTGTGATATATACTAATTTAGGTTATTAGAATTAGAAAGTTAGAAACAAAGAGAAATCTTACATTATATTTGGATACAATAGACCATCTTATAAATACAATATACCATCTATCAGTGACATTCCAAAGCGTCAAAGTGCTCATGAGGAATTAGATGATATAAATATATATTTTTTTTGCACTCAAATATAGTATAATTCTTGGAAGCTTTACAAATCATATATTCAAACTTTCTCATGTTTTCTTGAAATAAGTCTCACTAATTATTTTTAATGAAATGAAATATAAATATTTTGAAACACCATGAAGTTTTTGTACTCTTTTATAATTAGTTTTCCTAAATTTTTTACACAAAAAGAGAAGTAGCAAATTGGAAAAAAAAGACAGAGAAGAAATAGAGCTTTTATTTTTGGATCATAAATACACTCTAAAATATATATATATATATATATATATATATATATATATATATATATATATATATATATATATATATATATATATATATATATATATATATATATATATATATATATATATATATATATATTACAAGTGTAACCATATTAAAAGTAATTTTCATGTGAAAATTCAATACATTTTCTTGAGTAACTTTGTCTCCTCTTTGGACCCATTTTATATTTACACCACCATCAACGTCCCTTTCATAATTAAGTGTTTTAGAAGAACACCATTTCCTTTATACTGCATCAATTCAGAATTTATATTTGATTCATATTTTAGTCATATTGGCGTAAGCTATTTTGTAATACTCCAATCTTATTGGTTAACGTCCGACAAAGCTGTCGTCATTCACCAGCTTGATCATCGATGCCATAATCAGAAAAATCTATCCTCACATTTCGACATGCTCTTTCTTTGTTGTCACATAAAGATTCTTTCTTGTTGTTGATGTCATTGGATCTAACTTTTTCATAAATTTGTGCTAAATTTCTCTACGGAACCCAACAATTCATGTATAAAAAACATACATTATCTTAAATTTAAAATTCTAAAATAATTTATATTTTTTTTTTAAGTTATTGATCTTGTTAGAGAAAAATGTTCACTAGAAAGATATAAATTCTAATAAAATATAAGTCCAATTATACGAAGAATTAACATTATTTTCTGTTTAAAATTTTAAGAAAAATTAGTTAATGAATTTTTCAATTTTACAGTGTTTTATTCTTTCCTTTTTATCCAATTTCATTTCTATCCAAGGTAAATTGAATTCTCAAACATATGTCACACATTTCTACTGTAGTTTGCTTTTCATTCATTGTTGACTTCAATTCTTGTTACATCTAAGTTCTGTCCCACGAACATTGAATACTATGGAAAAAATACTAATGACATGAGTGACTTTGTCTTTGTAGGCCCCCCAAAGAATTCTTGTGTCCTTATTTTCCCACCACCAAAATATGTTATCTTAATCATCTTCTTTAACATTTACAGTTATCCCAATCAGCTTAGAGTTGAACCTCAAGCAGTCTTAAATAAGGGAATTATATATGTTGTCGTTGTCAAAGATTATAGTCACAGGTTGTATTGTATCTTGGTTTTTATTTTCTCTAAGGAACTATATACACTGTTTTCGTTAATCCATTGTATTATATAACACAATAAGTTGTATGTCACTTATGTATCAAGACTTATACTCAGTGCACCTGAATTTAATATTAATAAAACCTTATAGCAACCATTCTAAAATTTTGAACACACTCTATTACACAACAAAATAATGTACATAATATAATTACCTGCTTTTAGACTTAACAAAGAAAGAAGAAAAATGGAAATTCTAAAAGAAACATGACTTCCTTATTCAACTCTCAGCCACTGTAATTTATTTAGTATGTATTGAACTACGTGATATTCTAATACTTAGCAAATAACACAAGCACATGGATTGTCTTCCACTGTTCTGTTATAGTAATATGGATATGGTTGGTGTCTAATTTGGTTAAAATAAGCTTCATAGGTCTTCAAAAGTTGCGCATATTCCTCCTTTGGATCTTTCTTGGGTTCTGCTGGTTTCTCTTCTTTCTTTGGTTCCTTCGCAGGTCCAACTGAAAGTATGTCTGCATGACACAACTTTTTAAGCTTTATGGCCACTTTAACAGAATCAACATCCCCAATTACAGTTATTTTATTGTCCTTCATGTCCACAGAGAGTGACTGAACCCCTGAAAAAATCATCCCAAAAAAATCACTTTTTTGTTCTATCTGGTTTTACCCTTGAGCAACAAACAAAGCATACAATTAAAACAGATAATTAACATGGCAGAGATGGTTGAATGTTGAGATTCCTTACCCGAAATGCCACATACTCTCTGCATGGCCTTTTTCCTGATTTTTTCATCTTGGACATCCACCTTTAGAACCACTTTCTGTCAAACAAAATGCAGACAACTTTTAGGAACTATTGTTGTAAACAGTTCTAAGCATGAAGATTCCAAAACTAGTTACGACTTCAACGGTGAAAGGAAAAAGAATAGAAAGATTTGCAATTTGAACTCTGAAACTTGATCTAAACATTTTTTAATGTCAAACAAAGAGAGCTGAACTCAAATTTGGAAATCACGTTTGCAAATTGAGGATGGAAACAGAGCAAACCTCAAAATTTAAAAATCGAGTTTACATGTGATAGTTGAGAGGTGATATTAGAGTGTTGTTTGCAAATTGAATGACGCCTTTTGTGGAAAAGATAGAAAACTTGAAAAAGGGACAAATTCTTACCATCATAATGATTCAAAGATGGGAGCTTTCTGGGGAAAACTTGAACTCACAAGGTACTTATATAGCCCATGAGAAATGTATGATAGAGACAAGTACCTATACATCCGTTTTAGACCCCAAAATTCTTATGTTAATTGCCGCGAAAGAAACATCACGGACATATTCAAGTACCTGCAAATCTGACTCCTAAATATCTTTGAAGCTCTTATTAGCCACTGTTCCTAGTCACTTTGAAGATTTCTTTTGTAGTACACTTAATTAAACAAAGTTAGATGATGGAAATCCTCCATCGATTAAAATTATAATATATAATTATAATATATAAGTGTAGTGTAAATTTATATTATAAATCGATATCGTAGAATTAAGTTAGGTTTAAAATCTAATTCTAATAGTTTTAATAATTAATACAATTATTAAGGTTTTAGAGGTGGAATGAGTCTAGGTTAGGTCGTAAATGGAAGATTCTATTAAAACATTATTTTTTGTTTTTTATATTCTTATTATGTTATTATTTTCGTATTAGGTAATTGATTGGAAATACAAGTTAAAAAGTAGTTCAATAATAAAATCAATGACTCAATAATTATATTTTTGATTATATCCTTTTATGAATTTTTTTATCAAGGTTGGTTTAATTAGAGTCCAACTCTTTTTAAATCTTATTATCGATTTGTTTATATTAATTAGATATTTAATTAATTTTAATAGTTACTAATATTTTTTTTCCATGTACCAAGCGGTTAATCACACTAATAAATCACACTGTTAGGATTATTATATATCGGTCGATATATACCATACAATATGTTTTTAAATAGTTCAATTGGATAACAAATTAGATTATGTTATCATTTCAGAATAGTAGTTGAATCCTACTACATATCCGTATTTGAACAGCTTAATTCTTAAAATACAGGTTAACTATGTTTTTTTTTATACTATTTAAAAAAATTGGTTTTAAATTAAATTGCATATTTATTTTATTTTTGTATTTTACAAAAATTGTTGAAATATATTTTCAGTAAATGATATGTAAATATTATAAATTATATTTGTCAAATGAAAAACTTCATATAACTCATAAATTCGTATGATAAGGTTTATACTAAGGCAATTTATTATAATTTAACTATATTTGTAGTTGATACATGATCTTCATCCACACTATTCAAACAGTTAGAACAAAACAACAAAGAATAAAGTCATTCAATCTGTTCCAATATTCCGTTCTCATCAGCTTGTGTGAATGCCTATGCAATTTCTAACACTGCCATTAAATTTAAATGTTATATCTCCAGCCTTTCAAAAACCTTTGTTTTGTCTTATCAACGATTCTGCTCTGGTGCCAGCCTGCCATGTCTGATTCTAAAAAGGAGCAACACCAACCACAGACTTAAGAGTTGTACACAGTACACCAGAATTTAATAAAACCGATTTCTCAATTCTTAATTCTATAGAAACCATGCTATAATTTTGAACACACTGTATTACACCACAAAATAATGTACATAATACATTTCTCAACTTTTAGACGTCTGTTTTCTTCTGAACTTTTACCAGAAGAGACCAAAACTTACAAAGAAAAGAAGAAAAATTGAAATTCCAAAAGAAACATGATCCAGCCACTGTCTTCTTTTCTTATTCTCTTTTATTATCCCTTAAAATCCATGATATTCCAATACTTAGCAAATAACACAGCCAGTTGGATTCTCTTCCACTGTTCTGTAATAGTAATATGGATATGGTTGCTGTCTGGTTTGGTTAAAATATGCTTCATACACCTTCAGAGCTTCAGCATATTCCTCCTTTGGATCTTTCTTTGCTTCTGGCTTCTTCTCTTCTTTCTTTGGTTCTTCCTTTTTCTCCTCCTTCGCAGGTCCAACTGAAAGTATGTCAATATTACACAATTTTTTAAGCTTTACCGCCACTTTAACAGAATCAACACTCCCAATTACGGTCATTTTCTGGTCCTTCATGTCCACAGACACTGACTCAACCCCTGAAAAAATCACCCCAACAAATTCAATTTTGTGTTCCATCTGGATTTTCCCTTCAACAACAAAGCAGAAACAAAGAACAGACAATTAACATGGCAGAGATGGTTGAATGTTCAGATTCCTTACCCGAAATACCAGACACTCTCTTCATGGCCCTTTTCTTGATTTTGTCATCATAGAGTTCCACCTTCAGTACCACTTTCTGTCAAACATAATGCAGACAACTTTTAGGATCTATTGTTGTAACCAATTCCAAGCATGAAGATTCCAAAACAAGTTATGACTTCAACAGTTAAAGGAAAAAGAATAGAAAGATTTTCAATTTTGAGCATCAAACAGTACTTAAAGAGAGCTGGGCTCAGTTTTTGAAATCATGTTTGCAAATTGAGGATGGAAACAGAGCAAAACTCAAAAAATTTAAGAATTGAATTTAGATGTGATATTAGAGTGATGTGTTTCTAGAATGATGCCCTTTATAGAAATCATAGAAAACTTGAAAAAGGGAAAAATTCTTACCATCATAATGATTCAAAGATGGGAAATTTCTGGGGAAAATCAAAGAAGGGAAAGAGGGTTATGAGGGAGAAGTTTTGGAGGAGGTGAAGAGATTGTTGTAAGTTGTAATTGAACTGTTAAAAACTTGAAGCTGAATGGGGAGTTATATAGTACATGAGCAATGGTATAATAGGACAAAGTCAACTTAAAGTAGTGTTTGGTTGGGTCATTTAGT
The DNA here is from genome assembly GCA_034642375.1 of Vigna nakashimae. Classification (NCBI taxonomy): domain Eukaryota; kingdom Viridiplantae; phylum Streptophyta; class Magnoliopsida; order Fabales; family Fabaceae; genus Vigna; species Vigna nakashimae. The sequence continues at coordinate 28,277,064 of CM067768.1, forward strand.
CAGCATTGTACATCCGTTTTAGACCCCAAAAGTCATTTTGGGGTCTACACTCGGTTTTGTTAATTGCCACGAAAGGAACATCATGGACGAATTCAAGATAGTGTCCTGCAAATCTGACGTCTGAATTTCTTTGAAGCTCTCTCCCACTCTGCCTCATTTCTTCGAATGTTTCTCGCAGTCTAGATTTTTTTTTTATTTGTTATTATTAACCTTTTACTGTGTTTTCAGAATATATTAATATTAATATATTAAAAAGATTTAATATATTATGTTAAAAGATGTTTTGACAGCACATTACGGAGACAATAGATAACAAAATCCAGTACATCTACCATAACAGAGTTATACAATGATTGAAGTTTCGGAGGGTGTACATAAAAATAAGTATTTTAGGATAGTTCAATTCATCAATAACTGATTGGATCATGTTATAATTTTCTTTATTAAAACGATCTTCTTTAATTCCAAAATAATCTTTTTAAATTTTAATCCATTACACTCTTCAAGTGTATATTTTCTATTTTTCTTTCTCATTTAAAATTATCCAATTAATAAAAAACTCATAACAATTATTTTTAAATTCAATTCTTTCATGATCTCATTATCAACTTTTGACATTTTAATTATATTGATACTTGAAAGTTAATTAATCATTTATTATTACTTGAAATTTTACTAGAATAGATAAAAAAAATAAGCCTTGACAAGACAATTATGAAGATATAATACTAAACAACTTATAATATTATGCATGAATAAAAGTTAAATTAGCTAAAAAAATTATTAGATTACAATTTCTTTCATGAAAAACATAAAAAGTTTGAAATGCATATGTTTATAAAAATACAAACACCAACACCAACATCTTCTAAAAATTTATTATGACTTTGCATTATTCAAATCATCTTGATAATTACGGTCACTTTAATCATTTCATGCAAAGGATTGAATGGAGATTTCATCTGAACAATTAAATTCAGAAAAGAAAAACTACAAATCTTGAAAACCTCTCATGAACCATTTCCGCAACAACATAACTATAAGACTCTTAATGAACAAATGAAAGAAATATTCAACATTGTTTCCACAAAAAGAATAGAGATTATAAAGTCACACTCCTTTTTTGACTTCCAAATATAGGATCACACAATAGTTTCTAAAAAACAAAAGTTTTAACTATTGACAAAACATCAAACTAAATTAGATTCTCTCTATCCACACATTTTATACCAGAAAATTTATATATATATATATATATATATATATATATATATATATGTGTATATATATGTGTATGTGTATATATATGTATATATATATATATGTGTGTATATATGTGTGTATATATATATATATATATATATATATATATATATATATATATATGTGTGTGTGTGTTGTATATATATATATATATATATATATATATATATATATATATATATATATATATAGTGTGTGTGTGTGTATGTGTATATATATGTATATATATATAGGGGTTTGCTAACGCGCGTACGCTTGTTTTTCAGTTGGTACATTTTAGCAATGTGTACCGGATTTTAGTAGACAAAAATACCCTTATATATATGAATTCTAAGTTTTAAGGTTAAGGGTATTTTAATAATTTTCATTTTCAAAACTTAAAAAAAAAAAAGAAACCCCCCAAATCCTTACTCACCTCTCTCATTCTTCTCAGTCATTTCTCTTTCATCTCTCTCACTCCAACTTTTTCTCTGTCATTGTAGTCCCAATTGAAAAAATCAAAAACACTTGCCTTTAAACAATTTCCCTTTATAAAGAGTTGAGTCATTGACATATTCACCTTCAGGTAAAGGTTCATTCAAGATCTCTTCAATTTCACCATCTTCACTAATCTCTCTAATTTCATCATCTGCATATGTTGAATCATCATCTCTAAAAAAACCTCCAGGCCAATTATCAATTCTTTCCGATGTCATTATGCTTGTAAAAATTAGATAAAATTATATACAACAAAAATTATAAAATGAAAACTCATTATAAAGTCGTTTTTTGTAAGAAATTGTTTAACAACGAGTGTTTCTGACTTTTTCCAGGCCAATTACCAATTCCTTTGATGTCATTATGCTTGTGAAAATTAGATAAGACAAAAATTATAAAATAAAAACTCATTATAAAATCATTTTTTGTAAGAAATTGTTTAACAACGAGTATTTCTGATTTTTTCGAGGTCAATTACCAATTCCTTTATGCTTGTGAAAATTGGATAAAATTAGATAAGACAAAAATTATAAGATGAAAACTCATTGTAAAATCATTTTTTTGTAAGATTGTTTAACGACAAGTGTTTCAGATTTTTTCAATTGGGGTTACAGTAGGGATGACATAAAAAGATTGAAGTGAAAAAGATGAAAGAGAAAGGGTTGAGAGGAATGAGAGATGTGAGTAAGGGTTTGGGGGTTTCTTTTTTTTTTTTTTAGTTTTGAGAATAAAAATTATTAAAATATCCTTAACCTTAAAACTTAGAATTCATTATATATAAGGGTATTTTTGTCTACTAAAATCCGGTACACATTGCTAAAATGTACTAACTGAAAAATAGGCGTACGCGCGTTAGCAAACCCCATATATATATGTGTGTGTATATATGTGTATATATATACACATATATACACACACACATATATATATATACATATATATACACATACACACACACACACACACACACACACACACACACACATATATATATATATATATATATATAAATTTTCTGACAAAAGGAATGCAAAAATTGCTAATCTAGAATGTTGGTGCAATGTGGCTCACGAAAGGGGACAGATAGAGATATAATCGTTTTGCATAGTAAAACAAATTAAAAGTATAAGAAAGAAGAGAATTCACATAAGAATTTATAATACTTCACCCAAACGTTAAGGCTACATCCAGTCTCTTAAGTAATATGTTTAAGGTATATTCTCAATCTTCTCTTGAGATCGAGAACTCTCAATTGAAATAAAAATAACAATCTCTAAAAAAAAGAGTACAACAAAACTCATAATGTAGAAATGTTTAACACACACAAAAATCTCCACACTTTTGGTACCACTCTAAGGCCTTGTTCACTTGAGTGGATTTGAAGGAGAGTAATTAAGGGGATTTGAGAGGATTTGAAAATAAATTTTTTTGTTGATTATTTGAGTAAATTTGGAGGTAAATGAGATTGGATTTGGAAGTAAATTTTTTTAATCTGTCACGTCAATCAAATTCTACACTAATTCTCACAAACTTTACTTTCAAATTCATTCTCACTTACCTTCAAATTGACTCAAATAAACAACAAAAAAAATTATTTTCAAATCCCCTCAATTACTCTCCCTCAAATCCACTCAAGTGAACAAGGCCTAAAAGATCTCTTACCAATGGAGGTATTTTATGTGTATATAAACTCATGTCCATCACTTGTTTTATCCCATATGGTGCTTTGTTTGTATCATAACACATAGGGTATACTTGTGAAAGATATTGCAATGGTTATCACAAACATAATCTCACTTAACAAATTTTAGTTTGAATTTAAGCTCACATAAATCTTCATTTTGAATACGCTTAAAGGATTTGATTATTACATTCCTGCATTATTCTTTCAATATCATGTACTAGCACTATTTTTTTATTCCATCATTCTTTTCATTTGTCATCATTTTCTTCTTCATCTTGATATTTGTAATAGATTGTGTAATTTAACCGTTGATGCATATTAATTTGAGTATATTCTTCATATCTTCTTCATTCATAAGTTCTTGACATATCATTGAGAGTATTTTCTTCTTGTGAATGATCTATTATTTCCATTTCTATAATTAATCTATTTGAATTTCTTCAATCATCTTATATTTGTGACTTTGATCTTCGGGTTATACTCTTGTAATCTTTGATCTACAAAAGTATTTTCCTTGTTCACAATCTTCAATCAAAGAGGATCTCCTTTGTATATTTCTCTCTAATCAGATATTCAATCATATCCTTAATTATATCTTCAATCAACTTTGAACCTTTAATACTTGTTTCACAATCTGATAATAGGATTTTTCATTGTTGATTCAATAATAAATTTCAACTTTTGGATTTCAATTATCATGTTAGACTTGATCTTTGTATCACTTGGTGATTTGTTGACTCTTTAGCATAATCTACTCGATCCATCTTGACTCATTTAATACATACTTGATTTTACTCGTCTAGTCAACCTTTTATTGGAGTTATCTAATGGAAGTACTTGTCTAGGTGGAATGTTTGACTTTTAGCTTTAGGAGTTTACTTGAATTGTTTAACGTCAATACTCATCTAGTGCCTTGTTGCATTGTGTTGACTCGTTTAGTCAACACACTTATTTAATGAGTTCAAATGAGCCTGTACCTATTTGAGTTATCTAATGTCTAGATCGTCTAATGACTTAAGATGTCCGATGACCTTAATTATCTCAAGATCTTAGTCGTTTGGTCCAACTTTTGTCTCTCATCAAAACATCTGATTAGGTTAGTTTAATCTTCATTTTCTTTCTTGTTTGCTTTAGTATTCAAATATCATATGTTCTTTACTAATTGTACTTTGCTTAAAATGCACTAACACACATTAGTTGAACAAGAATATATATGTATATATATATATGTGTGTGTGTGTGTATACATACATGTATGTGTATGTACATACATATACATACACACACACACATACATATATATATATATATATATATATATATATATATATATATATATATATATATGGATAAGTTGAAAAATAAGACTGATGTATTATTCTCAATCATAAAAAATACATTCTAATACCCTCTGTTTGTAATAATCTAATTCTTCTAAAAAGGGAAATAGGGAAACTAGAAAAATAAAATAGAAGATTATATATCTATTTCTTCTAATTAGGAGGATTCTAAAGATATTATTTCAAATTACAACACTCCCCCTTAAGCTAGATCATACAAGATTGAATGAGCCAAACTTGGAATAGACAAACTCAATCAGAGATAATGTTAATAAACCAAATTGCACACACAAATAAGTGTAGCCCAAGAGACTCCTGAGCATCATATGGAGAATAATGGACAACAATGGACAACCGTGAACTTGCACCATGAAACTTCCAATGGACAAGAGAGATTTCCATTAACAATTGATGATGACTTGCAGCAGCAAACTGCAAGAATGGATGAAGGCCCGTAGTGGTGAATCGCAACAAAATGTAGGGACTAGATTGTCATCAATAGTGGCAAACAAGAACAAAGCTTCAAGAACTTTGATTTCCATGAGTAATAAGGAGGCCTTCAAAGGCTAACAGTCATAAACCTGTAGGGACTTAACCACCCTAAACAACAACAAACCATCAGGGACTTCACTGCCTTGAGTAGCAACAAACCTTTAGGGACTTAATTGCCCTGAACATATGGGAGGCCTTCAGGAAACAATTGTCCTGCAGAGGCTAATAACAACAGACCTACAGGGACTACACTACCCTACAGCAGCTGGAACTTTCTCCTCCTCATGACTGAATGACAGAACGTGAAGGTCGAAGAATTAGTGAGAACCGATCCGTATGAGGGACAAATCTGAATCCCATAACTTCGTAAGAGTCAATTCAACGGGCGGTCTCAAAGAACAACTCTTAGTGAGCTGTTATAACAAAGCATTGGCAAAAACCAAAAACACCAAAGATTGGGACTTATGATGACATCAAAAGGCCAAAGACTGGTTGGAGGTCCAAAGTTCTTTGCTTGACTACTCCTAAATGGTGATACTTAACACTATATCACAAGAAGTATGGGCTAAACTCTAGCCCAAGAAGAAAGTTCTCTGTAGGGGCTGGAAAATATTTCCCCTCACGGCAAACAACGGGAAAGACGACTGGTGTACTTCACGAGACATTGTTAATCTATACATAAAAAATAATAAAAGTTAGAAAACTAACCCTTGTGTTCCTAGATTTATGGATGGATTTATGGAATGTAGGAGAAGTGTTAAATTATTATTTCAGTCCTCTTCCCTTCCTATCGGTGGAGTTGTGTTCAAGTGCTCAAAGTTGCCACTACCACATTCCTCACAAACACCATTATGCAACTCAAAGGCCACCTTAACCTTACATAGGTCGACACTATTTCTCAAACTTAGTTATAATCAATTAGAGAATAATCGACTATTGTAGTCAAAATAAATTCTATATTTTAATAAATAATTTATCTTGCTTTTTCTATTAATTTTTATTTTAGTAAACAAAATTATTTTTAAAAATTATCTCACGTTCATAGCCAATTATAATTTCGTAGTCAAAATCTTGATAATTAATGTTAAAAATCAATTATGATTTTATATTTAAAAAGAATATTTTAAATACTAATAATTTAAATTAGTTATTATAATATCTAATTATTGTTTTATCTTTAAAATTGATTGATATTTAAAGATTGTTTTTGGTGATAACAATTTAATATGAATTTTGTTGGTAAGTAAGGTATCACACCTAAGAATGACATAATTAAAATTTAAGATTAAAATATAAAATTTTAGTGTGAATGTATAAATGGGTTCGAGGATTTTCAGTTCTCATTATAAATATGTAATACTTTTTGTTTGTAAAAGAAATTTACGTTTTCACTAAGTCAAAATCGCTTCCTTAATAATTTTCTTTTTAGATTATTTTATAATCATTTTACACTTTTATTTTTTCAACTATTTTTTATTTTAAATTATTATTACCAATTAATAAATAATATATATATATATATAAATAAATAAATAAATAAAAGGATCCTATGTCATTAAGAATAATTTTACACTAAGTCCAAAAGAATAATACTGGTTTTCAAAAAGTTATAGAAAAATAAATTCAAACCGTCTGGGCTTCAATATCATTCTTGTCTTGCACTGAATCTATAAGAATAACTTCATCTGCTCATACCATTGATGTAATCATCACAAACAAGAAAGACGACCAACTAAACAAATCGAGTTGAAAGGATAAGTACCAAAAAGAACAATCATACAACATTTATAGATAGATATTAAAACATATAAACATTCATATCTAGAAATCTTAAGACATACAATCATTCATACTAGGCCTGACCAACCATATACATGTATTGATATCAAGCATTGGCGAGTTATGCACTTGTGTTATGTAGGGAGGGTCAACACACACATAGGTCTCCACAATGGTAAGATATTGTCTGCTCTAGGTCAAACTCTCACAGATTTGCTTTTGGTACCACTCCAAAAAGCTTCTTACCAATGGAGGTATCTTATGTGTATATAAACTCATGTCTATCTCTTATTTTATTTGAAGTGAGACTTTTTGTTTGTATCTTAACAATCATCTCCTTCACTAAACATCTCTTAATCTCTTTCACAACCCATGGTCACACCACTGAGCATCTCTTGCTCTCTACCTCCCAGGATTCATCTAGTTGTCTGCCATTGGCCGTCTACCAAGGCTTCACCTTACTATGGAGGGGCATACTCGTCTGTGCCGGTCACTAAAATTAATCAGACTCTAAGGAAGGGTCAACACACACATAGGTCTCCACAATGGTAAGATATATTGTCCGCTCTGGGCCAAGCTCCCACGGATTTGCTTTTGGTACCACTCCAAAAGGTCTCTTACCCATAAAGATATCTTATGTGTATATATAAACTCATGTCTATATCGTGCTTTATCTGAAGTGGAATGTTTTATTTGTATCCTAAAATATTGACCTATGTTTCTATGTAGAGTAATTACCAATGAGTTTCATCCTACTATATATAAGGTTAGTACATTCTCGTCTTAGGCCAAGGTAAAGCCCCTATACTAGGACCTCCAACATCTCTCATCACATATTCAACCCTTTCCTACTTGGGATTGAGTGGTTATTAGAGCATTAGGATAACTTTCAATGCATAATCCATATATCAATACATACACTACTTAAATCATCACAAGAAATGTCTCCTTAAAATATCATCCACCACAACCACATAATTTTAAAACCATGCTAACAATCCATATTCATATCAAAATACCTCATATCCATAGTAAACAATTCTCAAACAACTTAAGGGAAATTAGAAAAGTCACAAAAATAGGCATTATCAGTTAGAATGCCTCTCAGCACTAGACTATTTACAAAGGATGGTGCTTAGTGGCAAGTCCTACTACTTAACGTCATTTGTCATGCAAAAAGTCATGTTCAACGACGAACATCTTTCGCTCACCGAAAAGAAATTAAATAACTCCATACCTGTAGTGAAAAGTAGCGCTCAATGGTGTCATGCCATCACCCAACACTAAAATGCTCACATTTTTTTGCATGCTCAACGTTACAAGTCCAATGCTCAGCAGTCTAAAGTTAAAATGCTCTCAAACCTGCGCAAGGATCGCGCAACGCCAAACCATTCGCAAAAATGATCTCTCAAAGATGACAATGGGTGTTCAACGGTTTGGAACAAAAGTGCTTCCAGACCTTCACAGTAAAATTTATGCTCAACGCCACACCAGTACCGCTCAATGCCATAACAGAAAACAACAACTTCAATTATGTGATTTGGAGAACCAAGAACGTGTTCATATGACCAATTTGTTATTCCTGACTTAATGCTTGGTTCAAAAGTAGGTTTCAATGTTATAGTGTATACCAATATGCCCAAATGATCAAATGATCGGTCCCTTAGTTGAACACCAATTCAAACAAATTAGAAGTAACACACAACCAATGTAACATGTTCACATTACTCAACAATTCTACCACAAATATCAAAAATCAATCAACCTCAAGCATATCAAACATCCAATTCAACAGTTTTCAAACATCTAAAATTCTAAAACAAGATAATTAGTTTCCCTTACCTGATAAATGACCAAACAGCTCCACAATAGAAATATGATCAATGTACATCGTTAGGACTACTGATCAACAAAGAGTCTTATAGAAGACTCATGCCACACATGTAAGCTAGAACCACTCACATGCATAGAAAATGTACAAATAAAGGAAAAGAGTAAAAATCAACATACTCTTTTGTAAAAACTGAACTGATTGAGTTGAAACTTTCGTCTCAATGGTTACTTCGATAGTCTCTAAAGGTTACAATTTCTAGAAATTAAAAAAGATCTAAATAATAAAGTTTAAAAAGATTATGTAATTTAAGATAATAAACCGTTTATAAAATTTTATTTATATTTTAAATTTTTGATGTTAAAATAGTTGACTCTTGTTATTTAAAATATACTGTCATGATTTTTTATACTATTAAAAAAAAATTTAATATTATATAAAAAAAATAAACTATTAACTTTACAAAATCAATCAAATATACTAATATTTTTTTATTAAACTAACCCACTTTATTTGTATTGTTTTTAAAATTATTTCAAATTATTTAAGTGAATACTCCGCATTTTTTTTAACTAAACAAAGTTCTATGGTTACATGTGTTCGAGACATTTGTACATTATAGTCAAGTCAACTCAACCCATTAGAAGGGTTCTTCTCTACAGTGAAGTTTGTTTTCTAGTACTCAATACACGTGATGTCATCCTAAAAAATTTTGCACCATCCACCTTCCCTACATTTTCGCTCATAGAAAGTGAAGGTGTGAAGAACGGAAATTTTATTAAAGTGTAATGATTGAAGGGTGTTTTCTTCAAATTTTACTGTCTGTGACGTCATAATTTCAAGATTGCCCCACGTTGTCCATCACTCACCACACACTTCTTAGTAAGAGTGGTCCCATATTCACACAGCAAAATTTATGACACTCATTTGACATCGTTTACGTTTCAATTTTAATATCATGTTTAACCAGTCAAAACTGACATTTTCTTTTTTTTTTCATTTTTTTATCATCTTATATTAAATTTTCGAATAGACAGATATATAATAAATATCTTTAATAAATATTATGAACAATATATGTACCATATGACCCGACAATCATCATAGTTCACAATGAAGACATGATCAGACGGTCAATAAAGAAGATATGACTAGTTGTGATAGTCGATCTCATGAACATAAATAATTAGCGTTAAGGAGATTAAGGTAAATCATGTTTAAGGATACATGACCAGGATTGGACCGAGATAAATATAGCTAATCTTAGGCTTATGTTCGAAAACTATAAATATAAGTCAAAGGTAACAGGTAGGTGGAGACAATTACTGTGTATTTATTACTGTCATTGTCGTATTAGATAAGCGAACGGTTCAACTACTGACTTTGATATCAGAGTATCTTTAACAGGCACATACCGACTGGACTAGTGGACCATGGACCCAAGGAAAATGACTGGACGGCGATAAAGGTTAAAATTGTGAAAGTCTTTAATGACTTAGCTCCGTAACCGAAACAATATATATAAATGTTTAATTATTCATTTATTAATGGATATGAATATTAATATATTTGAACTATAAATATTGGTTATATTTTGATAATTATTAATGAATTTTATTTGAGTATTTTTTTATTTTAATGATTTAAATAAAATTATTAATATTTATATATTTTTACTTTTTTCATTTAGATTTATAATATTGAAATTATTTTGTAAAAAATAATTTTTAAAATTTTTATTTTGTATAACTTATTTAAATTTATTTTTTTAAAAAATTAAATATATTTGTATTAATATTTTATTAAATAATTTGATTTAAGTTATATTTAAAAATTAATTTTTTAGCTAAGTATATTTTAAAGATTTTCTTTTAAATAATTTTATTTAAAATAAAATATATATATATATATATATATATATATATATATATATATATATATATATATATATATATATATATATATATATATATATATATAAAATATTTGTAAGTATCATGAATATAAAAAAATCATATGAATTTCGGACAAGTAAAAATAAATAACAGTTTTTTCAGATGGAGATAACAGATATACCCTGCCCTGCCGCAGACCGTTTAATCCTTTATCTTCTCTGCTTATATCAACCTTTATGGTAATTTATAATAATATTATCATTGATGTAAACAAATTTTAAATTGTATTAAGACAAAATTGATAAGTCATGAATAAATTTAAATTTCAAATGCTAGAAAGAAACATCAAGAAGATAACATATCACTCAAAATCTTGGAACAGAACATATTTTCTGTGGGATTTGTTTTACAAAATGACAGTCTAATCATACACCACACAGAAATTACACTGTACATAATTTTTACCACCTCGTACACACATTAATCTTCAACCTAAGATCATGCAAAATACTAACAAAACCAACATCATGGCCTTGTCTTTCTTATCATATATTGTCTGATATTATGTTTAGTTTAGCAGATGACACAGGTATTAGGATTTTCATCGTAACTTGTGACATAGTAACTTTGACTATACTGTGGAGTCATCTGATAAAGTGGATAGTATGCTTCATTGAGTTTTAGAGGAAAAGCTAACTTTGCTGTCTCGTTCTTATCTTTCTCCTCTTTTGCTGGTCCAACTGAAACTATTTCAGTATGACACAACTTTCTTAGCTTCGACACTGCATTCACTGGATCAATCTCACCCAACAAGATCAATTTCATGTCTTTCACATCAACAGAAACCGATTCAATCCCTGCAGTTAAAATAATCATAAGCACTAGTTTTGTTCAAAAACATTTGGATACTTCGCACAGTACGATATTGATTCTGTTTTGTTGGAACAAAATCATTGTACCTGAAAGGCCAGATGCTGTCTGCATGGCTTTCTGCTTGATTCCATCACCATGCAAGTCCACCTTCAACACTACTTTCTGTCAAAGAACAAATCAAAGAACTATTAAGATTACTTCTAATTTTTGAACATGAAAAGAGAGGTATTTTTACATGCATGCAAAGAGAGATTATTTCTGACCTTCATTGTTATTAAAACTTGCTTCTGAGTGCTATATAAGGAAGAACTGTTTGGCTTAGTGATGCCAAAGGGTTATAGAAGGTGCTTTTAGTTTTGTAAATGAAGTTGTGATGAAAATGGTTGAGATTGAATCATATTTATAGTAGCATATGGTGGGACTGAGAAACAAAGTGAAGTGGAGTCACTGGTCAAATGATATAGTATAGTCTTTCTTCAAAAGTTTATATAGAACAATTCTTTTGTCCACACACGTTATAGTAACCGTGTTATCTTTATATTTGCAGCCTTTACCTACCATACAGTACCTTCAAAGAAAATGCAGGTCAACGAAATCTTTATATCATATAAAGAGTGTAATAATTGAGGCTTTTTTTTTTTAAATAAAACACATCTATTTTTTTTTAAGATTCATTTAATGTTATCTTTCAAAAAAAATATTTAAAAAACTCGCAGTTATGTTTTCATGGATACCAAGGGACAATTTTTTTCAAGTAGGGCAAGTAATGCGTAGTGACCGCCTTCTCCATTCTTCCCCTTTGTATTTTCATCTTCATCCACCGTTCCAGATCGCCAAGTCCAAATCGTCAAGCCGTTCCAGATCGGTAAGCTCTCCGTTAGAGTGTTCTCGCGATTCCCTTTGTCGCGCAAGATCTCCAAACACCATCGTCGGTGCTGCCATCCAACCAATGTCTCGCTGCCGTGCCTCCCCTTTGTTGGCTCACCGCCGCTGCCTCCCCGTTGCTGCCTTGCCGTCGTGTGGTTAAGACAGTGTTGTCGTCGCATTGCTGCCATCATCGTGTGGTCTTCCTGGGTTCTTGCTGCACCGCCATGTCGCGTTGTCTCCACACTATTTCCGCAGTCGCTCCCACAATCCTGGTCATCGCGGCAGTGGTCCTCCTTGGCTTGGTAAGTGAAATTTTTTTGGATCTTGTTCTTGGTCTTCTTTTTGGATCCAGAGACATTGGAAAGACCATTTTCAAATAAAACCCTCCACTGTCAATCTTGTTCTTGGTCTTCTAACATGCACATTTTTGTTGTTCAATTTCCTCTCCTCTGACAGCAATAGTGATTTTTTTAGTGATGGGAACTCTTTTATGGACTCGTGGACCACAAAGGAGGGGAACACATGCTAGATTCATCATCCACCTTTGACCCTGTTCTGAATTGAACTTCCATGTCGTTGTAGCTGTGACAATTCTTGCAGTTTTTTGGTGGCTTCTTTGAAGCTACTAAACTAGAGTTTGTGGCTCCCCAAGCATCATAAGTATGAGTTGTTGTGTGTCCATTACCATTCGACAAAGGAAAAGAAATCGTGGTTTTTTGGTCTCTTTGCGGATGAAACATGTTACAAAAATAATGAGGATTATGCTTGTGTGGTTGGTTTCGAAACGGTGGGAGAGTATAGCAGGGGATTAATAAAAAAAACAAAACCTTATGACATTCGGTTACAATGAATCGAGGCGTAATCATATCCCTTTACGCCGTGGTTCATAACCGAGGCATAAAATCTACCCCTTTTTACCTCGTCTGTATATGTCTCGGTTGTAAAACTGATGCCTATAAACAAAAGTAACCAGTGTCATTTCCTCTTAGTGCACTGATGTTAGCCTCATCTACATACAAATTAAATTATTATTTAAAATAGATTCAATTTAGAGTTCAAAAATTTCTTGGAATAGAAACAAATTAAAATCAACTTCAAAACTAAACCAACTTAATTACAAATAAATTTAAAAATTAGTAATCAATTGGTGAAACTTAGTTTACAATACTTAGAATTGGTCTTAATGTTAATAATTTAGAATTTAAGGTTTTAGATGTGTCACATCAATTCAATTCTATTAATTAATTAGCAATGACTTTTACCTTTATCTTTATTTTTATACCTTTTTAATCACTGTATTATTTTTTACTTTAAGCAACGTTAAACTACACCGAAGATACAAAAAATGTTGTCTAAATATAGTATCTTTTGTAATAAAATTATTAATATACCACAAAAGTTTAGTGAACAAAAGAAAATAAAGTTACATTAGAGTTGCTAGAAAAGAAAAATAATTTAGATGAAAATAAAATGGATGAATAGAAAAAAGAGTAAAATATAAAAATGAAAGTTACATGTGATTGAGAGAAATAAAAAAAATGCAAACAAAAACAGTATAAATAAGTAAAAAAATAAAATAATTCATCTACCACTCAATTAATCAATATGTATGATATTTTGTGAAAGTTATCTATATAACTTCTATTTATTTTAATGATATTATACAAACTAATTTTATTACATGTTTTTAATTTTTCAATATAAATACTTATTAAAAGGTTTATCCATTCTACAACAACATTTTCCTATCAAAAGTCCAAATTTATCATGAAATTAGTGATAGCATCAAATTTCATGTAAATCTTTATATCTACAAAGAAAATATATATTTAGCATAGTTAAAAAAGCTTACTATGATAAGTAAAAACTGATGTTAGTCAGTCAGTAATGTTGAATTTGTGTTGTACGACTCTAAAATCATAAACATTAATTTATTAGCATTGAATTTTGAAGACCAACTTAAGTATAGGTTAAGTCCACACTACTTCATTACTAATTTTTAAATTATTTTTTACTTAAATAAATATAATATTGTTCAAACTAATGATAATATATTTTATATTTTAAAATTTATTTAATTTTGCTAACACTAAATGAAATCATCTTTTGATATTAATTTAATATACATCAGTGTGACTGATACTAATGACAATAATTTTAAAAAATATTCTTTCATACAATGTCTCCATCTTCAGCACCAACAAAAGAGTAGACAAAAAATTGTAGTGGAAAGAAGAGAAGAACGTGGATGAATATGCCAAGTGTGAAATGATTTATATAAAAAGGTAAAAAAGAAAATTGTAGGAGAAAATATTCATCATCTTTAAATATAAAATTTTAGATAAAAAATAATATACAATTCTTGTTTATGTTCCCAAAGACATAAATTACTGATGAATAACTTAACTACATATGAAGAATCTATTACATTAACATCAATTTAATTTAAATAATACAATAAAAATTAAAATCTATTTATCCAATACTAACTTAAATAAATATAAATACGTAATATTAGCACTAATTAAATTGATATTATTATTATTTAATTTTAATATTTATTTCAGGTAATATATCAACTAAACTGAGAACATAGTATAAGATTATACTTATTAAAGTTTTCATAGTAAACTCTCAAAAATGTCTCTTGAAAGTTAATTTAACATTTAACATAGTATGCACATTTTACAAAATGGCAAACTAGAACACACCGCATATTAGTCTTCAATACCTAGGTCATAAAAAATACAAATAAAAGCAACAAAAACACAACCACATATTTTACCAAACTTTCTAAAGTATGCTGAAATTTAGAAGATAACACAGCCACAAGGATTATCCTCGTAACCCTTGACATAGTAACCATGACTGTACTGTGGTGGTATCATCTGATAAGAAAGTAGATAGGGTTCATACACCTTGACAGCTACTTTTTCTGCCTCTTTCTCTTTCTCTTTTTCCTCCTCTTTTGCTGCTTCAACTAAAACTATTTCAGTGTGACAACACTTTCGTAGCTTCAACACAGCACACACCGGATCAATGTTCCCTGATATGACCATTTTCTTCTCTTTCAGGTCAACAGAAACAGATTGAATCCCTGCAAAATTATCGAGTCTTTTGAAACTGCATGCCATGTGTTATGTTATTTGATACGAAACAAAACTGGATTGAAAAAGAAAATCACGATACCATGAAGATCAGATACTGTTTTCATAGCCTTATGCTTGATTCTTTCATTGTTCAACTCCACTCTTAGCACCACTTTCTGCTACACAACAAATCAAAGAGCTGCTAAAACCCAACCACTAATACTTCTAACCAACACCACACTTTCTAGTACACTTTTCTTGACACTTACTTATTCATTTATTAAAATAAATTTTATAACTAATAAATTTTATGACTTTTAATAAATTTTAATTAAAAACACGATTTCTTGTGCTTTTAATTCTAAAAATGAAAGAAAATTGAAGTGAAAACACAAGCCTAAGTGGAAACAAACATTTTAAAGATGTGAAAAAACTTAAGAAAAATTATTTGGTTCATCGCATGAGAGTATTGTTCTTACCTTCATCGTTGTTCTATAGCTTCCTTGAGAAAGCTAGAGTTGGAATATCTGTTGATAAGGATTTTTATATATTTTTCAAGTTAAAGGAATTTGTGAGAAATATGGATGGGAATGAGCAATACTTATAATAGCATATGTGTATAGCTAGTCAACTGGAGTCAACCCAATTTAATTTAATTTTTTTGTATAATTATGTTATTAATATAAAGTATGAATGGACTTTTAATAAATACTAATCACTCTTTACTAGTAAAGTAAAGGAAAACGAAAATGATTATTTTCACTTATACACAGCGGTTCTGCAACCGAGACGTATACAAGTGTGACAAAATGGAGTAGGCCTTTTGCCTCGGTTTTAAACCAAGACAAAAAGGTGTGTGATTTTGCCTTGGTTCAAATCCAACCGAGGCAGTAGAGGGGTTTCATCTCTTTTTTTTTTGTGTTTTTTTTTGTTTTCACTATTCGTTAGGTCAATTGTTAGCCCTTTGACACAATCCATCAACACCCACCACTTCATCTCACACGACCATCATCAAAGATTCTCTACTGCGAAGAACGAGGACGACATGCTCCCACCATCACCTATAGAGTATCAATCAAACACCACCACTTTTGCAGAGAATCAATCAATCATAAAACAACTCAATCAAATTCAGAAGGGGACGAAAGGAAGCTTCCTCCTTCACTACGAATCAGAACAGAGAAAAGAAGAAGAAGAACAAGAATGACCACCACGCCCTTGCACTCGCGTCTCTGACGCGTCTCCGCCGCGCCATTGATGATCCCTCCATTGTGCCTCCATCGAAACAGAGAAGAGGAAGGAAACCTCCCACTCGCCAACGAAAGAAAATGGGAGAAAAGAGAGGAGTGACACAACTTCTGTCTGAAAATGTCTCTGTTTGCGAAATTTAACCCTAAACACATGTTATTACCTCAGTTATTTTTTTAACCGAGGCAATAAGGGTCTACGGTCTCGGTTCTATAAAGAACCGATGCCTAAACCTTCTCAAGAAAATAAAAAATAAAAAATAAAAATTTCAGCTATTTTATGCCTCGGTTCTTTAAACAATCGAGGTAATAGACCTTTGCGATAATTACAAAAATGTCACAACGCCAGTTTTAGGCATTAGTTCTTTTTGAACCGAGACATATACGTTTGTGATAATTACAAAAATGTCATCGTACCAGTTTTAGACGTAAGTTCTTTTTGAACTGAGGCATATACGTTTGCGATAATTATAAAAATACTACCACGCTATTTTTTCTTCGGTTACAACTACGCCGATTTAAATGCGCGAGTTAATTTTTTTTTTTACTAGAGCTCGAAAAACTAATTAATCATTTTTAGTGGTTTCTTCTCAGCCACATCGTTATAGATTTAAATAACCTTTTTCATTTCTTAAGAGTAATAGTGCTTTGGTTTTAGGTTCTTATGATTTTTTTTTTCCTTGTGATCCCTATTTTTAACTTTCCCATGCAAACATGTATAATGTTATACGAATAGAATTGTCAAACCAGTGTTGACTTGACGCCATTAAAAATATCACATTTTCTTAATTTGAACTGATTATGATATTTACTCGAATGAAAAATGACTAAAATCAATATTATAACCAACCCTTTTAAAACTCATTATTTTGTGGAAAAAAAATCGTGATAGTAAACTAAAGTTGATTTTTCTACTAAACGTATATGTAGTTTGTGATTTCGTGTCTTCATTTTGAAAACATTAATTAGTTTTTAGTGTCACATTTATTGTTGGTAGTTGTAGGAAAATGACTAGATACTAAAGTTGATTTGTTTTCTACTAATGTATTTAGTGATTTCGTGTCCTCATTCTATACTTCAAAACATTAGTTTTTACTGTCAATTTATTGTTAGCAGTTCTAGGAAAAAAATGATTAGATAATAAAGTTGATTTTTTTTCTACTAAAAATATATATGTAGTTTGTGATTTCGTGCCTTCGTATTCTATCCTTGAAAAGATTAGTTTTTAGTGTCAATTTATTATTGGTAGTTGTAGAAAGTGAATAGATGTTTTCTTTTTATAAATATGTTATTTAAACTTTAAAAACAAATGTAAATAATACACTAGTACAATAAGAAGAAAAGACATCGGTTGTTGTTACTTATAGACATCGGTTTTGCAACCGAGATATATACGGCCAAGGTAAAAAAAAAGTAGGCTTTATGCCTCGGTCACGAACCAGAATAAAATAAGACAGAATTATGGCTCGGTTTTTAAAGAACTGAGGCAGTAACGTGTTCTTTTTTTCAAATTTTACAATTTGCCACCGTCAATCAGTGAGATTCAATTTCTGAGCTTGAATCTGAATGTAGTGGTTCCAAATGCACACAAGAAAACCCAAAAAATTATCAGCAGGAAGACAAGACCTCGCCACCGTCACCACCCTCGACAAAACCCAAAAAATTATCACCTAAAAAATCTGAATCCTCCAGCGTTGCCATCCCCTCCGCCCTCCACCCTCACTCCTCCGTCCTTGGGTGGTTCAAGCCCTTTACTTGCCGCCGATCCGCACCGGGATCCAATGGTTCAAGCCCCGTTCCTCGATCTGCACCGGGGTCTAGTGGTTCAACCCCTCTACTCGCCGCTGATTCGCACCGGGGTCCAGTGGTTTAAGCCCCGTTCCTCGATCCGCACCGGGGTTCAGTGGTTCAAGCCCTGCTTTCCGCGGCCACTACGGTGCTTTCAGCCCCACCTCGAGCCTCCCCGCACTCGACTGTGGGCTTCGTCGCTCCCCAATGGATGAAGCTGGTGACGAGAGGCTCGCCCGGATGAACCACGTCGCCAATGACCAAAGGGAGCTCGATGGATCTGGATGCAGCGGGGAGGAAGCAGCAGCTTGGATGCAGCGAGAGAGAAGAAGAGTTGAGAACTTTTTTGGATCTGGATGCAGCGAGAGAGAAGATGCAACGAGAGAGAAGAAAGTGGAGACTTTAACCGTGCAGTAGAGAGAAGAAAGTGGAGACCTTTAACCGTGCAACAGAGAGAAGAAAGTCGAGACCTTTAACCTTTTTTGGATCTTGGATGCAGCAGAGAGAAGAAATTAGCAGGTAGGGTAACTGAAATTGACTATGGCACCGGTTGAACAAAAAATCCGAGGTAATACAACCATATGGTATAGGCTTCGGTTGCCTAGCTAACCGAGGCAGTAGAGAGCTGTCACCATCACAGCCTGACTTACAGAGCAGTTTCTGACTTGCAGATGCCTTTAAGCATCGGTTGTTGGCAACCCGAGGCAATAAAGCCTTCTAAGAAAGCTGTCAGTCTAAGTTGCAGTGCACGAAGCAAGAGTATAGGCTTCGGTTCTTGTGTGAGCCGAGGCAATATCACTCTTCCACCACGGGTTACAGTATAACAGATGCGTATAATCTTTTAAGCTTCGGTTTTAGCATATCCGAAGCATATATGGTGCCATCGTAACTACTTTTTTTTACTAGTGATACTTTTAATCCAACAACATAGTTAATTTTTTTGGTTGTTTTATGCAAGTTTCATGTGGATATTTGGATTGAAACATATCAAAAGTTATAAAAAGTTCAAACACAAACCTAAAATGTGTTTTACATATATAAAAATAATTTATTTCAGTTAAATTAAAATAATTATATCTATTTATTTTTAAAGTTTGAATATCAAACTATATCAAAGTTTGAAAAATAGATAAATTTTAATTTCCAAGATTAAAATTATATTTAATTCATAAATAAATAATTACAGAAATCAAAATAAAAATATTTTTAAAGGATAAATAATTTTTTATCTATAAAAATTTGAATAGAATACTTACATAAAAATTTGAGTGGAATACTATAATGAAGCAATGATTTTGTAAAAAGTGACATAAAGTAGAATGGTCTTTACTTGAAAATCAGAAACCGTGTTGCTTTTATCTACCCTAGAGAGTTCCTTCATGGAAAATGAAATGTTAGAAAAAGTGTAATCATTGAAGCTTTTGTTATATCTTTTTGTTTGAAAAATGATAACACGTTCCTGGAATTATATCCAGAAAAGATAAATTATGACGATGAAGTACCAAAATTTGAAGGTTTATAGCATTTCTGGCACATGTTCGTCTTTCATTCACTACCCAAGCATTTCTTCTTTAACTTTTATTTCACTATTGAAATTTAGGTCATTCACAATATATTTTAATGAGGTTTTCTCTACTCACCATATGAAAAGGCAGCACAATGAGCATGTTTAACATAAGTGAAATAACTGTTAGCTCTTATATCAAAAGTTTAAAATAAAGAAAATGACAGTTTTTTTAAGAATCTCGTGTATCCTTATTACCACAATGCTTATTTATTTTATTTAATTTTTAATTTTTTCTTTCTTCTCCTCTATAAATTCGACCCACTGTCCCTGCTGTGTTCAACGATGCTGAAAATAATGAAGAAGATATTTCAAAAAATTACGAACTAGGAAAAACAAAACAAACAAAACCATGCCTAGTGCAATATTTAGGTTTTAGAAAACAAAAAAGAGAGAGGAAATAGTGACTAAATTAAAGCGTGATCAAACTCGAAGAGAAATAAAAGAGAAAGTTTGGTCGGTAAAAAAAGAAGAAAACATCTCACTTTTAATTTATTTTCTATTTTTCTTCTTTCTTAATAAAAAATATATTATCTAACGTTTTTAGGGAGAAGGAGAATCTATTAATTAACGAAAGAAATAAAAACCAACTAGTTTAATTTTTTGAATTTTGAAAAAAAAAAGAAAGAAAGAATGAATGAATGACTTAAAAACATCTCTCTTTTCGTAGTTTTTATTTAAAATGTTACAACATAACTTTTAACTCGTTTTCTTTCTTGACCAAACATTGGTGTTGGATCACAATTTGTTTGTTTATTATAGTGAAAAAGGGAAAGATTGATTAATGAAAGAAAAAAAACCATGTCTAGCATATAATATTTCCTTTGGTTTCAAAGTGAAAAAAAAAAAAAAAAAAACTAGAAGAGTATAGTTCCCTCCCACATAGCATTCATCTCAAACTTGAGAGAGAAAAAAAAGAAAGATTCGTTAGCATGATAAAAATAACAAATTGTCCTAGCTTTTTATATTTTCTACAACAAATATTTATGCAATTTTTTCATATATAACATCTTTTCTTCCCTTCATCCTTGCACTTTTTACTCTATCAAACAATTTCTAAATGTCTAACTCATTTTCTCTATTATTTACTTTTTCCTTTTTTATGTTCTCTCTGTCCTAAACCAAAGATATGTATTAGATGACCAAAAATATCTATTCCTACACCCAGTAATCAATCATGTACATTTAGGGAGTGAAAAATACTTCTCATAAAAAGTAGACAATTCTTCTTTTTATCTTTTGAAAAAGTAAGACAAATCCATTTCTAATAATACAATCAATTATTGAAAGTGGAAGTTATATTTTACATTATTCTATATACTTGGATGAGAATAAGTTAATAAAATACATATTATTTTCATTTCTAATGCTAATAAGTATTAAAGAACACTCTCCATTTGAATTTTGGTAGCTATTTATGATGATTAACCCATCAAATTTGGTAGCTATTCGTATATATTTTTTTAAATTATTATTTTAATTTCTTCTCCTCCTCACATATTGTTTTATCGTAGAATCATCATAGAATCACTATGCTCCTCACCAATAAACTAAGCCACTGCCATCTTTCTCACCTCCACACTCAACAGAACAGATAAAAGACATATATATGCATTAAAAAAAATTATCAAAACAAAAAAAAAATCAAGACAAAAGAACAAATCTTTAATTGCTTTTGAAATAGAAAGAATATGGATGTTCGTAATAACAACGCGGCGACACACTTTGCGTTGGCCGATGAAGGGAAGAAAGGAGAGTTAAGGAGTGAAGACGAAACTTAAAACATAGTTCGTGTTTGACCATGAGGAAGGGAGAAAAACGGCTCTTGTAATAGAGATTTGATGGAGAAACTATGCAAATGAAAAACCTTTGCTGAAAATGTAATTTTAACCTTAGTAGACGAATATACTAAAAATCTTTAAAAAATCGCTACTTATAGTTTTGTAAATAATTTCAAAAATGTCATTAGTGACATTTTTATAATTATTTGTAAAATCTATAGGCAACAGTTCATTAAAGAACTTTTGTCTATAAATTTTATAGAAAATTACAAAAATACTACTCTGACATTTTTTAAAGAATTAAAACACATACGAGTATAGATTTCGATTATTTTAGTACCAAAACCTATAATTATCTTGGGAATCCAAGTGTGAGTCAAAGTCTCATGGGATATAAATAAAAAAGTAGAGTATTATATAGAGGTGAAATACCCATTTGCCCATTACTTAAAGTTTTGAGTAGAGAGTAGTGATAATCTCTTATGTGATTGGATTCAGATCTCATTGGTGTTTGTATCTCTCTAGTGAACCTCCTCTTCGATAAACCCAACAAATTTAAAAATTGTATTGCGTTTTTTTTAAATCGAAACATGTTAGACCATTTCGAAAAATATTTTTTCATATATATATATATATATATATATATATATATATATATATATGTATATATATATGTATGTTTATCTTTTGCTGAGTCCTTATGCTTTTTTCACTTTTTTGGTCTGGTCGAAACTAATGTGACACCTCTTTGGTAGCTTGGCTGACCAACCAGATAAGATCAATTTCTTGTCTTTGTGTCAATATAAACGGAATTTTCCTCTTGAATTATTTGTTAAAGAAAATCAATGGACCCTTGACTCTGTAGATGAAGGATTTTCTTTCTTGAAACGAGAGAAGTTGTAGTAGGGTTAAAGTTTAGATACCTGAAAGACCAAATAATGTCTTTTTAGCTTTTTGCTTGATTCCATCATCATGCAAGTCATCTTTGTTACAAAACAAATGAAAGAGCAGTTAGCACATGATAACAAAATACTTAATTATTTTTACCTCCTAAAAATGAAATGAAATTGTAGTTAAATATACAAGCCCAATTGGAAACAAACGGTTTCACCTTTACTCTTTTCTCTCATTCCAAACAAACAAAAAAATCTTCTTTTCTTTCTCATATATTATATAAAAGATGACATTTAAGCACATTATAGTTGTACAAATCATTATTTAATTTATTTTAAAGTTATATTTGTTAAACTACTTTTTGGTTAAACTTTGGAAAAAAAATTAATGGTTTTGTTACATGAAGTTCATTTGTTGATATTTTCATTAAAGTAAAAGATTTTTTTTCTTAATCGAAAATAAAATAGAAACTCTCCCTTTTCTTTCAGTCCTAATATTGCTTTGACGATGATTTTCGATCAAGTGAAAAAATAAAATTGAAACTCAATATTTGTTCTTGGTCCTACTTATGTTCAAATGAAAGATTTAATCTCAAGCGAAAGAAAACTAAAACTCAACCTCTGCTTGGACCTATTTTTGCTTAAGTGAATCAATTTCCACTCAAGCTAAAAATGATATTTTTTGTGTGTATTTATTTAATTGAATGTTAATGTTTTTAAGTGAATTGTGTTGTATGAAAATAGTTGTTGAAATGATAGGAATTATATAAATTTAGGACACAAATCTAGGGTGATTTGTTATTAAGGAAAGAAATATGTTGTCAGATATCTCTAACTTCACACTATCGTCTACGTTATATATATATATATATATATATATATATATATATATATATATATATATATATATATATATATATATTGTTTCATGTTGAAATTTTATTTCAATAAATGATCTTATGCGTTGTTTGTGCAGTGGTTTGCTAAGATTGTACTATGTAAACCTATGGAAACAAACCTAATTTTGGAGATAAAACAATAAACCATATTCCATACATCATTCTTACATAAGTAGATTTAGTTCTCAAGCTAGATATCAAATGTTACAAATGAGCAAAATAATGTCACAAATTTGGTCATGCAACAAAAGATTGTCATCTTCAATTCAGAGAGGCAAAATTCTGGGAGTACAAGACATTAGGGTAACAATTAAACATAAAAGTAGTTGGGTGAATGTTTGCTAGTTGAGGTAAAACTTTACAATTATGATAATATAAACAAGAATTAAATATGTTTTTTATCTTTTAATTTTAAGTAAAAATTAAAATTAGTTTATTTTTGAAATTTTAGACTAATTTAATTATCATATTTAGAACATAATGAATTTAGTTATTTTAATCAAATTTTATTAAATTTATTTAAAATTTGATTGAAGAAAAAATGTGTTAAACAGTCAAATAATTGAAATACTATCATAAAATGTGTTTAAAACGTCAAAGAATTTAACAAAATTTATTTAAAAAGTTTAAATCCATATATTTCTAAAGTTGAAGAATGAAATTGAGATAATATTTCAAAAAGAGATTAATTCTAATTTTCAGTTAAAGTTAAAAAGACTAAAACTATATTTATTAGTTCATTATTAACTTGATTGAGTTGATGTGATCACGTTGGACACTGTAAACTAAGTTTAATTATAACCTTTCAATCCTTTAGATGCGAAAACAAAAAAGTGAGCCAATTGATCAGACCTTGTTACACAAAGTTTCAGTCTTGCAATGAGAAGTTTAAAAATGCTTAATGGGAATGAGTCGGTTTAAACAAGGATTATAAAGTACTTAGTTTTAAACAAGTTGTTCATATGAGAAATTTCAAACCAGAAAATATAAAATAAACCTATACAAGAAAATAAAAAA
This sequence comes from Vigna nakashimae, assembly GCA_034642375.1. Taxonomy (NCBI): domain Eukaryota; kingdom Viridiplantae; phylum Streptophyta; class Magnoliopsida; order Fabales; family Fabaceae; genus Vigna; species Vigna nakashimae. The sequence continues at coordinate 28,301,843 of CM067768.1, forward strand.
TTAATGAATAAAAGTCATCAAGTGAGATATATCTTGTTCTAAACTTTGGAAAAAAATTGTTGGATTAGACCATTGACGTCGCAGAAACCGCGTCTGAATAAATTTTGATTCCTCTAACAACCCTAAAGTTTCTGCACTCATCTTTCTTAGAAAGTGGAAAATCTTTTAAGCTGATAATTTTCTGATGAGCTTTGGATATGTGTTTACTCTTTTTGCGTCAAAAGGTTTCTTCTTTTTGCGTTTACTCTTCTCATTCGAACTCCTGTTTCATTTGTTAATGCACAAGTGCATAGGCTCTGTTTGAGAAAATGATTGTTAATGATTCTGCTTTCTTGGTTACATCCCTCAAAGATAAAGTACCACTTTTTTTAATGTCTTACCACTGATTTTCTCTTCTTCTGTTGGTTTCTTGTTTTAGTATTGTTGCTTTGCCTTTTTCACCAGATTTTTCTTAGAATAATAATACTTTGACAATATTTTTTTGACAACATTTTAATATGGTCTATGTGTCATTCTGTGATTAGTCCAAAATTATTTCATAATCAATAATAATAGTCATAAACACCAATATAGACCAATCACATAATGACACGAAGACAGGATTAAAGTGTTGTCAAAAAAATGTTGTCAAAGTATCATTATCCTTTTTCTTACTCTTACATGTTGATAATCCTAATTTTAGACATGATTTTGGTTGCTGCTATTTTTTCTGAGTAGATTGAAGCATGTATAACGTAATTCTATAAAATTGCGTTAAAGGTGATTTTGTATAATTTATATAAAGTTTTATAAAAGTATGAGTTTTAAATCTAATTAAGTATATATAAAATAGACTTTTAAATATTTAATAAAACTTCAGAAGAAAAAATCACAGAATGTGTAAGACTCATGAAAAATATTTACCTTAATAGTAATAATTTTATTACTAGTAGTAATAAATTTCTTTGTGAATGGAAAATATAATAAGTTTATAAAATGTGGAAAGATTAATAAGAAATTTTGGTAGCTTAATTTGTAAGACTCATGAAAAATATTTATAATAGTAAATTTTAGCATTTTATTAGTAATAATAATTTTAATGGATAAAAAAATGAAAATTTTGGATATAAAATTATAGTAATTTAGAAGGAGAAGTTCAAAATTTTGATAACTTATTTAGGAATTTCTTAAAGAAAATTGAATAGTAAAAAGTGAATAGTAAATAGTAAATAGTGAATAATAAAAACAAATAAAAAAAAAGAAAAGAATTTCTTAGCAAGGAAGGAATTAGGATCAGATTTGAAGATCTTATTAAGGAATCTATTATGAATCCATTAAGTAAGTGATGATTAAGAAATTAATATAATAATATAATATTAAAATAATATTAAAAAAATTAATGAATAGTACATTTTCTTTACCTATAAATAGCCATGGGAGGGAAGGGTATTCTGCACCAAGAGAAGATGAATCAAGTGAGAGCTTGAGAAATAAAGAAGAAAGAGTTAGGGAGAAATTTTTAATTGCAAAAAGAGTAGAGGTTCTGAAGAGTTTTCGGGGAAACAAATCCAGAGCAGGAGATTAAGTCTAGAATAGAGGTAGGGGAGCTAACTTTTCTATGCTTTTATATTATGATTTAATATTTCTATGCTTTTATATTATGATTTAGTATTGTTTTATTACTATTCATATCTTGAAATTCTGTGTGAATACTGTTAATGCTTACTGTATATCTATCTATGTTGAAATTCGGTGTAAATATTATATGTTGTTGTTCTGAATCTGTAAATAAGAAATTTGTTAAAAACTAGTTGAGGAACACTTTGGCTAAGGAAAGACTTGGTACTTAAGTTGTCCATTGTGACGCACCTCTCTTTCCTGGAAGTCTACTCGACAAGTTTTTAACTTAAATCCTATTGAACAGATTATGTATTGTTAAATTATTGTGTAATATATCTTGTTGGAATATATTCAGTTTGTATGATTTCTGAAATGATTGGATTTTATTAGATTTGAATTTATGCATCTGAACATGATTGTGAACTATATTGATGTGATTTATGTGGAAAGTATGTGAATGTATGAGATATGTTAGATTCACTGTGATAATATGATAGTATATGGTTATTCATGTCTTGGGTTAAGTTTCAAGGGGCAGTATGATTCATGAACATAATTCCATGATCCTCAAGGAGATGATACATGGTGGTGATTTGGGAGTGTATAGAATGATTACATATGGTAGCTCAGTTTTGGGGGTCATCCTGAAACTCCAATGGTCTTTCTTCTCATGTAGAGAGGATTGAACTATATGGTGAGGAGTAGCAGGAGGTCCTAGTCTTGGGTGCTTCCATATGATCCAAGGTGAGTGATAATGGATTAACCTCGTGACTGTGGCCGGGCGGTAGTGCCCAAATTTCATAAGGCGGTAGTGCCCAAGTTTCATAAGACGGTAGTGTCCAAGTTTCATAAGGCGGTAGTGTCCAAGTTTTATAAGGCGGTAGTGTCCAAGTTTTATAAGGCGGTAGATTACCGAAATGTATAAGTTTTAAATATAATCCAGCTTCAGTTAGAGTAATACTGACATCAATTTATGTATTTATAACTTGATTATATTTTTAATAAAAATAATTATATTGTCAAATTTATGAGGCATTATTCTTGTGGTTTTTTTTTGGTGTTCAGCTTTTAATTTCTAGAGTTCAAGCAAATTCCTTCTCCGCCCATATTAGTAGATAGATGGAAAAGAATTTTTGTGGCATCTCAAAATGTTATTAATTAATATGTTTTCTTAAATTTAAAATTAAGATATTAATTTGATAATTTCTTTCTTTGTCATTCCCTTAAATAAGACATAATATTTTAAGAAAGATAAATTTTAATTCAATAAATGAATATAAAATTTAAGTTTAATTAAATTTCAAGTTTTTCATAAATTTGATAATTTTTAATTTAGTCTCTAATTAATTTTTATAATTTATTTAGCACTCATAACCATTATAATTTTCAATTATATTCTTATATTAGATGTGACTATATTATTTTAGGTAAGTAGTGAATATAAACATTCAAACAAGTTAAAAATATATAAAGTTACTAAATATAAATATGAAAGTTATAAAACACAAAAGACTACAAATTTTCTTCAATAATTTTATCAATGAATTGTTTCAACGAAGCAAAGGAAATTGCAGTAGAACGAATAATTTTATGGTTAAAGTTGTAAGAAGGATAGATGAGACAGAGATATTTACACACTAGTAAAAAAATTGCTTTTTAACTCGCGGTATAGGTATCGGTTTAGGAAAAATCGAAGTCTATCAAAACGCGGTGGCATTTTTGTAATTTAGGTGAACTTATATGCCTCGGTTCAAGGGAACCCGAAACATATAAGTAATATTACCTCGGTTCATAGCAAAACCGATGCCTAAAAGTTGTCTGACACGTCTGAATTTTAAAATCTGTAGAGAACCTATGATTTCGGTTCAGTAAGAACCGGTGCAAATCCATATTTATGCCTCGGTTTAGGCGGAAACCGAGGCGTATAGCTATTTAATATTTTTTTTAGGACTATATGCCTCGATGGAGAGTGAACCGGTGCATTAAAAAATTACCCTCCTGCATCTTTCATTATGATGTTTCATTTCCCACGTTTCACTTTCCCTGCAACCCCTCCCATTCTCCTGCAACCCTTCCCATTCTCCTGCAACCCCTTCCATTCTCCAGTCCCCTCTCCCTCTGCATCCCCAGGACGCTGCGGCTCCCATTCTCTAGTCCCCTCTCCCTCAACTCCACTGCGGCTCTCATTCTCCAGTCCCCTCTCCCTCAACTCCATCATTCTCTCACCAGATGGCTTCTCCCTCTGCATCCCCAGGACGGTGCGGCAAGGCGAGACGAGACGAGGCGAGACGAGACGGTGCGGCGAGGAAAGATCTCGCGACGGTGCGACGAGGACAAATCTCTCGACGGTGCGACGAGGCGAGAGAACTCCGACGGCGCGACGAGGGAGCTCGCGACGGTGCGGCGAGAGCCCGCGACGGCGAGGAGAGCCCGCGACGGCGAGGAGAGCCCGCGATGGCGGAAACCCTTTTCTGCGTTTTTTGTTTTTTGATTTTGGTTTTTGGTTCTCTTTCTTTGCAGGTAGATGGCGAAATGCATTGATTTTTTGTTTTTGGTTTGGATCTCTATCTCCCGTCTGTTCTCTCTGCTTCCTATTCCCCTTCTTCTTTGATCCTCAAAGTAATTTTGTGCTTCCTATTCCCCTTCTTCTTTGATTGTCAAAGTAATTTTGTGCAAAGACATGGATGAAAAGAATTGCAGAAAAGAGAAAGAAGTTTAACCAGAAAAGAGAAAAAAGTTTAACCAAATAAACAAACATAAAAACTCTGATCTCGTTCTGATCTCGTTGAAAATAAAAAAATTAAAAGACTCTACTGCCTCGGTTGTCTTTGAATCGAGTCAGAATCTGAAATCTTTTGATTCGGTTCAGGACCAAGTTAAAAAATCCATTTTTTTTACCTCGTGTGCATATACACCGGTTATAGAACCGGTGTCTATTTGAAAAAATAACCGAGATAGTATAGGTTGATTGTACTAGTGACAGTAACACACATGGGAGACACATCTTAACAAAATGAAGTCAACCCAAGTCAAACCATGATATAATAACATTTTACAATTTGTTTAAAATATATTTTATAAATTTAAAATTTTAAAATTATTTCAAAAGTCATATTAAAACAACAATAAATTTTAAAATTTTAACAAATCGTTAATTGTGACTTTCTTTTTGCATTCACATACATCAATTAGTGAAAGTTTTCTCATTCACAATTAAATTTTTTTAAAACCAAAAACTTTGCTATTTTCCTCAATATACACTACAAAAAAATTAGATTTTTATCGGAGGTTATTTTTTTCGTTTCCGACGATTTTAACTCCGAAAAATATGTTACCCGCAATTAAGAAAACCGTTGAAAAAACCTGTGTCACTAAGTAATTACCAACGATTTTTTATAAAACCGCCAGAAATAGCGAAGGTTTTCAAAAACCGCCGGAATTACTAGAGATTTTGTGAAAACCGCCAGTATTAATGGGAATTAAGTATTTGCAATGCAGTTGTATTATTATTTAATCTCCACATGTAGATTAGACAAGTAACATTAATATTTCTCTTATCGATACTTGTATCTTTAAAACTCCTTATGAAATACAATTAGGGGTATCTCTACAAATTTAACCATTTTTTTTTTAAATTGAGTTTCTGAACTTGTATTTAATTTCTAATAGGGTTCTCCTTCTTAATTATGGACATGGAAAATTGATTACAGACAGAATTAAGAAACAAATACAAGCTTAACGATAAATTTAAAACAAAAATGTTTACGGGTTTAATAACAGAATTCAAATAGTTCATATATAGTTCTAAACAATTCTTAAATTATTCTAAAACTACCAACAAGAAGTTGGTTTAGGTTTAAGAGATACCGAATTTAATTATCCTAAATTTAGTTTAGATTAAAACCTTTTGAATGACTTTTGTTGGGTTGAGTTTTAAGGTTAGGAATTTACTATTTTAAACTTTTAAACACATTAATACTTGCACAGTCATAGACCTATATGTATAAATATTTTGTTTTGAAATACGTTAAATTATTGAATTATTTTTCCACACTCTTTTCATTTTATTCCTATGCTTCAAACTATTGATATTAGAGTTGATGACTGGTTTTACAACAAATTTAAATTCTCATTGAATAAAATAAAAAAATTGAGTAAGGATAAATATTCATAAACTTATTATTTTTAAAGTTTTGTGCTAGAAATTATATCAATTTCTTATGTGTAAATTGAGTTCACTTCTCATTGAAATTATATCTATCTAATAATCTTTTTTTAAAAAATTAATCAACAGTATCTGGGTCAAAAATTTGTCTTGATGATTTGCTCAAATAAGTTTTTGTATCAAAAAGTCTTTTTAATAAAGAGTTATACCACCTTGATACAATGTACTCGTTATTGAATTTACATGATGAATCTGCCTTAAAATATTCGAGATTCTTTTTAAGTTTTATTAGTTTTTAGTTTTTTTCCTTCATTAGTTTTGGTTCACGGCAAAAGGTATATAATCTTATTATTCTGATTAAAAAAATAACTTTGGAATGAAAAACTGTAATAAAAGAAAAGATTATGAATTAGAATATTAGACAATAATAATCAATTACAAAGTACCAATAAACCTTGCCAGTGATTTTAAAGATTTTCTGCTCCGATCTTATTCATGATGATCAACACATCAAAATTTTGTTACAAAATAGCAGAGTCCAATACACTAATCACCCTTGGACACACAATGGTCTTGAGTCTACCAGACCACAAAAATTATGAAAAAAACCACCGGCAACAAAAAGGATTACTTTCCATCAAACTTTGTAATATTCTAAAATTTAATTTCCTAGGGCAAATATATATATATATATATATATATATAGGATTAGGATAATGATACTTTAACAAAAAAATTTTACAACATTTTAACATCATTTACGTGTCATTCTATGTTAATGTTTATGATTATTATTATTCATTGAGTAATTTTGAACCAATCACAGAATGACACGTAAATAATGTTAAAATGTTGTAAAAAAAATACTGTCAAAGTATCATTATCCATAGAATTATCTTCAAAAACATGTAATCTATTAATTAATTTTAATTATACAGTGGAGGTACCATATGATAAGGATAATAATAGAAGGGATAATTTTCGAAAACAGGAACAGCTACTTTTGGTGGATCCACCTTCTCTTTCTCTTTCTCCTCTTTTGCTGGTCCAACTGAAATTAATTCTGTGTGACACCATTTTCGTAGCTTCGACACTGCACTAACTGGATCAATCTCACCCAATAGCACCAATTTCATGTTTTTCAAGTCAACAGAAACTGATTCAATCCCTGCATAATAGTTCAAATAACACCTAATTTAAAAATACAAAATCATGAACACAATGATCTTGAAACATAACTCTAAGTTGTAATACATATAGACTGAAAAGTTATATATATATATATATATATATATATATATATATATATATATATATATATATATATATATATATATATATATATGAGTATATATACCAGATAGGCCAGATGCTGTCTTCATAGCTTTTCTCTTGATCTTATCATCATGCAAGTCCATCTTTACCACTACTTTCTGTCACATAACAAAAATCAAAGAAGATTAAGACCCAGAAATTACTTTTGCTTCCAATTCATGAAACTGAAAGGAAATAACATATACAAAATGGAAACAAGACGAAGTAATAATAAGCTGCGAGAAAATTAAACAAACGGTGAGGAAACGTTTTCATGTATAAGAGTATAGTTCTGACCTTCATTATTTTCTAAGCTTGCTCGAAGGAATGTTAGAAGAGATGGTTTTTATATGCTTTTCAAATTGGAGGAAGCTGTGAGAAATATGTGTGCAATGAAGAGTATTTATAGTATAGCATATAGTTGGAGACATTGACGTAGTCAAAGTGGAGTCAAAGTCAAGTCAACACGAGTCAAACCGTGTTTTTTTTTTTTTAAATTAATTTTTCCTAACAACCCCTAGAGTTCCGATGCTTCACGGAAAGTGAATCCGTGAAGTATTATAATTCAAGTGTTATTATTTTATGGCTGGTTGGGTTGGAAAACGATGGAACATGTTGCTTCGTTGTTATGTCTCAAAATGATTAATAAGATGAATGATGATAGCTGCAAGATGAATATAGCATTCAGAATCTTCCTCCTTGTTCAGTTTTAAAAGTCTTTTTCATATCATACCATAGTTACTTATACGAATAATGTTTCTTTTTATGTTATGATTACAAAGCAATTAATAGTTATTAAATCAATTTTATTGTTTTGTGTCTTTAGATAATATTTCAAATGTGTAAACTACTGCGTATGTATTGATGTTTACTAACACAACTATTTTATGCCAATTATAACTAATAATCTCTCCACTTTTAGAATATTATTTTTAACTCAGTTCAAACCATCTCAGTAAAATAAATCCTGTTTTTTTATAGAAAAATGATTCTTTGACACACCTAAATTTTTTACATTCATTTCACACTATCCTTACTTACTTTTTACTCTCTTCTTTCTCGAAAAAATACAAATTTTTACACTTTTAAGACTATTTTACCCTTATACTTTGTGTCAAATGAATGTAAAAGTGTGTCATGATATCATTTCTCTTTTTACTAACTTACCCGGCTAACTGACGCACGTATTTATAAAAAATAATATTAAATCTACAATTATTATTTCTTTTTTCTAACTACAGTGCTTTATTTTTATTTCTCTCAAGATTGTATGGTCTAGCCAACAAATATAGTTTTATTAAATTCTTTAAGAATGCTATGCGCTTTCCTCAAGACGACGATGTTGGTATAACAAGATAGCTTCGTCCAGTCCTGACTACAAAATTAATCTAATTTTATATTATTTTTTTAAACAATGAAGTGTTATCATCCCTTGGCCAATGCTAGTTTGAGATATAGTGTCCTCCAACTCTCGCTACCGCTAGAAACTATATCACTTTTAATTTAATTTTTATAGATTTTTATTAACGGGTTATAATCTATAAGTAATTATGTGTTATTCACATATTTAGTGTAGAAGAAAAACCTAAATGAACTTAAAATAAGTGAGATTGTAATTTGACAAAGTTTTACTAACATTTTATTTTCAAGTTATATTTATAAGAAATAAAACTCTCCTTTTATAAAAGGAGAACTCTTAAGGAATGAGATTACATTGAACTAAATTCCTTTTTTGAAGCTTTTAATTATTGAATGGGGTGAATGTAAGCCTTCTCCCTTTGAACATACAAGGAGGGTGAATGAGAGCCTTCTTCCTTTGAAGCCATCTAAGGGAGATGAATGGAAGCCTCCTTCAAACTTTAGAATGTTCTTCAACACTCCAAAGAAACTAGAAGGGACGCTCCTCACCTTTCCAAGACCCAAATGACCCCTTAACTTTTCAAGGCCCAAATGGCGCTAGAAGTCCAAAAGTAACCTAATTGACAACGTCCTGACAACTCTAACTTTTGTTGACTATTTGACTCATTATCGATGTAGCTACTAACAAAAATCTCCGTCAGTAAGTTAATCACTACATGACAACCCTCAGGTTTACTTTTGTACAAACCTTTGAGATGAATCAATTTACGTATATGCAAAAGATGGTCATCACGAGAAGCAATATACCTCTAGAAGACAAAGAATCATTTTGGCAGCAATTTAAGGTAAAACATCATGAAACCAATTTTCAATTTTTATTGATGTATATATATTAAGTCTATCAATTCCATTTTAACATGATCTATTGTTACAACTGAAGGTCCAATGGAGACTTGAGCATGAAGCAAAAATTTAAAATAACATTTACACCAAAGCATTTCATAGACTATTTGAGATGTTTAAAGATAAAGTGAAAGAATGTCCTTATTGGGTTGGGAAGCATATATAGAACTCCTTGCTAGCCCATTGGAATTCCTCATATTATCGTAATAAATATGCTACCGCCCAAAGGAACCAGACTATAGAAAAGTGTGGTGTTTTGTATACAGGTGGTTCCATTACCATTCAAGAGCATGTCATTCGTATGGTATAAATCTTCATTCATTTCCTATCTATTCCGAAACAAGTTATGTATTTTAAAATTGATGTATATATATAACTCCATATTCTGTTATAGGCACAAGAGTTAGGACACATTGTGCACGTTGATGTAGTGATTCAACATACTCATCTTCGAAAAGGACCTGGCCTATTTGTTTATGAGAGGTCTCGAAGGACACATATAAGCAAACTTACAACCTTCAAACTTGTACTATTATTTTTTTTTTTGTTTTAAACTTCCTCCTTCTATTGACATTGTCCATATTTTTTAATTGGAAGAATTTTCAACTAGACTCTCATAGGACAAATCGGAGCAAGGGTCATGTCTTGATGCATCAAAAGCAAATACTGATGATGATGATATCATCAGGACAAAATGTTGGTTGGACTTCGTTGGTGAAAAAATAAATAAGGATGACTATATTGGGCAAAACATGCTTTCAATTGCACTACTAGAGGTTCATTGAAACACCAACCATCTAGATTTGGCAGTGTTGATGATGTTGTTGCCCAGCTCAGCAAACAACTATAAGCTCGTGGTCAAGCTTATGACGATCTGAGACAACAATTTATGAACCTCCAAAATTTGGTTGTGGGATTTTTTCCTCTAGATGCAGAGACTATGGTAGAAGAACCTCAGTACACCCAACATTGTCTTAGCAACGAAGCTCTACAGTTCAGCTCACCCAGTCTAGTCACCTCCACGACAACAACAATAGCAGGATGAAGAAGAAGAAAATGATTCATATGATTATGGTGATTAATAGGACTTTTCTTAGTTGATAAACATTTACAATTAAAACTACTATGTTTGTATTAATTAATGACATTATAAACATGTTTATATTAGTAATGGATTTCATTAATGACAATATTGTTAGTGCATTGTGGATTGTTTGGATTGTCTGAATTGTATAATTTGTCTGAAAATTGTTTTATGTCTAGGTTCATTGTGGTTGGGTAGGAAATATTTTCTACTACACTTGAATTTGTCAACCTATTTATCGACAAACGTTATCAACAAATAAATCTGTCGATAATGAATCACATTAAGTTACTACATTATCGACAACACCTATCTGTTGATAATTATTATTTATGGTCAACATTCATCAATAATTATTTACAGTCAACATTTGTAGATAATTATAGACAATCATTATCTGTTAGTATATATTTTTTTTATTGATAATTCGTGAAAAAACTAACACTATTAACGAATTTTTATCTTTACCGATAAATATCTAACATTAATATACGATTGACTATAATAACATTTGTGGTTAAGTTAACACTAATATTTTAATTCTAACTATACATTCTTGTAGTGACTTAACTGGGTATGAATATAAAGAAATTGAAAGGAATTACAAGGAAGCACAAGTTATGAAATGGGTGCAGTAAATATAACAGTAATGACAGGGTGGAGAAAAAGAAATTTAAGGCTATTAAAGTTAAAGGCTAATATAAGGGCTCAAGGGAGATTTAGGAAAAGGGGAAGTACATGAGGAAAGGAAAATGCGAGATATTTAACAAAATTATTTGGGGTTATTTATGAAAATAGTTGAGTGTATTAACGGAAATGACGATTTCTGGTTTATTAACAAGAGAAGATTAAATAACATAATATACGAAATAAATTAGTTATATTTTATTATTACTATATATATAAAAAATAACGATGATAATAATTCACATCTTATTCTAATCTAAATTGTAGTGTTCCCATTTTATTTTAAATCACTTTTATGATCAATCATAAAATAGTAATCTTTTATTTTTATTATTAAAACATTTTTTTAATCTCTCAAACTTCTCATATCAGTAATTAATTTTTGTCTTGAATTTTTTCATTTTTTATCATATTTTCCTTAATTTAAACAATTTTACCTTCAACCCTCTTTCTCATCAAATCCATTCAAATATATTCTTTCATATCCTTCTTCAAAAGCAAACACACTCTAATATTTCGTTTGTTTCTTCATGTAGCGAACAAACGTATGTGTCAAATAATTTGTAGTGATTTAGGAAGACAAATTTAAGAGATTAAATTTCCTTGAATAGTGAAGAAAATAAAGAAGAAAGCCACATCATATCTTAAATTACAAAAATAACCCCTCTCTCATACGCGTACCTTTTTGCCTTTTTCACAAAAACATCCAGATTTTAGTTTAATATAATTTTTTCAATTTTAATTTTCTCATTTTAAAAAATAACTCACATTTTATAATAATAATAATATTTTTATTTAAATTAATCACTTGTCCATAATTTATTTAAACTTAATTTTTATCAATCTCATTTTATTTTAATATCATTTTATTATTTAATTCTTTTATTTTAAATAATGATTAAAATTTCATTTTAACATAATTTGCATTTATTAAAATATTTTTTTAATATATTAAACTCATAGCATCATTCACAAATTTTTTTAATTTTTTTTTAAAATTTTTTCATTTTACCTTAATCCAAATAATCTATTTTTCACTTTCTTCTTAAATTCACTGAATGAGTAACTCAAATCCGTTCTGAGACAGGAATATGACTAATTGCACACATATAAGCAAAAAGTGACATGAAATACGGGTAAATAACTTAATCCAATAAAGTCCAGCTACCCAAAAAGACCAAACACGTCATTTAATGGACACGTGTCAAGCACAAAAAGGGGATATTACTTTTTCACACACCTGGTTGGCAGAAGTAACACAACCACTTTATACATAGGATTATTCCCTCCAAAACTTGTAACATAGTTAAAAGCAAATTTAAGAATACAATGGTGGTGTCATATGATAAGGATAATAATAGAAGGGGTAGGGTTCATAGACAGGAACAGGTACTTTTGGTGGCTCCTCCTTTTCTTTCTCCTCTTTTGCTGGTCCAACTGAAACTAATTCTGTGTGACACCATTTTCGTAGCTTCGACACTGCACTCACTGGATCAATCTCACCCAATAGCACCAACTTCATGTCTTTCAAGTCAACAGAAATTGAATCAACCCCTGCAAAATAATTTCAAACACACTTAACTTATGATTGAATTATTAACAAAAACTAAGCTGAAGAGTGAAAACTTTTATATATATACCTGAAATGCCTGATGCTGTCTTCATGACTTTTCGTTTGATCTTGTCATCGTGTAAGTCCATCTTTAAAACCACTTTCTGTAACAGAAACAACATCAAAGAGGTGTTATTTAAGACCCAGCTCACTTTTACTTGGAAAACATGAAATTGAAAGGAAAGAAAACACAGTAATAATCTGTGAGAAAGGTCAAGAAAGTAAAGTTCTGACCTTCATTTTTTAAAGATTGGTAGTGATGAAAGCTGACTGAGCAAGAACTGTTTGATGGAATAACATGGCTGAGATTTTTACCTGTATTTAAAGATCGATTATAACGCGTGGTGAAAGGACTAATCAAGTCAAGTCAACTCTACAGTATAGTTTTGCAAATAGTTATATTTAACAATTTTTTTTTTGCAGATAGAAAAAGACTATGTAGTATGGTACAGTCTACAAATCTATAGTATAAATTTTGTTCGTTATTCACGCCGTTAGAACCGTGTCATCTTTGAAAATTTTCAGGTTCACACTGTTCCTTCGAAGAAAGTGCAATCAATAATTGCATTGTCCAGAAGTATTGTTATATATCAAACACTTCATTTTCTTTATTCTGGATCCTGATGTTAACACTTTTTAACAATTTTTTTATAATTCGTCATGTTTCGTTATTTCATTGTTTCTTTTAATTTATTTTAGGTTTAAACGAAAATCTCACTTTTTTTTTTCATTTGTGTCGGATTTGTAAAAATTAACATATTTTATCTTAACCGTTAATTGATCTCAAACGACATTAAATTAAGACTTCGTGGTGAAGAGAGAATGTATTGATGTGTGTTTCTCGTTTAGGTGGAGTGTTTTGATTAAAGAAAATGAGGTGATGTAACATTATTTATTTTTCTTTATTTAATATTTTTAAAATCAAATTTTATTTATTTTTTATTTGGATATAACGTGGGTTAGAATAGAGTTATTCTTAAGAATTAAATTAGTTTATTTTAATTATTTATTTTATTTATTTGATAATTTTTATTTAATATTTTAATTTTCAAGTTTTACATAATATTTTAATATTATTTTTTTTCTTTAAATATAAATACATAAATATTAAATTTTATAAAAATTATTTAAAATAATTTTTTATTGTAATCATTAGATATATAATTTTATTACTTTTGAAAAGTTAAAAATATAATATATATTGAATTTATTTAAATTTAAAAATAAAATAATTTAAAAAAAATATAATAAACATATTTTAGTTTAAAAAGAAATGTTTTTTCTCAAATAGTCATCTAAAAATATATTAAATAAGTTATTATTTTTATATAATAATTTGATATAATATAAACAATTTTGTATATTAATATTCAATTAAAATACACATAATTTTATAAAAATTTTAAAATTAAAAAACTAAATTTATAATAATTTAGTTCAAAATAATGACTAATGAATATGATTAAATTGGATTATTAATTAAATTAATATATTATCTTAATATATTTTTTAATATTATTAAAATAAAATAATCAACATATAAAAAAATTATAAATTAACCATAATAGATAGGATTTTAAGACTTTATAAATATTTAATCATATAAACTTTTTAATAAAATTGCTTTTACTTTTATTAAGTTTTTTTATCCATGTATGATTTAGGATTAAGTTCTATAAAATCAAATAATTTAACAATATTATATTAAAAATATTAAAATAAATCTTTAATATATAAGACGTAATGTTTTGTCTTATGATAAAATAATATTATTATAGTCAATTTGTTATTTTATATATTTTTTATTTATATAAATTTATTTTTAAAGAAAAGCTCAAAAAATTTTAAAAAAAAATATATACTTAAAAAGTTTGCTTAATCGATGTACAATAATTAATTATTTATCTATATTATTTTTGTATGAATCTCATTAAAAAAATATATAATTAATATAAAAAATTGAAGAGAAAATATGGTGATGTGACTTTAGGAATATTCACTTTAAGGATTTCATTTTCTTTAATCAAAACACTCCACGTAAATGAGGAACACACATCAGCATATTCTCTCTGCACCACGTGGTATTAATTTAATGCCGTCTGAGACCAGTTAACGGTTAGGGTAAAATGTGTTTGTAAGAACCGTATTTTTGGATAGTGGGGGACATGTGGGACATGGTGGTCACCCACCTCTTTGACTATTAGAGTGCAATTATGAGGGGAGGGGAGGAGAGAAAAGGAGAGGGTCTATTGATTGGGCAAGGAGGAGAGCAGCTCACGGGGAAGGAACCCATTCTTTCTCTCTTTAAAAACTTCATCCCAAAATTCTCTCGCTTCTCTCTAAGATTCCAGCACCTTGGACCGTAGGAATTTTATCCTGATGCTACCATGGTCTCCGCAAAGTAGAGGACTCCATTTCAACCGAACGTTTTCGTCCTTCCGATCGGGGCAGAATTCTTGGCTGAAGGATGGTTGTGCTTGGAGAAAACCAGGTAAGGGGAAGCTAGATCTGTGTATGTAAATTGTAGGAATAATAGGTTTGATATCATATTATGATTATTTGATGAAAAAGGTTAGGTTTAGAGTATCATTCCTTGCTACGAATCTGTATGAGTATGGTAGAATTATACTGTTGCAAATCTGGGAAAGAGGGGTGGAACAATGGAGTTTTCTGGGTTTCTCTGGAATCTGCGCGATTCTGCAGAATGCGCGAACGTTCAATTTTGGTGAAAATTGGACGTTCGTCCAATTGGTACTTGACGGACGTCCAAATTCTGGACGTTCGGTAATTGTTCTGAGCGTCCGTCCGAATCAGCCATTGTAAAACGTTCGTCCCAACAGTGCTCGACCAATTAGTGGTCGGCTAACTTCTGAACGTTCGTCCAATTCTGGTGTAAATGGACGTTCGTCCAAATTGTTGAGCGTTCGGTTCTGAACGAACGTCAGCGTTCGTTCGTTATGGGACGCTCGTCCAAATCGTAATTAAACAGTAAATTATGAGCGTTCGGTCATACTAGGGGATAACGAACGTTCGTTCTTTGAGGATGTTTGATCTTATACGCTCGTCCAAAGCGTCCAATGGTTTAACGTTCGGCCTTATGATAAATATGAGCGTTCGGCTTTTAGGGTATAACGAGCGTTCGATTTTTGAGTATAAGTGAGCGTTCGTCCTTTGTTAAAGTGAGCGTTCGTCCTTTGTTAAGTGAGCGTTCGTCCTTGGTTTCAGTGAGCGTTCGTCCTTGGTTTCTGGGAGTGTTCGTCCTTGATTTTGGGAGCGTTCGTCCATGATGTTGGTCCTTTAATTTGTGAACGTTCGTTCTTTAATTGGTGAACGTTCGTCCTTTAATTTGTGAACGTTCGTTCTTTAATTGGTGAACGTTCGTCCTTTAATTTGTGAACGTTCGTCCTTGGTCTGTGAGCGTTCGTCCTTGGAAGCTCGGTTAGGTTTGGTGTTCATCGGCAGCGTTCGGCCTTTTATGAGGATTGATTTCAGAACGTTCGTTCAGACAGTATCGGAGTTGGAAATAACGTTCGGCAATGCATGGATCCGTGGGAGTATTTTGAAGCAATTATTGAGAATTGTTGGTTATTTCCTTGATCCAATATTGGTTTAGTTATACATATTATTGAGAATATGTATGACTTCGTGATTGAGCACGTTTATTCTATTGGTTTAGTTATACATATTCTTGAGAATATGTATGACTTCGTGATTGAGCACGTTTATTCTAGTTATACATATTATTGAGAATATGTATGACTTCGTGATTGAGCACGTTTATTCTAGTTATACATATTATTGAGAATATGTATGACTTCGTAATTGAGCACGTTTATTCGGTTGGAGGTGGTACATACACTATGTTATTTACTTGTAACTTCGTCGGTCTTTTTAGCATTTTTGCTAGTCTCACGCGTGAGATGGAGATTCGAGTGTCACCTTCTTCTGCGCGAGGAGGTGAATGTCTCGCCCACTGACTTCGGCTCGTGTTGAGTATAGTGCATCGTTACGCGTAGTATCGATGTTTTTACTCGTTAGTCCTTGAGGAGTCGGGGAGATAGGTCTGAAGTCGCGATGGATGACGGCTCAGGTCGCCTGTTATTGAGAGCAGGTTATGACGACGAATTACAAGTAAACGACATCAGTTTATGAAAGACTAGTCTGCAGAGTCATGTCAGTCGATTTATCATGGGGATTGTTATAGTATATGTAGTGGGTTTATAATGTGATAATTTTGGTTATTCATCTTGCATGTTGTGGTTGTGGTTTCTAACCGTGATGGTTGTACGGATACGGGAGAGATGGTAGTGCAGATAAAGTTGGATTTGGAATACTTCGAGAGAGAGACAGGAAGTAAAACTTGTTGGGTCTATAGGTAGTAACGAGCATTCTTACTAATGACGTTCGGTCTTGGTGTTATTTATTTTCAGGTAGCGAGCGTTATTAGGTAACAGTTGATCTTGATGTTAGTGGATCTGAGGTAGCTAGTGTCCGATCTTAATTTGGTAACCTGAGGTTTAGTTTGATTACGTTCGGTCAGTACTGAGGTGTTCAGCAGAGTACTCTAGGCGTTTAAACCAGACTCAAGTGTTCTTTATTATAGTGTTTTGTCTCGTAGTGATGGTTCTTAGGGAATGATCTTTATTGGTGATGTTACTCTGAGGTTGTAATCATTTATGGGGAGTGGTCGGTCTTGATATTCGTTGAGGTAACGATCGATTAATAAGTAGTGATTAGTCGTGATGATGCATGATTCAGGAAGTGATCATTCTCAGGTAGTGTTAGGGGCGGATGATGCTTGTTTCAGATAAGGATTGTTAACAATTAGCGGTTGTACATAGGGAACATCCGGTCTCGATGAGGTTACCCTCAGATAGTGTTAAATCCAGTAAAGTGATCAATTAAGTGTTCGCCCGAATGGTACTTAATCTGTGGTGCGTGAGATTTGATCTTTGAGCAATCGTTCGAATAGTGTTTGAAATAATAGTAATTGTTCTAGTAGAGTACACTGTCTTAACGTGAAGTCTAAGTACTTGATCTTAATCAGCGTTTGATCTTTTGGTATTCGACCTAATGGTATTCGGTATAATAGCGGTTGATGTTTAGTTTCGAGCTTAAGTGATCAATTTTAATGTTCGTGTAAACAGTATCCGATGTAATATAAGTTCGTTGTTTTATCGTTTGATTCAGTAATGATATGATATCTGGGTATGTATTGAGGTTGAGGGTATTGTGGTAGGATGTCTTGATCTGTGGTTGATTGTGGACCTATTGAGGGGACTAATGAAATTACAAGTGGGGCACTTTCCGTTGATTTGCTCATCAACGTATCATCTGGATGAGAGTTTATTGTGTACTGGGTTGATTATTAGGTACTATGGAATGAGTGTCCAATAGGAATTGTGATACGTTGGTTTGAGGATGGCTGACTTAATTATTATATGATATTTGTATCGAAATAACTATGCAAGTTTTATAAATGATGTGTTTCAGGTTAGCTCACCCTTACTTTGCTTGTTTGTGCATGTGAATGCGATGATCGTATAATGTGTGATGTTATACGGGAGCAGTTGAAGGATTGTCACGTGATCCTGTGCAACTGGAGGAAGAAATGGAAGATCGAATTAGAAAGATTCAATGTTATCTTTGCAGTTACGTCTGAGCTTAAAACTGATGTACAGATTTTAGTTGATGTTCGGGATGTTATGTATCATTACAACATTTAAGTTTTGAAAATAAATTTTTTATTTTGGGTGAATTTTTGGGATGTTACAGTGTTCATTTTTACAAAAAGTATGATCAAATTGAAAAAAATGAAAAAATAAGATCGAACTGAGATTTTCATACGAAAATGTGGACTAAGAGAGGGTTTAAACCTTTATTTTAAAAAAAATGTTCAAAACGCAATATCTTGTCAAAAAATTGTTACAAAATTATTTTTCTTGATTCATTTACCATTAAGACTTATGTCTAGACGAAAAAGATTAGTAAGGTATAGCTTTATTATTTTCAGTTTGTACTTTAAAAAAATAAAAAAAAAATATATATATATATATATATATATATATATATATATATATTCGAAATTGTCTTTAAAATTTGATCAAATATTGAAAGAAAGAAAAAAACTTTTTTTTCTCCCACAAACAACATTTAAAGTTCATTATAAATGTAACCATACTCACACCAACCATCACTCCTTCAACCCACCCCCACTAACATATATAACAACTTACATTACTAAAGTAAGGTTAAAAAAAATAATTAGAATCTATATTATTTTAATTTTATTTAAACGAATGTATCTCAAATCTAAATTCTTACTTTTAAGTTCAGTTGAACTATTTGAATTTGATTTAGATCATTTTTCATTTTAAAAATTCAAAATCAAAATTTGTCTAAGACAATTAAGAACTTAGTTAAACCAAAGTTATCCTTCAGTCCAACATCAAGCAAAGTCGGTCTGAATCATAGATTGAGTTAAGTCGGCCTAAAATGGTTCATATTTATTTATCCTTATGATTTATTTAGTGAGGTGTCTATAACCTCATTTTCATTTATTTTTTTTATATTTAATTTATTTAGTAAGGTGTTCATAACTTCATTTTTATTTATATTTATTATTCAGTTTATTTAATTCATTTAGTGAAGTGTTCATAACTTATTTTTATTCTATTTATTTAATTTAGTGAAGTGTTCATAACCTTATTTTTTATTTATATTTATTATTTTGTTTATTTAATTTATTTAATGAGAGGTTTATAATCTCATTTTTATTTTATTTGTTTGTTTATTTATTTTATTTAATGAGATATTAAATACATCGATGAATCTCAATTTGGAAAATATGAATAAATTAATGTTATTTTAATTTCATGAGTGTCTTAAATAAAATAAATTATTTTAGGTTTATCTCAATATGATTTTGGCCAACTTTAAAAAATAAAAGTAATACTTATATATTTCTTTATTTTAATTTATATAATAAAATCAATTTTAATTATATATATATATAATAAATAGTTTTAATAAAGTACTTTATTTTAAAAAAATCATTTTTTATTTTTATTTTATAAAATGGATCTACCTATAAATTTATGAGTTGAACTGGTCTAAACACAGACAAACAAAGTAGGCAGAACAAAAAATGTTTTGACAAGTCCAAAAAGGAAGCGTGTCTTTCCACATTTTCTTCTAAATTCTAAGTCATTCTCAAAAGTATTTATTATTCATTTATTTAGTTATTGGGGTAAGTACACTGAAAAGGACATATTCGTAAGACTCTTTTTAGTTTAGAACCAGTCAAATTCATTCCAATTGTATACTAATTTTATATTTTAAAAAATTAATGTAAATAAATATGGTGAAGATCTAGTGATAAATATTGATTTTATCTTAATAATTAAATAGTTTTTTGTTTCTCTATTTTATATTCTCTTGATGAATTATTCACATTTATTTTCAATAGGTGGTAGCATTAATGAATAATGAAACATTAACACAACCAACAACTACAATTATGGAAAATATAATATAACCAAAAGTAACTTTATAAGAGGAAGTAAAAAGGTAGAACTCTTAATTAAATTATCATTAAGCATCTTTTTTTTTATATATATACTTACACATTTCTTGGTACGGTCTCTTTTCAATAAAGTATGTCATAATATATTTTTGCGTTTATTTTGTAGATAATTCACACGTGAAATTTTGCATTTAAAAATTGAAGTTACATGTTTTGTTCTGGATAATTTTTCTAATTGTAATTAGAAAAAGAAAAAGTCTTAAAGCAAGCATAATACATCACTACATTACATGTTTTGGCTCAAATTACACAAAAAAGTAAGTACTAATCAAATTTATTTTATTCCTTATTTATAATAACATTTTTCATCTATTTTTTTATGATATATGAAAAATGACTTTTCTCTTCCAAAATTGTGCTAAAAAAATATATGTGTATGGTATATGGCATGAACAGTTAAGCAATCAGCACCATTTGATCCATCCTCTACGACAATTATAGTAAGTCATATTAATGTAGGGGGTGTTGCTCCCTCCAGGGTACTTATGCACCTCCCCACTATTTTCTTTTATTCCAAAAATACTCTACACCTTTCCACTATTTTCTTTTATTTCAAAAATATCCTACACCTCTCCACTATCCTCAACAATCTTTCTCTTTCTCTCTACATTAATGGAGCATTCATATGACTTAAATTTAAACTTGTGATATATTACAAAATATAAAATTGAGAGGAAACTTCAATATTAGTGCTTCTATCACTTCCATTTTATAAACTTAAAGGTTAGAAGTGTAAGGACCGAATTTTAAATTAAATAAATAAAATAAAATAATAAAATAAAATAAAATAAAATGATTGAAGGGGTGGGAAAGAGCTTCACGTGGGTGGCTACCTAACAAAAAAAAAATGGTACTACTGTTAGTGGTGGGGGGCTCCATTCTTTCAGCAGCATACAAAAAAAAGATGAGTGGTGGTGAGGAGCACCATTTTCTTCCTCCTTAAAGATAAAGGCCAGGGATTCAAGGGGATTGGTTCTGAATTTCGGGGAAGAGTAAAATTCTTACTGCCATGTCTCTGAGAGGGGTGTTCGGTGTTACATCTAGAGGAGTGAAAGACTTGCTGCAAATCTGGAAGAGGAAACGTGGAGAGTTGTTGAAGTTTGAAGGAGATCAAATCTTTTGGAGAAAGGTCCAAGGAAGTCTTCAAGAGGTAAGGGGAGCTAGATCTTTTGTTTAATTGATTGTATATGCTTTGTATGATGCAAATCTGGGTAAAATCTGGAAAGAAAGGGTTGAATTTGATGTTTCTGGAAATCTGCAATTCTGCAGAATTTCTGCAGAACCGTTCGTCCAATTTTGTTTCGAATTGGACGTTCGTCCCGAAATGGCTTAGCCAATTTTTGAACGTTCGGTATTTTCTGAACGTTCGTCCTTAGCTAGGCCAATTGAACGTTCGTCCAAGTTATTCGTCCGAGTGAACGTTCGGTATTTTCTGAGCCAATTGAACGTTCGTCCAAGTTATTCGTCCGAGTGAACGTTCGGTATTTTCTGAACGTTCGTCCAACTTAGCCAAAGTCTGAACGTTCGGTTTTTAATATGCTGAGCGTTCGGTTTTCAGTTGACGAGTGTTCGCGTTCGTTTGAGATTAGCTTTCATCCTGGCGTTCGTCCTAAGTGTCGTGTTCGTCCTTGTTCAAGCGTTCGTTTTCAAGCGTTCGTCCAAGCGTTTTTGTTGAGCGTTCGTCTAAGCGTTCATTGTTGAGCGTTCGTCCAGGCGTTCGTTGTTGAGCGTTCGTCCAATTCTGCAAATAGCGTTCGTCCGTCCAAAAGTGAGCGTTCGTCCAATTCTGCAAATAGCGTGGTGAGAGTAGAGGGAGGTCCTCGTCTATAATCTTTGAATTTAGACATAGACAGATTGGGGGATTTACCTTGCTAGTGTTGGAGAAAGACCAGCTGAACTATGCAAGTGCAAAGACGACCAATAGTTCGACAATTATACAAATCCGGATGAGTCGTGTCTTGGGAATTTACCTTGCATAGTGTTGGAGAAAGACCAGCTGAACTATGCGAGTGTAAAATGAGTTGTGTGTGGATTTACTTTGGATAATGTTGGGGAGTGTCAGTAGACTATGCGAGTGTAATGATGTGTGATGTTGTAGTTTAATGAGTAAGTTTTAATTGTTCCTTTATATGTATTTATGTATGATGATATGGATTAACGGTGATATATGTATAACATGCTTTTTATATCTAGCTCACCCTTGCATTGTTTGTGTTGTGTGCAAATCTGGTTATATTTTCGGCGATGATCATCCACTTGGATGAGAGCAGATGTGGTCGAGGAGAATGTTGAGGAGTGTCCTTTGGATCAAGAGCTGGAGAATAACGTGGTTGCGAAGTAGTCTTATTAGGATTTCCTATCTGAACACGTGTAGTGTTCTAATCTTTAAACTATTAAGTTTGAATTCCCGTTTCTTTTATTTTGGATGACTGTATTTTCGTACTTGAAATACATGTCGTATTCTGACTGTTCTCTATATTTGAATAATGACGTCTTTATTATGTAATATGTGTTATTATATAATCGGGATGTTACATTAATGGTATCAGAGCAGTTCTTCCTTAGAAACCTGTAGGTTGTGGGTGCGCTTCGTTTGTGATTGTGTACTTTGGTCTCGGGTTGGAAGTTGTGTTGGTTTGAGTCAGGCTAATGGTCTTTCTTTCTGTATGAACAGAAGATGGTACCTACTTCTTCTCCTCCTTCGTCCCAGGAAGTTGAGCCATCTGACTCTAATCAGATGCTGAATGCGGTGCTCTAAGCGTTGCAACAACAGAATGCTGCATTGGTGGAGTAAAATACCATAACCCTGCATAATCTAGAAGCCGCAAGGGTATATTTGCCGAGAACGCGAGAGTAACATCTGAGAACACTCAAAGACAATCCATTAAAGTGATTGAGTAGTGGCAGAACCGTTCAGAGTGCTTTCTCTTTTGTTATTCTGGTCCAAGAGTGGAACTTGGAAAGCTTTCTGCAACGCCATTCAGCCCGGTTTGATGGGAAGTGCAGTCCGAATGAAGCTGATCAGTGGTTAAGGGACATTGAGAGAATTTGTAGTGCTAAAAGATGTCCATATGAGAACGAGGTAGCATATACTGAGTACTTGCCTTACAGTGTAAGGTATGACCTGGAGATTGAATTCCTTCAGTTAATACCGGGAAATAGGTCGGGACTAAGTATGCATACAGGACGAGCACTTGCTCCGATTGTACACCATGACTACGGTTATAAAAAAAAAAATTGTTATCATTATGAGTTTAATTCTCCCTGTCTTAACCTTGATGTGCCATGTTTGGTCCATTGCTCGTGTTTAAGCCAAAACACTGTTTAAACCGTTTTTGTCATCAAGTTAATGTTTTAAATCCAGTCACGTTCAACCTTAAACATTCATTCATTTCATTAACGTGTATCATTTTTGGGTTATCAACCTCTTTGTGTCTAAGCCAGATTTCGGCTCCCGTTCATATGTCATTTGTTTTCAATGTCATTATGAGCCAATCTAATTTTTCATTTTCACCCCGTTAAGATTGTGTTAAACGTATGTGTTCTGTGTTTTCAAAGTTCATTAATACTTTGTATTTTTGCCTTAATGTGAAATCCTATTGGTTAATTTCGAGTCTGCGAACACAAAGATTGTTTTAAGTTTGGGGCAAATTAGTGTTTTGTTTACCTCATCGAATATTGTAGTATCGTTAAAATCTTGATAAATTTTAGACATAATTTTAATGCGTTTCAAACTCATTGATAACTTATTATGTTCTTCTTTTGGACCAAATAAAAACAAAAATAGTTGAGAATAATTCTATGAGTCAAATTTCAAAAATTGTGTAATAAATTAATTTATACGAATTTATGAACAAGTACATATATATATATATATATATATTTTAAATAAATACAATAAAAATTACAAACAGGTGGTTGTGTTTCTGTGAGGTTTTTCTCTTCTGATACTCTTGAGTTGGGTAAGACGATAACATGTAAGTAAATCGTTAGAAAAATATATATATAAAAAAAATATATATATATATATATATATATAATCATCAAACTAGCATGGCAGATAAATATTACAATGCATAATTAAAATAAAGATGTTCTAGAGTCGATCATAAGTGATCGTTAAATATTACAGTCCATAAAATACGCAAATGAAGCAAATAAACAAAAGCAAATAAAGGATGTTCGGGGTTCAATCACTCGTGATAGTTAAGTTACAGATAAAAATAAAAATTTAATGGAAAAATTCTCGAGCGGGTTGTGGTGGTCTAAGGGAGAGCTCCGTCGAGGGAGCTCTGGTTCGGAATGTGATAAGCATGGGTGGAGGAATCTGTCGTTCGTCTCTGTCGTCGTCAATGATGATAGGAACGGGGAACAAATCCAGCAACCTTGGCGTCTTCCTAATCACCCAGTCATATTCTTCCAACAAAGAAA
Organism: Vigna nakashimae; assembly: GCA_034642375.1. Classification (NCBI taxonomy): domain Eukaryota; kingdom Viridiplantae; phylum Streptophyta; class Magnoliopsida; order Fabales; family Fabaceae; genus Vigna; species Vigna nakashimae. Next base: position 28,326,582 of record CM067768.1, read on the forward strand.
TTGTGTCAATAATGGAGAAGGAAGAGTAAAATTCAAAACAAAGATAGAAGTGATCAAGGTTCTTACCATACATGTACAGCGGCAGCTGAGAAAAGATAGTGCCAGTAGGGTCTATCTCCGCTTGAAGGCGCCTGACCCGGTTCCCGTGATTGTTGAACCAGCAATGCACATTGTATTCACTGGCTTCTGCAAAAGCCCTTAGTCGAGACGCAATCTCGACGACTTGAGCTCTACTTGGGTGTGTGACCCCGTAATTATAGATATTGGTCATCATTTTGATCTGATCATCGGTTGGTCGCCACCGCTGACTGGTGTACCTCTCGGACTCCACATCACTCATCTTTCCCTCTCAAAGTATTTCTAAAGCATAAGGAAATAATAAAATGAAATAAGAAGAGCAAAACCAAAACGAAAATATTCAATGTTTTCCTTATTTATTTTTTGTTTCTTTTAGGTTCTTTTTGTCCAAATCGGTCCTTGTTGTTTCAGTGTATAATCTCGGATCTGTTTCACGGTCCTCGCAAAGGTTCCTAAACGGATCTATGTCCATCTGTCTTTGTCCATATTGTCCATGTCCTGTTCATACAAATAAATGTCTCTTTTTAAGTTTTCTGTTTTTATGGGGTACGTGGCGTTGTTCTACCCGATTGTCTCTGCCATACCTCCAAACGAAGGGAGATTAACGTCTGGTTTCCAGCCGATATACCCCTTATCTTAGTTAATGCAGTGGGTTCTTAGTTTTTAAAAGGAAAATATCGAAGAAGAGGAAGAAAAAGAAAGCAAATGCAGGAGCAGAAGTAAAATAGCAAAACGGAAAGTAAAGAAGAAAGCGGAATGTAATTGCGGAGAATAAAAGCTCAGAAAAGCAAAAGAAAAAGTACATGAACGGAAGCAGAAAGAAGAAAGGAAAGAAAAGAAGCGAGAAGTAAAGAAGAAGGAGAAACAGGGTAAAGGGAAAGGAAGAGATAAGAGAAAAGAAATACTTACTCGAAGCGGAGCAAAGCCCAGGAACTTAGATTGAAGCTTGTCGGAAAACTCTCCGATCTCCAACACTCAGGTGCTCAGATCTCACTCTCTCTTTCTCACGCGCTCTAGATCTCAACGTTTCGAAGTGTCGCCTAACGCGGCTAGCACCTCGTTTTATAGCCAAGGAAACTCACTGTGCTTACAGTTCCGGTCATGCATAACCGGAGTCTCCAATAGTAGCGGTTAAAATATATATATATATATATATATATATATATATATATATATATATATATATATATATATATATATATATATATATATTAGTATGTGATTTTACCACATTTTGGGAGTATGAAATATTCAAATTATAGAGGATCTCTTGCTATGAGGTTGAGTGTAAATACGCCATGATTTTGGTGTGAGTTATGTGATGTGCATGATGATCCAGAATTATCTCCTAGTATGAGTGATTGAATTGGCCCTGATAAGCTCTTTGAGAAGTGGGGACTGCCCGGATAAGTTTATTATATGAGTTGTGGGAGGCAACTCTACCTAAGAGTTAGAGGACAAGATGAGAGAGACGTATCTCAACTTGTTTTGGTAAGCTTAATTTTCGAGGACGAAAATTTTTTGTGTTGGGGAGAATGTAAGGACCGAATTTTAAATTAAATAAATAAAATAAAATAATAAAATAAAATAAAATAAAATGATTGAAGGGGTGGGAAAGAGCTTCACGTGGGTGGCTACCTAACAAAAAAAAAATGGTACTGCTGTTAGTGGTGGGGGGCTCCATTCTTTCAGCAGCATACAAAAAAAAGATGAGTGGTGGTGAGGAGCACCATTTTCTTCCTCCTTAAAGATAAATGATGAGTCTATAATTTCTTCACTTCACTTAGTTTATTGTACTAGAATTAATCAGGGAATTGTGCTAAAATGTCTGGTATTTTTCCATTTTTACTATTTATACTTAAATTGATCAGAAATTCTTATTTTAATTAATTTGAATTATCTGAGTTAATTATTTACATTAATAATTACAGGGAAATTTTGGAAATGCAAATTGGGACATTTGGAAGAATATTCATCTGCACACTGTGCTATTTTACTTGAAAGAAATTACACTCTATTCATTCAGAGAAAGATGTGCTGACCCGTTTTAGAAGGACTTAATTTTTCTAGTGGGATGCTACAGTTTTATTCCCCATTCAAGAATTTATTTTGGAATTTAATTGATGGGGAACATATCACGTTCATATGTGGGAGAAACTCCAAAATTGCAAGTGAATTTGTTGAAGTATGAAATGTCATAGTTCACGGCCACCAAGCAAAGGAAGCTCACGTCCAAAACCTCCAAAGATGAAATGCTGAATTCTATTTGGATTAGTATTATGAAGGGAAACCACACGGCCCCATGCAGCTGCCACATAAAGAGGATGGCATATTTCACACATCAATTTCTCATGGCCACATATTATTATTGTAGGCAAAGCATTCAGCACATTGAAGTGGAATCAAAAGAGTGGGAGCCACTTGGAGAATTTTTATGGCTTGTCTCACGGCAATGAAGAAAGAGGGAAGTAGCATCACAAATTGAATGGCAACTTCACGGCACATACAAAGGATTTTTTACAAGCAAGTGGGAGCCGCCACTTCTCATTAGAAAACCATGACAAAGGAATAAAAAAAAAGAGGGACCACTTCCAAAGTGCAGCCCACGGTTTTGTATACTAAGTCCCATGAAAAATTCATTTTCAAATAGCAAAACATTTAAGTTGGAAGCAAAGAAGGGGCCACCACATTTCAAGAAGCAAATCACGTTCATGCAAAGGAACACATGGCCCCCTTCTTCTTTGTCATTGAATAAAATTTTACAAAATGCTAAAGAAAAGGCAACCATCTCACGGCCACATGCAGGAGTGCCAAATGAAGTCTGCAGAATTTTCTCCCACTCCACACAAGCAAGCTCACGGTTTGGTTTTGTTGAGAGGCATTTAATTGATTGGCTTGGCAAACAATTAAAGGAGCAGCGTGATTGAATGTTGGATGGATGGTCATATTGTTGAGTTCTTGGTTTTAAATTTTCAAAAGCAACACCACGGCCAAGAAAGAGGAGTTGACACACATGAGGGAGAGCTGGAACGTGTGCAGCAAAATGAAAGGAGAAGATGAGAACAGCTGCCACTTGAAATTGTTATGGAAAATGAAGGTGTTGCATGATGATTAATGGAGCAAAAGAGAGCAGCGGTTTGGTCCAGAGAAAAGAACGTCCAACACCTACAACTTGTGAATGGAGAGTGATATCTCTTTAGCAACACCACCAATGTCCAGAGAGCTGCAAAGTTTGAAGGAGGAGCACAAGGGAGAGGAGCCCACGGCATCAAACCATTTCCGTGAAGAGATGAAGAAGTGTGTGGCAACCAAATGAAGAAGATGACAAGAGTAGGGGTCCCACCTTCTTGATTTCAGCACATCTAGGAGTGGAAAGAAGTCTTCAGCCTACGGGGACAAAAACAAAACCTACTACAAACCAAAACGGGAGAGTACTAGGCACGGCTGGAGCAAACTAGGAGGGAGAATTTTTCTCCAGAGAAGTGACTATAAATGAAGCAGCAGCAGAGAGGAGAAGGCAGTAGATTTTAGTGTAGTTTAGGATAGCATCCACGTCTGGGAGGAGGCTCTCGCCTCTTCCTTTTCCAAAGCTCTTTGTGTTTTTATTTTCCAGCAGTGTAGAATTTTATTTCTGAACGCTTGTTACATTAATTTGATCATTTTCATTTTCATCTGTTCAAACATTTTAATTTCAAGTATTGAATCTTTTGGTCAATTTTATTTTCAGTCAAGTGATTTTATTTTATTGTCTATTTATTTTACCGTCTATTGTTACGTTTTATGCATGTTTACAGTTCTAGCATTTTAATTTCAACCACTGCGTAATTTTCCATTTTTCGTTTTTACCGTTTTTTACCGTTTATTTTTATTGTCTTTAAAATTTATTTCAAACGTTTTTAAATTCAGTTGTGTTTAATTTCCAATTTTAAATTTTATTTCCCGTACACAACCATACAAACCCCCCCCACTTCGTGAAAAATCTGAGACTGAACCGACACAAATTGGTCCTTGAGAGACAACCTAGGAGTCACTTCCTAGTAACTATACTGCATTCATATCTGCAATCAGCTTTTGTGAGCGGTGCGACCCGTTCGTCAATAAAGGCCAGGGATTCAAGGGGATTGGTTCTGAATTTCGGGGAAGAGTAAAATTCTTACTGCCATGTCTCTGAGAGGGGTGTTCGGTGTTACATCTAGAGGAGTGAAAGACTTGCTGCAAATCTGGAAGAGGAAACGTGGAGAGTTGTTGAAGTTTGAAGGAGATCAAATCTTTTGGAGAAAGGTCCAAGGAAGTCTTCAAGAGGTAAGGGGAGCTAGATCTTTTGTTTAATTGATTGTATATGCTTTGTATGATGCAAATCTGGGTAAAATCTGGAAAGAAAGGGTTGAATTTGATGTTTCTGGAAATCTACAATTCTGCAGAATTTCTGCAGAACCGTTCATCCAATTTTGTTTCGAATTGGACGTTCGTCCCGAAATGGCTTAGCCAATTTTTGAACGTTCGGTTTTTTCTGAACGTTCGTCCTTAGCTAGGCCAATTGAACGTTCGTCCAAGTTATTCGTCCGAGTGAACGTTCGGTATTTTCTGAACGTTCGTCCAACTTAGCCAAAGTCTGAACGTTCGGTTTTTAATATGCTGAGCGTTCGGTTTTCAGTTGACGAGTGTTCGCGTTCGTTTGAGATTAGCTTTCGTCCTGGCGTTCGTCCTAAGTGTCGTGTTCGTCCTTGTCCAAGCGTTCGTTTTCAAGCGTTCGTCCAAGCGTTTTTGTTGAGCGTTCGTCTAAGCGTTCATTGTTGAGCGTTCGTCCAGGCGTTCGTTGTTGAGCGTTCGTCCAATTCTGCAAATAACGTTCGTCCGTCCAAAAGTGAGCGTTCGTCCAATTCTGCAAATAGCGTTCGTCCGTCCGAAAGTGAGCGTTCGTCAAATTTTGTTCTGGCCCTCGGGAAACGACGTTCGTCCAAATTTTGGCTGGTGTTCGAAAATGATGTTCGGTCTTGAGCGTTCGTGAAGCACGTCGAAAATAGTGTTCGGTATATGTTGTATTTTCTTAATTATATTTTCTCTTGAACTAGATTCTGTGTATAAATGTGTAGAATATATGTGGTGATGTGATCTATGAGAAAATATGAGAATTTATGAAATATGATAGATTATTGTGATCTCTGATGTAAATGTTGAAATTTGAGAATTTTATGGAATATATGTGGTGATATGAGCTATGAGAAAATATGAGAATGCATGAAATATGATAAATTACTGTGATTATATGATGGGAATGATGAATGTGAGTATGATTCGGAAATCTCAGGGAGAGATGGATGAAAAGTGGTTATGTAGAGTATTGTGGTTGTTCTGTATAATTGTAGGAGCTTTGAAATGGTATGTCTATCCCTAAACTCAAAGCATTGTTCATACTCAAGTAGAGAAGAATAATGTGAGTGGTGAGAGTAGAGGGAGGTCCTCGTCTATAATCTTTGAATTTAGACATAGACAGATTGGGGGATTTACCTTGCTAGTGTTGGAGAAAGACCAGCTGAACTATGCAAGTGCAAAGACGACCAATAGTTCGACAATTATACAAATCCGGATGAGTCGTGTCTTGGGAATTTACCTTGCATAGTGTTGGAGAAAGACCAGCTGAACTATGCGAGTGTAAAATGAGTTGTGTGTGGATTTACTTTGGATAATGTTGGGGAGTGTCAGTAGACTATGCGAGTGTAATGATGTGTGATGTTGTAGTTTAATGAGTAAGTTTTAATTGTTCCTTTATATGTATTTATGTATGATGATATGGATTAACGGTGATATATGTATAACATGCTTTTTATATCTAGCTCACCCTTGCATTGTTTGTGTTGTGTGCAAATCTGGTTATATTTTCGGCGATGATCATCCACTTGGATGAGAGCAGATGTGGTCGAGGAGAATGTTGAGGAGTGTCCTTTGGATCAAGAGCTGGAGAATAACGTGGTTGCGAAGTAGTCTTATTAGGATTTCCTATCTGAACACGTGTAGTGTTCTAATCTTTAAACTATTAAGTTTGAATTCCCGTTTCTTTTATTTTGGATGACTGTATTTTCGTACTTGAAATACATGTCGTATTCTGACTGTTCTCTATATTTGAATAATGACGTCTTTATTATGTAATATGTGTTATTATATAATCGGGATGTTACATTAATGGTATCAGAGCAGTTCTTCCTTAGAAACCTGTAGGTTGTGGGTGCGCTTCGTTTGTGATTGTGTACTTTGGTCTCGGGTTGGAAGTTGTGTTGGTTTGAGTCAGGCTAATGGTCTTTCTTTCTGTATGAACAGAAGATGGTACCTACTTCTTCTCCTCCTTCGTCCCAGGAAGTTGAGCCATCTGACTCTAATCAGATGCTGAATGCGGTGCTCTAAGCGTTGCAACAACAGAATGCTGCATTGGTGGAGTAAAATACCATAACCCTGCATAATCTAGAAGCCGCAAGGGTATATTTGCCGAGAACGCGAGAGTAACATCTGAGAACACTCAAAGACAATCCATTAAAGTGATTGAGTAGTGGCAGAACCGTTCAGAGTGCTTTCTCTTTTGTTATTCTGGTCCAAGAGTGGAACTTGGAAAGCTTTCTGCAACGCCATTCAGCCCGGTTTGATGGGAAGTGCAGTCCGAATGAAGCTGATCAGTGGTTAAGGGACATTGAGAGAATTTGTAGTGCTAAAAGATGTCCATATGAGAACGAGGTAGCATATACTGAGTACTTGCCTTACAGTGTAAGGTATGACCTGGAGATTGAATTCCTTCAGTTAATACCGGGAAATAGGTCGGGACTAAGTATGCATACAGGACGAGCACTTGCTCCGATTGTACACCATGACTACGGTTATAAAAAAAAAAATTGTTATCATTATGAGTTTAATTCTCCCTGTCTTAACCTTGATGTGCCATGTTTGGTCCATTGCTCGTGTTTAAGCCAAAACACTGTTTAAACCGTTTTTGTCATCAAGTTAATGTTTTAAATCCAGTCACGTTCAACCTTAAACATTCATTCATTTCATTAACGTGTATCATTTTTGGGTTATCAACCTCTTTGTGTCTAAGCCAGATTTCGGCTCCCGTTCATATGTCATTTGTTTTCAATGTCATTATGAGCCAATCTAATTTTTCATTTTCACCCCGTTAAGATTGTGTTAAACGTATGTGTTCTGTGTTTTCAAAGTTCATTAATACTTTGTATTTTTGCCTTAATGTGAAATCCTATTGGTTAATTTCGAGTCTGCGAACACAAAGATTGTTTTAAGTTTGGGGCAAATTAGTGTTTTGTTTACCTCATCGAATATTGTAGTATCGTTAAAATCTTGATAAATTTTAGACATAATTTTAATGCGTTTCAAACTCATTGATAACTTATTATGTTCTTCTTTTGGACCAAATAAAAACAAAAATAGTTGAGAATAATTCTATGAGTCAAATTTCAAAAATTGTGTAATAAATTAATTTATACGAATTTATGAACAAGTACATATATATATATATATATATATTTTAAATAAATACAATAAAAATTACAAACAGGTGGTTGTGTTTCTGTGAGGTTTTTCTCTTCTGATACTCTTGAGTTGGGTAAGACGATAACATGTAAGTAAATCGTTAGAAAAATATATATATAAAAAAAAAATATATATATATATATATATATAATCATCAAACTAGCATGGCAGATAAATATTACAATGCATAATTAAAATAAAGATGTTCTAGAGTCGATCATAAGTGATCGTTAAATATTACAGTCCATAAAATACGCAAATGAAGCAAATAAACAAAAGCAAATAAAGGATGTTCGGGGTTCAATCACTCGTGATAGTTAAGTTACAGATAAAAATAAAAATTTAATGGAAAAATTCTCGAGCGGGTTGTGGTGGTCTAAGGGAGAGCTCCGTCGAGGGAGCTCTGGTTCGGAATGTGATAAGCATGGGTGGAGGAATCTGTCGTTCGTCTCTGTCGTCGTCAATGATGATAGGAACGGGGAACAAATCCAGCAACCTTGGCGTCTTCCTAATCACCCAGTCATATTCTTCCAACAAAGAAATTGTGTCAATAATGGAGAAGGAAGAGTAAAATTCAAAACAAAGATAGAAGTGATCAAGGTTCTTACCATACATGTACAGCGGCAGCTGAGAAAAGATAGTGCCAGTAGGGTCTATCTCCGCTTGAAGGCGCCTGACCCGGTTCCCGTGATTGTTGAACCAGCAATGCACATTGTATTCACTGGCTTCTGCAAAAGCCCTTAGTCGAGACGCAATCTCGACGACTTGAGCTCTACTTGGGTGTGTGACCCCGTAATTATAGATATTGGTCATCATTTTGATCTGATCATCGGTTGGTCGCCACCGCTGACTGGTGTACCTCTCGAACTCCACATCACTCATCTTTCCCTCTCAAAGTATTTCTAAAGCATAAGGAAATAATAAAATGAAATAAGAAGAGCAAAACCAAAACGAAAATATTCAATGTTTTCCTTATTTATTTTTTGTTTCTTTTAGGTTCTTTTTGTCCAAATCGGTCCTTGTTGTTTCAGTGTATAATCTCGGATCTGTTTCACGGTCCTCGCAAAGGTTCCTAAACGGATCTATGTCCATCTGTCTTTGTCCATATTGTCCATGTCCTGTTCATACAAATAAATGTCTCTTTTTAAGTTTTCTGTTTTTATGGGGTACGTGGCGTTGTTCTACCCGATTGTCTCTGCCATACCTCCAAACGAAGGGAGATTAACGTCTGGTTTCCAGCCGATATACCCCTTATCTTAGTTAATGCAGTGGGTTCTTAGTTTTTAAAAGGAAAATATCGAAGAAGAGGAAGAAAAAGAAAGCAAATGCAGGAGCAGAAGTAAAATAGCAAAACGGAAAGTAAAGAAGAAAGCGGAATGTAATTGCGGAGAATAAAAGCTCAGAAAAGCAAAAGAAAAAGTACATGAACGGAAGCAGAAAGAAGAAAGGAAAGAAAAGAAGCGAGAAGTAAAGAAGAAGGAGAAACAGGGTAAAGGGAAAGGAAGAGATAAGAGAAAAGAAATACTTACTCGAAGCGGAGCAAAGCCCAGGAACTTAGATTGAAGCTTGTCGGAAAACTCTCCGATCTCCAACACTCAGGTGCTCAGATCTCACTCTCTCTTTCTCACGCGCTCTAGATCTCAATGTTTCGAAGTGTCGCCTAACGCGGCTAGCACCTCATTTTATAGCCAAGGAAACTCACTGTGCTTACAGTTCCGGTCATGCATAACCGGAGTCTCCAATAGTAGCGGTTAAAAATATATATATATATATATATATATATATATATATATATATATATATATATATATATATATATATATATTTAGTATGTGATTTTACCACATTTTGGGAGTATGAAATATTCAAATTATAGAGGATCTCTTGCTATGAGGTTGAGTGTAAATACGCCATGATTTTGGTGTGAGTTATGTGATGTGCATGATGATCCAGAATTATCTCCTAGTATGAGTGATTGAATTGGCCCTGATAAGCTCTTTGAGAAGTGGGGACTGCCCGGATAAGTTTATTATATGAGTTGTGGGAGGCAACTCTACCTAAGAGTTAGAGGACAAGATGAGAGAGACGTATCTCAACTTGTTTTGGTAAGCTTAATTTTCGAGGACGAAAATTTTTTGTGTTGGGGAGAATGTAAGGACCGAATTTTAAATTAAATAAACAAAATAAAATAATAAAATAAAATAAAATAAAATGATTGAAGGGGTGGGAAAGAGCTTCACGTGGGTGGCTACCTAACAAAAAAAAAATGGTACTGCTGTTAGTGGTGGGGGGCTCCATTCTTTCAGCAGCATACAAAAAAAAGATGAGTGGTGGTGAGGAGCACCATTTTCTTCCTCCTTAAAGATAAAGGCCAGGGATTCAAGGGGATTGGTTCTGAATTTCGGGGAAGAGTAAAATTCTTACTGCCATGTCTCTGAGAGGGGTGTTCGGTGTTACATCTAGAGGAGTGAAAGACTTGCTGCAAATCTGGAAGAGGAAACGTGGAGAGTTGTTGAAGTTTGAAGGAGATCAAATCTTTTGGAGAAAGGTCCAAGGAAGTCTTCAAGAGGTAAGGGGAGCTAGATCTTTTGTTTAATTGATTGTATATGCTTTGTATGATGCAAATCTGGGTAAAATCTGGAAAGAAAGGGTTGAATTTGATGTTTCTGGAAATCTGCAATTCTGCAGAATTTCTGCAGAACCGTTCGTCCAATTTTGTTTCGAATTGGACGTTCGTCCCGAAATGGCTTAGCCAATTTTTGAACGTTCGGTATTTTCTGAACGTTCGTCCTTAGCTAGGCCAATTGAACGTTCGTCCAAGTTATTCGTCCGAGTGAACGTTCGGTATTTTCTGAACGTTCGTCCTTAGCTAGGCCAATTGAACGTTCGTCCAAGTTATTCGTCCGAGTGAACGTTCGGTATTTTCTGAACGTTCGTCCAACTTAGCCAAAGTCTGAACGTTCGGTTTTTAATATGCTGAGCGTTCGGTTTTCAGTTGACGAGTGTTCGCGTTCGTTTGAGATTAGCTTTCGTCCTGGCGTTCGTCCTAAGTGTCGTGTTCGTCCTTGTCCAAGCGTTCGTTTTCAAGCGTTCGTCCAAGCGTTTTTGTTGAGCGTTCGTCTAAGCGTTCATTGTTGAGCGTTCGTCCAGGCGTTCGTTGTTGAGCGTTCGTCCAATTCTGCAAATAGCGTTCGTCCGTCCAAAAGTGAGCGTTCGTCCAATTCTGCAAATAGCGTTCGTCCGTCCGAAAGTGAGCGTTCGTCCAATTTTGTTCTGGCCCTCGGGAAACGACGTTCGTCCAAATTTTGGCTGGTGTTCGAAAATGATGTTCGGTCTTGAGCGTTCGTGAAGCACGTCGAAAATAGTGTTCGGTATATGTTGTATTTTCTTAATTATATTTTCTCTTGAACTAGATTCTGTGTATAAATGTGTAGAATATATGTGGTGATGTGATCTATGAGAAAATATGAGAATTTATGAAATATGATAGATTATTGTGATCTCTGATGTAAATGTTGAAATTTGAGAATTTTATGGAATATATGTGGTGATATGAGCTATGAGAAAATATGAGAATGCATGAAATATGATAAATTACTGTGATTATATGATGGGAATGATGAATGTGAGTATGATTCGGAAATCTCAGGGAGAGATGGATGAAAAGTGGTTATGTAGAGTATTGTGGTTGTTCTGTATAATTGTAGGAGCTTTGAAATGGTATGTCTATCCCTAAACTCAAAGCATTGTTCATACTCAAGTAGAGAAGAATAATGTGAGTGGTGAGAGTAGAGGGAGGTCCTCGTCTATAGTCTTTGAATTTAGACATAGACAGATTGGGGGATTTACCTTGCTAGTGTTGGAGAAAGACCAGCTGAACTATGCAAGTGCAAAGACGACCAATAGTTCGACAATTATACAAATCCGGATGAGTCGTGTCTTGGGAATTTACCTTGCATAGTGTTGGAGAAAGACCAGCTGAACTATGCGAGTGTAAAATGAGTTGTGTGTGGATTTACTTTGGATAATGTTGGGGAGTGTCAGTAGACTATGCGAGTGTAATGATGTGTGATGTTGTAGTTTAATGAGTAAGTTTTAATTGTTCCTTTATATGTATTTATGTATGATGATATGGATTAACGGTGATATATGTATAACATGCTTTTTATATCTAGCTCACCCTTGCATTGTTTGTGTTGTGTGCAAATCTGGTTATATTTTCGGCGATGATCATCCACTTGGATGAGAGCAGATGTGGTCGAGGAGAATGTTGAGGAGTGTCCTTTGGATCAAGAGCTGGAGAATAACGTGGTTGCGGAGTAGTCTTATTAGGATTTCCTATCTGAACACGTGTAGTGTTCTAATCTTTAAACTATTAAGTTTGAATTCCCGTTTCTTTTATTTTGGATGACTGTATTTTCGTACTTGAAATACATGTCGTATTCTGACTGTTCTCTATATTTGAATAATGACGTCTTTATTATGTAATATGTGTTATTATATAATCGGGATGTTACAAGATGCAAATACAAAATAATAAACATAATAATATTAATAGTAAATAATATATTATTATTATATACTAACTTTATAATGACGAAAGAACTAAATAAATACCAAATATTTAACAAATAACTTTTCTTTTATATTTTAAATATTAAATAATATTTTTATATTATTTATCTAATAAATTAAATACTTTATTCAAGTTATTTGAGTCAAACATGTCGGTAAGTTAAAACATAATATAATGTTAAAAATTATAGATATTAAATGTAAAAAAAACACATATATATAAACATTTTTCTAGAAATTTAAAACAAAATTTTACCATTTATTAAGTGATTTGAAGAAAAAAAAAATATCGAACAGTGAAAATAAGATTAAGATTGAATCAAGCTTATTTAAGAGAAAGTGTAAATAAAATTTTATAGGTTTAATACCTCTTTTGGTCCCTAGAAAGGGGGCCAATGTTCAATGTGGTCCCACCTTTTTTTAGAAGTTCAATGTGATCCCATCTTTTGTAAAAAGTGTGCAATCAAGTCCTTTTTGGAAACGGTGTTAAGTTTTTAACGGAGCAGCTGACAGGGTGAACTGAAGTTAGTTACGTGGCTTTGTGTGGGTAATACGTGGCAGTGAGAAGGTGATACGTGGCTGTGAGAGGGTAAATCAGAAATTAAGGTTTGAGTTGCAGAGAAATTGGGATTTATTGTTGTGTTTCTTCTTAAGTTGCAGCCCTTCCACTCCAACTAACATGCTTGAATATGACTCATGTTCATTAAAATCTATGAGTGCTTCTTCTAGAACTGAAGGTTTTCTTAATGCCATGGATGTTCAAGTTCCTGGAGGAGCGGCTGGTGAAGATAGAGTTCAAGCAGTTTGTTCTGAAGAAAATGGGTGGCTCTTCTGTGCTATTTATGATGGCTTTAATGGGAGAGATGCAGCCGACTTTTTGGCGGGCACCCTTTATGATACCATTATATCTTATTTTAATATGTTACGTTGTGATTTGGAACCACATTTCATAAAAGCTTCTGACAATGTGGCTGTGGGTGAATCCTTTTCATATAATTTGGATGATAGTCTTATTCTTCTGGGGCACCAATCTCCTTCAAAATTTAAGGGAAACAATTCTGGTCTTGACTGTTTGGCAAACATTACTCCACCTTCCAAGTCAGAAGCATCTCCTAAATCATTTTCACATAGTAAAGTACTTGATGGTCTCCAACATGTTCTTAGTCAGGTTGAGAATGATTTACCCTCAATAAATCCCAATTTCTCTGCAACTCAAACCTTAATTTCTTATTTACCCTCTCACAGCCATGTATCACCCTCTCACTGCCACGTATTATCCACACAAAGCCACGTAACTAACTTCAGTCCACCCTGTCAGCTGCTCCGTTAAAATCTTAACGCCGTTTTCAAAAAGGACTTGATTGCACACTTTTTACAAAAGATGGGATCACATTGAACTTCTAAAAAAAGGTGGGACCACATTGAACATTGGCCCCCTTTCTAGGGACCAAAAGAGGTATTAAACCAATTTTATAATATATCACAAGTTTAAATCTGAACCATGTGAATACTCCATTAAGTGGAGAGAGAAAGAGAAAGATTATTGAATATAACCATATGAAGGCTCCATTAATGTGGATAGAGAAAGAAAAAGATTATTGAATATAGTGGGGAGGTGTAGGGTAATTTTGGAATAAAAGAAAATAGTGAGGAGATGTAGAGTATTTTTGGAATAAAAGAAAATAGTAGGGAGGTGCAGGAGCACTTGGGGTGGTGGAGGGAGCAACACCCATGACTCAAACATATGTCCAACATCAATGTCTTAAGCGTCAGCCCTACATTAGGGTGTTGCTCCCTCCACCACCACACCTTTCTCCCTTCACCTCCCCAATTTTTTTTAATTCCAATTATATCCTCAAATTAAAATTTTTTACTTTTACTATTTTAATTTATTTCAAACCTAGTTCTCCTTACATTATTAAAATACATTAAAAATATATTCAAAAATAATAAATCAAAACATTTAAATTAAATTATTAAAATATTTCCAAAATAAAGAATAAACTAATAAAACAAACCCTAAAATTAAAAACGTAACCTTTAAACGGGTGACATCCTTCAACGGATGTCAACATCCGTTTAAGGAAAAAACGGATATCGACATTCGTTTTACCTTAAACGGATGTTGACATCCGTTGAAGGATGTTGACATCCGTTGAAGGATGTTGACACCCGTTGAAGGATGTTGACACCCGTTGAAGGATGTTGACACCCGTTGAAGGATGTTGACACCCGTTGAAGGATGTTGACACCCGTTGAAGGATGTTGACACCCGTTGAAGGATGTTGACATCCGTTGAAGAATTTTGACATCCGTTGAAGAATTTTGATATCCGTTGAAAGATGTCACCTCCGTTTAAATGTTACGTTTTTTATTTTAGAGTTTTATTTGAAGGTTTATTCTAATACGCACTTTGAGGAAGCAACATACGCACTGCACCACTCCACACACTGCACCACGAGAGCGACACACTGCACCACGAGAGAGAGACTGCTTGATAATTCTTTCCACCACCACCAACCTTTACAACTTGTAGTTTCTCACAGCGACCAAAGAAAGAGAGGAAGAAATATAATGTTAAAATAAAAGAAAAGTATTTTACTCATGTACAGGGAACTAGAATAGGTTATTAGTGGAATAGGTTGTGAATGGGTAAAATTAAAAAATAACCCTAAAAAAAAATTTACTTAGGGGCAAAATAGTAAAGGGGAGGTGTAGGAAGAAAGGTGTGGTGGTGGAGGGAGCAACACCCATAACAGAGCAGTTAAAAACTGGATTTAGAGGTAGGTAGGTTTGTTTTATTATCCTAAATACTCAATTACGAGAAAAAAACTCATTGAACAACGCCTAACTTGAATGTCAGAGTGTTTTTTCAGATACATCCTCCCAGTTTGAAATTAAAGTAAGCAGAGCAGGTGATCCAGATATAAAAAAACAAAAAGACAACAAAAAGACTACATTGAAAAGGTACATTTGGCATCCTTATACAAACTTATACAAAATCAATATGTGATAATTACATTCAAAACTTCCAGAGTTCCTATACTCCTTGAGTTCATATACTCCTTAGAAGGATATTTATCAATTCAAGAAAGTGTCGAAGAAGAAATAAACCACATAGTAGAAGAATAATGCTTGTGAAAATTTTTTTTATCATTAAAAAATATATAACAATATTAGTAAAAGGATTTGTGCAAATTTATACACACATTTGAATATATAACAATATATCTAAAAACAAATTGTCACCAATTTAAATATTATTTTTTCTTGGTAATCAAAATTTTGGTGATTAATTTTAGAAATCAATTTGAAATTTAATTTACAAATTAATTATAATTTTTTATTTATAATAAAAACTATTTTAGATATTAAAAATTTTTCGTTTATAAATTCATATTTAAATTACTCATTATGATTAATTATTGTTTTTTGTCTCTTGTTACAATTTAAAGAGTTTATTATAGTTTGTAGTGTCTATATATTACAAATTTAATCTTATAACTTACTTATTTAAACCAACAAAATATGAAAATAATCTATATCATTATATAAAGGAATTTCTCTTATATATATATATATATATATTATTTTCAATTTTACTCTTTAAATAACAATGTTTTTAAATTAAAATAACCATTTTTACCAATTTTATCCTTAAGTTTAAATTTAAAATTATTTTATTTGACCATTATTTTTAAAGTTAACTATTTTTTAAAATAAAATTAACTATCTATAATAAAAAAATTATTTACTAAATAAATAAAAACTACCAACAACAAAATTATAAAAAATAATTAATTTTAGGAAGGGTTTCTTTATGATGGTTTTGGAAATCCCGAATATGTTTCGACGTTTTATGCTTAAAACCGCAAGTAGTATTTTTTTTGAAAAACCTTTTTGGCGGTTACAAACAAAATCGTCACCTAAAATATAATTTTTCTTAGAATAATTTTTCGGCGGTTCTTAATATTATTATTCACCTCCTTTTCCCGCACCTTAATTTCTAATTCCCTAGATCTAAGCCCTAATTCTCTCCCTCTCCCTGCCTTCATCAAAATCTTCCCCTATGTGTTCGTGGATCTCCCCGTTGCCTTCATCAAATTTTCCCCCAAACCCCTTCCTCGCATCATAATCTTTCCCCTGCTTCGTGTTCGTTTTTGCTTTGTGTCTTCTCCTGCTTGGCTGAGCGTCGAGGTCGAGGTCGAGGTGGCAAGGTCAAGGCGACGAGGTTGAGGTGGCGAGGACTCTGCTGAGGCGATTTTTATCACTTTCGTTTCCAACCCCTCAAACTTAAATCCTCTCTGGTATGTTCATATTATCTCTTCAATCTTCATCTTATCTCTTCAATCACATTATTCTCTCTGTGTTCTTTTCCTCTTAACTGAGCCTCTCATTCCTAATACTTCCTAGTATGTATTCATCTCTATATATATCTTCATTTTTCACTCTAACCTAATCTTCATCGTTTCTAAAGAGCATCTCCTTCAAGTTTGTGATTTCTATGTTTATGCTCTTTTATTTTTTCAATTCGTATTATATCAAAAGCATCTCCTTCATGTGCAGCATCAACTCACCATCTCGTGTGAAGAACAGCCGATTCACACGAGTTTCTTACATTTCGTCACAGGATGAGTTCCTTTTACTTTCACCAAAACTCATTTTTGTAACCACTTCACGAGTTTCCGACTTGTGATCAATATTCTGTTTTTTTTTGAAAAATAATTGGAAATACATTCTAACTTGTCTGGTTTTTTGAAACTTCTTACACTTCATAGTTATATTTCTTTTTTCTTTTAATTTTTTATGTCATTTTTTTGTGTGCCTCAATTTGGTACTGGAAACTGTTGTTTACCTGATGTCTTAAGGTGAGTTTTGTGTGAAATTAGATTAGGATAAGTAGTGGTTGTCTTGTCCTAATTTTAAGAGAAATTATGAATGGCCAAGAGGGATGATTTTAATTTAGTGGCAGAATGGTTTTAAATTTGTTTTTTCTTTTGAACTTGGTTCTATTCAGTTTGATACATTGTCTACACTGTATTTTTTTTATATGATAATCAGTGCATGTCGTATCCTAATTTTAATAGAAATTAAAATGTTTTTGAATACTCTCCAGTAAATGGATGAGGGGTGATTTTTGATTCAGTTGCAGAATTGGTTTAACTTTGTTTTTTCTTTTAAATTTGGTTATGGTCGGTTTGATATGTTATTTACAATTGTGTACACTATATTTGTGTGTTATATTGCTTATTTGTCTATTATGCTTGTTGAAACTGAATTTTAGTTCATGATTCATGTTACTATTCAAATACTATGAAGGACTTCAAAAGTGTGTTGGACTTTATTTAGAAGATGGACAGTACTCGCCTGATCAAATAGACCAGTTAGATTCTTTGTACAAAACACTTGTACAACAATACAAGTGGTCTTCTGCTGTTAAGGTAATGCTTTGTATTGTTATTGCAGTTGTTTTTACTTGTTATTTAACATCTGCCTCATGTATTACAGTTATCACTTAACTAATATTTCTGCCATGTTATCAGTGTGAAATATATGTTTGTGTCTTTGTATCACAATGAGTTGTATATATTCATTACATCCTTTCTCTGAAAATAGGTTAGCCATTCAAATATTGCTTCTTTGATATTTAATTTATTATGAGATGGAATTTTCAATTTTTCTTGCTTTATGTTATATATTGAGAAAACTTGGATTTAGTATTTATTAGTATTAGTGTTTGTTTTTTTCTTTCTCTTGTATAACAATTTAGGAAGATATATGTGGATCAAGGAATCCTTGTTTTGGTGCTCCACTTGTATACTTCTTAGCGACATGAGTGTTATCATTCTAGTGTGGTTTATTTAATGAAAAACTTTCCTTTTTATCTTTTTATTTGCTAGAGAATACCGCTAGATTTTCTAATAAATTTCGAGAAGCAGCAGACAATTATATTAGGCCTCTCTTAACCAAGGTTTACAAAATTCCTTTTCATATGGTATTATGTCTTGCTAAGTTGTCTAATAGTTGATTAGGATTTCTTTTGGTGTTGTTTCTAGGGCGTCCCTCTCTATTTATCATCTTTGTACAATCACCCTGAGAAGGTTAGTCTTGTCACATATATTCACATTATTGCGCGTTTGAGATTTTGTATGCTTATTTTTTTGTGCCCTTTATTTATGCGGCTGAATGTCACATATATTCACTTAAATTCAATATATAGGAATAAGACATTAACTAATTTATTTTTATTCATTAGTGATTTACTCAGAAACAAAATTAATTAATTTATACTTAGTGTTTTATTCATTCACCATTTACACTAGTACAAAAACAACGTACAACGTTGAATATTTTTAGTCTTTCATGCCGAATTCAAGAAAGACGTCATATTGAGAGACGTTGACGTTGAATTTAAAAAATTCGACGTTAATTTAACGTCGAATTTTGTCACTATACGACGTTAATTTAACGCCGATGGTAATCAATTTTTAAAATTTTTTTTAATTAATTCTAATCTTTTTTTACAACTCTATGAGACCTAAAAAGCAGAACTATAAACGGTAATATAGAATCAACAATAAATAACAATAACAAACAACAAATAAGTTCAATCAAACAACAAACAAGTTTAACAAATAAGTTCTTCAATACGAAAACAAAAACGAAAACTAACCTTCAAAAGGTGGGTTCATCGAAATAAAGTATTGCCACCAGTGAGAGAGAAAGTAGAATGCGCCTATGAAGGACAAGAACACGAAAATAATCGGTGAAAACAAAATGAAAATCATACCTAAAGTAGTTTATTAACATGCATTTATATCAAATGAAAGAAAGATTACATGTGATGATTGTCAAACTTCGTTCAAGAAAAGTTTAAGCAGAGACGTCTCGCGTGCTAAGATAAAGTGAATAAATTTTCAATCTCCTGCTAAAATTTGTATTGAATTCACTAACCTTTTGACGTCTAACGCTGAAGCATTCGACGTTTTATATCCTTTTACGTCGAATTATAATTCTAAACGACATTTAATAATTGCATTTATTTACAAAATTGCCACAGGTCATTTTTAACATTGGCTATTGAGTGGTTAGACGTTGAACACGTGACGTTATATGCTGTTTTTGCACTAGTGTTACTTTTAACATTAAGTAGGTGTACTACTTAGTATTAAATTATTCGAGACAACAATTTCATAACTAAAATAGGGGAACTACTTAGTTTTGAATTCTTCAATTCCATAAACTTAGTACTACTTAGTTTTATAACCAATTTAGTAAATTCATCTTATGTAGTGTTTCATTGAATATCGTCACTTATTCTAACCTTCCAATCCTCTTGGCATGAACATAGGTTGTTTTAATGGACAAATCATGGATAGACATGCCTCGAAATACAAGTAAATATATGAGAGGATTGGATACCTTCTTGGACTTTGCATTAACTAATAGTGGTGCTAGGGGAAAGATAATATATCCATGTTAGAAATGCAATTTTAAGAAACGACAAAGTCGTGAAGAAGTATATGATCACTTAATTATTAAACCTTTTCCAAAAGGTATATAGTGTGACTTCTACACGAGGAGAGAAGAGTAAATGACGAAGCGCCTCAAGTAATGGTCGAAGCTCCTTAAGTAATGGCCAAAGAAGATGGTGGAAGAGTTGAAAATAATGATAATATGTATGAAATGATTAATGATGTATTTGCACATCATTGCTCTAACATCGACATAGCGGATGATGATGAGATGGGTGCAAAGTCAAGCCATACTACAAGTCATGATGTGGGACCGATATTTTTGATAGGTATTGCAAGGAAGGGGGAAGAAATGGTGAATCGTTATTGTTCTTCAGTTTTCTATCTCTTATTATATTTATGACATACTTATTATGCATTTGTCCATTTTCACAGAAAAGAGAGTGTGAGCACAAAGTTAGCACAGGAAAAGCTTGGATAGCTACGCATAAGAAGACCAATTGAGCTTTTGTCAGTGATGAGGCAAGAGAAATTGGAGTAAGTTTTATTCCTACTACAGATGTATAACAGTTTAGTGCAACAAATATGAAATTTATAGATGTAATTATGAGTTGTTGTTCACATTGATTGACGTTGTGCCATTGAAAATTGAATTCTTAAATATTAAGTATGTTTAAACTGTGAAACAAATGAGTCAATATGATTAGTAATGCTTATGAGTATTGGTTTAATAGTATAGATAACTTGATGATGTATTGGATTCAGTTGTATCTCATAACTAGCATTGTATTTGAATGTTGTAGAATGGAAGTGTGTGGTTATTAGAACTTTGTGCCTATGGTGAGTTATAGGAAGTATTATACTGGTCAAAAGTGTAAACAACTTTGATATATTGTTACAATGAAATGGAGATCAAAATGAATGAATACATGTACTGATATGTGTTTATTGGGGCCACATTAAATGAACATCCCATACTCCTGGATGAGTGTGTTCTTCCTTGCACGTTTCACATCCTTTGTACCCTTATGTGTGACTTTAAGGACTTCCCACATCTCCTGTGCTGTCTTATACACTGAAATTCTATAAAATTCATCAAGTACCACAGTAGATGAAATAATATTACCAGCCTTGATATCAAATTGGGCTCTTTTATTTTCCTTAGCAGTTTAGTTAAAGTATGGTTTTTCTACTTCTACACCATCAACTGTACTTTCAGGAATATATGGACCATTTTGTACGGCTTCCCAGATGCCTCTGTCAACAGACCCCATAAAGATTTTCATTTTGACTTTCCAGAATGCATAGTTATCACCAGTAAAAAGTGGTGGTCTGTTGATGGAAGCACCTTCGACGTACACTTGAGTTTGATGACTGGCCATTTTCACAAAAGTTTGAAAGAATATCAAAGCAAGCTCTGATACCAATTGTCGGAACAATCGGTACCATTATAAAGTCACGCAACGGAGTGAAATATAGATAGTGGAAAGCGTGTTCGGTCAAACTCGTATTAAGATGGTCCGTTTTAGAAAATCAATTTTCTTAGAGAAAATTTATCAAACAGTTGATGAACATAAAATTTAAAGAGTGTAAGGAGTAGAAAAATTCAACACAGAATTTTTATCCTGGTTCGATTCAAAAAAATCTACGTCCAGTTTTTAATCACTATAAAAAGTGATTAACATTTTTCACTAAAAATTAGTTTCACAAATTTACAATGGAGTGAATCAAATAGAAAGATAAAACCTTTCTTCGATGAACGAACCGGAAGGGAGATTCCTTCGACCAACTAACTGGAAGCAGGAATCTACACTCTCCTTCGACCAACGAACCGAAGCAGTGCGAATAAAAATCTTCCTTCGACACACGAACCGGAAGATGACAACCTTACCAACTCGAAGAGAACCACTCTGACCTTTGACCCACAAAGCGCGAGCTTCTCCTATTCACGGGACCAGGCAAAGCGCTTGAACTACCTTTTGGAACTTCCACAGACAAACTGTATTCTCAAAAAGCCCAGAGTTGACCCTCTAAGGGTTTTGGAACAACTATATATAGGCAACTGGTCTGAGTTTGAAAAGACAGATTACAACTACCACTGATAATCGATTATTGTTAGTGATAATCGATTATTTAAGTCTATTACAGGGTTTTCCAAAAAGTGATAATCGATTATCCTGAGCAACAATCTATTATTCTAGAGACTAGGGTAGTTCTCATCAGGACCAATTGATAATCGATTATTTGAAGGAATAATCGATTATTCCAGAGCGAAATGTTTTTTCAAGAGTGCTCATGATAATCGATTATAGCTTCACATAATCTATTAAATGCGTAACTTAACTAAAGATACGAGATTTTCTAAGGATTACATATTCAAAGACTTTCCTAATACATTTATATTCTAGAAAGTGCTTTTAAAACAATTTTAACAACTTCTTCAAGTCTATCTTCTTGCAGCAGCATCAAAATCATTTTATCTTTAGATTTACCAATGCTCTTCATTGGTAACACCTCCCTGTGGAAAAAGAAAACCACAAAAAAAAGTCACATTTCTGCTTCCATTAAACTTACCTTGAAGTTAGGGCAACCCCAAAATCTTTTGCCCTTGTTTTTAGGGGTTCTGGCAATGCGGAAGACTACATTCTGACCACAAACGCAAGTGGGTTTTACACCCAACCTGCTCCCACTGGTAGAACTCTGTTGGAAGCCCCAACCTGTGCATTTACAAGAAGAAGATAAACCAGACATTTCGTGAGCTAAACAATGCTTCCAGAACTCTTCTTCCCCAACACGAACATGTCTAAGACTTTGGAAGTCAAGGTTCTTTAAATGTTAAGTGTTAGGGCTAAAACATAACACGTGGTTGCCATGTGGAATCCTTCATTATACAACAAAACACCCATCTAATTTAATACATATTGCCACATCAACTAAAACAAATTACAACTCAGCATCAGTAGACGACGTCAGTGATAACTTAACGGAGAGGGCTTAATTGACTCATTTTTACAAGTTTATGGACCCGATTGAGACGAAAAAAAAAACGAGGACCCACTTGAGATTGACACACAAATATGAGAACCAAATGAGGGTTTAAACCTTTTTTAAATATGTAATTGACTAACTATTATGCTGTACTGTAGGTATCTGATCAAGGAAGTGTGCCAAACGATGGATGTAACGGAGAAGAAGAACCTTAGACATCTTTGTATTTAATTTTTAGTATTGAACATCTTTTTCTTTAATTTTTTATAGCAAAAATGTGGATGCAGAGAATTCAAAATGGTTTGATAGGCATAACATTGAATTTTGTTTGAAGTGGGCCACTCTTTGAAAACAAACTTGATTGAGAGGCTACCGAATGAACTATTGAATTCATGTTTGGATGGTAAAGTACTTCTCTCTATATCCTTATCCTCAAAATTGATATTATATAGTTAAACTGGCGTGTTATAAAGTTCTTGCTTTCATTCTAGTGTGTGGGAACTAAGGTGTATGAAAAATCTATAATAATAAATGGATGGAAAGCAGTGTAGCAATGAATAACTGAGTTATTATCCAAATTATGTAATACTATATCAGATAATTTACAAATCACGATTACCAAAATTTACAAAGAAGCATTTGAGATTATTTATTAATTCATTTGATTTTATTGCATAAACTACTACACTGCTAGATATGTCTCTGAAGCATCATAATTAAAAAATTCTCCAATTTCAACCCAATAAAAAAAAGATCTGTATGCACTTTCGACGGTTTTAGATAAAACCCCTGGAAATCTTTCGAACCCAGCTACTTCCAACGGTTTCGTAGAACCTCGGTTAGTTCTGACAGTTCTCCAAAAACTCCTGGAAAAAAGGCAGTGCCGCATAACCGGATAGTGCCGGCGGTTTCCCAGAAACCGCTAGTAGTACGGGCGGTTCCACAGAACCCAGTTAATTCTGGTGGTTCCAGAAACCCTGGAAATAGGGGTGATTTTGCATAAAACCCCCGATAACTTTGTGATGCTGCTTTTTCCAATGGTTTGGGCAACCGCGGGAAACATATTTTTCGGAAGTTAAAAGCCCGGTAACGTAAAAAAAAAAAACCTACTAAAATCAATTATTTTTGTAGTGTATTATCATAAAAAAATAAATATACGCACATATTTTCACTAGTACCAATAATAAATATATTTTAAATAATAATAACAAAAATAATAAATGATAATAAATATATTTTAAATATTAAATAATAATATGAATACATAAGAAATATAAAATAATAATAAAATTAATAAAATTATGAAATAATAATCGTAGTGAAAATAACAATAACAAAATTAAAAACAATAATAGTTAAAATAAATTTATAAAATAATAATGATTATAATAATAATAATAATACTTTCAAATATAAAAATTGTTACTTAATTTTATTTAAACTAGTCACCTATAATTTATTAAATTGTAATATAATTTACACGTAACCTAATTTACATTAATTACATTTTATTTTAAATTATTTTTATGATCCAAAGTAAAATTGTAATCATTAATAAAAATATTTTTTTTAATCTATCAAACTTGTGACAAAACTTAGTAACGCTAATATTAGTGCCGTCAAAATGGGTTGAAACTCGTGAGCCAACCCAGCTCACGGATTTGAGTCGGGTTCGGTTGGAAAAAAATGTAAAAAATTTAATGTAAGTCAATTTTGACCCGGCTCACACGGGTTGAACCCGTGGTGAGTCGGGTTGGCTCACCAACCCACCTATATTTTTTAATTAAATTAATTATTCAAATCCTTTTTTTTATTGAAATCAAATTAATTAAATTAATTATTCAAAATGCTCAACCTTTACTTAGCAATAGACCCTTTCGCGCTACTGTCTTTCCAAAAGTTCTCCTCTGGAAATAAAACCCTAAGATTATAAATTGGATAATATTATAGATGGAGATAAAGAAGAAAATGCCTCAAGAGAGATTATAAATTGGATAATATTATAGATGGAGATAAAGAAGAAGATGCCTCAAGAGAGCATAATACTGTGGAATTATCTATTCAGGACTCTAATTTAATAAATGGATAATTCATGAATATATCATATGTTTTATCTTGTTTTTAGACCTATCTACAAGCATGACAGTTTTATTTTGTGCTATATATTTTTGTTAACGGTTATATGTAGTTTCTTGGTCAAATTGTTGTGTATGTTTCATTAAACTAAATTAGAAAAATTTTATGGTTGATAACTTAGAATATATATATATATATATATATAACAATATATTTCTTTTGTTTCGTTTTCTTTTATATTGGTCCAATTATTACTGTTTCAATTTGATTGATCAAAGTAACATGTTATAAGAATCTGAGAAGAAGAGAGTGAAAAAAAAGTTAATTAAGTGAGCCAATGAGCCAACCCGTTTAACCCACCAACCCGTGGTGCATCGGGTCAGGTTCAAAGTTTTTCGGCTTGCTAATAAATGAGCCGAGTTGGGTTGACTCACTAAGTGGCCAATCCGTGGTGCGTCCGGTCGGGTCGAGCTAGGTTACCCGTTTTGACAGCTCTAGCTAATATCCTATTTTAATAGTATACAATTATTATAAGAGATATCACCTATAAAGGAATAAGAGAACAAATTTCTTAAAGTAAATATATACAAATGTCTATTAAAGTTATCTTTTACATAATTATAGCAGTAATTGAACATATTCATATAGAAATTTTATACTTCTAAGAGTATTATTGCACCAAATAAAAAATCTACTACTTTTTTCAATAAAATTTAATAAGACAAGAAATCTAACCATTTAACTCTAAACTTCAGCATCATTCTCGTCCTACACTGGATCTACTAGAACATCTTCATCTGCTTACATTATTAAAGTGATCACTACAAACAAGAAGAAACACACAAGCAAACAAACAGAAAAGAAAAGGTAAGCTAATGTATAAAAAATAATCATATATCAAGTTTATAGAAGTAGGCATATAACACAAATAAATCAATAAATCTAAAGACATACAATCCTTTCCTCTACACTTGATCATCTGGATACATGTATTGATATCAAACTCTAGGGGTCTTGAACTCATTGGTGGTGAAACAACTCATCCACACATACTACCACATACTAAGGTTAATCCGTCAAACATTTGTGGTCAATACATGACCATTAAGAGTATCAGAATCACCTATAATACAGAGTGCCTATATCAATACATACACTATACATAAACATCTTAAGGACTTCTCCTTGAAATCCTTATACCATCATATATAATTTCACATTTACAAACTCATCTCATACCAATTTAAATCATATCCATAGGTATCATCCATTGATTATACATAAAATTGTCAATCTAGACAAGGGTGAAATTCCATTCAACATATTTTAAACAAACATAAGTCAAAGATTACATAAACAATCACAACAATGAATGTTGTCAGAACATGGGTTGCTCAACAAGCAAGATCTCTCTCCCAACGAACTAATGGGAAAAACAAGATAAAGACTTGTAGGAAAAAGTGATGTTCAACACCTTAAACCATCGTTCAATTTCCAGAAGTCAGAGAGCTCACTGACTTTGTGGTGCTCAGCATCCTAGAACCCAATGGGTCTCGGGTTTGGCAGCGCTCAACGCCACATAAAGTAGCTTTATGCTATACCAAAAGATAAAATCTTAGAAACTTGATCTAGATGCACTCAAAACCTATCCAAATGACAAAATTGGTATTCTTGGCATAATAATTGATTTGAAAATATGTTTATGACTCAGATTGAATATCGATTTACTTAAATTGTCCATAGATTTAGTTCATCTAATCAAAGCAAGACCAACTCAACTCAAATGACATATTTACATTTAAATTTCAGTAACATAAGTGACTAACCAAGTTCTAAATACCACAAATATAGACCGTTAACTTCAAACTCAGTCAATAAACCATCCCTACCAAGTTTCACATGTCAAACCATTAATTATAGACAAATTTCAAATAGCTCTTCAATCTATTAACCAATACCCGAACTGTTTACCCATTTAAACATCCAATAGCAAAACCATCAGTTATGCTCTTAATCTCATCAAGTCATACCATCAAAACAAGTGAAATAAAACAATCAACTTCATCAAAATTTCCTCATACCAAACCATAAGATTCCAAACCCAAACACCCAAATAATTGTACCAAACACAACAACATTTCAGCAACAATTCTAGTTAACTAAACAATTATTCCTAACACTGATAGTTCATCCAAAACCAATAACATTCATCAAGTAGTCATAATAATATTTAACCACACCAAACTACCAATTTCGCACCATTTCAACTATATAACACAAATTGAACATCATAATAAATTAAAATGTGGTAGTTAGCTTATCTTACCTTATAGATGACCAAACCGCTATAAAAGGCCAAAAATAGTATCAAACGCACAGAAAAACTTTAACTTCTCCTACAAACAACATAAACACTAATCAACAGATATTTTTATAGAATACTCAACAAACTCGCATGCAAAAGAAGACAAAATAGACCAAAAAGAGGAGTTGAAAATGAACTTACTCTCTCTGAGAAATTGATGGTCCAAATTGAAGAGTTCGCTGCCAAGATCAATCCTACGATCTTAATTTTTCAATCAAACAAACATAAGTTGAGAACTCCTAGAGAGAAGTTAGAGAACTCACAAAAAGTAGTTTATAGAAAAATTGTATTTTAAAATTATGAAACTCGTTCATAACGAAATCATTTATATTAAAACTTTTTAATATTAAAATAATCAAGTCTCACTACTTTAAACCACCGTCTCTTCTAAAATGACATTTTCTAGGTTTTTAAACTAACTTTAATAAATTTTTTTCCTTCGGTCGAACTATCTTTTCCTTAATTTAAACAACCTCACTTTCATTTTTTTTAACGAAATCTACCCAAATTCACTTTCTCAAATCCATTTAAAGAAGAAAAAAAAAGTCAAATGTTAGATTATATAATTAAAATATTATTTTAAATAATAACATATCTGTCA
Organism: Vigna nakashimae; assembly: GCA_034642375.1. NCBI lineage: Eukaryota > Viridiplantae > Streptophyta > Magnoliopsida > Fabales > Fabaceae > Vigna > Vigna nakashimae. The sequence goes on from CM067768.1 coordinate 28,354,270, forward strand.
ACATGTTTTTTTAACAGCATAAACTTAAATGATTTTCTTACTATGTGGAATGCACATACGGTGTCCATATTTAATCAAGGAATAACGTTTGCAGGTAGGACACATACTATATATTGGGTTCATACAAATATATTTCAGAAGGGTTTAATTTATTGAGATATTAAATGTCATAAGTACCTTCTTGCATACTTATAAGAGGCAAATTTAGAGAATGAAAAAAATAAAGAAAACACATTTTAGAATTACCAATTTCAAGTAAAACTATATCCTAACCACGAATCTAAACAGTGCATAATCTAAATACCAATGACGAAATTTGAATGTATAATAAAATTCTAAATTAAAAGCAGCTATCTTTGTATATATACTTCTTGTTTACTTCTTAATACATTTCATTACTATTAAATGTTTATTTAAGAAACTAATAAAGATGCCTATTAGTCGAAGACTGGATCCTCTTTTCCATCTAAATCTATTTCACTAAACTCTCCTTCTTCACACTTGCCCACCCATAAAGACATTGTTGAGTTTTCTTGTGTGGGTAGAACCCTACAACAATCTCTCCTTGTTGACTGCAAAAACAAAATTCATATTCAATTAATAAGAGGGTTGATTTCAATGTTGATAAATTAGCAAACTAAGTACTATTGAAAATAAACAAATGTTATATAAATAGATAAGTTTCTCTATAAATATTTAAAAATAAATAATTGATTCAATAATACAAATATTAATATATTTCTTTTTTAAAACAATAAAAATTTATACTATTAATACAAAAATTCTAATTTTGTGAGTTGATTTAAATTTTCTTGATAATTAATATAATTAAATACCTGTTATTAAAAAATTAATATTAATATGTAATTAAATTTAAATAAATTAATTAAAAAAACATAAAGGATAAAAATTTTACTTGAAAATGAATTACATATTAAACTAATTATCTTTTAAATAAACAATATTTCATAATTATTAAAATTTAAATACTTTAGTTATTAAAGGAGATCAAATAATATGAACATATTAATAAAATTAAAAATTGTGGTATTATTGGAAAAAAAAATTAAAATACATCACTATTTATTGAACGAAATTAATTATTTATAAAAAAATTAAATTAGTTTTTAACTATAAAAATAATATATGTACATGTAAAAAAATGATTTTAAATAAGCTAACAGGAGAGAGTTTTTTATGTATAATCTAATTATAATTTGTAAAAAGTTTCATCCAAACACATCTCTTAACGTGATTTCAAAGTATAATTTGTAAAAATAATTCTTACCCTTTGCCAGCGAAGAGGATCTGGTTTTTTAGAAACTATGATGTTATCGATTATCTCTGGTGATTGCATTTGCCATGAGCATTCAGGAGGTCTGGTTTTGAAACGAGAATAAGTGCCAAAAATCGTCTTCTTAACTGGATCGTATCGTGTGGTGTTCATGTAGAAAAGGAAAGCTTTCTGACAAGGGTTTTTGGTTATAGGTCTGGTGTTGAATGAGTATGCAGTGTAATCAGCTCTTTTGTACCAATTTAGAAAGGTTCGTGTTGGCATCTCTAACTCTCTAGGGGATAGTACCCCTCTCAAAACTTGAACCACAAAGCCCCATGAAATAGAGATCGACCAGATTCTCTTATGATCATAGCAAATTGATTGCTGCATTATGCTACCCGAGTCTTGCTTAACGGATTTCATCAAGTGTTTCAGAGATTCTACTCGATCCATCAATGGGAATATTGGTTGCACCAGATCAAGGTGGTGTAATGTCAGCAATGGAGTCACGGGATGTGCCCCCAGAAGCCCTAAGAGATCACCATACACGTCATACTGCATAACAAACACCCAAATTCAATAGTAAAGTGGTATTGTTCATGTGGGCAGTGAGTAAAAGTGGTAAAGGAAATAGTTTTCAGAATGAAATGTAATTTACCTGATGAAACCCTTGTTCCCTTGTCATGGGCACCCCTAGCTCAGCCATGCAAGCTTGCATTCTATCATCACTTCCATACAAAGCAGGATATCGTTGAATGCAACGATCTTGCATATTTGCAAGCTCCTTTGCTAAAGGGTAGCTTATGGCAAATCCTCCTCCACCGTATGCCATAGCATATGAGAAATGAATGTTCTGAACATGGCTCTCAGATGAACTACCAACGTAATAGAACTGCGTATGATCATATTTGGAAAGAACCCTAACCACATTATCCACAACAAACACTGTGTCATCATCTCCCATCATGAACCATCTTACATTCTTCATTCCAAGCTTCAATGTTTCTGTCACCACCCTTGAAATCCTCAATGCAGACCTCTGCCCTTGACTGTTCGTGTATTTCAACTTACTGGTGTCTCCAGAAATTCGAAGCTGTGGTAACCCTTCGTTTGCATCAACCTTCACTTTGCTGTCTAACCACACCACCCCTCTTGTTTTATTAGGCTTCCACCACACCTTAATGTATTCTTTTCTTGTTTCCCACAAATTTGACGAAGCAGCAATCCCAAAAACAATGTGTTCAACATTGGTGTCTTGTCTTTGAGATAACTCATCATAGGGTATTTCTTCTCCTACTACATTTTGCGAATTTGCTTTCCCTTCCTCATCTTCATCCTCCTTTTCGTTCTTTTCCTCACCTGGTTTTTCATCTTCGTCGCTTTCTCTTTCGACAGTGTTTGTAGTTAAGGACATGTTGTTACCAGTCGTCTGAGGTTGTTCTTGGAAGGATGACTCCAAACGAATGGAGTTGGAACAATCTTTCTTGCTCCTCGATAAGAGAAGAAAATTGGAAGAGTAAAGGATGTATAACACAATCATGATGAGGATCAACCAAGTGATGATGCGTGGCTTGGAAGAAGAGGGCATTTGATTGTTCCAGGTTCTTGAATTCCTCAGGTTGTTGCTTTACTATTTTTACTAACAAGTGTTGAAATGGAGAAAGGTGATCATGGAAGAGACATTCAAACTCAGAATTGTTCGGATCGGCCTAAAGGAGAGAGAATAAGAAGGTATTACTATGTTTGTTTCTTCTTGGTGTTTGTGCTTCTGAGCAAAGTTTGTTGTGACACAAAGCGAAGTTAAATGCGCTTAAAATGGACACTGATTTCAATCAATGGTGAAAAATATATGTTGTCGTCATAGGATATATGATGACATTATCCACTATTTCGTATAAAAAATACAACACATATATATAATTAAAATAAATATGAATTTAATTAAATATTATTATTTTCAATAACTAAATTATATATAATTTAAATTTATTTAAGAGAATTATATATTCTTTGTATAAGTTAATATGAATATAATATTTAACAATTAACTATTCTTTGTTATATTATTTTTTTCTACAAATGACTCGTGTCATAATCTATTTGACATCATTATCAAATAGTTAAAAGGAAAAAATGGATAACTACTAAATAATATCTTGCCACAAAATCATTAATTGATTCATATTAAAAACACAAATTTAACCCCTAAAATTAAAAATAAAACCTTTGAGCTAGCAAACAGAAATTATATTTGGTTATCTTAGAAACATCTTTTTCTTTAACTCTTCTACCTTATAACAAAAAAAGTGTTGATTAGTAATATTCAAACACAAAATAATAAATAATTAAATTAAATTAGATGAGTTGGTAAGTTAATCCAACTTATTATACATTCAGTAAATGATTCATATTATAAACAGAAATCTAACCTCTAAAAATAAAAATAAAACCTTTGAGCTAGCAAACAGTATCTGGCAATTAACTCTAAAGATATATTTTTTCTATTTATAAATAGTCATAAAGAATATATAGCATGGGACATTAAATAGGTTTTTCGCAAAAATATTAAATCACACAACATGATTATGATTAAGTACATATTAGAAAATAAAATATAACACAATAAAAAAAGATATTGTTAAAAATGATATTCGGGTTATAGTTGTTGAAGTATATAAAAGGTGTGTGTGTGGTTTGTCTATTGCATGCTATTATCGAAACTTGGTAGAGATTAAAAGTGAAAGATGTCTAGTGGAAAGAGAGAGAAGGAAGAGTGGGAAGATTACACATGTGATATTTGTGGGAAAGAAGTTGCAACCAAACGTGGTGTTCTTCTTCACAAGGCGGCTCTTCATTCTAAGCCTGATTTGCCTCCTAAAAGCTTCGTATGTGATTACGCTAATTGTAGTCAAGCTTTTGATAACAGACAACAGTTAATTGGACACAAGATGTCTGTTCATAAATATCGTGCTGCAGGTAGTAGCAGTAAATCTGGTGGGGCTCGTGACTTTGATCTTAACCGTCCACCAAATTATTGATATCTAAATAATATCATCTTAAATCTTATTATTAATTTTAATGTTTTAATTAGGTTGACGTTCTAAATTTATGTTATTTTATTTTTATTATTATAATTTTTTTTTATAATTTAGAAGATTGTTTTGCTTTAAATGTAATGTTTGCTTTATGAATTATGAGTTGAGCGAGGTTTATTAGTTAAAAGATGTCTTATTTTGGTGCATCAGTCTGTTTGTCACCATTGATGAACATTGTTCAATAAAGAACTTTTAATTTTATTCTGTTGTTTTTCTTCTTCTTTTTTCTTCAGTATTCATATGGATTAATTAATTATAGTTTTAAAGTAATCCTTCCACGCATACTGTTAAATATTTTATTCTCGCTGTACTCGCGTCACCGGTTTTTTTTTTTTTGTGTATATTGAAATTTTTATTATTTAATATGATAAAAGCTAAAAATATAGTTTTTTAAGTATTTGTATATCATTGATAATTGTAATATAATGTGTTAAATTTTTATAGGAAAATAATTACCTACTTTTCAACATTAATTTTTAACGAATCACTCTAATTTTTAAAGTCAATATCAATTTATATATTCAATTTCATATGAGTAATTAAATTAAATAATTATACTATTTTAAACCCATAAATATATACACATAATTTGTCTGGATATAAAAATGTAAAATGCAATAACCTATATTTTAAGAGTTGATATGATGATTATATAATGAGGTAACGTTATTTTAATATTAAAATAATAAATATTAAAGTAATTAAAAGTAAGTAAAATTTTTATTAAGAAGTCTATTATTTAAAATGCATAATATCTATTTAAAACTCGTTTTTTTAGTTCTTCTACCTTCTTTTTTCAAGTTTCAACTTTTTAGTAATCTCTTTGAAGATCTAAGAGTTGTCTATGTGATCAAGACAATAAGATCTTCATTTTTAACTGATCAAGTTTTTCAAAAGAGTAAGTTAGTTTCTAACTTTTTTAGAGTTGTATGTTTCTTTCATGCATGAGTCATCTTTTGTTGGATATGTCTTCGTAGGTTTCTAGTATGTTCCTTGTTGATTAATGGTTCTAACAACATATCCTGATAATGATTTCGTGGTGTATAGATATAAATAGAGATATTTAAGTTGAGGAAGCGGTTTTAGGTCTTTTCAAGTAGTTTTAGCTTCTACAAGAGCTAAATGTTTCTTTTTAAAGTCTTTTTAAGTTTGATAATATGATTTTTTGGTGTGCTCTAATTAAAATGAAAATTGACTTGGTGTTAAGTTTATAGCTTGCTGAAATATATTATATGATATTTTGAGTCCTTGAAATTGATTTAAATGGGTATTATCTGAATTTGGAAGAGTATTGTGTGAATGCTTGTTGGTTGTTACCTGTTTTGATCACTTGAGATAACGTAATTGAGGTTATATTTTTTATCTTAATGTAGTGAAAGGTGAGAGTTTTTGATGGTTTTGGGTCTAATTTGGGGGAGGGGGGTTGGCAGGTGAATTTAAAGAAAAGTTGATAAAGGAAGAAACCTGATGTTTGGGGTCTGTTCTTGAGTCATTTAAAATTTGGTTAGCCACTTAGTTCACTAAAATCTACTTTGTAACATGTAGAATTTGATAGTGAGCTTTTAAGTTGTTGGTTTGATCTGATGCAGGTTATTCCTAGCCAAATAAGCAAATTGGTACTCAATTTTAGTTATAAACATGTTTTTGAATAAACTCTAATGTCAAAGATACTAATTTGGACATTTGGATAAGTCTTAGATGCAACCAAATCAGAAAACCAATTTGTTGTCATTTGTATAGGGTTGAGCAACCTTGCGTGGCTTTGAGCACTTCCAAACAAGAGAGTCACTAGGCTCCACAACATTGAGAACTCACTTTGGGTGCGGAACGCAGTAAAACCTGAGAGCAAATGAGCTCTAGATTGTTGAGCAACAGTAATTGGCGTTGAGCCCTACGAAACCAGAGAGTTATCTGGTTTATGGGCGCTATGCGTGGAATTGGATATTGCTTGATTGAGTTTAGAGTTTATTTATATGTTTAGGTATTGCTTGATGTGAGAGTAAAATTGTTATATTCTGATTTGTTTGATTTGTGTGTTTGATTCTTGATAAATTAGTTTACCCCGTTGTTTGTGTTTTTATGTGTGTTTGTTTTCTCTTTTGCAATGATCGCATGATTTGTATGAATAAAAGAAAAAATTTCAATGGAGCAAACGCTAGATAGTGAGGATGTAGATGCATATTTGATTAGATTAATAGTTGTGTACTTTGATATTTTGAGAACCTTTAGTTTCTGTATAGATAATCTTAGTATAAGGTATTTTGTATATAAAGCTTAAATTATGATTAGAGTTTGGGTAATTGTAATTATATTTTATATGCTTTCTTTTAGTTAAGTGATTTCTTTTATTGAAGATGTAATGATTCCCTATTAGTGTTAAAGCTATAAAATTTGGGATGTTACATAAAATATTTTATATTTGTGAAAATTTAAAATATAATGTCTATATTTAATGTTGTAAAGTGAATAACTAGTATGTTAAAAAATGTGGGTTCTTATAAACTTAAAAAATATATCATTAATAATAAAAGAAATGCTTATAACTTAATTAATTTGTGTAAGAATGAAAATTTCATATTGCACATTTACGATAAACTGTTAATAACTTATATTTATGAAAATAGATGTTGTGTTTATTTTATGATGATTTTTAATTTTGTTTAAAAATTATTTAATAAATATTAAAAAAGATATAAATACAAAATACTCTTTTGAAAAAAAAAAAGCGACAAATAAATTTCGATTAAGAATATATATTTTTACATGAGAAACAATAGTTAAATTGCTGTCATCTTAGTTCAATTTTTAATCTTTATTTTCATCATGATTCATATTGTTTAATTAAAATTGATTTGATGTATGAACTTGATTTTATTATTATTTCTAACTATATTGTAGAGAAGTAAAATCAAAATTATTTCTCAAATTGGCTTCCAAAATACTAAATAGTCGTTTTGATATATGTAACATCTCATTATCTAACCCTTAATATTTAATAATTTAAAATAATTTAACATATAGTTGCATTATTACGGGAAAAAAAATCACATTATACATATTTTTAATTTCAAATACACACTCATGAAATGACCAAAAACTCTTCTTCACTATTCCACAATTTATTTCGAACTAGATTAATTGTTGTTTTCTCATATACTCTAGTATAATACACATTCATAAAAACATGTATAAATATATTACTACACATAATCATATTATCATGTAATAATTATATTAGACTCGACTATTATGAAATTTTGATGCAAAATCATCCAAGATTGTGCACTTGTAGGAGTTTTCATCGCTTTTTATAGAATCATTACCAATCCAATACACCATGTCATGAATATTTATTAGTTCTAATCTCATATCAGATCATGATCATATGCATACCTGTTTTAGTGAAGATTTTTGTGGGACCGAAACACTAACCTTTCTTACGTGACTTTCCTTCTTCTTACCTTTGAATCTCCTGCTCCAAGTTCTTCAAGTCAAGCCGAGGAGGGAGGTACCTGCAAAAGGCACTCCGACGCTCAAGTTAGGCGTCTGTTGAAGGAGCTGATACTCACAAATGAATATTATGGTAATTGAGTATTATGAACTCAGTAGAGCGTGAGTAGAATGTGAATGAAATGTTTTGGAGTGTGAATTGAGCATACTTAGTTGATGTCCTTGACCTTGTATTTATAAGTTGTCACAAGCCAAGCAGTCTTACCTTAAAATCCGAGCGATTGAAAACAGACTTTCCTTAAAATCCGGGCGGTTACTCATAAATAGCTTTATGAATCTCTTTTAATCAGATATCTTTGACTGTTTTAATCATCCACTGGACACTTAGCCCAATGAGCACTAACACAATTTAATAAAACCAATTGCACTTGTTGGTTAAAGTGGTGACCGAACCGTGCTGAGTGTATGACTGTTCGGTATGTACATAATTGACGAGTGTTGTCGCGGTTTGACCTAGCTGACGAGCATTGTCTGGTTGACGAGCGCTTTTGTCGATGAGCGCTGCTACAGTAGATAGACCGATCGGTCTTGGATGCTAACCGTTCGGCCTAGATATCATACTATACATGTACATAATTGACGAGCATTGTCGCGGTTTGACTTTGCTGACGAGAGTTGTCTGGTTGACAAGCGCTGTCGCGGTTTGACTTGGCTGACGAGAGTTGTCTGGTTGCGGTTTGACCTGGCTGACGAGCGCTGTTGTTGAAGAACGTTGCTATAGTAGATAGACCGATCGGTCTTGGATGCTAACCGTTCGACCTAGATATCATAATATACATAATGCCCCCCAAGTCTGAGTTAACCGTTTAGCTTTAGCCAAGGTTAAGTATAAGACTTATATGAGCTTGGGGAAGGTCGTCCTTGTTCTATTGGTCGATTGGCTTGTGATGAGAGTTCTTTTCAATACTTTTTCCCTATGTTGACTAGCGGCTTTGGTAGCCTGTTGTTTACCTGCAATATGAAGTCGACTGGCTGAATACGTTTTGGACCAAATGGCTGAATGTCTAAAGCCGAACGGCCTAGTACTTGTGAGGCTGCATGGATGAGCACTTTTGAGGCCGAAGGACCGAATACCTGTGAGGTCGAATGGCCGTGTACTTGTGAATGCGTGTGAGTGAGCGTTCGTCGGGGGAATGCCTTTATCGTTCGGATGATAGTCCATGAGGGACTGTCTTCACCTCTTGGTTTATATAGTCTAGTGAGGACTGTCATTACCGCTCGGTTTATAGTCCATGGGGGACTGTCTTTGATTTATAGTCCTTAGGGGACTGTCTTTTGATTTATAGTCCTTAAGGGACTGTCTTTTGATTTATAGTCCATGGGGGACTATTTTTCTATTTATAGTCCATGGGGAACTATCTTCGATTTATAGCCCATGGGGGACTGTCTTTACTACTCGGTTTATAGTCCATGGGGGATTGTCTTTGATTTATAGTCCATGGGGGACTGTCTTTGATTTATAGTCCATGGGGGATTATCTTTGTCGTTCGGTTTTGAACGTTCCTTGAGTTTTGTGGTCGACCCTGTAAGGCCGATTGGTCGAGTACCTGTGAGGCTGATGGGACCGAGCGCTTGTGACGCTGGATGGCCGAGCGCTTGTGAGGTCGGATGGCCGAACGCTTGTGAGGCTAGATGTTCGAGCGCCTGTGAGGCCTGATGCTCGAGCGCCAGTGAGGCCGGATGGTTGAGTGCCTGTGAGGTTGGATGGTTGAGCGCATGTGAGGCCTGATGGCCGAGCCCATGTGAGGTCGGATGGTCGAGCGCCTGTGAGGTCGGATGGTCGAGCGCCTATGAGGCCTGATGACCGGCCTGTGAGGCCGGATGGCCAAGCGCTTGTGAGGTCGAGGCCGAGGGCCTATGAGGCCGAACGACGGAATCAAATGCATGGGATGCTGAATGACTGAATACATGTAAGGCTGAACGGTCAAATGCAAGATAAAGCGTGATGGTAGTGTCATAAATGTTTAATCCAACAAAAGAATTTAAACAACAAAAGTTTATGCCTTAAGAAATTGAAATAAGCATGATAGTAATGTTCAAGTAAACTTTGAGAGTTGTTGCACTTCACATGTTAGGAAGGAATTTTTATCATATCTTTTAGTCGATACGGCTCCAAACTGAGCGGTAAGGGCTCTGACTGCGGCTACGACTTCGCCTGTGTCTTCGTTCGACCCTTTGATATGACCATTCGTTTTCTCTATGCTGAGACTTTTTTCTGGTAGAACTTTTTGTTCAGGTTCTTTCTTCTACAAATCTCTGCAGATGCCCCCCTCGGATGAGCCTTCTATCTCATCCTTTAATATATCACATTCCTCTTTAGTATGTCCTCGGTTTAGATGAAACCGGCAGCTTTTCCTTTCGTTAGCGTCGTTTGGAGAAGACTTTTCTGAATTGTAAGAAGCTTAGTATTTAGAGCTTCCTCAAGAACTTTTACCCTGGGTGCGTTAAGGGGAGTGTAATGATTATACCTGGGTGTTCAAACGAAATCCTTGTGAAACATACCTCCATTCTTGTCACTACTGTTGAATGACTGCTTGCCTTCTTTCTTGCTTCCACCTATAGAGACTTCATTTTGTTTCTTTCTTTGTGAGATTTGCATATCTTCCATACAGATGAACTCAGTTAATCTTTCTTAGAGTTCTCTTTAACCTGTCATGCGGTTTCATTGTACCTTTTCATGAAGGCCTTTAAAGTTTCCCCTTTCTCCTATTTAGTATTTACCAATTTCGTTAGGGTTATCTCGTGTTTTTTTATTGGAGGCATATTGTCTTCTGAAGAGGGTTTCTACGGTGGCGAAGCAATCCAATGTGTTTGGGGGAAGAATGTTATATCACTCCAATGTCTCGTCCTTGAGTGATAAGGAGAAGGCTCTGCGTATGACCGAATCACTGTCCGTGTAGAATGTCATTACGTTGGTGAAGATCCTAAGATGATTGTCGGGATCTGTCGAGCCATCATACTTCTCTAATGTAGGAGGATTCTTCTCCGGCATTGGAGTTTGTATGATGTTTGTCGTAAAAGAGAGTAAATTGTTAGGTAGAACGGTTCGGAGGGGCGATGGTTCTCTCCTTCCTCGATCGTTCGGGTTGATGTGCTGGGATGGCTGCTGATTACGACTTTTCTCGTTTTCATTCTCTTGGTTTGAGGCGGACTGCTCGGTACCGGCTCATTCCGCCCTAAGCGCCGCAATCTCTTCTGCATGCTTTCGCTGCAACTCCTGTTGTGCTTGCGTCGGTGCCTATATGGTTCTTGCCTGGGCTTGTATCTGTGCTTTCATTTTTTCTATCAAATCTCTGGTATTTTGTTGTTCGTCCATTCTCCTCGTGGTCACCATTTGGCCTTCTTCTGCTTGCTCTCGGCCCCATGGTGAGCGCCAAAATGTTTCGGTGAAGATTTTTGTGGGACCGAGACAATAACCTTTCTAACGTGGCTTTCCTTCTTCTGACCTCTGAATCTCCTACTTCAAGTTCTTCAAGTCCGAGCCAAGGGGGGAGGTACTTGCAAAAGGCACTCTGACACTCAAGTTAGGCGTCTGTTGAAGGAGTTGTTACTCACAAATGAATATTATGGTAATTGAGTATTATAAACTCAGTAGAGCATGAGTAGAATGTAAATGGAATGTTTTGGAGTGTGAATTAAGCATACCTGGTTGATGTCCCTGACCTTGTATTTATAAGTTGTCACAAGCCAAACAGACTTACCTTAAAGTCCGAGCGATTGAAAACAGACTTCCCTTAAAATTCGGGCGGTTGCTCATAAATAGATTTATGAATCTCTTTTAATTAGATATCTTTGACTATTTTAATCATCCACTGGACACTTGGCCCGATGAGCGCTAGCCCAATTTAATAAAATCGATTGTCCTTGTTGGCTATAGTGGTGACCAAACGGTGCTGAGTGTATGACCGTTCGGTATCTACATAATTGACGAGCGTTGTCGCAATCTGGCTTGGATTATGAGCGTTGTTTGGTGGACGAGCGTTGTTGTCGATGAGCGTTGCTACAATAGATAGATCGATCAATCTTGGATGCTAACTGTTCGACCTAAATATCATACTATACATGTACATAATTGATGAGCATTGTCGCAATTTGACCTTGTTGACGAGCGTTGTTTGGTTGACGAGCGTTGTTGCGGTTTGACCTACCTGACGAGCGTTGTTGTCGATGAGCACTCCTACAGTAGATAGACTGATCAGTCTTGGATGCTAATCGTTCAACCTAGATATCATACTATACAATACCCATTCATAATTTTAATAAAATAGAAATCTTAATTTTTGCCTAAGTAATCCATTTGTGTTCAAATTATTTATTTATTTATTTTGTAAAAATGTACCCAATCAAGTTTGAACACATGTCCTTACTATCACAAATGTACTTACAATCTCAGCTATGAAATTTTTTTTTTAATTTTGTACAAGTCCATTAATCATCTACCTCTAAAAATCTATCACTACTATTAATAATAAGAGAAATTATTTTTATTTATCTAGGTAAACATTTTCATCCTTCAGGCCGACATTAAAATATAAACCATGTTAGCAATTGTTTTTGTATTCATTTGGCGCTTTAATATAACAATATAAAAATTAATTAGTCTTTTTAATTAACTTTATAATCCTATTGAATCATTACAATAAATTAGTTTACTTTATTCATAAGATCAAAGTTAAGTTTACAAATGTGATTTAAGAAAAAACAAAGGTTTAATAGCTTACTTCGTCCCAAGTTAAGAGCTGAATTTCCATTTAGTACTCGGTTTTAAAAATGAAGACATTAGGTTCCCAAGTTACGAAAATTGTGTAAATTAAGTCATGTCCGTTAGGGTGGTAGGAACAACATTAAAGGTTAAAAGATGTGGCAACTTATTTATCCAACGTGGCAAATGCTTAGGTTTGGCCAGGTATGAAAATGTCCTTTTTTATTTGGAAGAACCAAATGCATATAGATTTGGCCCAAAATTTTAATCTCCAACGAGCTTAGGGGAAGGAGGTGATGTGGAGGTTTGGAGCTGAGGTAGGGTGCCCTAAGTTGTTCGTCCTAACTTAGTCTGTGAAGTTCGTTGTTTCTGAGGTGGGTGCCCTAAGTTGGGTGGTTGGGATTGAGGTGATTTTGTAGGTGTCGAGGAAGCAATATTGTGTGGTTGGTGGAGACAATGTCAATGAATCAATGCTCTTCTTGCTCATGGGAGACCTCACATGGTGGTTCATCAAGAGGAATGGTTGGCAGCCAAATATGCTATTGTGGAGAGCTTGCCGTATTAAAAGTCGCAAAAATTGTTAAGAACTAGGGGAAGCATTTTTGGGGTGCCCTAATTACAAGGTATTTTTTCTACGTTGTGTTTTGATTTTGGGGTACATTAGTTCGATTTATCCTGAGATGTTTTGGGTTGGATGTTTTGAACAGTGGAGTCGAAACGAGGAAGTGTGAGGATGTAATTTCTTTCAAATAGCGCACTGAAGATTACATAGATGAAAGGGATAGTACAATTGGATGGCAAAGGAGAAAGATAATTTGTTTGGAAAAATCACTTGTGGTTTGTCAGAGAAGGGAGAAGGTGTTGTTGGGGTTTTTATGTTTGATGGGATTGATTAATATCATCTTTGTATGTATTTTGTTTTAATTTTGTTCTAGTGGTGTTTGATGGGTTATAATGTGATGTTTGTTAGTTAATGAAGATTGTGGTTGTAATGACATTGTTCGTGTAATGAGATTTTGTTTGTATTATTGTTCAAGTGTAGTGATAATGTGTTATGTAATTTACATTGCCATGTCATTGACAGCCAGTAAAAGTGTTTCACAACTATATTTTTCACTACTCTGGTAAATTAATAATGAAATGAAGTGAACGAACATCACATAAAGCTATAGACTTCCTTGATTTTTCATCAGCATAAAGCTATACAAACCATCAATATTAATAATGTGTTCAAAGCATCAATATTGACAAGGTCTACAAAGTCATTCAACATCACATAAGAAGCTGCCAAATCATCAATTTTAACAACCTGGCAAACATTGCAGGTTATAGTTTTAGAAGATAAAACATTAGAATTGTTCCAAAATTATATCATATTGATGATTAAAGATCACTTAAGAAATTACATCACAGATCATCCATAATACATGACATCCAACATATAGTTATATAGGGAAAAATACATCACATCCAAAATAATATGGAAGGTCAAACATGACCTGAATATGTCTTAGCAAAACTACTTAAAGTTGAAATTACATATCCAAAATACAAGTCAAAAATGAATAATTTTTAAAGTGTTGTTGTAGTGTGATCGGTCTAGGGTTCTTCAGTAATTTGACTTGGTTGAGTGGGTTGTGGTATAGCTTAGTGGTCTTGTTCTTAAGTAATCTGACTTGCTTGAGTTGGTACTGGTGTAGCTTCTTGGTGTTGTTGTTCAGTTGGTTGAGTGGAGTGCGGTGTTGCTTGTTGGTGTTGTGCTTGAGGGCAATTAGTTCTTTTATGCCCTAGTTTTCTACAAGGGCCACATCTCTTTGGGATTTCAGTTTGTCCAAGTTGTGTATCATCCCTTTTTTGCTCCCAACTCTCCAGTCTTCTTTTTTTCTTGGTCTACCTGGCAACACCCTCTTCGGAGGAGGCAAAACATCAGCATATGAAGTCATTTCCCATAGTTCAGGTCCATTGACAGGGAAAATTAATGGAATGTAAGTTTCTTCATAAGTTGAGGTTCTAAACCAAATTGGGATGTAGTCTTCTACATCGATGTTTAAAAACCTCATGGTAGTCAGTGCATGACAAGGTATTCCTGTTATAGTCCACTTCGTGCAGCTACAATCTTTTTTCTCTACATCAACCACAAACTTTTCAACAATATTGGAAGTATGGTTTATCTAAAAAACTTGCATATCTGACCAACTACCAAAGTATTCAAAAACAATATTAGGAAGAAATTTACAATGGAATCAGTCAAATAGAAAATGAGTAAGTAATTTTGTAGTTTACTTACTGAGGTATCCAATATTGTGTCTTCTGTAACTCCTTGTGTAGTCTCTTTTGAATTTTAGGACAAATGGGACCATGAAACAACTTTATCTTCTCTCTATTGGATGCCCACCTCTTCATCAGGTAGCTACGAAGCTCATCCAACATTGTTATGATTGGTTTCCCCCCAGCATCTAAGTTGACACTGTTAAAAACTTCAGATATGTTATTGACAAGTGTATCACAAACAGGTGTTCCTGAAAATCTTGACCTAGACCAAAATCTGCAACAAGAGAAACTTAAGTATTTGTAAAAGAAATATGCATTGAGCCAAATATGAAATGTAATGTGAACTTGAAATGTACTTGCCTTGGTGGAATAGCTATCAAGTATTTAAAGGCCTCTTCGTTGACTTCCTTGATTTGTCTCATCACTGATTCCCAAGCTTGGGGGTGTGTTGTTGTTGCTATCTTCCATAGTAATTGTATGAGATTTGTGCCAGGATATTTCTTCCTAAAATTTGCATAATGTGCCTTACATAGAAACGTTGGTCCACACCAGGTAAAAGTTGTTGTATAGCTGGCAGAAGTCCTTGTGACAGTAATGAATGAAAGTCTGTTTTAAATTGGGATGGTGAACATCCATAATCAATGAAAAGGTACTTATTTACTTACTTTCTGTTGATATGACACAAAGGTACACCTTGAACATAATCCCCCTCCTCCAAGATCATCAATTAACCATTCTAAAAACCATGAGGTTTTTTTCCTTTCATGTTATTTTTCCTTTTCCCTGCCACGTCAAGTAACCTACCACAAGTCATTGTCACGACCACATTTCTTGCACACCTCACATCCATACTCAGGTCAATGTTTTCAATTTTAACGTCGTTAAATGATGAGGACTTAATTTACACAATTTTCGTTACTTGGGAACTTAATGTTCTCATTTTTAAAACCAGGTACTAAACAAAAGTTCAGCTCTTAACTTGAGGACGAAATAAGCTATTAAACCAAAAACAAATATGTTGTTGCTATTAAAGGTGTCTAAAAGTTTAAATAGTTGAAGAAACAGAAAATGAAAAAACTAAAAATATTTTAATTTTTGTATATTAAGTTATATTTAATTACAATAATTTATGGCAAGACGTTCTATATTCAATATTTTTTTTATAAAATTCTTTTTAGTACAAGAAATTATGTTTTTTTCCTATCAAAGTTTTATCGCAATGTGTAAAAGTTAGCCAATTACAATTTAGCTCGGAAATTTTTATTACTTTTCTATAATATTCATCGAAATTTATTAATAATAGATCCATAAGAGGATAAAAAAAGAAAACCGCCATCTGTTAGTTTTTATTTTCTAATAAAAAAATTAAAATAATGCATTTGAAATTATTTTTAAATGAATCCGGTTTTACAGATTTTGATTAGTTATTTTTTCTATCTTTAATGTTTACATACCAATTTTATAATATCTTCAGATAATAAATTAACAAGTTAATCCCTCTAACTATGTAATTGAAACCTAGAATTTGAAAATTTTAAAAGTAAATAAATTGGTAACAATGAGATATAAAATAAATAAATATTTAAAAAGGTAAAATAAAATTGGGACAAAAGTGGGATATAGATTTTATATGGATTCAGAAAATGTGCTTTTACGTTAATTCAATTGTTAATTTTTATCTTAATCATGATTCATCCCATTTTAATGACGTTGATTTCATACATGAATTTGATTTTATTACGATTTTTAAATATAACAATATCAACATTAATTAGTTTTTTTTATTAACTTCCCCATGATTTTGAATCATATAATAAAATGTTTTTACTTTATTCACGATAGAAAAATAAAGTCAACAATTATGATTTTAAAAAACAGTTAAATATATTTTTGTTATTAAAGGGCCAAAAGTTTAAATAGTTGAAGAAATAGAAGAGAATCAAATTTGAAAATATTTTAATTTTTGTATCGTAAGCTATACTTATATACAATAATTTTATTAGAAGACGTGAATATTTAATATTTTTTATATAACTTATTTAGTATAACATGTTATATTCTCTTTTTATCAAAGTTATTTTAATGTGGCTCCACAAAATTGAAAATCGGTAACTACTAAAAGAATATTTTTCACAAAATTTATTTAGATTACAAATTAAAAATGGAAATTTAAAATTAAAAATAAAATTTTTGAGCTAGTAAATAATATTTTGGCAATTAGTGTGTGTATATATATATATATATATATATATATATATATATATATATATATATATATATATATATATATATATATAGGGGTTTGCTAACGCGCTTGTTTTTTAGTGGGTATATTTTAGCAATGTGTACCCGATTTTAGTAGACAAAAATACCCTTATATATCATGGATTCTAAGTTTTAAGTTTAAGGTATTTTAATAATTTTCATTCTCAAAACTAAGAAAAAAAGAAAAGAAACTCCAAACTCTTCTTCACCTCCCTCGTTCCTCTCAACTTTTTCACTCCAACATTTTCTCTGTCATCTTATCGTAACTCCAACTGAAAAAAATCAAAAACACATTAAAGAATCTTACAAAAAATGATTTTATAATAAGTTTTCATTTTATAATTTTTGTCTTATCTAATTTTCACAAGAGAGTTGGTAATGGATCTGGAAAAAATAAAAAATACTCGTTGTTAAACAATTTCGTACAAAAAATGATTTTATAATGAGTTTTCATTTTATAATTTTTATCGTATATAATTTTATCTAATTTTCAAAAGGATAATGACATCCGAAGGAATTGTTAATTGGCCTAGAGGGTTTTTTTAGAGATGATGATTCAACATGCAGATGATGAAATTAGAGAGGTTAGTGAAGATGGTGAAATTGAAGAGATCTTTGCCTGAAGGTGAATATGTGAATGACTCAACTTCTTATAAAGGCAAATTGTTTAACGGCAATTGTTTCTGATTTTTGGTTGGAGTGAGAGAGATGAAAGAGAAAGCGTTGAAAGGGATGAGAGATGTGAATAAGGGTTTGGGGTTTTTTTTTTTAGTTTTGAGAATGAAAATTATTAAAATACCGTTAACCTTAAAACTTAGAATCGAGAAGAGTATTTTTGCCTACTAAAATCCGGTAAATTTTCTTACAGATTATGTAATATTTGAAAATAATCTATAATAAAAAATTATTCAAATTTATTTCTCATGTACCTCCTAAAACCTTCACATATGATTATAGTAAAAAATTATTATCTTGATATTAGATATAAATTTTTAAATTATTACACAGTTAAAATTTTACTATAATAATAAAAATTTTATAATAATGAAAAATGCAATAAAATAATTTTGTTATACTAAAAAGTGATATAAAAATATGTATTCACTACAAACATTGAAATAAAAACTAATATAAAATATATTTTCTAAGTTAATTTAAATTTTAATAACATTCATCAATATTTAATAATAATAATAATAGTAATAATAATAAATTTATATGTACAACATTCATCAATATTTTTTAAATGAATCAATTGTTGCTAGTTTTAATGCTTTTTTTATCTTTCATTTTTATTGTTTAGATTAATTTTTTTATTTGGATGTTTATTTTTCTTCTAGAAAACCAAATAATGAAAATTGAAACTTAAAACAATTGAAATTAAAAGGAAAAGGTGGATAGCTATTAAAAGAATATCTTGCACAAAATTATTCAAATTATGTTATAAACTGAAATCGAAAATACAAGTAAAAAATAAAACCTTTGATTTAGCAAAAGTTATATTGGGAATTAACCCTAAAGATATTTTTTTCCATTTATAAATAGTCATAAAAAATTACATAGCATGGGACATTAAATATATATTTGTGAAAAAATATTAAGTCACGCACAACATAATTATGATTATGATGAAGTATATTTATATTGGAAAATAAAATATAAGAATGAATAAAATATTGTTGAAAATTATATTTGTGTTATAACTGTTTGAAGAATGGAAATATAAAATTAAAAATATTTTGGCAATAAATATATTTATATTTATTCAACTAGTTATTTAGATTACAAAATTATGTAAAATTAAAAATAAAACTTCCGAGTTAGTAAATAATATTTTGACAATATATATATATATATATATATATATATATATATATATATATATATATATATATATATATATATATATATATATATAGTTTCTTCTTAACTTTGTACATTCTATATTTTATAAACATTTTATTTAATTTTCCATATTACAAGAGCTTTGACAAAAACCAATATAAATATAAATAGCTATAGATAATATATCCTAAATAATATTAAATGTTCTGAAAAAGAATATTAAATTTACAATAATATTTTCTCAAAATTATGTAATATTTGGAAGTAATGTAAAATATAAAAAAAACAAAGATAATATTCAAATACATATGTTTATTTTCAAATACGCACTCATCATAAATCTCTTATTTCTAACTTTTCTCTTTACTATCCGTTTTTGTTTGTTTATGTATTCTCATATAACTAGTACATGTTATACGATCATAGCACATATTATACTATCATCGCAGAAACATAAATACAAACAAAAATATAATAAAGTAAATGTGAACTAATGTGCAATACATTATTTCACAAAACATGAATTAATATATTATTTCGGTTAAATTAAAATTTAATAACATTCATAAATATTTAATAATAATAATAATAATAATAAGATTATATGTACAACATGTACAACATTCCTCAATATTTTTTAATTGAATGAATTTCCTCAATATTTTTTAATTGAATGAATTGTTGCTAGTTTTAATGGATTGTTGTCTTTTGGTATGACACTGAGTGGTCCTGTGTGATGCTCAACGTTGTTAAACCTGAAAGCTCGTAGGTTCCAAGACCCTGAGTGTGATGAAGTTAGTGAGATCTGTGAATTTTAGGGGCTGAGTGGTTTATTTCTTTGCTAAGCGTCGCTTGCCTACTGTAGGTCTAGCGTTGAGCGCATTGGTTCTAGCATTGGGCACCCTGCTTATATTTTCGGTTTTTGTGTTCTTTTCTTTTATTTTTTATGGATGAAGAATATATTTATACTTTAAAGTTTGTTTGATAGATTATATGGAATATTATGAAGGTTTATGCATGAGGTAATGTATGTATTAAAGTATGGTTTGATAAGACTTTCTAAGGTGAAATTCTTAATGGTTGTTTCAATTATTGTATGTATGAGTGTAGGAGCTTAGTATTGGGGTTTATCCTGACACTCTAAATGGTAACACATTCTCAAGTAGAGAAGGGTGAGGCATGTGGTGAGAGTAACATGATGTCCTAGTCTAGGGGCTTTACCTTGGTCTAAGATGTTGAACGGAGTAACATTGTGAGTGCGGTATGGTGAAACCCATGGCAATGATTCTATAAAGTAGTAGTGGTCACCACAAGTGAATGATCTGCCATAGCTCGACATGCATACATGTACCCAGATGGTCAAGTCTAGGTCTTAATGATATGCATGGGATGTTTGCTTGATTTTGGATAAAAGGTAATATATAATGATTTATGAAACTCCATGTTTAATTCTTTTAATATTAGCTTACCCTTTTTGTGTTTCTTTTTGTAATGATAATCTAATTGATGTGAGCAAAGTGAGACGATCTTTACATACACTAAGAGATTTCGTAGGTAAGTAATTAGGTTTAGAGTAGTTATTTTATTTAGTTTATTTTAAAATATTTTATATAAATATTTTTTCTTTAGAATTTTATATATACAAATGGGTTTATAATTATTTTTGGATAATTGTGAAAATAGTTTATATTCTCCTTTTGTCAATTGTTCATGATTTATTAATTTTGTGATGTTTTTTAAATAATGTTTTTAAAATATTTAAATGGAATATTATATTGAGTTATAAATTAAATAAATATTTAAAAGGGTAAAAAATAAATTTCGACGAAAGTACGATAGAAATTTATATGGATTCAAAAAATGTGCTTTTACATTAATTCAGTTTTTAATTTTTATCTTAATCATGATTCATCCCGTTCTAATAACATTGATTTCATGCATGAATTGGATTTTATTACAGTTTTTAAATATAACAATATCAAGATTAATTAGTTATTTTATTAACTTCCTCATTATTTTGAATCATATATAATATAATGTTTTTAGTTTATTTACGATAGAAAAATAAAGTCTACAAATATGATTTTAAAAAATTGAAATTTATTTTTGTTATTTAGCCAAGAGTTTAAATAGTTGAAGAA
Organism: Vigna nakashimae; assembly: GCA_034642375.1. Classification (NCBI taxonomy): domain Eukaryota; kingdom Viridiplantae; phylum Streptophyta; class Magnoliopsida; order Fabales; family Fabaceae; genus Vigna; species Vigna nakashimae. The sequence goes on from CM067768.1 coordinate 28,375,375, forward strand.
ATCGAAGAGAAAGAAATTTAAAAATATTTTAATTTTGGTATCTTAAGCTATACTTAATTACAATAATTTTATTAGAAGACGTAACTATTTAATATTTTTTTATAAAACATTTTTAGAATAATATTTTGTATTCTTTTTAATCAAAGTTATTTTAATGTGGCTCCACAAAATTGAAAACTGGTAACTACTAAAAGAATATCTGTCACAAAATTATTCAACTATTTATTTAGATTACAAATTAAAAATGGAAATATAAAATTAAAAATAAAATTTCTGAGTTAGTAAATAATATATATTCATAAAACATGTATAAATATATTATTTCGGTTAAATTATAATTTAATAACATTCATAAATATTTAATAATAATAAGTTTATATGTACAACATTCCTCGATATTTTTTTAATTGAATGAATTTCCTCAATATTTTTTTAATTGAATGAATTGGTGCTAGTTTTAATGGTTTTTTTTTATCTTTCATTGTTATTGTTTAGATTAATTTTTTTATTTGGATAGCTACTAAAAGAATATCTCGTACAAAACTATTCAAATTAGGTTATAAACTGAAATCGAAAATAGAAGTAAAAAATAAAAGCATTGATCTAGCAAAAGTTTATATTGGTAATTAACCCTAAAGATATATTTAAATAGTCATAAATAATACATAGCACGGGGCATTAAATACATATTTGTGAAAAATATTAAATCACGCATAACATAATTATGTATTTAAAGGTGTGATTTGTTTGTGGAATTTCATTATTCAGAGTTAAATCCCATAAACTTAAGATTAGAAGGTAAAAATGTCAAGTTCCTCGGCAAAACCAGACAGGCGAGACAAGGAACCTTATCAGCATCACATATGTGAAGAATGTGGGAAGGAACTTCCAACCAAAACTGGTTTGAAAATTCACAAACACATTCATAAGAAATCTGATTTGCCTCCTAATGGCTTCGTATGTGAGTATTGTGGTAAGGCTTTTGATTCTAAACGACAGCTAAGTGCACATACGCTCGTTCATAGAACTTAGCATGCTGGAAGTAGCATTTCATCTTTATCAATTTACCAGTTTCTTTTGCTTTATATATCATGTTTACTTTATTTTCATATTCGAATAATGTTTTTGACCATTCATAAATATGGTCAAATTAACAACTTTTTATTTTATTTTCTTTTTCATTTTTTTACAGTATTCATATATATCAACTAATGCATATTTTAGTTAAGTATTTTATTCTCAATGTCCTTTGTTCAATGTTTAATCTTTATTTTTATCATGATTCATTCGGTTTTATTAACATTGATTTCATGTATGAACTTGATTTTTTTATTATTTCTAACTATATTGTACAGCAGTAAAATCAAAATTATTTCTCATATTCGCTTCTAAATATACTAAATAGTCATTTTGATACATATTATGCAAACTTTCATCCTTTAATCCGACATTAAAATATCAATCATGTTTCGAGCTTTAATATAACAATACCAAAATTATTTAGTCTTTTTAATTAACTTTCTAATCCTTTTGAATCATCACAATACTTATTGTTATTTATTTATAAGATTAAAATTAATTTTACAAATCTGATTTAAGAAGAAACAAATATGTTTTTGTTATTAAAGTTGTCCAAAAGTTTAAATAGTTGAAGATACAGAAAATAAAAAATTTAAAAATATTTTAATTTCTGTATATTAAGTTATATTTAATTACAATAATTTGTGTCACTACGTTCTGTATTCAATATTTTTTTGATAAAATTCTTTTTAGAACAGGATATTGTGTTCTTTTCCTATCAAATTTTTATTGTAATGTGGAGCATTACATAAAAGGTTTTATGAATATATAATGTATAAAAGTAAGGAAAAGAAAAAATATATATCTTAAGGATTAATAGCCAATTACAATTTATTTCGGAAATTTTTATTACCTTTCTATAATAGTCATCGATATTTATTAACAATAAATCCATAAGATAAAAAAAAAACGCCATCTGATAACTTTTATTTTTAAATGAATCCGTTTTTACAGATTTTGATTAGTTTTTTTTATATCTTCAATGGTTTTCATAACACCATTTTTATAATATCTTCACATGATAACTTAACAAGTTAATCCCTCTAATGGTGTAAGCGTGATCAAAACACAAAATTGAAACCTAAAATTTGAAAAAATTAAAAAAAAGTTGATAAGTAAGAGACTAAGAGCTTATAAAATTGAGTATTAGAGTTATAAGTGTTTTAAAATAATACTGATTAATTTAATATTAAAAATATTCATTAATATAAATAAAATTTTATAAAGTGTCTAATTATCTAAAATACTCATAATTCCTGAAAAACTTTGACTTTTCTCTCAAACTTATTTTAATAGCTTTTTATTTTTAATAGTATCTTTCCACAAAATCATTCAATGATTGATTATATTCTAAACAGAAATCGAAAATACAAGTTAAAAGTAAAACTTTTGATCTAGCAAACAGTATATTGGTAATTAACCCTAAAGGTATGTTTTTTTCATTTATAAATAGTCACAAAGAATAGATAGCATGACACATTAAATACATTTTTGTGAAAAAATATTAAATCACATGATCATGATTTAATACATATTGGGAAATAATATGTAACACAAATATTGTTGAAAATGATATTTGTGTTATATTTGATGAATTTATGTAATTTGTTTTTCTACGAATATGATAATAAATTTAGTTTTAATTTAAAATATATAATATTACTTTATTTAAAAAAAATATCATATTAAATTGAATAAAATAAATAAATAAATATAAGTTATTATGATGTGATATAGTCCACGTGAATAAAAAGAAAGTTAAGAAAAATAATAAAATTATGAATTGAGATGTGATATATCATTAACTTAGTTAATACAACGTTAATGATGATCTAATTGAATTAAATTTTTAAAAATTAAAAGTTAATTGAAAAACAAAATATAAAGAGACCTATTTTAAATTTTTCAATTAAAATTGAAATAAAAAACTAATTAATATAAATGGAATGATACAACAAAATAATAAATCTTGTCTTGATAGATTTTGAATGACTTTGATATTGTTTTATGAAGTTGGCTTTAAGCATAATTCAATCCTACAAAACTATTTGTAAGATAAGATTCACCTTATTTTGATTATATATGAGATTTCTAATCGGAGAAAACATCTAAAAAAACTCTTAGCGATAAACCGATTAAAAATCATGTCGATTTTAGGATTGTGTCAAAGTTGACGATGCTCAAGGTTCATGTATAAAAATTTACTATGATCCATTTCTTGGACAACTTGTCTTTCATATTCACACAAAAATTTGTTAATTGGTAATTAATAGTAATTATAAATTTGTAATGTTGATTTAAGAGAGAAAAAAAAAAATTTATCTTATGGAAATTGTGACATACCAAATTAGTAGATTTACACTACTAACTTGAACTATTACAATTTAGGTATTAAGAAAATAGACCACCAGATAAACATATAATATGTATTTATAATCTTCCATGAATCTCAATTATACATCTTTTATAGTATATAAAGTTTTTCAACAATGGAGGATCTATAAAATACAAAATTATATACCTGTGTATCATTCATACTTATCTGATCATCAAACAGTCTCAGTGCTTGCCAACCCTTTTACCTACCGTATCATCTGCTCACGAATAACATATGATCATTGTAGATAGATAAACCATAACCAAAACAACAAGGTCAAATAATATTTTTATAAAGGAAAAAAAGAGAGCATATAACTAAAACCAAGTAAATTCATGTACAACTACTTCATTCAATCAAAACACATCATATGATCGACCTATATGATAACTACATCCAAAAGATTTTGTGTATGAAATAGAGCCCAAAGATTTTACACTTGTCATAAGGATTCCGATAGTATTTTGGCTTACAAGCCATGACTTTGTTATAATATTATATTATTGCATAAGTTAGATAGCATTTTGGCTTACAAGCCATGACTTTGTTATAATATTATATTATTGCATAAGTTAAAAAGCATTAATTGTGAATTGAATTTCAGAATGTTGTATTGCAACATTAGTCTTTTGATTGGCAAACGAAAATATTTTATTAAACATGTCAACGTTGAAATTTCAATGTGAATTAATTCCAACGTTAAAAATCTTTATGAATTTTAATTTCTTTTATTTAATTGATTCCTCCCTAGCTCTATAAATAGAGAGCTATTTCCCCATTCCAAAATGTGACACCCGGGTACTGACGAGGGCGGGGAGTGATCACCAATGCAAGAGGCACGAAGTGCAAGGGGCACAAACAAAGTGTGGCTCCTGGCAGGCTTCTAGTGGAAGGGACACATGAATGAATCGAACATACACCAGAATGAGAAGGATCTAGAGACTGTATAGGTATGGGACTATACAGTTGAAGGATAGCTTAAAGGGATTGATTTGGCTACTCATATCACCAAAATGCATTTGCTTTTCGGTAGCCTAACCCATAAAAACTTCATGGTTAAGATGTAAGTTGTCGGGGCGTTACAAGTGGTATCAGGCTTCTAGTGGAAGGGACACATGGATGAATCGAACATACACCGGAATGAGAGGGATCTAGAGACTGTATATGTATGGGAATATACAATTGAAGGATAGCTTAAAGGGATTGATTTGGTTACTCATATCACCAAAATGCATTTGCTTTTCGGTAGCCTAACTCATAAGAACTTCATGGTTACACAAAACACACCAAATTCAGTTTTCTAAAGCAGAGTCAAGTTGCTCAACCTTTTTGTGCGTCAAAAGAAGGTGTCTTTAATCTCTTATATGTTAAGAGAGATTATTTTCAATCTCAATTTTTATTTCTCTATTGTAAACTATTATTTATTTTAGTAGAAAGGTTAATCCCTCTTTTAGAGAGATTAACAACTAAACGTAGGGTCTTTTGATCTAAACTAGTATAAAATTTACATATATAATTTTTCTCTTCCCTTCTCTTTTTTGTTTATTTTCTTTTACTAAAGTACTTTTTCAGTTTTATTAAAGAAATTTTTAAAAGAAAAAAATATGCTAAAAAGAAGTGATTTTTAACATGAACCAGTTCACCTCCCTCTTGATTTTGTGTACGCTCTAATAATCACAACTTTATATATCTACATTACCTTTCGAAATAAATACATTTGATATCTCATACAATATTTAACATCACTAAATTCTTAGATAAACTTAAATCATTACACCATTTTATACATATTTATTTCAATTAAATCATCATCACATCCTTCAAAACAAAGATCCTAATAATTAAAATGAAAAACCATATGTTAGGAACTATTTGTCAAAATTTCAACCCGATCCAACAATTAATCAAGCGAGAATCGAAAGCTTGTCAAAACAGCCAAGACCCAAAACAAGGTAGTGTCCAGTGCCCAACACCTAGTGCACTACAACAGATCCCTTCGAGCTCACAAGATTTTAACCTGAGAATAGCACCCAATAGTCTTTTAGTGGCATCCAACATTAACAAGTAAGTGAACTCACTGACTTTGTAGCACCCAATGATACTAAAGTTCTGCCCAACGCAAGCTTAACTTGATTGGTGCCCAACGACACTACATGTGTGTCCGATGCTGTACCATAAGTTTGAGATTTCTTCATAAGCTTTAATTAGTTAATTTGACTCTTCTTGATTTATTCACTACTAAAACTTATAAGATTACAAATTAAATAACTCGTAGCTTAAGAAGCACCAATTTAATCAATTGAATGTCTTATAGAGGAATCCCTCATCAACAACAAAAACCTAAATTACCAAATTCAAAACAAAATCATCTTAAATTCACATATTTTACACAACAACATTTTCCCTAATTCATCAATTAAATTCACCTTCTCAACAAATAAATTCATGTCATACATCAAATCTCGTTAACCAAAATCAAAATTAAACCACAATTCCATACGAAGGCATAATCAATTTTAAATAGCTAACTTCTCTTACCCTTTTTTAGATACCCTTAAACTCTTTACCAAAAAATTTACTACATTAAAGAATCGTATTCAACCGTTAAAAAAATAGGACATGTGAAATTAAATTTACCATAATAATAAATTCACCAATCAATCCATTTGTCAATTTCAACAAAAACTTTTTAAATATCTAGCTTCCCTTACCTGATTTAGTACAAAACACAATCTTTTTTGCCTTTAAGCCTTCTTAACCACATAAAAGACAACATATGTTCAAATAAGACTGAGATCGATTTGATCATACCCTAACAATTATAATTGCATAGAGATTCATTTAGTGCTTGAAGACATGCAAACCCTAAACCCCACACATACAATATGAAAAACCAAAAAGACTCTGAAAAAAAGCAAAAAAAATAACTCACTATGTTTGACAAACTAATTGAATAGAAAGATAGATGTTGCTGCTAAGAATCCTGTGACATACTCCAATATTCAAACAAATGATTGATAAAGTAAAAAATATAAAGATAAGGAATAAAAAAGGTTTAGAAAAAAATGTTTTAGAGAAGTGATACTTTTTATAAAATAAAACTCAATTAAATATATATTTTTAGGGTTAAATATGTTTTTAGTCCCTAAACTATTGGCCATTTCTGGTTTTCGTCCCTCTTCCAAAGTAAGGTACACTTTAGTCCTCATACTTTTCGAAACTTTGGTTTTAGTCCTCCAAAACTAACACCGTGAAAAATATGCTGACGTGGCTAACGGTAGACTGACACAGTTCTTTTTTCTTTTCAGAGTTTATCAGCTTTTCTTCCTTTCTCTCTCCCTCGTCTCTTCCTTCAATTTCAAAACACAAAACAATAAAATCTTCCGGTCAAACTTTTCTCTCGCATCTCCCATCACCGGTCAGACAACACAATTCGAGATGCATTTTTGAATTGTATTATATATTTCTGGATTATACAACCAAAGATATTTTCAATCCATGAACAAATTGGATTTAGGAATGGGCGGCAAAATAGGTTTTGGAAAGTCCAATTCGGAATGCATGAATGCATTGAAGTGCTCGAGAAAATTCTAAGGCTGCATAAAGATAGAACCAAAATTACATTAGACAAGTATCAACAGTTTCGTTCGCTAGACCTAAGATCCATCTGAAAACTAATAAAGAAAAATAGAGATGCAATATTTTTGTAGAGTCCTAATGGTTAACTTCGTAACCAGGCTTTACAAATAAAATGTAAATCATCATAAATAAATAGTTGTAAGACTTACCTCCATCATCCCTGTGTGAATAACTGAAACCATCATCGGATTAACAGGAAGAAATATTGCAGATGCTGCCATCAGTAACTTGGGATTCTCATTTCTGAGGGCCATTGACAAACACTGCAGAATGGATTTTATATTCAAATATGATATCAAAATGATTTACTCACAGAAAAGTATATGACAATATCATGGTAGACAATACAGAAAAATGCTACACATACAGAAAACATGTCCAAATACGCAAGTACTGTGCCTTCTTTATTTCATTGTTATACTTAAGCAACAAAGCAAAAAAGAAAAAACTTTAGGCACAGAAGATAGTAAAATCATGAGAAAAACAACAAGACATTAACTACAGATAATCAATGTAATCTTCATAAGGCTTCCTCACTTTCCAAATTGGGTTTTTAGGATTAAGGTAGACTTAAAAGTTCAAATTCTAAGATTATAAAAGCCCTATTGTTTTGTGTTTTGAAATTGAAGGAAGAGACGAGGGAGAGAGAAAGGAAGAAAAGCTGATAAACTCTGAAAAAAAAAAAGAACTGTGTCAGTCTACCGTTAGCCACGTCAGCATATTTTTCACGGTGTTAGTTTTGGAGGACTAAAACCAAAGTTTCGAAAAGTATGAGGACTAAAGTGTACCTTACTTTGGAAGAGGGACGGAAACCAGAAATGGCCAATAGTTTAGGGACTAAAAACATATTTAACCCATATTTTTATTATAAACTGACTTTTAATAATAAAATAATAAAATTTATATAATTTACAATTCCTTACAAAAATGATATATATATATATATATATATATATATATATATATATATATATATATATATATATATATATAATATAAGAATAACAACATATATTTATCTTTTTAAATGTCCAAAATTAAGTAATTATTGTAACATCCCAAAATCTCAGACTTGATCATTTATAATTTATACATTGAAGCATTACATTTAAGATAACATCCCATAATCTTACACTTGAAAATTCATAGTTGATATATATCTATATGTTTTAAACTCATATTTCAACTACAAATTCATAAATATAACTCAAATTCTTCTACTTTATTCTTCTATCTCTCCCTTCCTTGGCACTGAGTCAAACGACATTTCTTCATCTGCTCTCGTATAACGAATTATACGATCATCGCATATACCGAAACACAAACACAAACAAGTAGGGTGAGCTAACATGCAACCAATCATTTATAAAACATGCATAATTACTTTGATGCACTCAACAAACCTCATATAATAATTATGTCAGACACCCTCATACCATCATACAACAATCGTATCATAGATACTCATCCATTACTCAACAAACCTTATATAATAATTATGTCAGACACCCTCCTACCATCATACAACAATCGCATCATAGATACTCATACCATCATACAACAATCACATCATAGATACTCATACCATCATACAACAATCGCATCATAGATGTTTATACCATCATACAACAATCGCATCATAGATACTCATACCATCATACAACAATCGCATCATAGATACTTATACCATCATACCACAATCGCATCATAGATACTCATCCCACCATACCACAATTACTAATAGACATTCGTCCCACAATACTCAATGGACATTCGTCCCACAATACTCAATGGACACTCGTCCCACAGTACTCAATAGACACTCATTCCACAATGCCCAATAGACACTCATTCCGATGATATGTTGATGAGCGGTCATGGGCGGTTATGCAATTGTGATGACTTCTACTTCTTCTCATCCACAATTAGTCCTCAACACTATGTCCAAAACCGACACATAGACCAGGACCTCCTGCCCTCCATACCATCCACAAGGTTAGTCCTCATTACTATGTCCAAAACCGGCATATAGACCAGGACCACCTGCCCCTCTCACCACATAATTCATCCTTCTCAACTTGAGACTGAATGACTATTAGAGTATCAGGATAACCTCCAACTATGGGACCCTCAACATCAACATATACATAAATACCATAACATTACTGAATTTCTCCACGAGACTCATACCATACTCATATTCCTCAACTCACATTATACCCTTACAAAATCTCCCCATAATACTCATATCATGTTCAGACGCATAAATTCAAATCCAATATAATAAAATACAATCATCACAGAAATCATACAAAATGAATATATCACAAAATAAATTAACAATACTAAAATATCACCATAATGGTCACCGGAGAAGAATCAAATGTTTGACGAATCAAACTCACCATAAACGCCAGTACATATGACTAGTCACAACTTACTAGATTTGACCAGGGCTGCTCTATGATCAAGGATGTACCAACTCCAGTTTTTAAGATTCCTCTATCCTACCATCACAATTATAATTCATAATTCCATATCTACCACAATAACATGAATTCATCAGAAATTTTCATTCCAATAAGATATATTGCACAATAATTTAACAGTACAAAATATGTTCAACAAGATTTAAGTTAAAAGCTTGTCGAGTAGACTTCCAGGAAAGAGAGGTGCGTCACAATGGATATACAGTAACAAATTTAAGTACCAAGATTTAAGTACCAAGTCTTTCCTTAGCCAAAGTGTTCCTCAACTAGTTTTAACAAATTTCTTATTTATAGATTCAAAACAACAACATATAATATTGACACAGAAATTCAATATAGATAGATATACAGTAAGCATTAACAGATCACACAGAATTTCAAGACATGAATAGTAATAAAACAATGCTAAATCATAATATAAAAGCTTAGAAAGGTTAGCTCCCCTACCTCTATTCCAGACTTAATCTCTTGCTCCGAATTTGTTTTCCCGAAAACCCTCCAAAGCCTATACTCTTGCAACTAAAAATTTCTTCCTAACTCTTTCTTCTCTATCTCTCAAGGTTTCTCACTTGATTCTTCCTCTCTTTGTGCAAAATAGTCTCCCCTCTCATGGCTATTTATAATCCAAAAATTTTACTATTCATCAATTTTTTAATATTATTTATTATTTTAATATTTTTTTATTATATTAATATCTTAATCACCACTTACATAATGGATTCCTCAATAATGCCTTCAAATCTGAAGTGTTTTATCCACTATCAATATTTAAATTTTTTTTTTTACAAAAAAGTAGAAAAGAGCTTGAACCCATGTTCTTGAAATCACCACAATTTTCTACCATTTAAGCTACCAAAATTTCTATATTTAACTTATTAATTATATTTTCTATTTACAAAGAAATTTATTACTATTAGTAATAAAATTGTTACAATTAAGGTAAATATTTTTGTGGATCTTAAAATTATAGTCAATGTAATATACATCATCTAATCATTAAAAAATTCTAATGAAAATTTTGTTGTAAATGTTAAAATTTATGATAAAATATAGTATTAATATTTTTATAAATTAGTATATAATATTGTTATTATGGAACCGTCATCATTTTTATTGGTTATTAAAAAGTACATTATATTACATAAAATTGCACAATTTTAAAAGTTTCATGGATTAAATGTGGAATTGAATGTTTGTAAAGCCTAAAATTTTACATCTGAAAATTATAAGCACCAAAGAGTCATTTAAACCATATTTTTAATATTTGGTAATAGGTTTGATGTAATTGGCCTATCTATCTATACCTTGTTAAGTCCCAATCCGGGCCATAGTAGAAGTAATAATGGCGTAGAAAAATTAAAACTAAACATATTGAGTGTATTCTTAACAATAATACTATAAATAGACAAATGACGTCATACGTACTTACTTGAATGGCGTAGAACATAGAAATTATTTGTTAACTATATTTTTTCTAAACATGTTCTTACAATTTTTCATCTAAGCTGGAAAATTTGACAACCGAATGAAAAATAATGATAATAAAGTATAATATAGTCTTGAAAATCCAGTAAAGTTTTTCAAAATGACTAAAAAATTTCAAAATACAAGACAAGACTATTTAAGGGTTAAAGGTGTGTTTAGTCCCTCAATTATTAGGCGTTTTATTTTTAATCCCTCTCTCAAACTTTGGTACACTTTGATTATTGTTCTTAAGAAAACTATAAATTTTCGTCCTCCATGACTAACGGTGTTAATTTTTTCGTGACGTAGCTAACGGTGTGCCACATGGAAGGTCAATTTAAATCTTGTTTTTTATTCTAATTAAAAGGAAAAACATTAAATTGTAAGATCAAAACTGGTATCTTTTTTCTTTCTTTGTTCCAAGAGTTTTCCGGACACTCTTCTCTTCTCCATCTTCAATCAGCCATGTTCAACACTTGGTAATATTTTTTCCCCTCTCCTTTCTAGTTTCTCTCTCTCTATCCTCACACATCATTGAGTAAAACACTGTCAACTTAACACTCTTTCAGTATAGCTTTATTCCAGTAACTCATTTGTTTATTCTTAATTTTTCGGTTGAATTTCAACTGCAATAGGTAAATTGCGATTTCCCCACCAGAAAGCCTAGCCATTTCTAGATGACCCACTTGTAAATTTGCAATTTTGTTGCTGAATTTCAATTGTGTTTGATAGTTTCTTTGCATCTTCTCTGCCAATTTTAGGGAAAAAAATGTCAGAACTCGATCTGTTCAAGAAAGTAGTCGATGGGTAACTCAAGCGTGAGATTCTGGGTGAAGGTATATACAAGGTTGTGTACAAAGCCATCAATATGCATGTAGCTTTTTTTGAATGTTTCCCTTTGTTCTTTTCGAAAAACAAAGTAAAAGAACAGTTATGAATAAAATTACGACGATATTTTTAGGGAAATATGTTTTTCTATGGATTGTGAGAAATGGGTTTGAATAAAATTTGGAACTTGGAAAGGAGTTGAAATCTCCTGTATTGAAGGTTGGTTGAGAAAATCTTAGGGTAGAGAGGATGATGATGAGAGGATTCTTGTAGAAACTGGGAAGAAGAGGGGACCATGACTGATTGGAGATGGAGAAGAAAAGAGTGTCCGGAGAACCTTGAATGAAGAAAAAACAGAGATTCTAGTTTTGATCCTACAATTTAATGCTTTTCCTTTTAATTTTAATTAGAGTCAAAAACAAAATTTGAATTGGTCTTCCACGTGACACACTATTAGCCACATCAGGAAAAAATTAGCATTGTTAGTCATGGAAGACGAAAATTTACAGTTTCCTTAAGGACAATGATCAAAGTGTATCAAAGTTTGGGAGAAGGACTAAAAATAAAAATGCTTGATAGTTAAGGAACTAAAAACATATTTAACGCATTATTTAATTACACCATACTACAATATATATATATATATATATATATATATATATATATATATATATATATATATATATATTCTAGAAAAGATTTTCATAAAATAATCTCTAACTTATTGGCTACCTCATCGTCACCTGCATTCCCATTTGTTCACATTTCAAAATAATCATTGCAAAATAGACACAATAACTAACAAATAAAGAAAGGGTAAGTAAATGATAATTTAAACATTACAATTATTATATAAAGATAAATTAGAATCAACTTAGCGAATCATCACCTCATTTATCATAAACCAATTATCAATCATTCACAAATATATAACTAGACTCGATTATTTGGATTTATGCATCCATTAGAAATTTTGCTTTGTCATGTAAAATGAAATCATCATTGTTACAGTTCTAGTAGTAGTACCAGGTTCTTCCCTGTCATGACAAAGTGAGTTCACTTATAACCTAAAAGAAATGGAATCCATGACTCCAAGACCAATTATAAGAACCTCTTTCGCTTTTCACCACTTAAACTCTTTCTTCTAAATGAGTTTATGAGTCTTGTAGAGTATAAGAATAGTTTCTAAAGAGTGTCTATAGTAAATGCATAACACTAAACTCAGATGTCATATCATCCTTACTTAGGAATGTTATGACTATAAAAATCAACTACAGTACTTAATCACATATCACATTCTATTTAACCTTGTAATACTCTTATAGAATCAAAATCAATCACATTTCATTTCATATTTCTCCTCAATGAATTATACCTAAAATGCATAGACTTGCCCTGTGAGCACATGCATTCACTTAGTTAATGATCCTTGGAGGTTTACTTGCCCAATGACTAAATAGTTCGCCTAGCGAGTCCAACATTGGAATTAATTTTAGATTAATTCGCCTATCGAGATAGACTCGTTCAATGAATCCTCATCCTCGTGACTCTCGACCAAAATCAAATTCAGCATTCATTGAGCAAGAGTCTCCTCTCCTAACAAGAAGACCTCCTTGACTCTCTGCCAAATTTACTTTTGGTTGTTGCCTAATGAGAATGGAGCTCGTCCAACGAGTCTGCATAACACAAACAACAAAATCCTAAAATTAGGCGATGCAACCCACAAAAAATATCATTCCATACATCATACAAGTTACAAGTCAATTAACTTCACATTGAAAATTATTCAAACTAATGAATACAGAGACATTTATAGTATGCACATTGGAAACCCCAAATTCTCAACCAAAAAAAGAAATTCCAAAAAATTTAAACCATCAACATATATTAATTTAACTAATTTCACTATTAACATGTTTTATGCAACCCAAACACTTAATTCAAAGAAATAATACAATTCCACGTTCAGAAACATATCTTCATTTAACAACCAACAATTAAAATTAAATTCACATGAAATAACTAAAAGTTTAGCTTCTTTCACCTAAGACGAGGAGAGCTTCCATTTCATATACTACTCTCTAAAGTTCAAAATGTAGAGGATATCCTAAACAACCAATCAAAAATCTTTATTAGATTTCTAAGCATAACATCATGTTCATAAAACAACATAGATTTATGTTATGAATATTAGCAAGTTGTTGGCTGCAAAACCAACGACAAATGCACCGGTCGCAATGTAGCAAGTGATAAATATCGTTCTCTGCCAAGGGACTTGTGCAACACATGATAATTCTTCCTTTTATAACTCAATGAGACATCAAAGTGCACAAAACAACACAAAAACTCTTTTTGGTATTTTATTGAACAATTGGTGTGCAAAGAATTTAACATAGTGTATTTACAATTTGTCAAGACTAGAATTCATCCATTTCATTCTCATGCATTCACAAACATCTCAATTTCATCCAATAGGTATTCAATTTCAATTCTAGGTTCAAATCAAATTTCTCAATACATCAAGAACCAAAAATCATGCATGAGTGATCAATCCAAAGCAAACATTAAACATAGAAATTGAACACGAAAGTAAAATAGAAGAGCATATATCATTAGCATCACAAAATACATAAGAATTCCAAGTTTTACAACTAATCTCAACAAGTAGGAAAAATCCTCCATGCTGGAGAACTTAGGGTTCTACAAAGTTGAAGAGATAGGAAGAAATTAGAACCAAAGAGAAGATGCACAACCTTTCCCAAGGTTCTTAGCAGTTGCTCCATGCTCCATTTGCGCCTCCCCTTCGTAATTCCATCTACAAATCATGACCCATCTTCTTCCTCAACCCAAAAAGGGCAAAATCACCATTGATGAAGCTTGAAGACCCAAGGAGGAGTGGGAGAGCTTCTCATCACCCTAAACAGCCTCCAAGGACCTCTCTCAACCTCTCTAGGTGAAGAATGAAGTGTAGGAGGAGACGAATGCCCAAAAAATTGCGAGAACCATGCTTAAATAACCCATTTTGACAAGGCAGCGTCGCCATCGCTCAGCTGCACCTCAGCTGTAGCCCAGTCGTGGCATTCTAGAGGGCTGACGCTTAGCTGCAGCCCCGCGACATCATTCTAGAGAGCTGGCGCTTAGCTGCACCTCAGCTACAGCATTCCAGAGACAGATAGCTCAGCTACCGCTCAACTATAGGTAGTTTTGACAACATTCTAAAATTCAAGTTATTGTGCAATTTCAAAGGTGTCCAACATGGGTATTTGCTTCAAATTGATCTTTTATTGTCCCAAAACATGTTCCCTTGAGTTATTGCTTGTTTTCTT
Source organism: Vigna nakashimae (assembly GCA_034642375.1). Taxonomy (NCBI): domain Eukaryota; kingdom Viridiplantae; phylum Streptophyta; class Magnoliopsida; order Fabales; family Fabaceae; genus Vigna; species Vigna nakashimae. The sequence goes on from CM067768.1 coordinate 28,390,578, forward strand.
CCACTATAATTGTTTCCTATTCATTTATTTCACACATTCAAATAAAGAGATTAAAGGAAAAAACCAGCATAAACTAACTAAAACACAAGAAAACTAGAAAACACATTAAACTTGAGGATAAAACAAGGTAAAAGTTGTGAAGGAGTTGATTTATTCACCAAACTATATACACAAAAACACGTAAAATCAACCATTATCACAAGTATATCAAATCGTATAAGTAATAAAGTGATTAAGTTTAGATATTGTTTTCCCCCATAGAGACTCGCGATGTTCAGAAAAATTATGTTTATTCACTAATTAAGGCTAAAAAAATGAAAATTGTTATTGTGTATGAAATAAATCTAAAACTAAGAAAACAATAAAATTTATGAAATTACTATATGGTAAAAGTTTCACTAAAGTTGAATTTTATGCATAAAATCAATATGAAAAACACTAGACAAAATACATGTAATTTCTACTTTAGCATTCACACCACTGTTTAACAAGTCTTAATGTCTTAGAGATAAGTCTAAACTTATTAATAAGAACCTTAATGTCTTAGACCTTTTCTTATTAAAAGTTTACATTAAGCATTAAATTCAAATTCTATGAATGATCAATGATGAAATTCTATGTCTAGATCCTTAATCAATTAGTTATTTTATCCTAGTCTAGGTTTAAATATTGTGTTCAATGATCATATACCCATAAATATACAATCAATTAATTCATGACATTAAGATCGAGAATATAACACAAGAATAATGGGAAATAAATATATTGATTGGTAAAAAATCACAAGGAGTTAAAATACGTTAAGTCAACCTCGTGAATGAGAACGTTAGTTACTCATATACATCTTAAACATTGTTTTGGATGTGGGGTCAAGAATCGTAATTAACACTTCACACTTTCCTTCCAATCCTCTGACACTGTCTTAAGTCTCTGTTACAAAGTTATTCTTAGTTCTTTGTCTTCAAACTCCAAGTTGAATAGTGGATACTTGTCAAAGACACTCTAACGCTCAAGTCAGTTGTATGTGTTTGATTGATTATCACAACAAAGTCTTAACTTCACAATAAATAAAATCACTTACTTTTTTAAATTACTTCCATATTTATAGATTTTGAAGTGAATTTTTATTAGAGTTGACTTAATCACGATCCAAAAGTCAATAAATGTGTTTTGCTCATAATTATATTGAATTTGTAATGTTGGTACGTAACAGTAAAGTTATTGATTCACTTATTGTAAAGTCGGTTTACACAAGCTTACGCTTAGTTAATGAAAGACGTATAAACACTATAAATTAATAATAATAAATGTATCCGGTTTTTTCTAGATTTTCTTTTCTTAATATTTTAAAAGGGTAAAATTGAGTAAGAGGATTATTTTCTCGGTAATATATTCCGTAAGAATAATTTTTTTGTTTGCTACATTTACCAGGATTAGTTAATTTAAATTGTATTTTTAAATTGGTATTATTTTCTGTAAATAACTTTTGAAGAGTTTCTTTTTACTATACTAATAGATGTCTCTTACGCAATTTGTATTTGCGTCGGAATTTATTAGAGTTATGAAAGTTATGGAATTTTCTTAATTAATTTTACTTGTAATTCTTGTTGCAAGGTTTTAATCCTATTAATTAGAACCGTGTCTGGTTGAAATTAAGTCTTCTTGGTTATCATAATTTTGTTTATAATTATATGAATCTTGAATTATTTATGACTTCATATTCTTTTAATCCTTTTCAATTTTAGTTTAATTTCTTTTTTCTTTTTCTTTTTTTAAATCTTTTATGGCCATTCTTTCCGAGATCTTGTAAATTGTAATAATATTTTTGAGATGAAGAAAAACTCTATATTTATTGAACTCAAAGAATTCTTAATACCGAACTTTTTCTTAATGTAACGAAAGAAACTTCAATAATATTTAATTATAGTATCTCATTATATCTTTTATTCTAATAAACATTTTAATCCACTTATTATTTCGATGTACTATTACATTTTTAAGACCAAAACATTTTACCTTTTCAATATTTGTTATTAAAATAGTAGTTTCATTGTCAAGAAACATTATAATTTTGGAGCTAAAGTTTTCACTACATTATAATATATTATGTAAGTTACAATCATTGGTATGGATCTAGAATTTAATTATTCATTAATCATTTTAATATCTAATATACTTTTTATTTATATTGGATATTATAATTTTCATAAAAAAATAAAGGTCTATTATTCTTTTAATATATGGCAAAAACATGTATATTTAATGTTTGCCCTTTATTGTTATTTGGATTGGCCTATGGTTCTTATATTCTTCAATATTATGATCGAACTCGTATTTTAAATATTTTATGTAAAGTTAGGTAATCTATAGATGAAATTTGCCCAACTATCTATTAGCATGTTAAGTTCCCATCTAGACCAACGTAGAAGCAATAATAATAGCACACAAAAAAACAAGACATTTTGAGAGCATCTATAACAAGTATTATGAATTAATAAAATAAATTTGTTCTCTCTTAGGAGAAATAGAAAATATAACTATTAATTAATTGAGTAGAAAGTGATTAAGTGAAGAGATAACACATTTGATTTTCTGTTAAATTCCTTTTAACAAAATTTAGGCATCTAAAAGTTTGAAAATATAACTTTAGAAGAATAATACAAATTATTAACTATTTTAACATTTATACCGAAATAAATAGTTTTTTTTAATATTTCTCTGTGTAGAAATAGCGCCAGTCGTACACCATACCTAACAATTGTTCTTACATAAATTTGCCATACGTTTCGCCACAAATTCAACATTAAATCTCTCTCCTCTTTCTCTCTCTAGAATCTTTGAATGGTATCCAAAAACCCGAACCCGCCGGAGGGATTCTACTTGGATCCGACTGTCATGGCTCTCCCAGGGATGCCTCCCTTCGCCTCCGTCTCTGCTGCTGCTGCTGCCGCCGTCTCCGCCTCCAACTCCTCGGAAGATGCAGCCAAGAAGATCCGTAAGCCCTACACTATCACCAAGTCGCGGGAGAACTGGACCGAACCAGAACACGACAAGTTCCTCGAAGCCCTTCAACTGTAATAAAGTTCGCTCCTTTTATTGTTGTTCAATTTTGGTTTTGCTTCTGAGAATTATTCAGTGATTGAGGTATTGAATAGTTGAATTTTAGTGCTCGGGGATGGTTTTCTGAGTTGCATGTGCTGAGTTGTGTGTGAGGGTGTGGGAATTAGGGTTTTGGGGTGGGTTTGGCGGAGGAAGAATTGGGGTTTGTGTTTTATGACGGTGAGTGTGTTAAAATGGATAGGGTAAAGCTTGGTTTTTTATGCTGCTTTAACATTGTCAAAGCAGTGCTGAATTAAGGGCGTATTTGGTGTGATAAAATGTTTTATGTTTTTAATTTATCTTTTCCCTAAAGAAATGGGTATTGTTTTTTCTTTCATTTTTAAATTTTTTAATGTAGAAATATTTAAAAATAAGAAAAAATGGTTCGAAAACAAAGTAGGATTTATTTAATTGTGAATGAAAATAGGAGAAAAATTAAAAACACAGGGAAAACAGGTAGAACACGTTATCTCAAACCAAACTGGTCCACGGGTGTGGTATTGCTAATATTAGCATGGATTCTCGTTAGAACTTAGAAATGGTGAATAATGTGATGGGATGCTTTAAAAGAGAGTATTAGAAACCGAAGCTAGTTTCTTTCAAAATGTTTTGTTACATGCTGGCATTGACATAGTTATTTATTCTTTATGGTGTCTAATTATCATTGCTGGTTGAAACCCTGTCTGGCACGCAAACCATGGTGAAGGAGTTTAATTTGAGATATCAATTGGATAAGCGGTAGATTCGGGATCTTAAGCAAAGTTTGAATGTCCATACCAAGGACAGAGAGTGGGGATTGGGGACATCTGGACAATACTCAATATTTTAGTTGATACCAAAGCAAAACAATAAAAGTTCTATTCAACGTAACTTGTAATCCTCCGATTGCTTCTATTACTATTGTTGGCTGGGGTTTAACCAGTTGAAGATGGCTGTCGTCTTCCCTTCTGACCAGTGCTTGCTTGGCTCCAAATATGGACTAGCCGGAATAATTGGAATTAGTTGTTGAACCTTTTACTATTTCCGTTCTGATCTTTCCACTTGTAATTATAACGAAAGCTGATTTTTCCTTACAATGATAAATAAGCTAGGAAGAATAGGTGCATTTGAGCCCAAAGACATTGGCAATCACAACGTTAAGGATTACTGCACTAAGTAATCTTAAGAACATTTTAATATATTTAAGATTTCTTTTTCCTGCACATAATGCCTATATTTTGACATGATGTTTCTTCTTGGGATTGTATTAATGTGTGTTATTAGTTCATGATAGGACACAGAATTACCTGAAGCTTCATTAATGTAGATTCCTTAGTTTAATTTATATGATCATATTAGGAAGATTATTACCTCTTTTGGTTGAGGAAAATATTGTTAAGTACAAATAAGAGATATATATAAGTGAAAGATAAGAACTCTACCTTAAAAGGAAAAAAAAAGGATCTAATGGGCCAAAGTGACTAAAAAGGCGTAGTTATGTAAGTTTTTTGTCTTTCAGTAATAGAACTTCCATTGAAACATATATTAGGGCACCAGAGAGAAACCATATACACTGCTATCCAATAAAATATTATTGAAAATAAAAATACTGTTCAAATTATCTTTCTCTTTATTTTAATTTTTGGAAAAACATGATAATGTTGTAAATCATTGGATTATTGTGGTGGACAGCTTCATTGAAAGGTCATACTTAATACCATTCCCTAGTGTTGCAATTTAAAGCTAGTATTTGTTTCTGCCCTCACATTGTTTTGCTCCTTCATTTGTTTACAGGTTTGACCGTGACTGGAAAAAGATTGAAGCATTTGTTGGATCGAAGACTGTTATACAGGTAATTCTAATGAGCAAAAATCCTTTTTTTGCTAGAAGTGCATAATTTTCTTTAACATTTCTGGAGTTAAGTATAGATATTTCATTTTAGCTTGTACAGTTAAAGTATGCCATCTCTCATTTTCTTGTTAAATTTTCTGTTCTCAATTTTTTGGGATGGGTTTCAGTAGATCCTAGGCTAGAAAAGGCTTATGCACAGTTAAAAATTTGGGCCCGGGTATCATGTTAAGTGTGAACATTATGTAAAAATAATTTGAAATCCTTGGTGTTGGAATATCGTTAATTGATTATTTAGTTTTCAAATTTTCCCGAAGGAACTATATCTTGTTGGAAATGAAATGTCAAAAGATAGGTCTTATTCCCACCTACCCCAAAGAAATGCTCTTTATTCAACCATATTCTCCTTGATTCACAATGTATTTCTCGCTGTCATATTGTGCTCTGCTGCTATAGTAAGGTTGGTTTGTTGACTTGCAGTCCATTTAAGGAAGGTTATATGAGTCAAAAAAATGTTAAACCTAATACCCATTTTAGTCCTGTTTTTTTGAGGCAAGATACTTTAATTTAAAATTTGAGGTATAACATGAATTTCCTGTTCTTTCTTTCTATTCAATGCAAGTTATTGCATTATAGTATTATTGAGCTTTCTATTACTTCATTGTCAAACAAATTGTTTATTCCATAAACTAGATTAGTAGTATAGGTATTCTAATTGTGGCCACTTTGTGATGTATGTTAATATATGCATCGTTTTAACCATTTGAATTTTAATCCTTTATCATTAAATTATTGTTACAGTTTATACCCATCATTCATATCATAACTTGTTACTCTCTTAAAAAATGTCACGTACCTAAAAGCTTAGGTGTTAGATGCAGATTCAGCGTGGTTTTGTAATCTTTAACTTAGCTACACATGTGGGTAGGGAATGGTTTTTCCTCTGAAAGAAAATAATGAAAAATTGCTTTTGATGACATGCTGATTCTTTTGACTGAAAGAAAAGCAAGTGTGACAAGGAGCAGTATTTTATGTTAGATATTATTTATGACAGAACATTTAAAGTGTAATTTGATCCATGCAACTGACCACGCTTAGTGGGAAAATGCTTTTTTGTTGTTTTGGTTGAGACAGAAGTATGGAGTTGAGCTGGCTTGAAAATCTGAATATACATGAATGTTTGAGTTGTTAGGGCTTGTGTTATTTTTTTTTTTTCAACTTTAGATTTCAATTTCCATTCCTTAAGGTAGTTTCTGGATACAGAATCTTAAAGTTCTAAGGAATTTGAATTGTATGGGAATTTACTTACTTTAATTACTTTCCTTTCATTTTCGTAATTCTTTATTTTGGATAAACAATTCAAATTCATATTATATTTTCAATTCTTTGTGCAGATAAAATTATTTAATATCCATCATATGTGAAATTAACAAATTGATATTTCAATATAAAGTTTTAGCAACAGTAAACATTTACAAATTAGTCTAAACTTAAAAAAACATGCAAAATGTTAAATGAGTAATTATATAATTTTTTCATAGGTAATCTTTAACTACAAAATCAAATATTAAGCAGTTTGTGATCTGATTTTAATGTAATTTTGTAACTAAAAATGTATTGTTTTGCAAGGAGGGGGAAAAGTAAATATTGTTAACATTTAATAAATAAAAGTGTAATTTTGTTTCATATAAACTAAAAAGTATATATATTTGCTAATGGATAGAAAGAGGTGCGGAAGAGAGGGCAGAGTGAGGGCGAGAAGAGAAGTGATAAAATGATTGGGGGAGGTGTGAAAGAGAGATGCTTAGAAAAGGGATAGAAAGGGAGGAGCAGCATGGACAGCACATACGAAAGAAAGGTCAGAGATGAGAGTTTGCAGTGACACTGATAGAGAAGAGGAACTACAAAATGCTTTTATTTTAGATGTTATTCGTGTGAAACTCTAGGGAAAGAGAAACATTAAGCTGAAACCTTGTGTTTCTAAGCCATCGTAGGTGCTTTATTTATATTGAAAAAAGAGTAATTCAATACAATAAATAGAGGAGCTTTGATATCCTCTAATAACAAAGATATGATGTGTAAATAAATAAAAATATTCCTAATAATACATATATAATCTATATTCCTGATTATATAAGACCAACTCCTTATTTCTATAATTTCCATAATTATAACAATTTGAAATCCCTTCATTTTACTTGAAAATAAAACCTCTTTAAAATTCCCAGCATTATGAATTTTATTTGCATTTGATATCCAAGTAACTCATTTTGATATGCTATATGGTTTTAAATCCATTTAAAACTTGAATGCCCCTTTCAATTCCTCATCCAAATTCACTATAATTTAGCTTAAGGACTAATTATAATTTCTACTGGGTTTGTAGATACGTAGTCATGCACAGAAATACTTTCTCAAAGTTCAGAAGAGTGGAGCAAGTGAACATCTTCCGCCACCCAGACCTAAAAGAAAAGCAGCACATCCATATCCCCAAAAAGCTTCCAGAAATGGTAATAATCTTTTGCCATGTTTTTTGTAGGCAATTTAAGTTGGTTTACATCTAATAATTCAAAATTGATATCTGGCAGCTCCTGTACTCCCACAAGTATCAGGATCTTTTCAATCTTCATCTTCTTTGCTTGAACCTGGATATATCCTGAAAAATGATTCCCCAGCAATGCCTAAAATTCCTATGAACACTGTGGTGTCATCCTGGTCAAACAACACCTTGCAAACTGTCAATTTATCCCCTGGTACTAAATGCTACAACTTTCTGTACCTTCTTTATTTTATTGATCCTGGGATTTTGTTCATGAAAAGTAGACTTATTATTGAAGATACTTGTTGAGAATTTTTTTAGATACACTAACTAACTACTTTTGTTTGCTACATTGTATGTGTATTGCAGTGACAAAAGTGAATAATCCTTGCAGTAGTGGTGAAAGCACTCCTAAAGTGCGCCCAGCTGTTGAATCTCATGGTCAAGGACCTCATCAAGGGAATAAAATCCATCCATTGAGAGGCAAGGGTTTAGTAGTTTTCCTTTATAGTTTGAAGTTGATTTTTTTTTATGCTTACATGCATGCATCATGAGTTCACGGAATATTGTTATAGGAAATGTTTGTACTGATAGTGGCGTATAATGTACATTCAGTGTGTGCTTTACGTGAGTTTTATGCTAAAAACTAATTAAATGGGATTGAAGTAACTTAATTTTCAATCTTGGATACTGATTGTCTTATGCACAAAAATTTCACTTGAACTGTGATATAACTGGAATGCTGAAAATTATAAGCTTTCAGCTTTTATTTGAATTCAACAAGTATGATGTTTTTGGGACTCATTTCATCTCATATTCATCATGTCATGTCTCCTAAGCTGTTTGAATAGCTTTATTTCTACAAACTCCCACTTTAACCCTCATACGGACAGACTTAAAATTTCCTTATACAAATATAACTTTTTCTTGTCATGCAAGTTTTACTTTTACAGTAATATTGATTTTTATATTCATTATTGTCTTGATTTTTAAATTGACCGTTTTTAATTTTTGTTATGCAGTTCTTCCAGATTTTACACAGGTATATGGTTTCATAGGCAGTGTATTTGATCCAAATGCAACTGAACATCTGCAGAAGCTAAAAAAGATGGACCGTATAGACGTTGAGACAGTATGTTTACGTTCCTCCATCTAGTATTTGTTATTCTTTTCAGCTAGGTTGGACTGTGTTATAGATACTTATCAAATTGGTTTTTAATATGATTCAGGCAATTAATTACTACTCCTTAAGTGCATTTTGGTCTCAGACTGGGTTTTCTAGAATCGCTTTGAAATACCAGTTAATTTGATTTTAAATTAATTTCCATATGTTTGGTTTCACACTAAATAATTCATGCTGGATATAGAATTGATTCAGAATTGAAACTACTTGATTAGCTTTTGCATTGGATAAAAAGTTGTATGCTGACTTTAGTTGCTAACATGCCTTTACAATAAAAACATCCAAACATAAATCACATGATCACATCACTTAAAGGCAATTTTAACCAAAATCAGTTTTGTCATCATTCATCCAGACATACAACTAAGTTGACATTAAAGATTTATTTGAATCTGACTTTTTATTAGCTCATGTCTACTACAGTTATATAAATGAATTTATGTTTGTTCAAAAGTACTTACAAATAAATTTTCATGGATATTTTTAGGTGCTACTGCTAATGAGAAACCTGTCTATCAATTTAACTAGCCCAGATTTTGAGGATCATGTAAGTATTTATGTCCCTGATATTTAGATTGCTATAAATATGTATTATGTCATGATGAATAATTATATAAGTACCGTTTGTCTTTATAATATAACTATCATGTGAGTTCATTTTTGTAAAGTGTTGTCTTCTTTTTTCCTTCATTTTTTACTGCCGTGTAAGTTTGAATAAGATTTTCACTGTTGGTGTTGCAAGTGATCTATTTATCATTTTATCGTATGTATTTCTCTCTCTCTCTCTCTCTCTCTCTCCTAATAAGGTATTTCTTGTCATCTTATCAAAGGAAGCAAAAGAGTATTTATAAGAACATGTTAATTTAGAAACAATTATCAATACCAGTTACTTGTTAACTCCATTATGTCAACTAATCAAGTGGTTGATATTCTGTAAACTGTATATTTTTTGGCAAGAAAAATGAAACTTTGTTATAGCCTTCCTCTGGATACCAATGTTTCATATGTTGTCATGGAACTTATAAAATACCAGGCATGCGTCTATAGTCTCATTGTACTATCTGTCCCATTCTTATTCATTTTGTACTTGAGCTAGTTCAAGAAATATAAAACTGGGAGCCTATTAGTAACGAGTTTAATTATCCATTTAATCCTTATAATTGTACAAACTTTACCTGTCCCCTTATAATACTTTCAAAGCGTCCAATTTAGTTCCTGTATATACCAGTTTTATCTCTTTTAGTCCCTATGATTTGGTCTCTACAGTTGAAAATATTTTCCTGTTGTTCTTTATACTTTAAAATAATTTATTTTAGTCTTTAAAGTATAAATTCATATGGACTAAGGAAATTAAAAATAGTATGTATTAGGACTAAAATGAATGATTGAGTTACTAATGTGCATATGAATTTATACTAATGTGCATCCATAATTTTTCATTCATACAGAGGAAGTTGCTTTCATCATATGAGGTTGAACCAGAGAGAAATAACTATCAATGTGGATAGAGCATGCACAATAACGAGTTGAAGAGTGCTAATGAGATGGAGGCAGAAAGTGGCTTCTTCTCCCATCAATTGGATACAGTCATGGTGTTACTATCTTCCATGATTTGGTAAGAGCTCATGGAAAGGCACAAAGTGGAGATGTTGGAGTAACAGCTAAATTTTTACCCTGCTCTTGGTTCTTATTGCTGTTGCTCATCATTGTAGCTAAGGAAATCGTTAATTCTCATAATTCAATCATGACTTTGCGTATATATGAATCAACCTTTCAAAAAGAAAACAATAATGTGAGAATGTATATAGCTATTTCTTAGTTTTATAGCACCAATAGTGTATTAAATTCAACCAAATATCAAATATTTGGAAACAAGAATGTTATATTCTAGTTTTGTGAATGTCTGTACAGCTCCTAATATTTCTGTTAGGTTCAACCAAACATTGAATACTTGGAACCAAGAATATTAAATTTACCTATCTAAATGTTATATATGGAAATGATTATAATAAGCAAGAGAAACATTCCAATTCCATTGCATTAGTTAAAACTGCTGAAATCTAATAGTTAAAATAAAAAGACTTGAGCATACTTTTTATTCTTTAAATGTGATATTCTTCTAAGTGTTTTAAATTAAAAAGGATTGACTCTAATTTTTAAACTTCGAAGTTGTTCTTTTCGTCTCTTTTCATTATCAGTGTTGGACTGGTTATTTATGTAAGAAAAATGTGTCATAAAAATAGTACGTGTAAATGAATTTTACTTTTTATAATGTTTTGGATAAAATGTTTATAATTATTAAAATTTGGATAAGTTTTATTTTAGTTTTTCATTAGTAAAAGTTAGTTTTTTAGTCTCTTAAATATAAAAGTGATAACTTAAGTCTCTCAAATTTAAAATGAAGTTTTCTAAGCCCAAAAATACATTTATTTGTCTCTAGATTTAAGGGTGATTAAAAATAATTTTATTTTTTTATTTTAAAAGATAACGTTAAAAATTTGTTAAAACGACCAATACATTTCTAATTTGATAAATATGACTTTAAACTCTCCTTTATAGCAACGGTCTGCATATTGTTACTACTGTCGCGAAATGTAGTCTGCTTTAATTTTTTTACTTTCTTTATTAAATAATATTTTTATTGAATTTTTAATACTATAATATAGTAATAATGATTAATGTTTTATTTTAATTTATTGTATTTTAAAGATTTAAAAGCATGAATAAATTTATCTTAAAAATATAATTCAATTATTTAAATTTGATTTAACAATTTCGATCTTTTTATTTTCAATTAAGTTTTCATTTCATTTGTATATAAAAAAAAGTCAATTTAGTTCCTTCTTTTATACTGGCTTAACCTTTCAGGTTCTGTTTGTTTTAATAAATATTACATATTTTCATAAATGTATAGCCGGAAAAATATAAAGTGAAATATTGATAATTTGATCCACACAACTTTTATATTGGAAAGTTAGAAATCGTGTTGGGAGAAGACAACATCTCCACAATAAAATTGTTTAACTTAGACAAAATTTACTCATTAATATTTTTTTTAATAGTTGTCAATTTTAATAGTTCTTGAGGAAAATTACACCATATTCATAAATTTAAAGAAATTCTATTTCTTCTTCAAACAAACAGCATTGCACTTATAAAGTTAAAATCAAATAAAACATAACTAAAATCATATTCAACATACGATAGTGAAAAAATAAAGATCACACAACCCTCCACTTTAAACTCCTTCTATTTCAAGATTATTTAAAGTGCTTCTAGACTAATTTTCAAAACTTTTGTTTTGTAATTTAAGTTTTAAACTTCATTTAATCTTATAAAGCCAACTTATAAATTATAAATTGTATATTATAAATTATAAATTGATCACAAAGTTATACTTTCAATTAAAATTATGAATAATTGATCTACATTTTCAGAAAAGTAACTGTTTTATTTATTGAAAGAAAACATCAATGCTAAAGCAATTATAATAATAAGATACTTTATAAATCCTTACTAACAGATACCTCATTAAAATTAACTATATTGAAATATTTGAAGAAGGAAGAACAAAGAGAAGAAGATTTGAGGAAAAAAGTTTAAAAGAAGAAACAAGAAACATAAGAAATTCGTAATATTCAAAATTATTTCAAAAAATGTGATGAAATATTTTAGAAGCTTTTAGAAAATTATAGGAACTTACAAATTATTAAAATAAAGAATGAAGTAAAAATGTACCTGAATTCAATTATCAGCTGCTGAAGTTTCACATTATACTCAGAATTTTGGTTATGTAAAGCTGAATATACCGCATCAATTTCCTTTAACACTTTTTTTAATGATTTTTTAACCCTTCTACGTCTATAAGTAAAAAGTTTCTCTTTTGTATTTTTAAACTCTATACACTCAAATGTTAAGAAACTAGAAAATAAAATATTAGTATTAAAATAATAGGACCGAGTATTTTATTATAAATAGAATTTTCTAAGCTCGTCTCATTACTTTAAGAACACTCTATCTTTGTAAAACCTTTTCTCTTCACTCTCTGTCACTTCTCGCTAAAAGTTCTTGATCTCAAGTCATCTGTTCGACGATTAGGAGGTGTCTATGTGATCCTGGTGTCGAGAGCTATCTCTTCAACCGATTAATTTGTTAACTAGAGAAAGTAGGTAAAAAATCCCTTTTCCTTGGTTTCTAGGGTTTTTGATCATGCACGACGATTCTGTTTTGCATGTATGAAGTAATATTCTTCCTTGATTCTTGGTTAGTTGATGATTCTAAGGTTGGTTTCATATCATTAATCAGTAAAATTGTAGGTTTCTTAGAAATTCCTTGTACCGCAAGTAATCGACAGAGCGTTTAGAGGATATTGAGCTGTTGAGTTCAGTTAAGGGAAGCTAGATAATTGTTTTAATTGAAGTATGTGGTGTGAGTTGATGGTATATGAGGATTAAATTGTTTGACTGGAAAAATGTTGTTTTGTGTTAGTAATAATTTAAGTAATTGGGTGAAATTCATGCTTTGAATGTTGATGGATGTTGTAAACAGGTGTAATCTGTTGTGTGTGTTTCTGATGTTGAAATTGATGTTGATGAAGTGAATTGACCTAATTGAACTGTTAAAGGAAAAAGAGTAATTTTGGTTGTTGCTTATTTGGTCTAAAATAGAGTTTAAGATAGTGAAATGATGAGAAATGGTTGGTAAACTGATGGGATGAAGTTGGAGTTGTTTATGAACTGGTTTGGGGTCATGTTCAACACTTTAGATGGTAGAGAATTTAGTTTGGATTGAGTGGTGGTGTTTGTGTAGAGTTTCAACGTGGTTTAGAACTCAAATGGAGGAAGTGAACTAGTGAAAATGTGAGTTAGGGGTTCTGTGTGCAAATGGTCAGTTTGAGAAGTCTTAGTAAGTCATTTGGGACTTGTTTGAGTCCCTAAGTTGCTTGAAATTGTGCCACAACTGGTAGAATTCAATTTGAGTCTCTAAGTTGAGTTTTTGGTTGAGATCTTGTAGTCATTTGTTAAAAATAAGTTTAGAAAGGTTTAGACACACTTAGTTAAGTATAATTGAGTATATAACATGATCTAGGAGGATTAGAAGTTGGGAAAAATATATTCATTTGGTCAAGAGTGGTGATAATTCTGCAGTTTTCGTGCTGCAGAATTATGCAGACTTGTTGAGTGAGTAGAATTGCTCAGCAAGAGGACATGAGGTATGGGTCACTGTTTCAGGATTTTCGCTCAGCGGACTAGGTCGCTAAGCGAGTGAGTTGGGGGTCTGGACCATTGTCTCTGATCTCGCACAACGAGAGGGGTCGCTAAGCGAGTGGGTTGAGGTCTGGGATCACTATCTTTGTATTCGCTCAGCGAGTGTGGTCGCTAAGCGACTCGCTCAACGAGCTTGGCTATTGAGCGACTAGTCCAGAGGATGTCTTATTCTTTCTTTTCTTGTTTTCTTATGGAGTGGAGTTACATTTCTATTCATTGTGAATGATGTATAAATATGTATGAGATTTTATTATCAAAGAGGTGGTGTGATGATGATGTTTAAGTTATGTGTGAGGTGTGGATTTCAAGTACCACGTGAGAAAGGAATTCCAACGAGGAATATCCTAAGTTGGTTATGTGGTGTTATGTATTGATGTAGGGGCTCCTAGATTGGAGAATGATCTTGACACTCTCAATAACCCCATTTCATGTAGAGATGAGTGATTATGTCGTGGAGGATGTCCTAGTTTACAGTCACTGGTTAAGGCCATAGATGTTTGACATATTAACCTTGGTGTATGGTATTATTGGTGGTGGTTGAGGATGTGGTTATTATTATTATTTATGAGCTAGGTTGCTTCACCATACACGGGTGCAGGTTCCCCATGAGTCTGATATCAATGCATATATTCGGATAGTAAAAAGTGTTCCAAGTGGATTGGACAAGCTAATGTGTTGTTTGATTCATAATATGCATGTATATTGTTATTGTTTTAAATAGTATGTAAAATCTTTTGATACTTTAGCTTACCATTGCTTTTCTGTGGCCTGTCTTTGTATGTTGTTTCTCTTTTGCGATGATCACCTTAATGAGTGTGAGCTTAGGGATCCAGTCTTTTTAGTTGGAGAAACTGAAGGTGGGAAGTGAAACATATAGTATAGCTAATTATTTTGTTCTTTAGGTGAATTTTTTTTTTCACCAAATTTGTAGTTCTTGTTCTATAATTATACATGTAATGTTCAATTTAGTAGTTTTATATTACTAAATTTGGGATGTTATATAAATAAAATTACTAAATTTCGTAAGAATTTTAGAATCTAGAAAATATGATTAATTTTAGTATTTTGAAAATATAATGTTTTTTACCTTATATTTTTATATTTGAGAATCATTATTATATTTGTTTTTGAAAAAAAAAATGATAGGTAACATATTCACCCTAAATTTTAATTTTTCCTTATTTAATGTTTATTTATGCTTTTTGTTGATGGTAAAACATAACATTCTTTGAATTGAATACATCTTCATTAAATTCAAAAGGACGTTGTGAAGAAAAGTATAAAAAAATGTTAATTGTTACTCTTTCACCATAATTTAATCATGGGTTAACTATGTTTTTAGTCCTTGAACTATCAAACGATTTTAGGTTTCGTCCCTCTTCGAAAGGTTTGTTCATTTTCATCCTCTTAGTTTGGAAACTCGTATTTTTAGCCCTTAAAAACCAACGCCGTTAAGTTTTCTGTGAAGTGGCAAACGATGAACCACGTGTGATGCCACCTTCTTTGACTACTTTTAATTGACATAACACTAAAGGTGTGGTGGTTGGTCGGCCTGGTGGGTGGTCGCCCTGGTGGTCGGCCACTCGACGTTGTAGTCGGTCACTCGGTATGGTGGTCGACCACTCGGTTTGGTGGTCGGTCACTCGGTCTGGTGGTCGGCCTGGTAGTTCTAGGAGACCATATGGTACAGAAAGGATTCTTCAAAAGCTTAAATAATGAGTGGTCGACCGATCACCAGATCGAGTGGTCGACCGACCACCAGACTGAGTGACCGATCGAGTGATCGACCGACCACTAGACTTTTACTGCCATGTCACATAGTAGTTAGGGAAGGTGGCATCACACGTAGCTCACTGTTTGCCACCTCATAGAAAACTTAACGCCGTTGGTTTTTAATGACTAAAAATACGAGTTTCCAAATGAAAATGAACAAACCTTTCAAAGAGGGACGAAACCCAAAATGACTTGATAGTTTAGGAAATGAAAACATATTTAACCCTTCAATAATTTATAAAAGATATGAAAAATGTCGACTCCCTAATCTTTCACAATAATAAAATTATCCATATGTTTTATAAAATTAGGATACAATGTTAGTTTGTTTAAATACTTATCAAATTTCTTTTAATTTTAAAGAGTTTGAAACTTGTATTTTCTTTATTTCCGAATACAATGAAAAACTAGAAATGAAGCTAGTTATTTTATATTTGATTGAATTTAATAAAATTTAAATTCTCATAAGTTTAGATCTTTTTTACTAAAATCTCTCATTAATTTTTTATATTTTTTAATAACTTTTTACGGTTATTTTTACTTATTAATATAAAAAAAATATTATATAACTATGAATAACCAACATTTATTATTTTAGTTAAAATGTTTTGAATAATAGTCACCTATATTAATAATAATAATAATAACTATCAAAATAAATAATTTTTTATCATTAATATAATTTTATGCTAATCATAGAATTTTAAAATAAATTTAAAAAAAATGAAATAAAAACTAAACGTAACTGAAAAGTATAAAAATTTTAAATATTAAAAGAAGAAAGTATCCTGATTTATGATAAGCTTAAAACTCCATTAAAAAAATAAAATAATCAATATAAATTAAAGTTGCAATACCATAAAATGACAAAAAAAAAAGGTTAATTTTCTAAAATCTCCTTGCAAAAATTTACTTGTCTTCTTATATAACTTGACTCTAGAGTGAGATAGAAGTATTTAACCAAAGTTGAGATGTTTTGTACTTAACTTTCAATTTACTTCAACACAATAACCCTAAAATACTTATTAACAAATTACTTGAAATGGCAGATAGTCCAGCTTAACTATTCTCTTTCTTAATTCTTAGTATTATTCCTAGAAATGCATCCGGATTCAAAATAAAATATCCTAAGAACTACGAATACTCGACAAATTTAAATGTCAACTGTACTAGTCAATTAAACTAAGACCCAATAAAAAGAAACACCGTTTAATATTTACTTTTCCACAATTATTGATTTATCTATTTGAATGTCCAATGTTGTATAAAGTTAAAACATTTCCATTCAAAGGATAGAAATCAAAGGATTGAAAGCAAGCAGTTGCGGATAACAAAACAAAAAATAACAGAAAAGATTGTCAAATCTGCATGCTATACCCTCCCCACTCACCCACAAACCTAAACATAGAAACGTAGAATAGAATTACTTAATGAAGGAAGCAAACCAAGGAGGAGACAGTGATGCAGACAAGTGGCGTAAGATAGGTTAGCAAAAACACGGTTCCTTTCTTTAATTGATATATCTTAGATTTGACAAAGTAAGATAGATGCAACAGACAGACACATTTTCGCATCACAGAACAGACACATTCTCTCGTTACAAAACTAAAAACCTATGAAGCTAAAAAAAAAAAATTCGTCATCCACGATCGTTTTGTTGACAGACAGACAAACAGACGCGAGACCATAACTGAACATAATTATAAAAAACAAGCATTTAGTCCACTTCTTCCATCTTGCTCTCCTCAGCACCTTCCTCTTCCAATGGGGGCATGTCAACATCATCGCCACCAGTCTCATCTTCATCAATGCTCAGACCCAGCTTCAACATCCTGTGAATCCTCGAAGCAAATGTGTTTGGATCATCAAGGCTGAAACCTGAAGTCAAAAGGGCTGTCTCAAACAGAAGCAACACAAGGTCCTTCACAGACTTGTCATTCTTATCAGCTTCAGCTCTCTTCCTCAACTCCTCCATTATACCATTGTCAGGGTTGATTTCCATGGTCTTCTTGCTAGACATGTAGCCACTCATGCTGCTGTCTCTCAGAGCCTGAGCCTTCATAATTCTTTCCATGTTTGCGGTCCATCCATACTCACCAGTAACCAAACAGCAAGGGGAATCAACAATCCTGTCCGAGACAACAACCTTCTCCACTTTGTCTCCCAGAATGTCCTTGATGACCTTGCAGAGCTCCTCAAAGGATTTCTTCTTCTCTTCTTTCTTCTTCTTCTCTTCCTCGGTTTCATCATCCAGTTTCAACCCCTCCTTTGTAGCTGAAACCAATTTCTTCCCATCATACTCCTTTAGTTGTCCGACTGCATACTCATCAATAGCATCCACCATGTACAGAACTTCATAGCCCTTCTTCTTCAGTCTCTCCAAGAAGGGTGAATTCTCCACAGCCTTTTTGCTCTCTCCAGTGATGTAGTAAATGTCCTTCTGTCCCTCCTTCATTCTCGTAACGTAATCCTTCAAGCTTGTCATTTCATCGCCACTTTTTGTTGAGTGGTACCTCAGCAAGTCAGCCAATTTGGACCTGTTCTGGCTATCCTCGTGGATACCCAGTTTCAAGTTCTTTGAAAAAGCATCATAGAACTTATTGTAGTCTTCCTTGTTCTCTGCAATTTCGTTGAACATCTCAATACACTTCTTCACAAGATTCTTTCTGATCACCTTCAAGATCTTGTTCTGTTGCAACATCTCACGAGAGATGTTGAGGGGCAAGTCATCGGAGTCAACAACACCTTTCACAAATCCAAGGTACTCAGGAATGAGCTCTTCACAGTTGTCCATGATGAACACCCTCCTGACGTAAAGCTTGATATTGTTCATCTTTTTCCTCGTGTCAAACAGATCAAAGGGTGCTCTCTTTGGAACGAAGAGAATGGCCTTGAACTCAAGCTGGCCCTCCACAGAGAAATGCTTCACAGCCAAGTGCTCCTCCCAGTCGTTGGTCAGGCTCTTGTAGAAAGAAGCGTACTCATCTTTGGTGATCTCTTCTGGCTTCCGCAGCCAAATTGGCTTCTGCTTGTTGATCAGTTGCCACTCGTGAGAAACCTCCTTGATCTTCTTCTTTTTCTTAGAATCTTTCTCCTTTTCCTCGTCTACATCCTCGATATCCCCTTCTTCCTCCTTCTTGGGCTCATCATCTTCGTCATCGCTAATTTCTTTCTCGGTTGTCTTCTCCGTCCAAAGGTAGATAGGATAGCTAATAAATTCAGAGTGCTTCTTTACAAGATCCTTGATCCTCCTTTCCTCCAAGTATTCCAACTGTTGACAATCAAAGAGGTTAATCAGTCAGAACACGAGTAATATAAACCAAAGCAACATAAAAAATCCAGTTTCTGAACACCAAAACGGGTTCAGATTGATAAATTAACAGTACCTGATCTTCCTTAAGGAAGAGAGTAATCTTAGTTCCTCTTCCGAGTTGCTCGCCCTCAGTGTCCCTAGTAACAGTGAAAGAGCCACCAGCCTGAGATTCCCAAATGTACTGTTCATCGTCATTATGCTTTGTGGTAACAATGACTTTCTCCGCGACAAGGTATGCAGAGTAGAACCCCACACCGAACTGCCCAATCATGCTTACATCAGCACCAGCCTGCAGCGCCTCCATGAATTCCTTGGTCCCAGACCTCGCAATGGTACCCAGGTTGTTCACCAAGTCTACAAACAACACAACATAATGGCATGGTCAACAAAAATTCCTTCCAAATCAACATTCGAAACTCCGAACACATTCATTCCATCTCATGCATTACTAATGTATTACCTGCTTTAGTCATTCCAATGCCACTGTCAATAATGGAAAGGGTGTTGTTGGCCTTGTCGGGCACCAGTCGAATGAAGAGTTCTGGCTGAGCATCGAGCTTGCTCTTATCGGTTAAACTCTCGAATCGAATCTTATCCAAAGCCTACATTTGAACAAAAATGAAATAAATCAAACTCCGTTATATTCAAACATTTTCGGTTAAAAAACTAACATTAACATTCCTGCATGTTCATTTCGTTTGTTCAATGATGCAATGTACAACTGTTAACGTATCACTATAACGATTGAAACTATGTAATTTACACGGACAAGTAATTTGTTCAAAACCAAGAGTCTCTAAATAAAATATTTCAAACAGTTAAAGAAGTAGCCAGAAGAATTAAGAATCTCTATGTCACAATGTTGAAATTGTTGCAAAATATCTGCATGATTCATAATAGCCAGATGACGAATATCTCTAATGACACAGTGCCCATGACATTTACAATCCATTATCTTAAATCTACAACTAATCTAAAACAAAATTTCAAGGTATATTTTTTCATTACACTAGTAGCATACATTATCATACAAACAATTTAATCTAAAAAACGAGCAATGTAAGAACAACAAAATACAACCTATATAAACGTCCATTCAGAACACGTAATCCACAGATTTATTATACATAGTTGATGAGATTTCATTCATTCAATGAAAATTCAGAAACCAAGAGTGAAGGATTTAAGAGGCTTACATCAGAAGAGTTGCTGATGAGTTCTCGCAAGAAAATCTCTTTGTTGCTGTAGAACGTGTTGATGATGAGGCTCAGAAGTTGGTTGATCTCAGCCTGGAAAGCGAAGGTTTCCGCGTCCGCCATTGAATATCAGATGATAACCGCGAAGAATCACCGATTAATCAGAGAAAGAAATGCAAGAAGGAAAATGAGCAAATTGCACAGAGCAGAATGCACAAGTTATAAGAGGGACTTGCAGAGAAATAAATTGTTGAAGGCAAAATAAATGGAAGAGGTTTATATAGGAATGAGAACATGCGTGAAACAAACAGGTTCTGGAGTGTTCTACCTCCCTCTGGACATTTTTATTAGTAAACTGAACCAGAAGAAACGTTGTCGTATCATTCAGCAAAGTATCCGGAACTTTCCATGGTAATGGTTGTGTTTGAGGGACTAGAATGTTCTTTCACTCTCATGCACAATGACGAAAATAGGGTCCCACAACATATTAATGACAAAAGGTTGTTTACTCTGTTATATTATATTTTCAAATTTGTAAAAGCTATTTTAGTTTCTTGAATTTGAAAATACTGTTTTTTACAGTCTTTTGAACTAAAGATAATTTTACAAATTATTTTAATGTTTCTAATTTAATAATAAGAAGCATAAATATATCTTTTCCAATTTAAAATACTAAAATAATCTATCTTTTAGTGTAGAATATCAAAATCAGATTCACCCAAATCTTGAATTTAAAAATATAAATACTTCAGAAAAGAAAGATATATTGCAATCAAAATTGTATGGTGCTAAGTGACCTATATATTTTATTTCAATCCAAAATTTACTAATTTATTTATAGATTTAAATGAAAGTAATAGATAAGTGTTCCTGATTTTTTTTACACGTTCAACCATAATAATACTAAGGTTCTTTAATATATATTTTATAGATTTTATAATATTTTATTTTTGTGTACAATATAATATTTTATTTTTGTGTGTGAATATATAATAATTAATTTTTGTTAAGACTTTTTTGTGAATTTTTGTTGTTGTATATTTCCTTCAATTTTTGTAAATTATAAGTTTTTATATAATTGCATTATTTTTGTTGTTATAAATGTGTTTTATTTGTAATTGAAAAAATAAATTCTTTGACTATTACCATTTAATAATTTTAATAGAAATAAAATGATTTTAACAAAAAAATATGTTTTTACTTTTAAAAAAAGGTGAAAAAGTAGTGAGAGAAAATGTTAAATGAGTGTGAAAAAAATTGAAATTAAAGTATCATTGTCCTTTGATTTTTTTTTCATAGAGTTGTGCCTATCCATAGTAGAATGAGAAAAAAAAAACGGAGTGATATCTTTTGGTGAAAAATATCTTAATAGAATGATTGTGTGTATCTACATCTTTCTATTAAGATTTTTTCTCAAAAAATAATTCAAATTTATAAATTAAATTATAGTATATAGCAAATATTTACATAATTTTAAATATTATATATATATATATATATATATATATATATATATATATATTGTAATAATTTAAAAAATTTAGTCTTAAGAAGAGTTGATATGGTGTTTAAATAATGAGACTTATGGTGTTTAAATAATGAGACTATGTTATTTTAATATTAAAATAACTAAAAATGTAAATAAAAATTTCGTTGAAGATCAAGAAGTGTTTAGGTGATCATGGCAGCAAGATCTTCATCTTCCGATTAGTTTCTACAAAAGAGTAAGTTAGTTTATACTCTTTTTGTGAGTTGTATTATTATTCCATACATGTGAGCAATCTTTGGTCGTTTGTGTCTTCTTAGCTTTATAATGTGTTCCCTATTTATTAGTGCTTTTAACTGTGTATCCCGATCATGATTTCATGATTTGTATATGTGGATAAAGTTCTCTGAACTAAGAGAGTGGTTGTTGGTCTCTTAGAGTAGTTGGAGCTTTCATTCAGGTAAGGGAAACTAATTATGTGTTTATAAAGTCTTAGTAGGTTTTGTGAGGTAAAGAAAGCTATTTAATTGATGTTTGTAATGTAAGTTTGGTGTTTGTATATGTATTAAATTAATTTAGTGTGTATTGTATGATCACCCGGTCAGCTAAGGACCGAGCAGTCGACCATCCAGCAAGGAACCTACCAGTCCAGAACAATCATTAACTGGTAATTAATTTGGATAATAATAACAATTAATGGCCAGTTAAGGAGAATAATAGTCATTTATTGGTGATTAATGAGTCCAACGTAATGGTAATCTCATTGTAATATTTATAAATATATCTGATGAGAAAGGCAAGTAAAAGACTCTAATTACTAATATTTATTACAAGATTATTACACAAAGTCACTAACTTGAACATCGAAGTGTCTTCTACAGGCTCCCTTCCTCGCAGCTAGGAGAAAGAGAAGAGAGAGAATAGCGCAACCTGGATGATGGAGCGAACAACTTTGAATGCTTTGAGTCAAGGATCTCAACCCTAGCAAAATAGTGTTATTTGTATTTTTGTGCTAGTGTTAACTCATTTAAATGGGTGTATTTGTGTATTTGATGATGAAATTCTAATGTGAGATATTTTGGATGTTATTTTGGTCATGAACTGTATGTGAATATGTTGTATTACTAATTGAAATGTATGTTGTAAAGTTTATGAAGTAAGAAGTTGAAAATTGAGGAGTTTTGGTAGTTAAAATGGAGGTTTTGATATGCATTTTGGTGAGATAGTGTTTTGATGGAGAAATATGGTATTATAGGACTGGTTGTTATATGTTATTTGAGGTTTGTTAGCATATTAAGTTGTTATAAATTTGATAGGAAAATTGGTACGGGTCAATGTGATGGTTTTATAAGGTTTTAAGTTTAAATAAGGGGGGTTTTGACATGTGAATTTTGATATAAGAGTTAGGAAGGAAAATAAGAAGTTTGAGGGTTAATAATTTGGTAATTTTTTGATGTCGAAATGGGGGGAAATCTGATGCAAGAGTGTTTGATGGTTGATCTGTGGAGTTTAGCTTGGTTTGGAACTAGTTTTTGGGGGTTTGAACTAGTGCGAATTTGAATTCTAAGTTCTGTGTCTGAATGGTAATTTTTGAAGGTCTTGGTAAGTCATTTGTAACTTGTTCAGACCCTTAAGTTGCTCAAATATGAGCTAGAACTGATGGAGTTTAATTTGGGCCTCTAAAGTGAGGTTTTGGTTATTTTTGGATTAGAATCTTGTGCAAAACAGTTTCCAACGAGTTTAGGTTGGTTTAGATACATTTGGTTTGGTCAATTTTATTTTATAATTCAATCTAGGAATGTTAGAAGTTGGGAAAGATGCATAACATAGGTCATGAGTGGTTGAAGGGTGCAAATTATGCAGTCTTGTTGAGTAAGTGTAGCCGCTGAGTAAGTAGACTATGTTTAGCTTAGCAAGTGTAGCCACTAAGCGAGTAAAACCCATTGTTTTTGTATTCGCATAGCGAGCTTAGGGAGCTGAGGACCAATCCAGATCATATTTTGATTCTTTCTTTCTTTTTGGTAACTTTGAACTATGATAGGACTTTGATGATGGAGTAGACGTATCAATTATATTATATGATGGTTTATTCTTGAGGTTATGTATGTATTTGAAGTATGTTGATGGATGTAATTCCATGACTCGTTGAGAGGTTACATGGTGATGTCTTGTATTATTGTTGTATGAATGTATGATGCTTTGAACTGGTGGTTTATTTCGACACTCTTATAGTCATTCATTCTCAAGTAGAGAGGGGTCACTCATGTGGTGAAAGTAGCAGGAGTTTCTTGTCTATAGGCTTTGATCATGGCCATAGTCAACTAAAATGGATTAACCTCATATGGTAGCTTGGATTAAGCTAAATGTATTACCACTACAAGTGCACAAATTATCAATAGTTCGACATTCATATTGAATTTGGATAGTCTCATCTTGGTCTTGGCATGTTTAGGATGATTGGATTTTTATGTTTGATTTATGTTTAATGTTTCAATTATTAAGGTAATATATGAATTGTTTTTGTATCTCTAGCTAATCCTTTATTTTTTTGTATCTTTGTATGTTTCTTTATTGGCTATGATTATCCGATAAGTATGAGTAGAAGACGATGAGATGTCTGTAGAGCAAACTCTAGAGGGAGGATATAGTCTTCTTAGACTTTCATAGATGTATATAGTTTTTTTTAAGCTGGTTGTATATAAAGTTTGTATTTATGTTTATGAGATGATTGTAACTAAACTTTATATTTCTGCATGTCAACTAATCAATAATATTGATTATGTAATAATTCCTTATAGTTTAAAATTATAATTTTTGGAATATTACATTTAACATAAAAAAACATTATTTTTTTAAAATTATTTATTTATTTTAAAAATCAACTAATTTTTGAAATAATTTTTAAGGTTCATATCATGAAAATATATTTTCAATTTAATATTTAAAATAAAGTAGCTTAAGATATTTGTGACATCTCCAAAATATACGACATGCATATATAATAAAGATGTCATCAAATTATAATATTGGAAAGCAGTTAGAGACACATAACAGAATATTGGGATTACAGTCATCCTTAAAATGCTAGGAAGTTAAAGCTTGAAGTACTAGAATCTTCCAACATACCAAGGGTTTTACATATTAAAGTTTTTTTTTTCAAAAATACATAAGTTAAAATAAGGAAATCCTAATGAAACTAGGATTCAGTGTCATCTTCCTCCAATGCCTGCTTCAGGGGCACCTTCTCGACATTTGCCACTAGTAAAAAATTGGGTTTTTACAGCGCACATTATGCCACGGTTCAACGGAAACCGCAGCATAATGGTGCGCGGTGGCAGTTTTGTAAATAAATCGAACACATATGCCGCGGTTCTGCTCCGAACCGCGGCATATACTCCAGTCAACCATTACCTTTGACGCCACGTGTGAATAAAAAATTAAATAACAGCGTATATGCCGCGGTTGTCCAGAGAACCGCGGCATATACCCCTGCCAATTTATTGCAGGTGCTGACTGGGTCAGAGAATTTCAAAAGTTACAAGGGTATATGCCGCGGTTGTCCAGAGAACCGCGGCATATACCGCAGTAACTTCTCAACTTCTCTGCCAGTCAGAGAATTTCAGAAGTTACAGGGGTATATGCCGCGGTTGCTCTGCGAAACCGCGGCATATACCCCTGTCATCTACTGAAATTCCCCAAAAGGCAGTTGGGGAGACAGTTGTGTTCATCACGTTACAGGGGTATATGTCGCGGTTCTACGAGCAACCGCGACATATTCTCCTATCTGAAATTAATTTAATATGTATTTGAAATATTTCGAGCTATATACCGTGGTTGCCCGCTGAACCGCGACATATAGTTTGAAAATAATTTCAAAAATGCCATTTAGGATTATTTATTTAATCAGTATATGCCGCGGTTGGGCGTGAAACCGCGGCATATACCTATATTATACCGCGGTTAAGTAGTGAACCGCGGTAGATTCCCCCGTTCAGAGTTAAAAATTAAAACTTGGAACAGTGTCGTCTTCTTCGCGTGCCCGTCTTTGTTTCGCGTTTTTCTTCTCCCTCCGACTCCGTTCATCTCCGATTCCTCATTTTTCACCGTTTAAACTTGATATTGTTCGGTCATTATTCATTTTTGACGAGAAAAAACAGTTTTAGCCGATCAAAATTGTTTGAAACGCGTCATTCCCTCTCCGCTGCGATTTCATTTTTTTTGCACCAAGCGTTTTCGCCATTCCTCTTCCAGGTATTTATGCCCTTTTGCATTCTTAACATGATTTCTTCATTAGTTTTTGCATAATGCTATAGTTTTGGTAATGTATGAAGTTTCTATAGTTTTGGTAATGTATGGTATAATTTTTGCTTTAATTTTGGTAATGCATGAAATTGCTATAGTTTTGGTAATGTATGGTATGGTTTTTGCTATAGTTTTGGTAATGTGTGTTGTAGTTCTTGTATTATTTATAAACCTTAAAATATTATTCACTAAGTTTCAATGATATGTATGAAATTGCAAGTTTGATTTTTAGTAGCTTATCTTTTTATGTAATATTTAGGAATATGGATCGAAATTGGATTAATTTACCACGTATTAGTGCTGAGTACGAGAGAGGTGTAGAGGAATTTATACAATTTGCGCAAGGTAATGAGGGGAGAAGTGATGATGAAGTGAAGTTTAGATGTCCTTGTGTGAACTGTTTGAATGGGAGAAAGTTGAACGCAACTCAAATTAGAGAACATCTTATATGTGATGGTTTTCTAAGATGCTATACAACATGGATCTGGCACGGCGAAGAAATGCATTTTCCCACTGACTCTCAAAGTGTAAATGTTACTGATTCCACCATGGAAGAAGATCGACCGGATGAAGACAAATTGGAGGAAATGATCCGCGATGTTGGAGCAGAAAATTTTGCCAAAGCTCATGTGTATGAGACGATGTCGACTGATGCGGAAACACCTTTGTATGTCGGTTCAACTAAGTTCACACGTTTATCAGCGGTGTTAAGGCTCATGAATTTGAAGGCGAGCAATGGATGGACTGATAAATGTTTTACAGAACTGTTGACGTTGTTGAATGAAATGTTGCCAGATGGAAATACACTGCCCACTCGTAATTATGATGCGAAGAAAATTCTTTGTCCAATGGGTATGGAGTATAAAAGGATACATGCTTGTCCCAATGACTGCATTTTGTATAGGAAAGAGTTTGAATTTTTGACAAAGTGTCCAAAATGTGGCTTATCACGATACAAGTCAAAAAACAATAGTGAAGATAATGGTCAGATAGAAAAAAATGGATCTGCTTTGAAAGTAGTTTGGTACCTTCCAATAGTGCCCAGACTTAAGTGTTTGTTTGCGAATCCCAAAGATGCTAAAAATCTTAGATGGCATGCAGATGAGAGAAAAATTGACGGGCTGCTTCGTCATCCAGCTAATTCAAAGCAATGGAAAAATATTGATCGACAATTCCCCGAATTTGGTAAAGAGTGTAGAAATCTTAGGCTTGGTTTAGCCACTGATGGAATGAACCCATTTGGTAATCTGAGTACCAATCACAGTTGTTGGCCAGTTATATTGATAATTTACAACTTATCTCCTGCATTGTGCATGAAGAGGAAGTACATGATGATATCTGGTCCAAAGCAGCCTGGAAATGACATAGATGTTTATCTAAGCCCACTAGTTGAAGACTTGAAGGTTTTGTGGGTTGATGGGGTTGAAATATTTGATGCATTCGCTTCAGAGACTTTTATGATGCGTGCAATGTTATTTTGCACCATTAATGACTTTCCTGCTTATGGTAATTTGTCAGGATACAGTGTCAAGGGTCATAAAGCGTGTCCTATATGTGAAGAAAACACTGCAGCTCATCAATTGAAACATGGAAGAAAGACGGTGTATCTGCGTCATCGGAGATTTCTAAAACGTAATCATCCATATCGAAGGTTAAAAAAAGCATTCAATGGAGATCAAGAGAGGGACGAAGCACCAAATCCACTTACTGGCCTTGAAGTTCTTGAAAAAGTTAATAAAATACATCATGTATTTGGGAAAACATCGAAGAAGTCATCTGTAACGACCCCTTGGAAGAAGAAATCAATATTCTTTGATCTTCCATATTGGTCAAAGTTAGATGTTCGACATTGCATAGATGTGATGCATGTAGAAAAGAATGTGTGTGATAGCTTGATTGGTACATTACTCAACATTCAGGGAAAGACAAAAGATGGAGTGAATGCTCGTTTGGATTTGGTTGACATGAATATCCGAGAAGAGTTGGCACCCAAGGAGATTGGTAAACGTACTTATTTGCCCCCTGCATGTTACACAATGTCTAGACAAGAGAAGATAAGTTTTTGTGTATGTTTAAAGAGTATCAAAGTACCACAAGGATACTCTTCAAATATGAAGAGTTTAGTGTCAATGCAGGACTTAAAGCTTGTTGGCATGAAGTCTCACGATTGTCACGTCTTAATGCAACAGTTGTTACCGGTGGCTATTCGTGGAATTTTGCCCAAAAATGTTAGGCACACCATAAACAGGTTGTGTTCATTTTTCTCGTCAATATGTAGTAAAGCCATCGATCCTACAAAGTTAGATGAACTTCAAGGCGAGATTGTTATCATCTTGTGTCAACTAGAGATGTTTTTCGCTCCATCTTTTTTTGACATCATGGTACATTTACTTGTTCATTTGGTTAGAGAAATCAAGTTGTGCGGACCGGTATACTTAAGATGGATGTATCCTATTGAGCGTTATATGAAGATTTTGAAAGGGTACGTTAAAAATCAAGTTGTTACAGGACGCCTTGGTTGAGCAGAGCTCCCAAGGCCAATTCACTCCAGAGGGTCGCCAGGATATTCTTGCTGCTGCAATTGGACGACCTGAGCACCCTGGACGTGTACGTGCTGCAGGTCCTGGAGTAGGAATTACAGATTATTTTGGGAGCTCTTCTCGTCAGCCTTCATATTCATACAGCGATACACAAAGGATGACAGAAGAGATCACAAAAAAGGTCCGACAAGACCTTATACAAGAGATCAGGGCCGAGGTGAGGGCTGAATTCCAGATGCTATACCAGCAGCAGTTTCAGAGCATGCGCCCGATGCAGTCTCCTATAGAGGAACATGTTATCCTTCCCCCTCCCACAGGTAAACTTAATAAACATTTATGTGCAATTATTTCTATCTCTTGTATAATCTAACATTTACTCTGACAGGGAGAAGCGGCAAAGGAAGCTGTTCCGCATCAGCCATCCCAGAGGATGACATGGACGATGGTAGTCCATGTCTGCTATACATTTTAGAGGATACTGAGATGGTGCTGGTAGCTCGTGGAACAGAGTTTAGGTCAGCGACTGTATGTCATGGTATGCAACTATTAGAGGATGAGGTGAAGGTCTCAGTGGATGAAATGATCATTCCAGATGCCTCGGTTCCTCTGTCCACGGAAGAGATTTTCACTGTGGAACAAGCATATAAGTCGTTTATCACTTGGCCTAAATTTTTGGTTAAACCAGTTTCTGACCCCTCGGTATGAAATTCTTCTTTACACTTCTCAATTTTAAAGGTTTTTGATGTCAAAACTTATCTTATCTTTTCATGTAACAACAGACGCAGGCACAAGAGAAGATTCCTCTATCTGAGGATGACCCTCTTTCTTCATTGCATCTACTTGCTGACATCCTTGATGATAAGCCTTTGGAGGTTGAGTATGATGCTAATGTATTTGGGGCAGGCTCTGAGGTCCCAATATACCTTAATAGCCAAGATGTCCGTGAGCTTGCGTCGGGAACACAAGAGTTGAATATTTCAATTATTCAACTATGGACGATGTAAGTCTATGACCAATTATTTATATATAAAATTCATTTATATATCAAGTATCCTTATATCAAAGTTAATTTTTGATTTCAGGTATATGTCTGGGGTCACTAATAAGTTGGGGCGTTCTGATGATTATGGATTCATTGATCCCAATCAATTCATGAATCAAATGATTTTGAGCATATCAACATGAGTCTGATAAGAAGTTTTGGAAGGGGCAAGAAAATATACTTTTTGCCTTATATATCCGGGTAAGTCAACTTTGTTAACATAATAATGTTCCATATGTGATTTTAATATTTAATAGTTACGTTATTATGAATTTCAGGCGCCATTGGCAACTTCTTGTTATGTCTATGCAAGACAACTATGCTTTGTGGTTCTGCTCATTGCACAGGCCTCCTCCCACACAACTCAAACAAGCAATTGATTGGTTAGAACCTCAATGTTTGGACTTTCTTTGTTATATAACTGAATGCTAAAACCTTTTTTTATATACAGTTCTATTCCAGCAAGTATGATGATGGGTGGGAGATCAATTGTTAATAGTAGAAAGATTGCTTGGATTTCTCTCAAGGTTTGACATATGCTAAAGTCATACTTTGTTATAATTGTTTTATAACAAATGTTATTCACTAACTATTATCAACTGTGATGATATATTGTAGTGTAACAGACAAAATGGATCATATGAGTGTGGATACTATGTAATGTATTGGATGACCCATATTGTTCGTTCTCACATCACAAGTCGCTGGGAAACGGTAATATTTAACTTTAACAAATTTTGATTTTTTAACAAATGTTGAATTCATATACACTAATTAAAATGAATTATCTTTTGCAGAGATTCAAGACTACTACACCAGTTCCTGAGAAGTCACTATTATTCATTAGGAACGCTGCTGCGAAGTATATAGTTAGATTATACAATAGCTCTTAGATTTAAACAATGCATTTGATTAGATAGAATTTTCTTAGACTTTGTACTTTATTTGATGTTGAAATACATTTGAACATGTGTTTGTTATGTTCAAATTGAATTTGTGTACATGTTTTTATATGCAGGTCTGTTTTTGTGGTAGTGGATATCACAAAAACAGACCTGCAATTTTAAAAAACTGCAGGGGAATATGCCGCGGTTCTAACCACAACCGCGGCATATAGTGTTTCGTTTTTTTTTAAAACGAGACATATGGCCGCAGTTTTAACACTAACCGCGGCATATGCTTCCGTCTTTTGCCGCGGTTGAACCGCGGCATATAGTGGATTTTTTTTTTTTTAAAAAAAAATGGATTTAGGCAGCGGTTCCCTCGACAACTGCGGCATATTCCGCAACCTATATACCGCGGTTATAACCGCGGCCTAAAGTGTCTGACTTACTACCGCGGCTGAATATGCCGCGGTTCTTAAACCGCGACGTATAGCGAAAATGAACTGCGGTAAAATCCCCTCGCTGCACTAGTGTGCTCTCATCCAAGTGGATGATCATCGCAAGAGGAAACACACACAAACATAGCACGAACACAAACAAGCAAGGGTGAGCTAATTATATAAAAAAAAACATACAATTAACAGTATATAACATACTAGGGTAAACTCCAATCAAAGCAGTTTAAAACATACATCCTAACATGTTGAATATTAGACTTGACTCGTCCGGACTTTAGAATGATAGTTGAGCTATGACAGGTCTTGTACTCGTGGTGGCTTATGAAACTTGGGTTCCCCACCCTACCACACTCATGAGGTTAGCCTGTTTTGGGCCTTTAGGCATACTAAAACCCCCAAGACTAAGACCTCCCGCTACTCCTCACCACATGGTGCAATCCTCTCTACGTGAGAAGAAAAACCATTAGAGTTTCAAGATGACCCCCAAGACTGAGCTTCTACTCTCATTCTAAACACTAAGAATCTCACCAGAGATTCTACACAGATGGAACTTGGTTTACAACTTGGATCATATTTCCATCACTTTATAATCATACACTTTTTGCTACAATCCACATACTTATTTGAACATCACAATACAATACTATAGATGCTAAAGAATGCTTCAAAAAAAGCAAAGAACACACTAATCAAGCGCAACACAAGAGAAAATTCAGAGAACTAGGACTAACACTTGTCACACAGCGTACCACCCTCGCATGGCGAGACTGACGCTTTTCGCATAGCACACCCATCCAGCTCGCCTTGCGAATTAAGTCTGAACAAGTATCAGACATTTGGTCTCTCACATAGCGTACCCAGGTCGCAAAGCGAGAGACGAAACAAAGGTCAATCCCTTACAAGGAATCGCTATGCGAAACAACTCGCATAGCAAGTCTGCATAATTTGCAAAACGCCCAATTCTGCAGATTATGCCCACTTGCACCCTCTAGACCAATTCTAGTCCTCTTTCCCATTTTCTAAGACCTCTAGATCGTGATTATGTCCCAGTTAAGTCTGTTTATGTGATATCTAACATTCCTCTAATGATTTTCAAGTGATCAAAACTCAGTTCACTCTCTAGAACATCTAAATCAACAACCTAATGACCTAAGATCCATTCTACTGTTTTAACATGTTTTAGATCTTCCTTATGTCCTTAACAAGTTACATTTAACCCATCTAAGTTGTCCAAACTGTCCTATTGTGCTCTAGACCCCAAATGCCCAATTTCAATACCTCACTTCCCTTGAATTAACCTAAAACTTCTGCCTAACTGTTGAACTGTTTACCAAATTAACACTAAATAGAAATCTCACCCCATCCCCTTCCTACATGTTCAATTTACAACCCTTTCGTTCATCCAAATCGATTCCCAAACAAACCACTACAGTCTCATCAATCACACATCTCAGTTTATAACATCCAATATGCTTAAAATATAAAATACAATTAAACAACACATTAGTTCATCAGTCACATGTATACCCATTTATAAAACAGATTCAAACAAAACAAATTTAAAAATTATAACTAGCTCCCCTTACCTTGTAACAACAGTACAACTCAGTTCACAACAAGACCTCAACAGTGCCTTACACAACCATCACACAGCAAGACCCTACAACCCACTAAAGTGGAGACAAAAACATCTCTTAGAGTTAGAATAGGCAGAGAATCTAAAGGAGAAAACTGCTGGCTACATTCAAATAGCAAAATTGCATGTCCTAGGTTCAAGAGAAATGGAAAAATAGAAAAAAATGACTTACCCGCCCAAGACAAAAATTAATCGGATGGATGGGAAGCCCTCGACTCGGGGAACACAGGAACACCACCTATTTGACAATGCAATGGTTGAAATTTGTGAAAAGGTAGAGAGAAGATAGAGTAAAAAGAAGAAGAACAGAGTTTAGAGAGAGGTTGGAGTTTAGGCCAATGAACCAGACATCTTAAAAATCTTCTACTTTTAATGGTCAGTGCACTTTAATAGGAAGGGTTTGGTCTCATTAGCTTAAAGCACTGCTTAGCCATTTCCTTATTTTTTAGCACATTACAATATTCTATTTTTAAAACAAATAGGTAAACGAGTGAATTGAGTCTCTAAAAATATATAACAACAAAATAGATATGGGTAAAAAGATAAATTAATAATATCAAATGAGTAAAAAATCATCTTTTGAAATATTTGTTGGCAAAAGAAACACAATTAATGATGGAATTTTTTTAATATCTTATTATACTATAAAATGAATTTCTTAGCATTTTTTTTTATTTTACTCGCAATATGTACAAAATAAAGATAAATTAACAATGTCAAATAATTAAAAAATCACCTTTGAAACACTTGCCAGTAAAAAAAAATGGATGATAAAATAAATTTATTATTGTTTTCTTTTCTTATATTATAATAGATAAATAATATAACAAAATAAATATAAATAAAAAATAAATTAATAATATCATATAATAAAAAAAATATTTTTTAAAATAGTTATCATTAAAATAAACATAAATCATAAAATAAATTATTAATATTTTTTTCTTATATTTTAATATATAATGAGAAATGAACTTTAGTGTCTGGTCGAAAATTTAGTCATTTGACTCAAAATAGGAATAGTCATTTAAAAGAAAAAGTAATTACAAATCGACTTATTTTCTCATTTTTCAATAAATCAGTGACTGTTTTTCATTCAAAATTGTTCTCAAATTACTATTTTACTATTTCTTATTTAGACAATAAATTCTTTAAAGAATACAATTATTTCGTTAAAATTGATTAAAAAGTAGTTTATTAATTGTATTTAAGGTTGTTATTGATATACGTGAAAATTAATGTAAATATATATGCAATTAAGTAAACGAGAACTCTCGTCGCTTAATCAAGTCAAAAGTTTTGAAAATGACAAAAGTGTAGAAAATTCGAGTTAAAAGTAAAATTCACCTATCTTTTTCAATAGTAGAGAAGGGAAAACAGTGAAAAAATAACGAAGAATACTTGTTTTTATTTCTTTAAATTTTAAAATAAATCAATATAATTTTTTAAACTCAATTATATTATATTTCTTTTAACATATCAAGCCTATTTTCCAGTTGATATTGAAAACAAATGTGTTACACGATATTATAATTAGCATAAAATATTTTATGTTTCATACGTTAAAAGATATAATATAATTAAATTAAAAAAATGTATTTATTTATTTTTAGAATTTAAAGATCAAAATCTAGTTGAAAAAAAAACAAATTTTAATTTCGAATCAAATTGGAGACTAAAAAAATACTTATTCTTCATTTTTAACGGAAAAATAAAATAATAATATAATAATATATAAAATTATAAATAATTAAATAAGGTCAATATGCGACAGATCTGATTTACGTTAACCCTGTCACTGTCCTTTGATCTTACAACCCCAACACAGACAGAGAAACTACTGGCGCATGTTAGAAACATCGCTGACCTGCCACGACCACCCCTGTTATCGTGCGCTGTCTCTCTCTCTCTTACATGAGGAGCCATTGCCTCCATGGGAACCAAATTACAGAAGCGGAGACTCCGTGAGTCGCAGAACCCTCCCATGGCCGCCGCGGTTCCTCCGCGGCGCAAGCCTCGGTCCTACGTCACGCTCTCCATGCTTCTCTCCGCTGTCCTCGTTGTTTCCGTCATCGCTCTCTTGGTCCTTTCATCGAACAATTGGCGCGCGTTCCAAAGCAGGCCTTCCTATGGAACGGTCACTGTCGTCAATGTGTTTCCTCATGATCCAGAGGCCTTCACTCAGGTCAACCTTTTTCTTTCGTTGTTTGAGTTAGTTTACAACTTGATCACTTGTGTGTCTATCTATACAAATTATCCCTTTGAGAGATGAACTTGATACTCTAATCTGATGACTTCGATTTTGGTGCATTTTCTGTGTCAAAATTGTTGTAGTGTTTGATCAATCAGAACTTACGATCAAGGTTTTTGAAAACAGTCCGCTACTGCTAGGATTGAATTGCAAGCTATAGGACTGGAGTTCCACATTGGAAATTTAAGATTGTAGTGTGGGGTTTATTAGGCCTTCGGTTCTCCGACTACAACAACTAGTTGTACCGGACTTGAATGCATTTGTCTGTAATATTTGGTAATATCAAGAAATGTGGCTAAACCTTGCTTTATATATAACTTTCGCTACACAGGTACATAAGTCAACAATTTTATCATGGATGGTAATCTATGATTGGATGACTGTGTAAAGATCATACTGTGTTTTCTTCGGTAGTTTTATTTTCAAGTAGTTATTTCTCAGGCAACTAGCTCATTTGGAGAGTGAATGCAATGAGAAATCTAGGTATTTTAGTTGGGAAAAGTAAGAGATTTGTTGGAAAGAATTAGCCCTTGGTTAAATATCTTATTATTAAAACCATGTATTTATTCTGTGAAGAATGTTTACATAAAAGAAGCTGTCACAAGGACTCTTGAAGGAATATTTTAACATAAGTTCCTTAAAGGGATACTTTTAAGTATAGTGGATTTCAGTTAATTTCGAAGAAACTGTTGGCTTCTGCACAAAACGAAGATAAGAAATGTATAAAAGAAAAACTGAATTCAGTGTTGGATGCAAGAACATATGGAGCACATTGTCTTCCTGGTAAAAATGAATGTTGAGCTTTATGCTGAGGAGACATTTTGTGAAATTATTAGTTGAAGTGCACACTGCTTTGTTAATGAAATGCATGTTGATTTGAGTATTATTTGTTTTGTTACTCAAAAATGGTTGTCTCATGTTTTGATTTCAGGGCCTTGTTTACGATAGAAATGACACCTTATTTGAGTCAACTGGTCTTTATGGGAGGGTAATAGTACTCATCTTTCCCTACATTTCCTTTTTCTTTCTCCCTGCTTTCTTTATGACCTTTTCTAATTAGATTTTTGCCTCACTCTTTTCCTTTTTAAATTTGCAGTGGGATAAGAAATTATGTATTTTTTTATTGTAAATCTCTCACCATCCATCTTTACCTCAATTTGCTCAAAAAATGGTTATATAATTTATTTGAGGGTTAATCTTGGGCACTGCTCTAGGTTGCTACCTTCTGACCTGGTGGTGGTCATGGGTTTCCACAAAATAAACTACTTGGTGCTGGGTGACTTTGCACATCCGGTCCTCCCCATACCCAACAATGATAGGAGACTTGTGCACTGGGACACCCCTTAATGATCATAAGATTTGGTTTGGAATGGATAATATTAATGTAAAATTGAGCGTTTGACCTTTCTGTGTATATTAGGTTAGTGAACTAGAGTAGCGTCTCTGTTGCCTTTTTTAATTTGCTCATCTGTCTTGAGATACTGATAAAATAATAAGGACTCTTTACTCTGGATATTTGCTCTTGCAAGTCTTATTTTTGGCTACTCATTCTCCTGGTAGAGTGTAAACACATATTTGATATTTCTCATTTATAAACCATCTGGAAATTCATATCTCCCCTGGGGTCAAATGACTCAAATCCTTTGTCTGGACCCTTACTCTTAACACGATTAACACTAATGATAATGACACTTTACTGAAGCACAGACCTCTCAGTGGTTGTTGGTGGTCCCAGCATTAGAACTCCAGATAATAGTAATACAGTACAATTGCCATCTATTGGATAAGACCAACATTTTTTCAAGTTCTATTTATCCTAAAATTAATCACGATTAGGTTTATTTTCTAATTACATTCTAATCTTTGTTTTATATGCCTACAACTAATATTTCTTATTCTGTGAAATCTTGTATTTTAACATTTTAATTATTTCTTGTTTCAGTCCTCTGTCCGCAAAGTTTCCCTTCACACCGGGAAGGTACAAATTGATCCATTTCTTGAACTCTGATGTACCTTTTCCAATGCCTAGGTTATTTGGTTTTCTAATTACTCTACAATTGTATGAATAAAAATTGGTGGAAAACAAGCTATGCAGTTTGTGCAGTATGAGACAAGTTCTTATGTGTGTCTACTTGTATTTTGGGACGAGAGACAGTTTCTCCGACAAGAAATATTGCACTTGTTATATCATATGAACAGAAGGATAAACATGTACTCTGTTAACTTACCTGTTGGTTTGGATGTACATGTTATGTGGATAAGGTACATTTGTAGAGCTCAGAGGGATTAACCACACTAATAAAAATATATGCATGAGTTGGCTTCAAAGTAGATGACTATAATTGTGCATCAAGGATTTATAAACTATAGTGTGCTTGTGACATAAAACACAAAAATTATGGTGATAATTGATACGTGCCTTTCTGATGAAAAAAGGATATTTTACTTATTAATCATGGTAAAATATATGTTATTGGTATCAATGTAGCATGCTCATTATTAACTAAACTAATACAAATATATGCATGAGCTGGCTTCAGAGTAGATGACTATAATTGTGCATCAAGGATTTAGAAACTATAGTGTGCTTGTGTTAGGGAACTAATTGTATATAGTAGAAGGAGAAACGTTACCCAGCCTAACTGCCAAGGCAGTTAGGTAAGTCAGTATAAAAAAAGGGGTGGGTTGGTCGGTGAGAGGATAGTTTTGGAGTATTTTTTGCGGGAACTCTTGTAGTTCTTTGGAGAGAGGTTAAGCTCTCTGAGTACCCTGTACTCACCATTCTTGTTGATTCTTTTCAATAAAAGGAGGCTGTATAATTCAGAAGATCTGTTCTGTGTTGTGTTTCTAGTGCTATTCATAGGTTCTTGATTAAAAGAACCTATCATTTGGTCCTACCTGCCGGATCCAATAGGAGGAGAACCAGTGATGGGTAGCGAGACGGAGGGAAGACTGGATAACTTGGAGATCACGGTGGAGGGAATCAAAGAGGAGACCGCTGCGATCAGACGTGACCTACAACAAATGATGAGGTTGATGGGGGGAGGTCAAAATATTCAGGAAGGTGGCACGGAAGGGAGTAGCAACTCTGTGAATGATAACCCCGAAAGACGTGACTATGGGGGAATACCACAGAATTGGCGGAAAAGGGTGGAATTGCCATCGTTTGAAGGGGTGGAGCCGCATAGTTGGATTAACAGAGCGGAAAGGTTCTTTGACATCCAGAGGGTGGCTGAGGAGGATAAGGTTGAACTCGCCTACATTAGCATGGAAGGAAGCGCGAGTTATTGGTTCAAATATTGGAATGAAAAAACCAAGAATCGTTCTTGGTTGGGATTGAAAGCTGGGCTGATTAATCGCTTCAGAGGTGGGTTCAGGGGCACCGTTTACGAACAGATGGCAACGTTGAGGCAAGATGGGACGGTGGAGGATTATGTAAGGAGCTTTGAGACACTTTTGGGTCAAACCCAGGGGCTATCGGAAGAGCTGATATTGGGATTCTTCTAGCGGGGTTACGAGAAGAGATCAAAGGCCAAGTAAGAATCCAAGATCCTCCAGATTTGATGATCGCGGTAAGGGTGGCGAGGGATGTTGAAGACGCCATGAACCGAGCACGCGGAGGAGTGTGGAACGCGGAGAAAGCGAATTCCATGAGCACGCGAGTCGCTTCGACAGTCGTTAGAAGCGACGGTGATCGTAATTCCACGACGCGGACCGGTGGGGCAGAGGGAGTTGGTACGACCAGAAGAGAGGGAGCCTCAACGACAAGTAATGCCCATGCGATATGTAATACCACATCGGGAGATGATAACAGGGGAAGAATGGTTAGAAACTTACCTTATCCAGAGTTTCTGAAGAGGCGGGAAGAAGGAAGGTGTTTCCGATGCGGCGGACCATTCGCTCCGGGTCATCGATGTGCGGAGAAGAGCTTAAGGGTCCTGTTACTAGCGGAAGACGAGGAGGAGGAATGGGAGGAAAACGTTAACCTGGAAGCAAAAACCCTGGAGCTGTCGGCATGTTCGGCGGAGGGGCTGACGCCTTCCAAGACCCTGAAGTTGACTGGGTTGATAGGGGAGAGAAGAGTGGTAGTCCTGATCGATAGTGGGGCCAACCACAATTTCATTAGCCGGAAGGTGGTGGAGGAACTGAGGCTTCCGATAACAGAAACGACCACATACGCGGTGAGTTTGGGTGACGGGTGTAAGAAGTGGACCAGGGGGCGATGTGAAAAGGTGGGATTGAAGCTGGGTAATGTGAAGGTAGAGGAGGACATGCATGTGTTTGATCTCGGTGGAGTGGATTTAATATTGGGTATTGCATGGTTGGCAAAACTGGGTGAGGTGGTTATTAACAGGAAAGAAATGTCTATGCAGTATGTGGTGGATGGAGAGAAGAAGAAAATCTACGGTGACCCAGCCTTGGCAGTACAGCTGGTTGACACAGATGCACTTACAAAAATAATGGACGTTGAGTCATGGTTTCAGTTTTGGGAAATGTGCATAGTGGAGCAGGGGACAGGCGGTGACGAGTTGGGCGAATTGACTAAAGCTCCCTGCACGGTGACAGCGGATGGGGAAAATAGCTTTTCGTTTATAATTACCCGAGGCAGCAAGAATATACCCAATATTTCACGTTCCCCAACTAAAGAAGGTTGTGGGTGAGAAGAGGGTTGAGAAGGAACTTCCAGCTGAATTACAAGCCTACCGACCCATGTTTTGGCTGGATTTTTGACAGAAGGACAAGGCAGCTGGAGTAAGAAGAAATACCTCAGGTGTTGTTAGAGTGGCAAGAAGGGGACAAGATGGTGGCCACCGTGGGAAGACGGGGCAACTAAAAAAAGAGCACTTTCCGGTATTGAACCTTGGGGACAAGGTTGTTGGGGGAAGGGGAGTAATGTTAGGGAACTAATTGTATATAGTAGAAGGAGAAACGTTACCCAGCCTAACTGCCAAGGCAGTTAGGTAAGTCAGTATAAAAAAAGGGGTGGGTTGGTTGGTGAGAGGATAGTTTTGGAGTATTATTGTTTTGCGGGAACTCTTGTAGTTTTTTGGAGAGAGGTTAAGCTCTCTGAGTACCCTGTACTCACCATTCTTGTTGATTCTTTTCAATAAAAGGAGGCTGTATAATTCAGAAGACCTGTTCTGTGTTGTGTTTCTAGTGCTATTCATAGGTTCTTGATTAAAAGAACCTATCAACTTGTGACACAAAACACAAAAATCATGGTGATAATTGATACTCACCTTTCTGTTGAAAAAAGG
This sequence comes from Vigna nakashimae, assembly GCA_034642375.1. Classification (NCBI taxonomy): domain Eukaryota; kingdom Viridiplantae; phylum Streptophyta; class Magnoliopsida; order Fabales; family Fabaceae; genus Vigna; species Vigna nakashimae. The sequence goes on from CM067768.1 coordinate 28,430,632, forward strand.
ATATTTGACTTATTAATCATGGTAAAATATGTTATTGATATCAATGTACCATGCTCATTATGTTTTATAAGTGTTGGAAACTATTGAGATTATTCTAAATTTTGTAGACTCATTATTTTTGCAGGTTGAGGACATACAGAAGATGGATAGTTCTATATTTGGTGAAGGTTTAACTCTCTTCAATAATAGGTGCGAAAGGCAAATTTTGTTGCATTTTACTTTGTTTTTTAGTTGTGCTGATAGATTAGCTAACTTTGGAGTTGATACTAGGCAGGATTTTGTCTAGTGGGACATGACACTGAGTATTATTGGTACTGATGTTTTTAGGAATCAAATTTGGGTTTCCTTTTCTCATATTCTCCTAGTGGAGAATTCCATGAGTTTTGGTTGATGTCCCCTCATGATTTGTTTGTATGTATCTTTTCTTTTCTTTTTTATTTCAGGGCTAGCTGTATTATTATTGGACTTTGGTATTTCCACTTTTGTTGAGATGCCATTGTTCATGTCATATATTCCAGTCATATATGATTCTATGTATGTGTGTGTGTATATATATATATATATGTGTGTGTGTGTGTGTGTGTGTATGTATGTATATATGTATGTATTTATATACACACTTTCTTTTTATGTAGTCTACTAAGCTTGTAGTGATTCTGTTGCCAACGAGTTTTAGGAGGTGGAAAAGAAAGAGCGGGAAAATGTCCGCATATCTTATGAAGTGTTTCTTGAATATAATAGTCTCATGTTAGAGAATGGAGGGTACATGAGAGAAGAAAGGAGAAACAGAGAACTTAACTGCTAGTCAGTTAAGTGGGTTTGGGAAAGAGGCTTATATAAGGACCTCTTTGTTGTATCAGTTAGTTAGTTAGACATTTGTTGAATTGTGACCGGTCTTAGCACCTGGTGAAGGAGGTTAAGCTCTTGGACTATCTTGTATACTAGTTTCTTTCTTGTGAATACACACCCATTATTCATCTCAAACTCTGTAGTATTTGTCTCGGTGAGGGTACGAGTGCGAGTGAGTTAGAATTCCTACCTGAATCTCTAACATCTCAGCTGTTTCCTTTCAAAGGATAGGACTTTGTTATGCATCTTAAGCGCCAGTATTTTTTTTGTGATAGACATGAAAACTACAGTGACTGCCAAGTTTTCTCTTTTCTGCTATGTTGCAATTATTCTCATTGCTTCTAGATGTCGTAGAGGATGTTTACTTCAATTATATCTTAATTTTTTTTTGGGTGTGATTAAGACATTAAGTTATTCTCACCCTGATATTTGATGTTTGGATTGGTTCCAGTATATTTATTTGTTGTACTTTTTGTAGGCTGTTGCAAGTAACTTGGTTGCAGAAAGCTGGTTTCATTTACGACCCAAAAAATTTAAGCCAAGTTTGTTGCTTCACCTTCCGTCTCTTCTAATCCTTTCTGAATCATTCTCTATTTTGATTCTACTAGATTCTGGAGGAAAATGACTGCACTATCAAACTATAGGAGATTTGAAAGCATTTTTTTAATTCTGCATTATTTTATAAATATTTCGCCTAAAAGTTTATACTGTATAACCTCACATACCATTTCCATTTTAAATTTATTACAATCTTAAACTGATTTGCTTCTTGGCAGCTACAACGTGAAATTTTATTAACATTTATGCTAGAAGTAATATAAGTGATTGCATGGTTATATAAGTGATTTTAGCTTGATATATGTACAAGCTGGTTGGGTTTAATCTGAACAGTATAATGCTGAGTTGGTCCCCATGGTGTTGTTTACATGAAATTTGTGAATATCAATCTTGTATTTGTTGTTTCAAAATTTTTCCTGAGATGCTATCATCAGCTATAGACGAATGCCCCAAATTGCCTGTTATCATAGCTAGCCAAATTCAAATAGTATATTTTTACAATTTCTGTAGACAGGGACATTTAATCATGATATGAAAGATGGTTGGGGTCTGGCAACTGATGGAAAAGTCTTGTTTGGAAGTGATGGCAGTTCAACATTGTATCAAATTGATCCTCAAACGTTTAAAGGTTTGTCCGTTCAATAAAGTTATATTCCTTTCCTTTCACCAATTAAGTGCATAACCCCTTTCTCAACTGTTTTATGTTCATCTTTCAAACTTGACAGTACTTTTTTGTTTGCTTTGCATTTTCATGGAACTTACCCTCCTTGTTGTAGCTTTATCAAAACAAGTTGTCCACTATAAGAGTCATGAAGTATACAATCTCAATGAATTGGAATACATTAATGGTGAAATTTGGGCAAATGTTTTTATGGTATATCTTTGTCTAATCAATCATGATGTCTATGGCCCAAGATTCTATGTTTGGCCTAATGGTTTGAAGTTGACCCTTCTTTTTGTGTAGACTGACTGCATTGCGAGAATCTCTCCCAATGATGGCAGTGTTCTTGGATGGGTTCTTCTCCAAAATTTAAGGTGCCTTTTTCTTTCTCAGTTGAAAAATAATTTCTTACTGCTATTGTGTATGTTGATAATATAATTTGTGAATTAAATCCCAAGGTAGTTAAAGATTAGTTGACGTCAAATTGGACCTCAATGATTATTCATTTCATGACATCAAATTGGTGCTACTAAATGGTTAACTTTTGCATTATTTTGATGCCAAAGTTATTATCCGAGGGTCATTGATTAATAATCCTTTTGAGAAGCAAACTGATACTGTCTAGTATTTTTGTCCACTTACATGAAGTTACATTTAGTCTATATCATGTGCAGGAAAGGACTTATGGAAGCTGGAAATAATGTAAGGAGTCTGTACCTTTTGATATCAGGAGATAAGATTTTTGTCCTGTTATTCAGTGCAAATATTACATTTTTATGCCTCAGCTATGATTTAAGAACAGCAAAAAATAAAAACCCTCTTTAAACTGCTAATCTTCCTTAGTTTCTCTTTTGGGATTATAGCCATTAGAAGTAGCTGTTGCACTAATGTTATCTTTTATATTTTAGAATATTGATGTTTTGAATGGGATAGCATGGGATGATGAACAAAAACGTATTTTTGGTAAGTTCTTGTCTTATTAATTCAATTCTCAATTCTCAATTTGTCATTCCTGCATATTATTTCCATTTCAACCCATCTGAGACTTTTTCCTTTTTAAATATTGGTACTATCAGGCATGGCATATGCTGAAAAAGAAATGATTTTATCGTAAAATCCACCTGTTAGTCGTGTGTTTGGATTTCAACTAGAAAAGGTTCAAACCGTGGTTTTGTAGTTATCTTTTATCAACTCAAAGAGATGCTGACTACACGTTTTTAAATTCACATTTTGTTATTAGCTGAAAGTGCATAATATATTTTTTGTTCCTCTATCTAAAATATCTAAAGTTCAGTTTTAATCCCTCTAATTTCTTCTGTGTTTTCACACACATTTTTTTTTGTGATTAGTTGAATGGGTATAATATATTTTTTTTTCTCTAAAATATTTAAAGTTCAGTTTTATTTCTCTAAATTTTTTTTTGTGATTAGTTTTTTTTCTCTAAATTCTCGTCTCTTTATTCCTTCTTATTTTGAAATGCACCACTTTTAGTTTTCCAAAATTTATCTAAATAATTTTTTTCTCCTATATGAAGTGTAATATAAACTACTTAAAGGACTAAAAATGATATTTCAAAATTAGAGAACTAAGAACGAACAAAATTTTTAGAAGAACTAAAACTGAACTTAACTATTTCTTGTCTATCCTAGTTTAAAGTGATATATTCTGTAAAGTGTTATCTAAACCACTTAGAAGATGACAAGTTTTTATGCTAAAATTAATATAAAATACTCATTCCAATGTGATCAGAATATCGATTTTCGTATTGGGATATAATTCTCAACACTCTTATGTTTTTATCTTAGCATTTTATATCTATTTATAGATAAATTATTTGTTCATTACATGGTGTATTTTTTTCCTTTAGATTTTTTAATGACAATATCTTCTCCATTAAATTTAAATAATAATTTACCATTTTATATTTGTGCTAATTTTAATAGGTCAAATGCCATGTTCTTTTTCCATGTAAGAGTTGTCTAGTATGTATCAATGAATGAACGTTGATGTTTTTGCCTCTTCCCTTTTTTCCATTTACAACTCAAATAAAATCACGTAACATGTCTTTGCTTGCAGTGACTGGGAAACTATGGCCAAAGCTGTATGAAATAAAGGTCTCTCCTGTAAAGAAACCAATTGAAGATGGGATCATTGAGCAGCTTTGCTTGCGTAGGCCTTTCAAATATCCATGATTGGTTTTAGCTATTTCTGCTCTGCTTTCTGCAATATACTTGGGAGAATGCAGCAGCTGAACTTAGTTTTGGAATGGTATATATTATGACACTATCATTTTCAATTCAGTTGGTAGAATGCTGCCTCCTTCATTACCTTTTATATTATCATTCTTCTATAGCAGGTAAAGAATTTTAGTTTAGTAGTTCACTAAGAGAGAGGTCAATCAATCTGTGTATGATACGGTTGGTTTTGTAAGTAGCCGGAAAGTGCTATAGAAAAGGAAATTTTAGATGTTATTTTGTATTGCAAAAGGATAGAATGAAACAATCAAAACAAAAGAATGAATGATGTCTTCAGAGGTTGAGGTGTCCTCATTCAAAGACTATTGGTTCAAGTAAAGATTGAGTTTTAGCATATTGATGAAGTTTTTCGTTTGATTGTGTTTTGCCTTTTTTTGGCTGTTCTAATATACATAGAATTCAAATATTTTTCCCCCACTTGACGTCTGTTTCATGCTTAAAGGTTTTACTGTGATTCAAAGTCCGGTTTATTGTTAGATATATATATCTTAACTTATTTTAAATATTTTCATTTTGATAATTTTTCAAAAAATTACTCCAAAAAGGAAACAAAAAATTCCCACTTTTGTTTATGCTTGTGAGAAGGATTTTGACATCAAATGACGGAGTTTGAAAGTAACTAATTTATTTTAAATAACTTTATAATTTTGCAATCAAACTTTTATGGTATTTATTCGTGTTAATTTCCTTTTTTTTTAGGTTATATTTTAGGAGTTTTGAGATGCTTGATTTGTGTATTATTTTCTCACATTATAATTTATTTATTTAGTTATTGAACTATTAAAATTATTTAAAACAAATAAAAATTGAGCGTCAAAGTCAACTAAATTCAATGCATTCATGTGAGTATTTTATTTGGACATTTATTCCACTTATAAAAATGTTAAACTATTTAACAAAAATAAACACTGAACAAAAGTAAAGATTAAATTGACTTTTTTTGCCTTTATCTTTCACCATAAATCTACAACAGAAATTATTTTCCGTCTTAATATGAAAAATAGTTTCCATAAAGTTTTACAATTTTGAATTCAATTATACAATTTTTATGGAAACATATTTTGAATTTGATTATAAAATTAAAACACATTTCAGATTTAAAAATATATTTCAAAATTTTTAGATTGCATAAGTATCTTAGAATTACAAAATTCAAAAGAAATCTAAATTGTGAAATTCAAAAATATATTTTTAAATTTAAAAGATATATTTTAAATTGTATGATCTAAAATATATTTTTAAATTATATAATCTAAAATAAATAGATTATACGATATAAAATATTTTAAACCATAATTTACAATAAATTGATAATGTTCATGTTGAGTTTGGAGAAGAACCTATAGTTGAAGAAAGGACAAAAAGACAATGCAAAGTTGATTATCCTAAGGTAGACACTCTACAATGGCAGAAGAAAAATATTTTTTTTTTAGCTTCCTTATTAAGTAGATAACTTATTGCACCCCAATCTAGATGTTATGCACGTTAAAAAAATGTTTGTGACAATATAGTGTTTGCATTATTGAATGATAGTACAAATTATAAATGCAAAGACAATCTAAAGACAAGAAAGAACTTACAACTTTTGGGTATTAGACCAGATTTATGGCCTGATGAGAATGGTAGATATCTTCTTGCTATATATACATCGTCAAAAGTAACTAATGATATGTTTCTCAAAACTTTGAAGAAAATAATTGTACCTAATGGTTACTCAAAAGGCATGACTCACATGTGTTGATTGATCAACTTCTTCCTTTGGTAATGAGAAAGACACTCCCTAAAGAAGTGTCCTCTATTTTGATTGATCTATGCTATTTTTTGGAAAATTATGTAATAAAGTTTTGAAGATATATGAACTTGTTTAATTACAAGATAGAGTTGTCCTCACATTGTGTCACAAAGAGATGTTATTCCCTCTTTTTTTCATTGTGATGGTTCATTTGATTGTTCATTTAGTAGAATGGATGTATCCTATTGAAAGGTACTTGGGAAAATTGAAGTCTTATGTGCGTAATAAAGCACAAGTTGAAGGCTCAATAGCTGAAGGGTACATGGCTAAAGAGTGCTTAATCTTTTATTCTAGATACTTAAATGAAATTGAGACTGTGTTTAATAGATTGTGTCGTGTTAATGATGAACCAAACATTAGCCCTTCTACTATAAACACTTTGTTCCCACCGGTCATAAAAGCAGTTGAAGGTTTCACTTATTTCACTCTATCTGCAAAGGAAAAGTTACAAACACATCGCCATATCCTAATGAACAATGCCATAGTTGAGCATTTCTTTAGTAACTATGATCACTTCATATGTTAATTAGTCTTTTTTGGAAAGTAACTATGTATACTTTCGACACATCTTAGAGACACTGTACAAAGACAATTGAGAAATTGGACACGATTCTCATCTTTGATAAACAAGAGAGTTCATAAGGAATTTGCATATTGGTTTTCATGTCATGTAGGTATATTTATACCATTGAACATTGATTTCTTTCTATATTATAATTGATAATTGGCATGAACATTTTTTTTCCTTTTAGATAAGGAATGACTCAACTAGCCTCAAATCAACTAATTTAAAATTCTTAGCCATGAGTTCGATTGATTGTGCAAAGCGATATAATGCTTACAATGTTAACATATTCAAGTTTAGGATATTGGAACGTGACTTATGGCTTAACACACAAAATTAGTGGAGTGTTTAGTACATTTAGGACAAAGAGTTATACATTGAAATAATTAAAATAAACTATCATGGTCGTTTCTCAGTTGTCTTGTTCAAATGTATGTGGACTAATACAACTACTTCTAAAAGGATTGTGATTGATGAGTTGGGATTTACAAATGTATGTTTTGGACGCTTGATTCATACCAGTGATAATGATGATGAACCATACATTCAGACATTAGAAGCACAAATGGTATACTACCTAAAAGATGAGTTTGATAAAAATTGGTGCATCCCTATAATAAAGCCTAAAATTATACAACATAGGTGAAGATAATGTTGACAATTTTTTTTGAATGCGAACCATTTCAACAACAAAACTTAGAAATATTATTTGCAGATGAAAGAAATATACCATTAACAAGGTTTTAATTTTAAAAAACAAGGTTTTAATTTTAATTGTTAGTTATTATATATTTTCTTATTATAATTATTTACTTATTCATTACGTTATATAGGTGGTTTATGTTTTGTTTATGTAATTGTTTGTAGAGCACCGAAAGATGGAGAGAATGACAATTAACAACAAGGACACACAATTGAATACATTCCAAAGTTTCTCTTGTACATGGGTCATGTAGTTAATCATCTACCACCACTTTAAAGTGAAGTTTTTCAAGTCCAATCCTCTTCCTCTCTATCTGTCTCTCAAAGAAGTAAGTTTCCTTTATTGCATGTTCGATTATAGTTTTTTCATGTTGTTGTAATTTTATGTCATTAATTTATTTGTAGGAACATTGAAACTCAAGCTACCTTCGACGAGCCAAACCCTATCCACTCTTGCATTTCTCCAGCTCCCAAATCCAACTGCAAATGATTGGTTTCTGCAGCCCCCAAATGAAGCTGTCGTTCATTCACCTGTTCAAGTTGGAGTAAGTGTTATGATCCTCTGTATAGTACAGATTAAAAGAGAACTTTGAGATATTTGTTATTTTATATAAATTAAATACAATTAGGTAAGTGTGAGTTGGAAGTTTTTGTGGTGGATGTAACATTGTTTAAGATACAAGTAAGAAATATAAGATTAGTCATTAAAATTTAAACACAAGTACAGAGCCATGAATGCAAAATTTCCATGTATTTCTCCAAGTTCTATACTACATTATAAGCAGCACTAAAATTCTAGCCATTAAAGAAAGACAACACAGCTAAGATGAAGCTAAAAAATAATCTCCAAGAAACTATATATATGCACAGATGAAGCAATGAAGCATATGAACTTGCAAGGTAGCTCTGATGTTGTACTGAAAATGGTTTACATGATTAAACATGCATTGGGTTTGTCATCATTTGGGTTGGGGAGTGCTTGTTCAATGTTTTTCACATACCCAGATGGTGCCTTCTTGTCATCTGCTTGTGCCATGTTGGGATATGCCACCAAGTTGTACTAAATGTAAGGCCAAAACTCAGCTCTTTTTCTGACACAAGACAAAACTTAGATATGTACTACTGTAATAAACTTAAAGAAGTAAATATTAGTATTGTTTATTCAGATAAAACTGTAATAAACTTAAAAAAGTACTCATGATATAGTGTATATGCTGATTTACCACGATAAAAGGTGAAAATAGTAAGAACAGTAAGGTATATTTTTCATAATTCCTTGAAAAATTTGAAACTGAGAGTGATTATAAAGAAGAAAGATATACACATACGATTTAGGAGCTCATGAAAACCTGCATTGGTTTGCATTTCTTTTTTGGGGTGGAAACTGAGAACTAGTCAGAAAGGAAATAGAGAGCACCCATTTTGTTGGTTCTTTTTTAGCACAAAAAATGAATGAAGAACTAAAACAGAAGTTTGAACTAGGCATTTGTCTCTAATTATGTTGTCTTCATAAATATGTGACTTGATTTGACTTCAGGCTGCATGACTCCCCTGAAAGTTCATTTAAATCTCCTTTCTTTGAGCTACTGATTCACACAAATATTACTAAAACCATTTCCTGTGGAGTGGTTCTTTGTTGTTGTATTGTTCTTCCCTTGTCCCCTAACAAACCAAAATTTAGATGGTGATCAATCACAAGGGTGACCTCTAATTCCCTATTGAAGTCAATCTCTGTTTGTTCATTGATGTGTTGGCTACTGCTATGAATTTGTTGGGTTTGGTCTTGTATTTCTTTTTCTCTATTTACGGGTATTAATTGTAATTGGAATATTCTTGAGATTGAAATGGAACAGTGTGAATAATGTGTTACTTAAAATTCAGTGATTAGTACTAGTAAATTTGAATTTGATTTGAGTAAAATGTGATGGTTAAAAGGATATAGATTTGGTAATGGAGATATAGAGAAAAGAAATGTATGTAAGAATGTGTTAAAAGAGATTTTAGCAGTGTCTGCATTAGTTGGAGGTAGACATCTGTGTGCTATCATGGTCTAGGCTTCCATAAAAGCCAGTTTAATTTAATTCCTTTTTTATTTTTTTTTTGTTCAGAAGAATTGCCCTGAGTTTGGGGATCATCATTTCAAATATGGAAAATGAGGTGTCTGCTTGTAATATTACTTTTATTGTTTTATATAGAAAATGTACCGATGTCACTTTCTATCACTGCTTTAAATGGGAGGTGTTATGGAACCTGTAATTCAATGTTATGGAATTATTCATCTGGCATTTATAAGCATCATTCACAATATCACAAGTATGTACTAATTATACGTGTAAAATAAACATAAAAATAATGCTTGCTTTCAAGGCTCTCTAGATGCATTGCAAACTTAGACTTGTCTAAATTGTAAATGCATCTTCCATTAGAAACTCTATACAATATTTTGTTGATATTTGTTTAATATTCTTCTAACTTTCTATACATATACACAAATACCAAATGAAACTATTCTTCATTTACCACCTTAAGTTTGAGGAACTTCACATGTTAAGTCTAAACATGAAGATGAAAATAAAGATATTTTGTTGGAAGTGCAACAAGAAAGGCCAGCAACATATACAAGAGATCATAGTTGGTTGACTTTATTGGTAAGACACTCTACATGTATAAATGCTTGCATTATATCCTATATTAATATTTATTGCTGAATGAGTTTGAAACAAGGATATTTGACACAATTTTTGATTTCTTTACAGATGACCAATGAAGATGACAAAAAAACACTTAAAAACGAATGATGTTTGGAATTTGCCTCAGAATGAACGGATTGTTGTACGTTAGAATGATGAGTGTCAACCAATTGGAGATGGTGGAGCATTGTTGAATTAGTTCTTAGGGAGTATTGTTAGAAACTTCAAGGCATTCCCTATTTGCTACTTTACTTGGAAGAAGATTCCTAAAGAATACAAAGAAGACATAATATAGAATATCATTCAAGTAAGTAATGTAATTTTTCAATTTACAATTCAATTTTTGGGAAATTGTTGTTAATTTTTATTAAAAGTTGCTTTGAAGGCAAAGTTTGTAGTCAATTCCGATCTTCAAATAAATTACATCTTGAAATATTAACCTTAAACAGATGTGAGTAGCTGTCAGCGGATGTCAACATCTTTTGAAGGTAAAACAGATGATGGATACTCACATCCGTTGACGGAAAGGTTAATAATTTTTTTTCTTTTTATTTTTATTAGTTTATTGTTATTGTTATTTTTGAAGATATTTTAATGATGTAATTTATATGTTTTGATGTATTATTTTTTAATATATTTTTGATGTATTTTAATAATGTATTTTTAAAGATCATTATTGTTATTAGTTTATATTTATATTTTTGTATTTAACACGTGTAATTAGTTTTTAAACTTAATGTTTTTTGTATAATATATTAGTTTTTTTGTTATTCATTATGATAGTTTAATAATGTAGATATATACTTTTATATGTGATTTTTGTATTTTTTTTAATTGTTTAACAATTTTATAATTATATAAAAAATTACTTATTAGTTTAATTATATGAAATATATAATTTAATTATATTAATATTTTTATATTTATTTGATTAATTATTAATTATGTTAATGAGAGTCATTATAATGTTATAGGTGATTATTGTTTAAAATGGATGAATATATTCGTATGGATTCTCAAATTGATTCTAGTTTCATATCCGATTTCTCTTCATTCTTCAACGAAGTTGTAGAGGGAGATTTGATAAATAAATTTATTACAAATGAAATATTTTGGTCACGGGAACAATTAATTGAACGAGTAAGAAGGATGCCTTATCATTTAAGATTTGTTGTGGTAATAGTAAGATCTGACATAGCTACTGGTGTACGGGAAAGAAAAACGTTCGTCATACTTGGATGTGAAAGAGGGGGTAAATATCGGAAATACAAAGCCGATGCGGTGACTAGTGTATACGACACTCGTAAATGTGAGTGTTTGTTTAGATTAAAGGGTAAATCATGTTCAGATGGGGACGAATGGGTGTTAAAGGTGATGTGTGGACATCACAACCATGAGTTGGCTGAAACTTTAGTTGGTCACCATTATGCTGACAAGTTAAATATGAGTGAGCAGTCATTAATGGTTGATATGACAAAGAGTAAAGTTACACCTGCAAATGTTTTATTAACCCTCAAAGAAAATAATGATTAAAATGTCACAATGATTAAACAAATCTACAACGCAAGGCAAGCATATAAACAATCATTGAGAGGGTCCAGAACTGAACTACAACAACTTATGATGTTGTTGGATCATAATAAGTACATCCATTGGAGTGATAACGGTTGATTTTACGTGTTTTTGTATATATATTTTGTGAATAAATCAACTCCTTCATAGCTTTTACTGTGTTTTATCCTCAAGTTTAGTGTGTTTTCTAGTTTTCTTGTGTTTTATTTAGTATATGTTTGTTTTTACCTCTAATCTCTTTGTTTGAGTGTGTGAAATAAATGAATAGGAAGCAATTCTAGCGGAGGAAAACAAGCAATAAATCAAAGGAACATGTTTTTGGACAATGAAAGATCAATTTGAAGCAAATACCCATGTTGGACGCCTTTGGACCAAGCAGATCTGCAGAAAAAGTGAAAATGATGCAATGCTGAAAAATCAGGTTGGGCCCCCTAGTTCAGGGGGGCTGAGCGCCACCTGCACAGAAGCCAGTTTCTGCGCACTAGTCGCGCCCGGGCACCCCAGGAAGGGGGCTGGGCGTCAGTCTTCGCGCAACTCTCGTGTCGGGCGCCCCAGAAAGGGGGGCTGAGCCCGGATGGTGCTGGTGTGTTATAATGGGTTATTTAAGCATGGGTCTCGCGATTTTTAGGGGGTCTTCTCCTCCTACACTTCATTCTTCACCTAGAGAGAGTGGGAGAGGCCTTTGGAGGGTGTTTCGGGTGTTGGGAAGCTCTCCAACTCCTCCTTGGGTCTTTAAGCTTCATCAATGGTGATTTTGCCCCTTTTGGGTTGAGGAAGAAGATGGGTCACGAATTAGAGATGAAGATGCGAAGGGGAAGCGCAATTGGAGCATGGAGCAATTGCAAAGAACCTTGGGAAAGGCTATGCACACTTCTATGGTTTCAATTTCTTCCTTATCTCTTCAATTTTGTAGAACCCTAAGTTCTCCACCATGGAGGGCTTTTCCTATTTGTTGAGATTAGTTGTAAAACATGGAATTCTTATGTATTTTGTAATGTTAATGATATATATTGTTCCAATTCATGTTAGTATTCAATTTCTATGCTTAATGCTTGCTTTGGATTGATCACCCATGCATGAATTTTGGTTCTTGATGTATTGAGAAATATGAATTGAAGCTAAAACTGAAATTGAACACCTATTGGATGGAATTGAGATGTTTGTGAATGCATGAGAATGAAATAGATGAATTCTAGTCTTAACAAATTGTAAATACTCTATGTTAAATTCGTTGCACACCAACTGTTTGATAAAATACCAAAAAGAGTTTCGTGTGTTTTTTGTACACTTTGATGTTTAATTGAGTTATGAAAGGAAGAATTGTCATGTGTTGCACAAGTCCCTTGGGAGAGAACAATATTTATCACTTGCTATGCTGCGAACGATGCACTTGCCGTTGGTTTTGCAGCTAACAAGTTTTTGGCGCTGTTGCCAGGGACTTGTGTTCCAATACAAGACAATTTGGGCATTTATGACTCTTTTAGACTATGTTATTTGTTTTGTCTTGGAATGATATTTTGTTTGTAGTTGGCTTTAATTTTTAAGACTTTCCATTGATTTAGTTGGAACTTAATGCCTGCCTCGGGTACGCCTTTGAGCTTGATGCAGTTATTGAAAGTTCTTAGGGATGAGATTTCAGTAGCGGAACTAACTAAATCAAACCAAATGTGCAAATCACCAAGGATGGGGTTGTGTGTTTGGATTCACTGTTTTGGAACTTAAGGCAAGTTTGATGGACTTCTTACACCAAGGGATTGGGTAAGGGTTTGTCATACTTAGGTAAGCACAACAAGAGTGATCTGAGTGTTGTAACTTTAGAAAACAGGGAAAGTGAAATTCTTTGCCAATTGTGTGTCTGTGTTGTCTTTGTTTCTTATATGCAATTTGCCTACAGATGTTTTTACTTTCCACTGGTTTGGTTTGTGCTTAATGCTTGTTTCGAGGTACGCCTTAGAGCATGATCTAGTTGTTGGAAGGTCTTAGGGATGGGATTTCAGAACCGAACTAGCTAAATCAACCCAGATATTACTAGTCACCCGAGTGACAGACGACGTGATTGTGTATTTGGCCCCATTGTTCTGGTTCTTAATGCAAGTTTTGATACATTCTTAGGCCAAGGGATTGGGTAAGGTGTGTCAGACTTAGATAAGCGAAACAAAAGGGATCTGAGTGAGATTATTTAGGGAATCCATTTCAATCATTATGCATATTGGAATTGTTATTTGGTTGGTGTGCTCGTTCTGCAATTTTTATTTCTTCTTTTCTTTATTTCTTCGTTTGTGTTTTTTTTTATTTTTCTATTTTACTTTTTTATACGTTATTTTTATTTCATCTTTATGTTTTCAATCTTAAATCTTGGTTTTTATAAAAATTGGACTGACGTGTTCGTTCGAGTTTCTTGGTATTCTTGCAAGTAATAGGTATGAATGTTGATGAAGAAGAATATACAAGGAGTTGAGGATTTTGAGCAGCAAGTTTGTCTGCCCAAAAAGAGTTTGCTTTTTCTTTCCCTTTCTACTTTCTTTTCATGCATGCTGAAAATAAGCGTGACTTGGCTGGTTTGACAAGTATGATGCATTTGTTATGTGACTTTGAGTGAGTTTTGCATGAATTTGAGGAGAACCATTTGTGTTTGCTCATAAATTGGTTTTGGAATACCTTGGGAATGTGTTGTGATTTAGTGAAAACTTATGATTGTGATTTTTCTCATGTGGGTATATCGAGAATGTTGTTATTGCTTTTATTGTGGTTAATGATTGTGGCATGGTATATGACAACCATCGGAAACCAAAGAACTAAACCGGGTGAGATTTTGTGCCAAGTTTTTTTTTTTTATCTATGAGTACTACCTCTTTTGGTTTACAATTAACTTTGCTTGAGTTTCATTGCTAGTTGTTACTCATTTGCATGCTTACATTGAAACAAGTTCGTCTTTCTTTCCCTCCTTGCATCTATACCCAAAATAACCAATTGTGTTTTAAAGATTAGAACCCATGTGCAATCCTTTGAGCATTAAAACAAACTTACCTTCACTTTTGAAACCTTAAGCCTTATTGAATACGATTGATCATCTCACCTTGATGGGAGAGTAAGGTTTCCATGGTCAGTAGTAGGATTCAAGTGTGGGGGGAATTTATTATTAAAAAGGGAGCAAAATTGGTGTTGGTTGATGTGATCCATTCTTGTATATATGTCATCTATAAAAGAAAAAGAAAAAGAAAGAGAAAAATAGAAAAAGAAAGAGAAAGAGAAAAAAAAAAGAAAAAGGAAAAGAAAGAGAAAAATAGAAAAAGAACAAGAAAAAAAGAAAATATTTGAATAAGGTGACTACAAGTTATTGTTTGGTTGTTCTAGTTTTCAAATAAAAGAGAGTATAATGATAAAACTGTAAAAGTGTTCTGATTGCTCTCTTTGCACGTTCATTCTACCTAGAAACACGAATTTTCTTTCTTGCCTTGTCCCAACATCAAATAAAGCCCCTGTTGTGTTTGTATGCTTTGATAATTCTTGGCTCTTGAAATGAAAAGCAAAGTCAAATTGTGTGCTATTAGAGGTAGATGAGAGAATGACACACCCTTATACTCTAGTGTGCTTAAGTGAAAACACTTTCTCTAGTGAGGATTGGTTCCTTTGGTTGATCAATGAAAACATCTTTGCCATGGTTGTTAATCTCGCATAAAGCATGTACATTTATTCTTGTAATATTTGCATTGTGAGCACCAAAGCTAAGGATTTACAATGTTACACATATTCTCTTTGGATTGATGATGAAAGAAGAACATTCATGAATGTTATCCCATTTAATTGTTTGAACTTTCTTTCTAGTTATTTGACCATTGTTGAGTAGATGTTTTTCTTGGCAAATTTACCTTTTGCTTGAGGACAAGCAAGGTTTTAAGTGTGGGGGAGTGATAACGGTTGATTTTACGTGTTTTTGTGTATATATTTTGTGAATAAATCAACTCCTTCATAGCTTTTACCGTGTTTTATCCTCAAGTTTAGTGTGTTTTCTAGTTTTCTTGTGTTTTATTTAGTATATGTTTGTTTTTACCTCTAATCTCTTTGTTTGAGTGTGTGAAATAAATGAATAGGAAGCAATACTAGTGGAGGAAAACAAGCAATAAATCAAAGGAACATGTTTTTGGACAATGAAAGATCAATTTGAAGCAAATACCTATGTTGGACCCCTTTGGAGCAGCAGATTTGCAGAAAAAGTGAAAATGATACAGTGCTGAAAAATCAGGTCGGGCCCCCTGGTTCAGGGGGGCTAAGCGCCACCTGCACAGAAGCCAGTTTCTGCACACCAGTCACGCCCGGGCATCCTGGAATGGGGGCTGGGCTCCAGTTTCTGCGCACTGGTCGTGCCCGGGCGCCCTAGGAAGGAGGCTGGGCGCCAGTCTTCGCGCAACTTTCACGTCGGGCGCCCCAAAAAGGGAGGCTGAGCGCGGACGATGCTGATGTGTCAAAATGGGTTATTTAAGCATGAGTCTCGCGATTTTTGGGGGGTCTTCTCCTCCTACACTTCATTCTTCACCTAGAGAGAGTGGGAGAGGCCCTTGGAGGGTGTTTCGGGTGTTGGGAAGCTCTCCAACTCCTCCTTGGGTCTTCAAGCTTCATCAATGGTGATTTTGCCCCTTTTGGGTTGAGGAAGAAGATGGGTCACGAATTAGAGATGAAGATGCAAAGGGGAAGCGCAATTGGAACATGGAGCAGTTGCAAAGAACCTTGGGAAAGGTTATGCACACTTCTATGGTTTCAATTTCTTCCTTATCTCTTCAATTTTGTAGAACCCTAAGTTCTCCACCATGGAGGGCTTTTCCTATTTGTTGAGATTAGTTGTAAAACATGGAATTCTTATGTATTTTGTAATGTTAATGATATATGTTGTTCCAATTCATGTTAGTATTCAATTTCTATGCTTAATGCTTGCTTTGGATTGATCACCCATGCATGAATTTTGGTTCTTGATGTATTGAGAAATATGAATTGAAGCTAGAACTGAAATTGAACACCTATTGGATGGAATTGAGATGTTTGTGAATGCATGAGAATGAAATGGATGAATTCTAGTCTTAAAAAATTGTAAATACTCTATGTTAAAGTCGTTGCACATTTGATAAAATACCAAAAAGAGTTTTGTGTGTTTTTTGTACACTTTGATGTTTAATTGAGTTATAAATGGAAGAATTGTCTTGTGTTGCACAAGTCCCTTGGGAGAGAACGATATTTATCAGTTGCTATGCTGCGACCGGTGCACTTGCCGTTGGTTTTGCAGTTAATATGGAGCAGGTGTGCCGACGATTAAGAGGTTGTTAGTTACCTGTTTTGGACACATCATGATGCGGTGAAATTGTTAAACTTATTTAATGTTGTATTTTTGATGAATTCCACTTATTAAACAAACAAATATAGACTTCTGTTGTTTGAGATTGTGGACATGACGTCTACATAATTAACCTTCTCAGTCGCATTTGCTTTCTTGTCTACTGAAAGGCAAAGCAATTTCACATGGGCTTTGGAAAAGGTGAAAGGTTTATTTTTAACATCTGAGGGTGGTCCTAAAGTCATTGTCATTGCAAATGTATTTCCTTAGTCATATCGGATGTTATGTCGGTTCCACATCCTTAAAAATGTTAAAGCTAAATGCAAAATGTTAGTTGTTTCTAATGAGGCTTGGGATGTGTTGATGGATGCATGGGAAAATGTGATGGATTGTGCTGATCAAGGCTTGTTTGTTGAGTATGTGAATGGTCTTCAATATGCAACAATTCATTGCCTCTATTCTTTGAATATGTGAATCAGACATGGATTATTCCGTACACTACATACTTTGTAAAGTTCTGGACGAACATAGTAATGCATTTAGGAAACACAATCACAAATAGTTATGTTGTAATGTTATTTTACTTATTTTTTTTCTAGATAAATATTTGTTTGCACTTGTTGATGTTTTTTTTTTATTTCAAGATTGATTTTGCTCATTGGAAACTGAAGAAAGTTTTGGGGAATAGTATGGGTGATTTGTGTTCTTGTTGGGATAATATTCATAACGTCATTATCCTAGTACACAACAATATTAAGGCATCATTTGAAAGAAGTCTGTTACTCACGAGCAACTCTTTTAAAGGATACAAATATAGAAAACTTATTGGACGTGTCTCTCGATATGCATTGGATCTCATTGCTAAGGAATTGGGAATAGTGTAACATATAAGATTGAACTCATCAAAATGTGGATGCATATTGAGACGTATATTTGGTGTCCCCTATGCATGTGAATTAACACGCTATGATCCTGGGATGATCCCTCTTGGTGAATTTCATATCATGTGGCGAAGATTGCATTTCTCAAATGTTGAATTAAATGAAACCGAGCCCAGTTATCCATTAAAGATGAGTTGAAACAAGTAGAAGAACAATTCAATGAGGTTGACATTAGAGGTAAAGTCACCATCAAGCAGAAGTTACTTGACATTACTTGTCCTACAATGACATCAATGGTCCCTCCATTACATAAAGTCAAGACAGAGGGTGCACAAAAAAGTAAAGTCCAACGAAGAGAAAGGTCTACTACGCGGGATCCATCATATTTTGAGCATGTGGACGCCTTTCATTCAACCTATGAATCTTCATCTATGAAAAGTAAATTACAATCAAATCCAAATGCAATGAAGAAAAGGAGAGTTCCAATAATATACCAGTTTCAATCTATTACTCACCCCTTCATTGTGGAAGTTGTTGATGTTGTGGCTGATGGTCACTGTGGATATAGATGCATTGTTACGTTACTTGGTCTTACCAATTTATATTACTTGATACGATTTGGTACACTTGCCAATATGTTAACACTTGGTCACACTACCAATGCGTCATAAGAATGGTTCGTCCCATACATAGTACTTCGCATCACTTTTCAGTTTGGCCTTCTTAGATTTGGAGAAAGATGGAGGAATAGCTGAAACAACCAAATAGTTAACAATGTTAGCAAACCAAGGTTCAGGATACATACCTTTTACAATAGTCAATGCTAGTAGGATTTCATCAGGAAAATCATCATGAATAGGAATTTCATCATCTTTTTTTTCAATCCTACTAAGATGGTCTACTAGTAGATTATGAGCTCCACTTTTGTCCTGAATCTCAATGTCAAACTCATGGAGCAATAACATCCATCTGATCAACCTTGGATATGCTTTCTTTAGAAGGAATTTCAATGGAGCATGATCTGTATAAACAATTACCTTGGATCCAAGTATGTACGATTCAAATTTATCCAAGGCAAATAAAACAACTAGTAATTCCTTCTCAATTTTGGTATAATTTGTCTGTGCAGTATCCAATGTCCAGGAAGCATAGTATATCACATGTGGTAACTTCCCATCTCTTTGTGCAAGTACCGCTCGTACTGTAAAGTTTGATGCATTACACATAAACTCAAATGGCAATGTACAATCAGGTGGTTGAATGATAGGAGTGGTAGTGAGTGCCCTTTTCAAGGAATCAAAAGCGGCTTTTCACCTCTCTCCAAAGTCAAATGGTATGTTCTTTTGAAGTAAGTTGTAGAGAGGATTAACTATCTTTCTAAAGTCCTGTATAAACGTCCTGTAAAACCCTGCATGTCCAAGAAAAGATCGAACCTCTCGTACAGAAGAGGGGTAAGGCAACTGTGAAATAACATCAATTTTAGCAAGGTCAACAGATATACCATTCCTGGAAACAACATGCCCAAAACTATACCTTGTTCCACCATAAAATGATAATTTCCAAAATTCAAGACAAGGTTAGTTTCCTTACATTTGTGCAAAAGTCTTGCAAGGTTAGTTAAACAATTATCAAAAGATGAACCATACACACTCAAATCATGCATAAAAACCTCAATACAATGCTCAATACAATGCTCAAATAAGTCTGTAAAAATACTCAGCATACATCGCTGAAATGTATCAGGAGCATTATAAAGGCCAAATGGCATTTTCCAATAAGCATATGTGTTAAAAGGACAAGTAAAGGTAGTCTTATGTTGGTCCTCCGGGGATATACAAATTTGAAAATATCCGAAGAATCCATCTAGAAAGAAATAATGTGATTTACCTACCAAACGGTCTAGCATTTGATCAATAAATGGCAAAGGAAAGTGGTCCTTTTGGGTGACTTGGTTCAATTTCCTATAGTCAATACAAACCCTCTAACTCTTATGAATATGGAATCAATTTGTCCTTCTCGTTCTTTACCACTGTGATTCCAGATTTCTTGGGAACTACATTTATAGGGCTCACCCCAGTGCTATTAGAAATGGGATATATAATACCTGCTTGTAGCAACTTGGTGACCTCTTCCTTTACAACCTCCATCAGTTGAGTATTTAGTCTTCTTTGAGGTTGTCTCATTGGTTTAACATCCTCCTCCAAAAGTATTTTGTGCATACAAAAAGAAGGGCTAATACTAGGAATATCTGCCAAAGTCCAATCTATTGCTTTCTTATGATCTCTAAGAACCTATAATAGTTATTTTTCCTGCTCATCAATAAGCAGTATAGATATAATAACATGGAGTTTCCCATCCTTCTCAAGATAAGCATATTTCAAATGGGATGATAAAGGTTTCAACTCTAAAACGGGTGGTTGTACCACAAAGGTAATCTCAACCACCTCAACATCACACTCGGATGCCACAGAGGTATCATCTATTAACATCATGTCCTCAATATCACCTACTTTACAAATTTATTCGTCGTCTGTAGTAAGGCATGAAATATTTGAAAAAGAAAAATCCAAAGATGGAGAAAAGGTTGAAAAAATGTCTAAGAAACTAAAAGAAAAATTGTGTACAACATCACTTAATAAATCAATACCAAACAGAGAATTCTCTTCCATTGGGTGTTTCATGGCTTCCAATATGTTAAAATGCACCTTCTCGTCTCCTATCTCCATGGTCATTGTTCTTGCATGAACATCTATCTTTGTTTATGTTGTCATCATGAAAGGTCTTCCCAAGATGATAGTTGATGACTTGATTCCTTCCTTATCCTTCATATCCAAGATGTAGAAATCTGTAGGAAAAATTAACTTGTCTACTCAGTCAAGGATGTCCTCAAGCACACCTGCAAGGTTAACTATGCTACGGTTGGCCAGTTGAATGACCACACCAGTAGTCTTAAGAGGTCCTAGAGATAGAGAAATAAACATTGATAAAGGAATTACATTTATAGAAGCTCCTAAATCTAACATGGCATTGTCAAACCTTGAACTTCCAATAACACAAAGAACAAAAAACATACCTGGATCCTTGCATTTCTGTGGTATCTCGATATGTTTCTTAACCAAGCTAGACACGTTTCGTCCCAAATTCACAACCTCATTATCCCTAAAACGCCTTCTATTTGTGCACATTTCTTTCAAAAAATTGGCGTATTTAGGGATTTTCTTAACATTATCTAGCAAGGGAATGTTGATCTCCACTTTTTTGAAAGTATTTAAGATCTATTGGTCTAATTCCTCCACCTTTTTGTTTCTCTACTTCAGCCAGTTTGGATATGGAGAAGGTGGAGAATAAGATGAAGAAGAATTTTTAGAAGAAGAGTTAGAGGATACTAACATGGATATATCAGTGGTAGTCTCAAGTGATGGTTCACTTGGTCCTCTATTATCGTCAATTTGGGTGTTTTCTTTCTCCTTATCTTCGTCCTCTTGGGCTCCCTCCGAGCCTTGTACTTGCTTCCCCGTTCTTAAAGTAATGACATTTACATTTCATGGGTTGATAACTATTTGTGCATGCATTTTATCTAACTCTTTAGCCTTGAACTTATCAATCCTCTGAGTCAATTCTGTAATTGATTTCTTCATTTTTGAATTTTGCTCAACTATCATCTTCATGAAATCTTGTAGTGACATTTCAGGTTGGAATTGTTGCCTTTGCTGAGGTGGAACATAAGGTTGTTTGTGTTGGTGATATGGTTTATTGCCTCCAAACATGTTTGCAACAAAAGCTCGAGATGGTTCCTCCATATTTAGCAACTTGTGGAT
Organism: Vigna nakashimae; assembly: GCA_034642375.1. Taxonomy (NCBI): domain Eukaryota; kingdom Viridiplantae; phylum Streptophyta; class Magnoliopsida; order Fabales; family Fabaceae; genus Vigna; species Vigna nakashimae. The sequence continues at coordinate 28,452,298 of CM067768.1, forward strand.
TTGAAAAAATTTTAATCAACCTCACAATTTCATCGAGCTTTTTCTCTAGTCCGTCTATTCTTTTATTTATCATCTTTACTAAACTAGTTTTCATCTCATGAACTCCTTTTAACAAGGTCACTGAATGTGCTCTTATTTCAAACTGTTGGACATCTGCTTCCTTTCACTCTATTAGATATATAGAGTCTTCCGGTGATCTGTCTAAGAAGGATCCTTCGCTTGCAGCATCTGCCCATGACCTATTGGTTGGACTTAAGCCTTCATAAAAGTTAAAATGAAATCTTCTATTTGAAACTGAGGGCAGAAAGTACAGAGTTTGTTGAATCTCTCCCAATATTAGCTAAGCGTTTCACTATCTTTTTGCCTTATATCTTGTATCTCTCTACAAATGGTAGATACTCAAGATGCTGGGAAATATTTTTCAAGAAAAATTCTTTCTATGGTTTCCCAATTAGTAATCCGTGTAGAGAGATAGTACCATCAATCCTGGGCTTCTCCTTGAAGACTAAAAGGAAAAGCTCTCAGCTTCAGATTTTCTATCGAGATCCTGGGAGATCTAAAATTTTCACACAACATGTGGAATTGTCTAAGGTTTTTATTTGGATGCTCCCTTGACAACCCAATGAATTTTGGTAAGGCATTTAACAGGTCAGGTCTCAACTCTCCCTCCTCATTAGGGTATTCAATGTCACTTTGGATAATTGTATATTGGGAGGTGGCTAGTTGTCTGATAGTTCTTTGTGTCATTCTGTTTGGGTTAGGATCACTTAAAGGATGAGATAATATATTTTTTGCCGAAGATAGAGAAGGTGGTATGCCTTCAGCTGTAGGAAGTGTTCCCTCAATAGAACATCCAAATAGCAAATTTTTTCGCAGCTTACGCAAATTTCTTTCAATTTTCGGGTTAACTTGATAAAGTTCTCCCGGGTTAGCTCGAGTCATGCACTACACAGTCTGCTTGAGCTTGTTTCTTTGTTTCTAACTTCTCTTTTTCTTTTGTTCTTGCTTTAGAAAAAGATTTCAAATAAGAGATAAGAGAGGCTTTGTTTGGGTCCACTCATAGAAAAGAGAGGTATGTCACAATGGACAACTTAAGTACCAACTCTTTCCTAGCCAGAGTATATTCAAACTTGTCTCAAGTATTTCTCAAGAGAAATTCTTAATTAAAACAAGAACAAAGATGTTTCTAATAATAAGAATAACTAAAGGCTACAAAATAACTCAAACTAAATTAAATGTATGTGCATTAAAAAAAACAATTAAAATTAAAAATAAGAATCAAAATACTAACCATATTCCCCGGCAATGGCGCCAAATTTGATATGCTATCGTTGAAGCTATCAAATTAATACTACTTTTCAAGGCAACTTCAGTATTGCCAAGTCAGTAGTCAATAAAGTAGATAGGGTTAAAGTAACCCTGAGTCGTCTCCCAACGAATACAGAATTGTTTTTCAATATTTGAATCTTATGAATGCAATGCAATGCTAAAAAATAAAAGTGAGAAACTATGGTAATAGAATTAACTTTTGATGAATGTTTGAAGAACAAAGTGGAAGCATAAAAAAATTATGATGAAATAGGCTAATTTCACTGCTTTTCCAAGATAGATTCATCATCGGTTACCATAGATAATTGTTCAATTGATTATTGTTCAAGTTTCAAATTAATTAAAGTACATTCTTAATTAATTTGTGGGTGATCGTGCAGTTAACCAAAGTAGCTTCTCAATCAAATGCAAGACCTTTCTAGATTATTCACAATGAATTCAATCAAAGTACATTCTCAATCAAATTCTATTGTGTATAATCATGTCTATTCTTAAATCTCCTAACCAAATTAAAAGCTAATTAATCAAAGTAAATTCTCAATTAATTATAGTTGAAATTATTACCACCAATCAAAGTACGTTCTCAATTGATAGCAAAAACTCGTTTAATCATATGAAAGTTCCTAAATTTAATCAAAGTAGATTCTCAATCAAACCTAGAAACCCGTAAACTCATATGATTAATATGCATGTAAATTCAAACACCTTACGATGCAAAAATCATTGCTTTTAATATGATTGAAAGATGAAAGACATAGAAAGAGAGCAACTCAAATCAATAATCAAAAGAAACAATTGCATTAATTCAACTTAACCTCAGAATCCATAATTAAATTACAGTGGAATAGCCCTAGAAGCTTAGTCCTCCATGAATACAGTCAAACACATGATAAAATAAAAGTGAGAGGAGTGGTGAATGCTTGCTTCTAGTGGAGGAGTCTGAGAATGAATGATGGCACTGCAATTTCCGTGCACTTCAATTGTTTCCTCATCTAAATACTTCTTGTTGTTGAGGATTTGCTTCATGTACTTCGCATAGGCAAGAATTTGTTGCAGTGTTTCGGTCAAGGGCATGGTGATCTCAAGTTGGTTGAATATTTGCTTAAATTGGGCCAATTGCCTATCCTTCTCTTTATTAGAGGTGCTTTTGGATAAGGCAAGTGTTTTACAATTTCTTTTTCTTTTTGCTTTATCTCTTTTTCTTTGCCTTTATTTTCTTCTTCTCCTCCAACAATCACTTCTTCTACTTCTTTTTCTTCTTGATTCTCTTCTTTTTCTCTTTTTTTTTTCTTTTTCTTCTTCTTTTCTCCCAACCTTTTTTGCAATTCTAGTGAATATGACATTACACTTTTCCTTAGGGTTGGCTTGAGTATTAGCATAAAATTGTCCACCTTGTTGGTTTGCCGATTGCTTAGCTAATTGACCAACTTGCACTTCCAGATTCTTTATGGATTCATCAGTATTTTTCTGGTTTTGGATGGACTGCTGCATGAACATTTGCAATGTTTCTTCTAGTTTTGAAGTCCGATCAATCTGATATGGATAATGTTGAGCAGGTTGAGCAGGTTGATACGGATTTCTACTATTAGTAGCTTCTTGAGCTTGCCTCCACCCTTGATTGGAAGGATTAGGAAAAAGGTTGTTAAAGAAATTTTGTCTTCCTTGGTTTCCCATATAATTGATTTCTTTAGATTGAAAACTACTAGGAATTTGTAATGGCCATTAGGATGGTTATCTCCACATAAATCGCATCTCATTACCAGATGATTCAATTGAGCATGAACTTGCATTGCTTGCAACTGTTGAGGTAGCTTGACCATATCTTGAGTTAGGAGCTCCATTTGTTGAGTGAGAAGTTTGTTCTGTGCTAGTAGTGCATCTTGGGCACTAAGTTCATAAACTCCTCTCTTTTGTGCTTGTGTTCTCCCATGTTGACTCTACATGTCAGTGGAAGCCATATTTTCAATAACAACAATGGCTTTATCAACATTTTCGAATAGAACCAAACCACCAAAGGATGCATCGAGTATCATCTTTGTATGAGGTTGAAAACCATTGCAGAAGGTTTGCACTTGCATTTCTAGGCCAAATCCGTGACTGAGACACTTTCTAAATAAAGCTTTAAATATTCCTAAGCTTCACATAATGGTCCATCCACTCCTTAAACGAAAGTAGAAATTGCAACATTTATTTCTATGCTTTTTGATGGTGGAAAGAAGCGAGCCAGAAATTTGTGTTCCACATCCTCCCAACTAGTTAGACTTTGATTAGGTTGTGACTGAAGCCAAGCCTTTGCTTTGCCACTCAAAGAAAATTGGAATAGTCTCATGTACAACGCTTCTTCCTCCTCTCCCATTACACCCACAGAACCACATAATTCGTAGAAAGTGAGTAGATGAGCATGAAGTTCTTCATTGTCCAGGCCAGAAAATTAATTTGAATTGATGAGTTGGAGTAAAGCAGGTTTCATTTCTGCCAACTTGTCACTCATAATGGGCCTCACAATGCTTGAGAAATTTCTCGGGCTTGTGTAAGTAATAGGGTCCCCTATGGTTCTCCTTGGAGGAGATCCATTGCTAGCCATTTCATTCACTAAAGAAGTATCAAGAAGCTCATTATTTTGATTGTTGAAAGAAGATGAAGATTCAGGGGTAGCTTGTTGACTTATAGCTCGTCGTCTCCTTGTGTCACTATTGGTTCTACGAGCTATTTTCTCGATCTCAGGATTGACAAGGAGTGGTTCTGATGAAACAATCCTCTTTGTACAGATATTTCCCTGCATACCCTAGAGAATAACCAAACTCGAGCCACAAGTTAGCCCAAAAATATAGAGATAGTAATTATAATGAAACAAAAAATTAAACACAAAAGAATAGAACCCTAAATTGGTTAAAAATCACACAAAAGTCTAGTTTTAAACACGGGTCCCCAGCAACGGCGCCGAAAACTTGTTGAGACTTTGGCAAGTGTACCAGTTCATATCAAGTAATAAACCGGTAAAACCAGATATCGTTGCAAAAGAGACTCGTGTCATCAAACAATTGTATAATTTCTAACTTAGACTAAAGAATGATTCCATAATTTAGATTTTAATGCAATTAAGATAAATATAAGACAAGAATAGTAAAAGTGAACTTTGGTAACTCAAACACTTAGTAATAGAAAAATTAGAAATTATATGAAATGATATTGTTGGGGGTATGATTTCACCTACTTCACTCTTATGCATGGTAATTCACTTCCTCTTCATTAAAATGCTAATGTCAATCTTCAAATTTACACAAACACAATCCCTTGGTAGAGAGAGCCTAAACTTCCCTATTAGATTTCAATCCCTTGGAAAACCTAACAATTATTTTCGCATTAAGAATTGACATTAACGACAACCAAAGGTCCTAGTTCTATTCCTAGATACAATTTTCTTTAGGTGTTTAATCCAGTTCCAGACTCACAATATTTTATAATATTAAGCAAACCCTAAAATCATGTCATGGTTGATTAAATCATAACAAGCTTTAAGTAAAGGAAGTAAACACTAATAATCAATGAAAGAGGCATATAATCATTCAAAACATTGTAGTTTACATAAGAAATTTGTAGTTACATCAATCCCCAACAATAAATGAAACTAGTTCTCCATGAATGGAGAGCTTAAGCTTACAACAATGGTGGAAATGGAAGAAGGGAGAGAGCCCAAGGAAGAAGAAGGATTGTTCCCGCAGCTCCTAGTTCGCCTTCAAGTGCTGCAGTAGAGAGAAATCGCATTTAGGTGCCCAAAGATGTAGACCCTTTCGTGTTTTAGGGTTAAATAGACCCAATCTGCCAAATTAGCGAAAGTTGCGCTTAAGTTTGCGCTCCAACGCGCATCGGTAAGCAAAGACGCACTCAAGCACCCCTATGCAGTGGGCGCCCGGGCACGACCCAGTCAAGCTTAGAAGCTGGTGCACTGGCGCTCAAGCGCCCATGGAAAAAGGGCGTCCGGACGCGGTTTCAGCATAATTCTAGTTCTTCATTTTTTGTTGTTTTTCTTGCTTTCCTTGGGTTTCAGTGCCTTCATTTGATGCATAGATTTCTTCCAACTACTTTAAGCACATGAGAGCATAGATTAGTCATTAAATTATCTCATTAAAGCTCACTTAAGAAACTAAATGAAAACCAGGATTTACAAGGCAAAAAGTTAAGAAAGAGTTGACATTTTCTCTTAACTTAATATTGAAATCATTGTAAAATATGTCATTATCAGTGTTTTTGACCTAGATGTTTTTTCTATTTCCTAAGAACCTAAGTGTTTTCTTAAGGTTTTCTATGTTGGGGATTTAGATTCTAAGTTTTATGTAGGTTTTCTATGTTGAGAATTTAGGTTCTAAGTTTTTGTGTTTTCACCCTAAGTTATTTTCAGATTATTATCTTGTTTCAATGTTATTTGGTTAAATTCAAAACATGATTTCATGGTAGCAAGGGAAAAAACTAAAGATAGATAAAGATATCCGAAGTTTAGTAGGGAAAAAAACATGATTTCATGGTAACAAGGGAAACAATTGTTTTTTCTTTTTTTATAAGACTATCCAATACTGAACATAAATTATTTTGTTGCTATTTTATTTTGTGGTCATGCAAACTTTTCATCTAAATTTGCAAAAGGTTGTCAAGGGCATAATTTTATTAAAAAAACCTGAAGTAAATAAACACTAAAGGTACTCAACATTCAAACCAGCAAGAAGTCATTTTCTTGAACTTAACATGTTATATTTACACATTTAATGGCTCTTGTGCATTCAATCTTATATATTTGACATAATTAGTTTCAAAAGCAACTAATTGAATTGTAAAAATTGGTTCAATATTTAGCATAATAATAATTTGATAATTTTATTTTAATTAATAAAATGCTACAGGAATATGGAAAAAGGGATATATGGTAATGTGCATTTAATACATAGAGAAAACACAGTTGTATAAAACATATGATATTATTACCTTGTAATCTTTGTCCTGCTTAAGTACTCTGACAAAAATTGCTATTTTGACATGAACATTGTCTTCTAAGTTGTTCAAGAAGTTGAAATAAGACAGTTGCCAAGAACGTTTGAATAAGATTGAGCCAAAAACTGTCCAAAAACTTAGAGCAAATCCAATTGCCATACTTATGAAAAATTCATTATTGAAAAATGAATAATCATCTTTACAACCATTAACATTTGGTTTTTGTGTTAGCTCCCCATCAATAATACACAATTTTTCAAGTGGTGGTCCACAAAGATCAAGATTATCTTCATAACTAGATTTATTGAAACTATGCAGTTGTGTGCTTGAAGGAATTTCTCCACTTAGATGATTATGAGACAAATCTAATACACCAAGTCCATAAATTTGAGCGAGACTTCGAGGAATTGAACCAACAAGTCGATTTCTTGACAAATCAAGAGAATCAAGTAATGTTATGTTTCCAATGTTTGAAGGAATTTTTCCAATCAAATTGTTTTTTGATAAGTTCAATGAAATCAGTCTAGATAATTTCTCTATTTCTATAGGAATTTCTCCTGAGAACTGATTACTTGAGATATCAATGTTTTTTAGAAGTGACAAACCATTATCCATAAACATTTGTTTTGAACCTTTCCATGTCAACCATGTATTCAAATAGTATTGTTTGAAGTCACACTAGTGCAAAAAGGGGCATAGACGTCCGTTTTTTAGGCCTTTTAACGTCCGACCTCCAACGGACGTCTATTCGGGTGACGTCTATGTAGACGTCCGACCTGACACAACGGACGTCCATATAGACGTCCGACCTGACACAACGGACGTCTATATGGACGTCCGCTGTGTCAACCCGGATGTCTATATAGACGTCCGCTGTGAACCTCTCGGACGTCTATATACTACTGCAGAAAGGGCTTTATTAGACGGCTTATTTAGGGTTATTTAGGATTACAGGTTAGGGTTATTTAGGATTACGGGTTCGAACGTTTGTTTGTGCACTGCAACACGTCTGAAGAACATATTCAAAATGAAAATGGAGGAGTAAACGACCTAAAAATGTAGGTCAAAAAACGCCGCCCAAGAACACGTAACAAACTGCACCAAAATACACCGAAAACGAATTTTAATCGGTCCAAATGAAAGATATGTCATCACTGAACAATTTAATCGGAACAAAAGTAAGATTAAATGGCCCAAAACGCATAAAAACCAACCTGGAAATGCAAGGCGCAGAGGGAAAGGTTCGCATAACTCCTCGCGGGTTCGCGTTTTGAAGTGTGTATCTTTATTTTAAAAGTCTTTTGAACGTCCGTTGTGGCGGGCGCCGGACGTCTATAATATAGTAGACGTCCGTCCCCCTCCAGGACGGACGTTCACGAGACTGAAAGGGTCGTACAACCCCTCAGGCTCGTGAACGTCCGTCCTGGAGGGGGACGGACGTCCATTATATATGGACGTCCGTCCCTTTCCAGGACGAACGTTCACGAGACTGACAGGGTAGTACAACCCATCAGACTCTTGAACGTCCGTCCTGGAGGGGGACGGACGTCCATTATATATGGACGTCCGTCCCTTTCCAGGACGGACGTTCACGAGACTGACAGGGTAGTACAACCCATCAGACTCTTGAACGTCCGTCCTGGAGGGGGACGGACGTCCATATATAATGGACGTCCGTCCCCCTCCAAGACGGACGTTCACGAGCCTGAGGGGTTGTACTACCCTGTCAGTCTCGTGAACGTCCGTCCTGGAGGGGGACGGACGTCCATTAATGGACGTCCGTCCCCCTCCAGGACGGACGTTCACGAGACTGACAGGGTCGTACAACCCATCAGACTCTTGAACGTCCGTCCTGGAGGGGGACGGACGTCCATATATAATGGACGTCCGTTCCCCTCCAGGACGGACGTTCAAGAGGCTGACATCTCAGTCTCTTGAACGTCCGTCCTGGAGGGGGACGGACGTCTATTATATATGGACGTCCGTCCCCCTCCAGGACGGACGTTCAAGAGGCTGATGGGTTCACTACCTGTCAGCCTCTTGAACGTCCGTCCTGGAGGGGGACGGACGTCTACTATATTATAGACGTCCGGCTCCCTCTAGGACGGACGTCTCCACACTCAATTATTTACATTTATGCCACCGGTCAATTATTTACGTTGGAGTTTTCGTGGACGGACGTCTATGGAGTGACGTTAAAGGTCAATTCTGCACTAGTGTCACTAAAATAACCATGTTTCAACACATACTCATGCCTTTCATCAAATATTGAAGATGTCGTTTGAGCCATTGAAGTAAGGTTGTTTATGCATTTCGGAATTTTTCCAGATAAGTTGTTTAGTGAGAGATCCAAGAGATGAAGGTTTCTTAGACAACAAACCATTAATGGTAAACTCCCAAAGAATTGATTCTTTCTCAGATTTAATATTTGCAACTCTTTTTTTGTCCCAATCCAATCAGGGATAGATCCTGATAATTTGTTTTCTGACAAATCAAACATTACTAGCTTTGTGCAATTTCTTATGGAGAAAGGGATTCCTTCTACTAAATCGTTGTTTCTCAACAATAATACTTCAAGATCAAGAAGCCATCCTATTGAAGTTGGAATTTTTCCTGAAAAGTTATTGTAACTCAAATCTAAATAAACTAATGAGTTAATTTGTTTCCAACAATCTGGTATATCTCCGGATAAGTGATTATACGAAATGTCTAAATGAATATGAACTGAAATTGCATAATCTTCACACAAAAATGAAAGAGGATTTGAGAATTTATTTTTGGATAAATCAAGAATTTGAGAGTTTCGTAAAAATAGAGGAATAGAACCTTCAAAATGATTTGATCCAAGGTGCATGGAAGTAGAAACATACGTTGATGAAACATTTGGAATTGTACCTTGTAGACTGTTGTATGAAATATTCATTGTCATCACTTTTTGTAGAGGTAATTTAGCCCAAAACCATTCAGGAATAATACCTGATATTGTAGCATTTGAAATGTCAATATAGACAAATTTATTTTGTGTCCGCAACCACATGGGAAATGTTGGACCTAACTGGCAAGATCTCAAGTATATAGATAACAATTGAAAAGGTGGAACCCAGTTTTGAGTAAATGCCAAGTCCAATGAGTTGTCAGATAAATCCAAGCGCTCTAACTTAGACATATTAGCGAAGTGGTAGTCAGTAAGCATACCCTTTAAAGAGTTTGAAAAGATGTAGAGGTCCTCCAATTTAGGTGGAAATTGAATGTCCTTATGAATCTCTCCATTTAGCTTATTGTTCTGAAGAGATAATATTTTTAAGGATGTGAATGTTGAGAAGTCAGGTAGTGTGCCATTGATTTGATTCATGCCTAGACTTAATTGTTCCAATGAATATCTAGCACATCCAGACAAGTGAGAAATTATCATCGGAAGCTCATCAGTCAGGCCATTCATAGAGATGTCCAATAAAAACAAAGAACATGCATTGCCAAATGATTTTGGAATTCCACCTTGTAAGAAATTTGAGCAAACTGACAAATACTCCAAAGTGGACGGTAACTTCACACCTTCCGGTATCCTTCCAGTTAACCGATTTCTTTCAAGAAGCAGTGTTTTCAAAGAGGAGAATACTGAAATGTCAGACAAAGTGCCAGTGATGTGATTCCATGACAGATCCAATTCTTGCAATGAGTGTCTAACGCATCCACTGGACAAATTACCGAGAATGGAGGGAAGGTCTTCAGCCAAATGGCTTGAGAATAGGTATAAAGAATGTAAAGTGCATATATTAATGAAGGATTTCAAATCCCTGACCTTTAAATTATTTAGTGAGAGGTCAAGATGCCTAAGCGAATTCATGACGATGCCAAAATCACTTGATGTGAAACCCTCCAAGTGGTTGCCACTAAGGTCAAGCTCAACAAGGTTGGAAGTGATGTTTGAGACCCACTGGAATACCATTGGTGATGTGAAGATGTTATGAGAAAGATCAAGGACAGAGAAGGAAGTAGAGAAATTGAACTTAAAATGTTTGGATGAAAGAATGAAATGGTCGGAAAGGCTACAATCAACTAAACTTAGTTCTCTTAGTTCAGGTAGCTTCGCAATCACTTGCAACCAAATATGAGAAGTATTAAGATTTGATACAGAATCCAAGTCAAGATGGGTTAAAGAAATGAGATTTGAGAGCCACTGACCTCCGTCACTAATTTTGAGATTGTCCAAATTTTCTCCAAGATAGAGCTCATGCAATTGGGAGAGATTTCCAAGTTGAGGAGGTATATTTCCTTCGAAACAATTGCATCTGAGATCAAGATGCTGCAATTGGGAGAGATTTCCAAGCTGATAAGGGATTGAACCGTGCATAGAATTATAAGCAAGATTTAAGTATTCCAAATGAGAAAGAGAGCCTAATTGACTTGGAATTCTTCCGCCAAAACTACAATAAGAGAGATCAAGGTATTTCAAGTTTTTGAGAGAACCAAGAAACTCTGGGATGTGACTGTCTGGAAAATCATTATGACTGAGGTTCAAATACTGTAATTGTGGCAACTCCATCAACGACTGGTGGATCTCTCCGCTCATATAACGTTCTTCATGTATATCTCCATGAAGGTCGAGACTTACAATATGGGAGGTGAGGTTGCTGCAGCGAATCCCCTCCCATTGGCAGCAGTGAGGAGTGTTCCAAGATGATAGCATGCCGTTGTGAACGACAATGGCTGCCTTGAATTGGAGGAGTGCTTCCCTCTCCTCTGGAATGCATCTAATCTTCTCTTCACCATTAACAACCTCCCACACCACACACAGCACAAACATTATGAATCTGAAACGAACTGGATTCTTCATTGAGGTTGTTGAGGGTGTTATCATCACACACAAAAACTGATGGATAGAATTCTGTGAGTATCAAAACTAGATTGCTGTTGTTGAGTTAAAGCACTTTCCATAACCACATATATATAACAAAAGAGTTCTATGATTGCCACATATTCACTAAACTCTATTTAATTTTTTAATGATACTGGTTTTCATTACTTTTATCTTCTTTTTTTATTTTTTTATTTTATCTTTATAATAACTGTAACTCGAATATCAATGTGTTTACAAATTTTCTTTCTTTCTTCTACCCAAAACGTATTGCACTAAACCCTATTTCATTTATGTGTTAAACCTAAATCCTAAACTGATCATTTCCAATCACGATTCATTCTCAAATCTTCTTTTAATTCAAATCTCATATCGGTTCGCAAATTCTATGTGAACCTCAATTCTAACCATTCTTACATTCTTTTCGTCAAACACTTGGTGAAGTTTGAACAACAAGACATTTGTAAATATATACGACACACACGGATACATGTGACACATATCCGAACACGCGAAATCATCTGAATTCAAAAATATAATACACATGAAGACTATATATGTATTAATTATATTTCATAATTTTAAAAAACAAAGAGAAAAATTTATAATAAATTAAATATAAAATATTCATCTAATCTAATTAGATATATTTATCTTAGTTTCTTATGATAAAAATAAATTAAATATAAAAACTTTACTTCAATATAAAAATCAAATAAAGTAATCTAATAGAAGCTAATTTATTTAAATATAAGAAATAAAACATGTCACACATTAGAAATTAATTACGATATAATATATTATATATTTTTAAAATAATATTGAATTCTTAAACTATTTAATATTATGTTATGTTTTTAAAAAATATATTAACATTTAATTTTTTTTCTTAAGTAAAAGTTTAATTTATTTTTTATATCTGATAAAACTTTAAGTTTAGTGTATATAACTAGTTTATTTAAGTTTTTTGTAACTAGTTTATTTGAAATATATTATGCTTAGTGTAGGTTTGTAGACATAGGATTGAGAGGGAAATGACTAAGTTGATATGTCTAAATGTAAGGATATAATATTGCATAAACAGTCTTTCCAAGATTCACATATACTTCAACGTTTAAAAATGATGAAAGCACAAATCACAATATCCCCGTACATATGGCACTCTATATCTCAATTGAAGAAACATAAATCTTACTAACAGATACCACTATAAATTAATATTAACTCTATCAATTTTACTTTTGTGCTGTTTCAAAGGTAATACAAATTCTCTAGGAATCTGTATCTTGACTTCAAAATTTATTTAAGTAGTTTACTGTATTTAAAATAAATAAATATATATATATATATATATATATATATATATATATATATATATATATATATCATCTCAAAAATATAATCCAAAATTATATAATAGAATAAACATATTAATTAATAATTTAGATCAGTCTTTACACTAAAAGTCGAACGTATGTTTACGGCCGAACGACCTTACAAAAAGAGTTACCATAAACTATATAGTATAAGCAAACCTAACCGAACGATTTGCTGAATAAAATATCGAACGGTCATACATAACAAAAGGGAAGGTGATCGAACTACCACCTTACCATAACTAGACTATTGATCGAACGTCCTACTCTTCGGTCTTCACTTCTACCTCGACCAAGTTCTCTTCTTCCAGTGTATCTTCCAACAGTTCGTCTCCTTCTGCTCATATCCACATGGATGATCATTGCAATGACAAGACGATCGTACAAAACACGACAAGACAAGAACACAGGGTAAGCTTATGTAATTTAATCCATGTATAAACATACATTTTCACACAATCAACCAAGCAATATAATTCATCATAAGTTTCATATAAAGCCTAATACTAGACCGACTGTCCGGACTGTATGAAATCTGTGTAGCTACAACGTTCGTGCACCCGGGTGATGTAGTAACTGGAATGTCTTCATCAGCTGCCATCCGAGGTTAGTCCTATCTGTCCAAAGTACCCCTAATTAAGAACTAGGACTTCCTGTCGTTCCCACACATGACCTACCCTCCTCTACGTGAGGACGAGTACTCAGGGAACATCAAGATGAACCGCCAGCTTAGCATAACCACATTCATACTTTACCAATTCCAATATTCACTCATGAGTCGTTCCTCCCCGGAACGCTCGTTCATAATCCAACACATTTCATCTATATCATATTTTCTTCATCTTTCATTATCAATCTTCTCAATTTTATCTTTCATTATCAATCATCTTAATGTCATCTTTTATTTTCCATCATCTCAAATTTATCTTTCATTACCAATCATTTCAATTTCATCTTTGTTCAAAGATTATTAAGGACACCAGATACCGAACGTTCAATCCTCACTCAGAATGAGGACGAACACTTGGAACGAGATAGAGAAGTCTCCAATTCCATAATAGAATAAGACCGAAAGGGTTACTGTCAAGTTGAGAAAGAATCCGAGTACAACTATATATCACAAGAATGACTAGAATGAACGTTACTTACCAAATGAGTCAATTAAATGAACTGACTCTTGTGAGCTCAAACCGAACACCTCAAAGAACATGCCAAGTACTAAGGCTCTAGGCCGGAACCAATGGATGTAGACACTTCAAGACATTTAAAGAACCATACTTTGAAGAATTCACATAAAGAAACCAAACGCTTATGAAAAATTAGCTTATTTGAGTTTAGCATCCCGAAAACCGAATGTCAGTCAATGACTGAGCACTTTAGAGAGTAAACTCTATTGAAGTTGGATGAACATTATTTTCATCGAGATATAAAAGAAACGAGTACAAGTGTTTGGTATAAGACCGAACACAACTCATTACAAACGCTTGGTGTGAGACCGAGCACTACTAAACTTATAATAGAAAGCTTGGTAAATATAATAAGATACTATTGGAATAGTGTTTAAGAATAACTAAAATATACAAATACATCTATTTACAAATTTAAGTTTATCATATGATACCCAGATACAACTATGCTTGGTCGAACGCTCAAGCATAGTATTACCACACGAAGACGCTCGTCCTCAGCGATGATTCTTTCCAAATGAAAGAATCCAATTTTAACCAAGGTTACTAGTATTACCAAACGGTCAATGACCGCTCAATGATGAACGTACACTATCATAGAGAAATTTCATATCCATAACTCATTTATCTTCAACTCATTTCAAAATACATAATTTCATAACTTTATAAATTCATATCATAATCAATTTTCATACTTCATACAATCCATATCATAGTAAATAATCATATTCCATATAAAAAAACATATCAACATTCATACTTCATATACATTCAACCACTCAGCAACATGCATTCATTATCAACGAATGTACAAGCGAACATACAATTAAATTAGATAAGCTTCCCTTACCTCTGAGCGTGAACGAACGTCCTAGAGGCAGAATTAAGGTTCGCCTGACTAAAACTCCTTCTACGCTCACGTTCAATCAATTTCTTCAAACTAAACCAAATGACAGAAAACCAACAATGGCTCAGACAAGATGAAATCATGCAACCAAAACTTGGTTTGCATGTACCATATAACGAACGGCTAGTGAGTGTCAACACCCAATTTCGTCCGGGTAAGTAAATATTTAAAAAAATATAATAAATAAGAGAACAATAGTTAATGGTGGGTAAAAAGGGATAAAATAATAACTTTAATATCAAATTTTTGAAATGTTAGTTTAATATGGTAATAATTCGAATTAATATTCTGCTAATAATTATAAGCAATAACGAAAATAGTATATTAATATAATTTGTTGCGTCAGTTGCTTTTAAAAAGGAAAATATGATTTTCTGACCATAATGATAATCAATGTTTTGAATATTATTTAATTTTGTTTTCTGGAAACCATGACATTTCTTCCTTTTTTACTAGAGCAATTCTTTCCCTATTTTGTTTTATTCACAATTAGAGCAATTCTTTCCCTATTTTGTTTTATTGTCAATTAATTCACAATTAAGGCAAGATTTCCATAATATTGCAATGTGTGTATATAAATACGCACTCTGCCATAGAGGGGAGGGGGATCCGAAAAAAAAAAGAGGGGAGAGATCTTAAAAAATAGAGATAGCAAGAATACTGAAGGGGATAGAGAAAAGTAAGTTCTCAGGTAGGAGGAACTCTGCCAAAAGAGATCATCAAAGGAAAAAAGCTAAAAAGGTATGTCATCTCTACACCATTATTTTCCTCTTTTCATTGTACTCTCTTAAGTTTTCTTAAAAATATTTTTTCTCTCTACACACAATTAATGTTTGTTTTTAAATCAAAATTTCTTTGTATAAGTATGTGTCGGCCTATGGTTGGTTTCTTTCTTTTTTCCCACCATTTTTCAAACAAATAAAAAATACAAAATCTTCAAAAAAACCAAAAAGAATGTCAATCTTGTTTAAACCAAATCTTTTTTTCAAATTCATTGTTTTCAAAAACATCCAAATCAATCAATAATAATTTTCAAACAAACTCACAAACCTTTTTCTACATAAAGAACTACGTGATCCCTGATTGTCCATTATAAATGGATGTACGTAGGACCAAGGTCAATTCTTGTCGGGTTCATAAAACAAAAAAATATTTTTGTTTCTTAATAATTTGTTTTATTTTATTTTATTATTTTGTTTTAGGGAAAATTAAACATTTTTGCAAAACCACGTCAACTTTATATATTTAATTAAAGGTACTGCCTTTGGGCAGGCGCGATAGGGTGCTAACACCTTCCCTATGCGTAACCGATTCCCGAACCTGAAAATCTCTTTTTCGTAGACCATGCCTTATTTTTTTGGTTTTCCATAGTTTTTCCATATAAATTATGGTGGCGACTCCAAAACCTTTTACCCAAACTCGTTTGTTTTTCGGGTTGTCGTCCCGTCACGATCCTGGTTGCGACAGATGGCGACTCCGCTGGGGACATTTTAGAGAATCAGGCCTTCTTAATTAAATGTGTGAAATTGATGTGGTTTTATTTTATTTTATTTGATTTATTTTCCCTTTATTTATTGTATATGTTTGTCTTTATTTATTTTGGTAATTTATTTATACTCGTTTTATTATTATGTTTACTTTGCATATCATGAGTGGGACCCTATACCCGGGTCTGAGTGTACCATAGAATTAGAGGGGTTGTGTAGCGGTGTCACGTCTGGACTATTTCCAGTTTGGCTATCGTGAGAATCGCAGCCAGTGTCTGTTCTCTTTACATGCAATTTCACACCTAGTTGCGTTCAACTGTTGTGAAAAAGCTGTGAAGAGGACCATAGCTCTGGTGGCCTTAATTTTAGGTTTAGGAAGCTTTCCCTGTGAGATTGCATGTGCAACGTTTAGACTTTAGGACGTTGGACCTACTTTAAAAGCTGAAAGGGCATGTTGTTTTTCGATTGTTATTGGGCACATGCATTTTCATGCATCACATGCATTAGTAACCTTTTCTTCTTACCAATACCGGCGGAAATTACATGGTTGTTTGATATCGTAAAGGTTGGGACTTAACATGGAATCTGAAACTATGAAACAAACTAGTGCTGCCATACTAAGAAGAAGACCACACATCAGAGTCTCTGTTTTGAATCTGTCAGGATTGATAGGATTAGGAAAGCAATTGAAGACTATGAAGAGAGAGATGTTCAGAAGGAAGTATGGAAATTTACTCGGTTTGATGGAGGTGGACGTACCATCACTTGTTATCACTACCCTGTCTCAATATTATGATTCTCCACTAAGATGTTTTACGTTCCCAGACTTCCAGTTGGCACCAACTGTAGAAGAGTTCGAGCACATCTTGGGCTTACCACTAGAAGGTACAATTCCATACCAACACCTAGAGCATCATGCTTCTATTACCACTATCGCTGCTATCATGAAGTTGCACCCTAGAGAGTTGGAGGACAGATTGGTAACGAGAAACCATGTGAGAGGACTCACTCAGGAGTATTTGGAACAATACCTGCATCACTTGGCTGACGGTGAAAAGTGGGAAACATTCATGGACGTGTTGGCCCTTACCTTATATGGAATCATGTTGTTTCCTAAGATTGAAAATTTTGTAGATTATGATGCGATAGATGTCTTTGTGGCAAAAAAGACAAGGGCGGAGAATCCGGTTACTGCAATCCTCGCTGATGTTTATGGGTCATTGAGTTTCTGCCATGAAAGAAAAGGGCAAAAGATCATCTGTTGTTTGCCGGCATTATACCAATGGTTGACCACTCGAATGTTCAAAAAGACCGTTGACAAGGGCATTGGGGCAGAGGAATGGGCTCATTTCTTCGCAGGACTAAACGGGGGAAAGATAAAGTGGCGCCCATCCTGGCTTAGGAGTAAGCGTTTCATCCATTGTTGTGGCGATTTCCCCAACGTCCCACTCATTGGAGCTCGGTATTGTATCAATTACAACCCTACTTTGATTCAAAGACAATTTGGGCATCCCATGAGAGGGGCACCATCATCCGATTACCTCACTCCACTTTTCATTCATTATGAAGATGGATGTTTTATTGAAAAACTAAGAGAGGTTAGAAGAGCTTGGAGAAACGTTGTGCGGTTTGAAGCAGATGAAAGGGTAGGAGTGATAAGTCAAGAGGTCAGTTATCACAATTGGATTACACAAAGGGTAAAAGACATTAAATTGCCGTTCGAATCAATCCCAGGCCAGCTGGTAGATGAAAGACAGTTTCTAAATCCAGAGTCTGATAGGATAAAACAATTGAAGATAGAAATAAGAGAAATGAAAGATCAGAACACTAAGTTGACAGAAGAACTACAAAATGCTCGCAACAATGTGTTGGACTTAACATTGGAAAGAAAAGAAATGACGCGAGCACATGAAGAGGCTCTCGCGAAACAAAACATCGAAAAAGGTTATACTCTTCGATTAAAGCAGGATCTCGCAGCCGCCAACGTTGAGCTAACCATGAGGGTAAGAGAAAGGAATACAGCATTGGAAGCCGAAGAACATTGGAAATACCTTTATGAAGAAACCAGAAGAGATCGGCAAGAGGCCCTACGAAGATTGAGGGAAGCCCAAATTCAAATTAAAGAAATAGAGCAACAAATGAAAAGGATGGCAATGTCATTCGAGGAAGAGTTAGACCAAGAACGTGAAAAAGCAGAAAAAAATCAACAGGCTTTGGTGAAGCAGATGGAGAACTACATTGCCAAACAAGGGGAATGGACAAAAATAGAAGAAAGAAATCAAGCTATGATGAAACAGATGGAGGACCATATTAAGGATCAAGAACAAATCGTGAAGCATTGGAAGGGAAGTTTCGCTCAACTAGCTGCTCTTGCTAACGCAGCTATCAAAGATGTGCCCAGGATGGTATCTGACGCTGAAATGATGACATATTTCTACAACCCACCTGAAGAAATCACTCATTTTATTAGTTATTGTAAATGGCTAGTGGGTGAGATGAAGACTTTTATTGCTCAGGCTAGGAAGTGATATTTTCATTTATTCAGTTTCTTTAAATGTAAAATTCGGTTTGTTTGTGATGGTATTGGACTGTGTTAGTTTCTCTCGTAACGATATCAAGGACCTGTGATTTCCGTTTATTTTTAGCATGCATCATTTTTGCATTTTTCGCATAATACGTTTTCATCTAATCCAAGTTAATAAAAACAGTATAAAGTTAAAAAAATAACAACGGCGAAACTTCCACGACATCCTTATAAGACTCGAGCAAACTCCAAAGCTATGGAAGATTGGGAAGAGGAACGTGAAACTGTAAAGGCCGATATCAATCAGCTAAAGGATCAAGTCGGTCAAATTTTAGAAGCGTTGAAAGCCATGAAAACTACAGGAGAGGCTTCGTCTGCAAAGGCTGATGATAATGCTCACACTTCAATACATGACGCTGTAGGTGCACAATTCACATTTCCGATGTATGGTCTACCACCAGGTTACACACCGCCTACTGGAGATCATTCAGAGGCAGAACATACCTCCTTGGCTTTTCCCGTAACCAGCAATGTACTTCCCATTGGTACCCAGGGGCCTATCCACACCACTGAGGCAAAGTTGAATGAAACGTCCAAGCTTCCCCATGCAATTGCCGCACAAGATGCTGCTTTGCAGGCAAGTGTAGAAGGGGCGAAGGATAAACTTGAAGTTCTAGAAGGCAGACTGAGAGCCATAGAAGGGTTTGAAAGTTACGGATTTGGCGACGTGGCAAGATTGAGTTTGGCTCCCGGAGTGACCATTCCACACAAGTTTAAAGTGCCAGAATTTGAGAAATACAAGGGAAACACATGCCCTAAGAATCATTTGACTATGTATTGTCGAAAAATGGCCGCTTACGCTCACGACGACAAATTACTTATCCATCTCTTTCAGGATAGCTTGGCTGAAACGGCATTGAGTTGGTATACACATTTGAATTCCTCGCATATTCGTTCTTGGGCAGATTTGGCAGACGCCTTTGTAAGGCAGTACAAGTACAACATGTGTGTTGCACCGGACAGGTTACAATTACACCACATGACAAAGAAAGAGGAAGAATCTTTTAAAGAATACGCGCAACGATGGAGAGAGTTGGCAGCACAGGTTGAGCCGCCTCTATATGATAAAGAATTGGTGGCAATGTTTGTGAGCACGCTACAACCACCTTTTTATGAGCATATGATTGGCAATGTGTCCTCCAATTTCGCCGATATCATCATCATAGGCGAAAGGATAGAAATCGGACTGAGAAATGGGAAAATTACAGCTCAACCTAACACTCCAAAGAAATCTATCTTTAATCCAGGAAAGAAGAAGGAAGGAGGGGTACATGCGACATCATCAGTGCCGATGTGGGGAGGTCATACCCCTACTCGTAGCTATCCACCAAGCCCGAGCTACCCCCCTATGTGAACAACACCACGCCTGGTTCCCAAATTAAATCTCAACCGCCAGGATATTATCCACCACCACAGGTTTCAAACAATGCTTGGAAAGTAGGAGTTGGCATGGACCCCGATCAGAATGCTGGTCAGAACACTCATCCTAGGAGGGAACCGGGGAAGAACTTCACCCCCATTCCTATGACGTACACAGAATTGTTACCTCATCTCTTAAAAAAGGGCATGGCCAGTATTCGCCCCATGAAACCTTTACAACCTCCATACCCTCATAATTATGATCCAAATGCAAGATGCAATTTTCATGGGGGAAGCGTTGGCCATTCAACTGAAAGGTGCATGGCTCTTAAGTTCAAAGTACAATTGTTGATTGATGCAGGATGGTTGAAGTTTCAGGAAGACAAACCTAGTGTTGAAATCAATCCCCTTGCCGAGCATGGAAATACCTCAACAAATGCCATCGAGGTTGGACGACACAGGCTAGTAAGAGATGTTAGTGAAATTCGTAGTTCTAAAAAGGTCATTTTTGAAACACTGATGAGATTGGGTTTATTAAGGGGTGGAGATGACCTCGGTGAGACATGTGGAATCTGCCCAGGAGCCGAACATATCATTACTGAGTGCACCAGGTTTAGGAGCTTTCTCCAAGATCTGATTGACAGAAGTTTCCTACAAATATACTACGTGAATAAAGAAGAAGAAGTATTTGCACAGACTGGTGGAGAGCCCAATATGACTTTACCGGAACCATTAGTGATTCGTTTCACCAGAACCCCTCCTACACTCATGACTCAAGGAAGGTCCTCGGTCGTTATCCAGACACCTTCCCCTTTTGCCTATAAAAGTGATAAACTGTCGCATGGAAATATGACACACTTGTAATTGAGGAAAAATGCGATGAGCCAATCATTGAAAATATATCGGGCATTGGCAGGATGACGAAAAGTGGACGAATCTCTCCATCGTCACTTTCAGCAAAGGAAGATGTGGAACTTTCCGAAGAAAAGAGCAGGCCATTAGATAAAAATGTTAAAGAAATTTCCGATGAAGAGGCATGTGAATTCTTGAAATTTATACAGCAAAGTGAATATAAAGTGGTGGATCAATTGAAACGCATGCCAGCAAAGATCTCCCTTTTGGAACTACTCATGCATTCAACCTCGCATAGAAAGTTGTTAATGAAAGTACTCGGTGGGGCTCATGTAGAGCAGAACATTTCTTTGGACCAGTTCAAGGGGATTGTTAACAACATTACTGCTAATGATTACCTCACCTTCACTGATGAAGAGATACCTTCTGAGGGAAGAGGGCACAATAAAGCCCTTCATATCTCTGTAAAATGCTTGGATCATGCCATAGCACGCGTTTTAATTGATAATGGTTCCTCCTTGAATGTAATGCCTAAGGTAACGCTGGAGAAGTTACCGTATGATGTGATTCACTTGAAGCCAAGTACTATGATTGTAAGAGCTTTTGATGGGAGCAAGAGGGATGTTATGGGAGAGATAGATTTGCCAGTACAAGTTGGTCCTTGTGTTTTCCAGATAACCTTTCAGGTCATGGACATTCACCCAGCCTACAGTTGCTTGTTAGGTCGACCTTGGATCCATTCAGCAGGGGTGGTGCCCTCTACATTACATCAAAAGTTAAAGTATGTCATGGACAATCAGCTAATCATAGTCTCAGGAGAAGAAGATTTCCTTGTAAAAGGGCCCTTGTCTACTCGCTATATCGAGGCAGCAGAGGAGACTCTCGAGACCGCGTTTCAATCATTGGAGATCATTGGAAATACCTATATAGAACCAATGCCAGTAAATCCGTACCTGTCTAGTGCCTCTCTTATGACAGCTAAAGTCATGCTAAAAGAAGGTTTTAAACACGGAAAAGGTCTTGGAAAATACGGGCAAGGACGGACCCTCCTGCTAGAACTTGTGGAAAACAAGAATAGATATGGCCTGGGGTACAAGCCCACTAGAGAAGACAAAAGGAGAGTGAGGAAGGAAAAGGAAGAACGAAGCCTAGCTCGCATAGAAGGAAGAGATCCGCTAATAGGGAGGATCCGCATTTGTGATATCAGGGAAAGTTTCCGCAGCGCCGGGTGGATTAACACTAGCCTAATAGCAACAATCGAGAATGAAGACGAAGACTCTGCGCTTGTGTGGCCTTGCACCCCGGAAACACAGCTCAAGAACTGGAGGATAGAGAATTTGCCTGTGATGCTTGTCGAAATGTAATAGTTTTTTTTAATTAGCCTTAATGCTTTTCCCGGAGCATTGGGGTCCATACGTTACGGGTTGACACTTTCTTTTGCATTCCATTTGACGTTAAATTAAGTCTGTTTTCTTTTCTTTTTAGTGTTTCGTGTTTATTGTTTGTCCTAAAAAAGGAATTTTCTTCAAAATCAAATGATGCAGATGTGACAATGAATGTTTTGAAAACGATAATATTGATACCCCTAATTTCGAGCACCCTATCAATAAATTGGAAGATGATTATGAAATTGAGCCGGAACCCTCCCCAGAATTAACGAGGTTAGTTGAGCAAGACTCCAGGGAGTTGAAACCCCACCAAGAAGAAGTTGAAATATTTAACGTAGGAGAGAATAGCGAAAGAAAAGAGGTAAAAATCGGCACGGGCATGCAAAAAGAAGTGAAGGAAGAGTTATGTGCTCTGTTAAAGGAATTTAGGGACGTGTTTGCCTGGTCGTACGATGATATGCCTGGTTTGGACACAGACATAGTCCAGCATAGGCTGCCACTCAAGCCAGAATGTCCGCCGGTCAAACAGAAACTAAGGAGAATGAAACCAGAAATATCCCTAAAGATCAAAGATGAAATACAGAAGCAATTCGACGCAGGATTCCTAGCGGTATCAAGATACCCTCAATGGGTGGCAAATATCGTACCTGTACCAAAGAAGGATGGTAAAGTTCGAATGTGCGTTGACTACCGTGACTTAAACCGCGCAAGTCCAAAGGACGATTTCCCATTACCACATATTGACACCTTAGTAGATAACACAGTTAAGTTTTCCTTATTTTCATTTATGGATGGCTTTTCGGGGTATAACCAGATTAAAATGGCTCCGGAAGATATGGAAAAAACTACTTTCATCACGTTATGGGGAACTTTCTGTTATAAGGTGATGCCTTTCGGACTTAAGAACACTGGGGCAACTTATCAGAGGGCGATGGTGGCACTTTTCCATGATATGATGCACAAAGAAATAGAAGTTTATGTGGATGACATGATTGCCAAGTCTAAACGAGAGGAGGAGCACATTCTTAATCTAAAAAAATTATTTGAAAGATTGAGAAAATTCAAACTCAAACTTAACCCCGCTAAGTGCACGTTTGGTGTAAAGTCCGGAAAGTTGTTGGGTTTTGTGGTCAGTCAAAAGGGGATAGAAGTGGACCCCGACAAGATACGAGCCATAATGGAAATGCCATCCCCCAGCACAGAAAAGGAGGTACGAGGTTTTTTGGGACGGCTAAATTACATTGCTAGGTTCATATCTCAACTAGCAGCCACCTGTGAACCCATGTTCAAGTTGTTACGTAAAAATCAACCCGTAAAGTGGAATGAGGATTGTCAGGCCGCTTTCGACAAAGTCAAGCGCTATCTCTAGGACCCTCCGGTATTGAGACCGCCCGAGTCAGGAAGGCCACTCATTCTTTACTTAACAGTATTAGATGAATCAATGGGTTGTGTGTTGGGTCAGCACGACATATCCGGAAAAAAGGAACATGCTATATACTATTTGAGCAAGAGATTCACAGACTGCGAACGACGCTATTCGCAGTTAGAACGAACTTGTTGCGCATTGGCATGGACTGCTCATCGCCTAAGACAATACATGCTAAATCATTCTACTTGGTTGATATCTAAAATGGACCCTATTAAATATATTTTCGAAAAGCCTGCTCTCACAGGAAGAATTGCGCGGTGGCAAATGCTCTTGTCAGAATATGATATCATATACGTCACTCAAAAATCTGTCAAGGGTAGCGCTCTAGCTGATTATTTGGCCCAACAACCCATTAGAGATTATCAGCCGATGCAGCCTAATTTCCCTGATGAAGATATCCTGGCTTTGTTCGGAAAAATTGAGGGAGGCCGAAGTGAAAAATCGTGGACATTACTGTTTGACGGGGCTTCCAATGTAAAAGGACATGGAATAGGAGCAGTACTTATATCCCCAGAAAATCAATACACACCCATGACTGCTAGGTTGTGCTTCAACTGCACCAACAATATCGCTGAATATGAGGCTTGTGTTATGGGCATTAAAGCAGCAATTGAATATAAGATAAAAATTTTGAGTGTATATGGGGATTCGGCCCTAGTCATCAACCAACTGAAGGGGGAATGGGAGACCAGGGATGGAAAACTAGCCCCTTATCAAACCTATATCAGTAAATTGAATGAGAACTTTGACTCCATCACGTTTCATCACATACCGCGAGATGACAATCAATTGGCAGATGCTTTGGCTACCTTATCATCAATGTTTGAAATTAATCGGGATATGGAAATACCAATGATCAAAATGAAAAGTCATGCAGAGCCAGCGTATTGTCATTCCATAGATGCAGAGCCAGACGGGAAACCTTGGTATTACAATATTAAGAATTATCTAAAGACTCAGGGGTACCCAGAAGGGGCATCTGAAAATGATAAGAGGACACTGAGGAGGTTGGCGGGAAACTTTATCTTAAATGGGGATGTCTTGTACAAAAGAAACCACGACATGGTACTCCTCAGGTGTGTGGAAGCAAAGGAGGCTGAGTCAATTTTGGAAGAGGTTCACGAAGGCACCTTCGGAACACACATGAACGGGCACTCAATGGCTAGAAAGATTCTGAGAGCGGGTTACTTTTGGTTAACCATGGAGCGAGATTGTTGTGCGCATGTAAGAAAATGTGAGAAATGCCAAAAGTATGCGGATAATATCAATGCACCACCCGTAAACCTAAATGTATTAACGGCACCTTGGCCATTTTCAATGTGGGGAATAGATGTCATCGGTGCTATAGAACCCAAGGCAACGAATGGACATCGATTTATACTAGTTGCAATTGACTACTTCACCAAATGGGTAGAAGCTGCTTCCTATGCTAATGTCACTAGAAAAGTAGTGACAAAATTCATAAAAAAAGATTTAATTTGCCGATACGGGCTCCCCGACAAGATCATCACTGATAATGCCAGAAACCTGAACAATCAAATGATGAAAGAGTTATGCGAAGAGTTCAAGATTCGACACCATAATTCTTCACCTTATCGTCCACAGATGAACGGAGCAGTTGAAGCTGCAAATAAGAACATCAAGAAGATTGTACAAAAGATGGTAGTCACATATAAGGATTGGCACGAAATGCTCCCTTTCGCTTTACATGGTTACCGTACATCAGTACGCACGTCGACCGGGGCAACACCTTTTTCTTTGGTATACGGAATGGAAGCAGTATTACCCTTCGAGGTAGAAATCCCATCCTTGCGAGTATTAATGGAAACCCGTTTAGAAGAAGCCGAGTGGATTCAAACCCGGTTTGATCAACTCAATCTCATAGAGGAAAAGCGGTTGACCTCAGCATGTCAAGGACAATTATACCAACAAAGAATGAAAAAAACATTCAACAAGAAAGTACGTCCTAGGGAATTCCAAGAAGGCGAACTGGTCCTGAAAAAGATTTTGCCAATACAAAAGGACCACAGGGGCAAGTGGACTCCAAATTATGAGGGCCCGTATGTGGTAAAGAAAGTATTCGATGGTGGGGCACTTATTCTCACAAAAATGGATGGGGAGGAGTTGCCTTTGCCGGTTAATTCTGATGCAGTCAAAAAATTCTATGCATAATGATTCCATGATAGGGAATGCTTTTAAAATTGACATCATTGTATTATGTTATTTTTCTTTATAAGGTCGCTTTTAACTTTCGATTTACCTTCCCGAAAAATAACAAGCATCACAGGCACATTCACAGGATGCAAGCTTGTCCTTAAGGGATGTCGTGGATTTACCACAAAACAGGAAATATAATACCATCTTTGGACTCAACTAATTTTGCACCCATACATGCATGCATTCATCATAGTGTAGGTATCATCATAAAAAAAAAAAAAGCATGGCACACCATGCATCGCCAACAAGAATTTGTAATTTCAATAGAATACAGTTCAAGGAAAATAAATCAGTGACAAAATTCAGAAGTTTCAAAAAAAAAAGACCAGTTTCTATCCTGGCACCAAAGACCAGTTTCTATCCTGGTACCTAAGACCAGTTTCTATCCTGGTACCTAAGCCCAGTTTCTATCCTGGCACCAAAGACCAGTTTCTATCCTGGTACCAAAGCCCAGTTTTCATCCTGGCACCAAAGCCCAGTTTCTATCCTGGCACCAAAGACCAGTTTCTATCCTGGTACCAAAGCCCAGTTTTCATCCTGGCACCAAAGCCCAGTTTCTATCCTGGCACCTAAGACCAGTTTCTATCCTAGTACCAAAGCCCAGTTTTCATCCTGGCACCTAAGACCAGTTTCTATCCTGGTACCTAAGCCCAGTTTCTATCCTGGCACCAAGGACCAGTTTTTATCCTGGTACCAAAGCCCAGTTTTCATCTTGGTACAAAAGGAGTTATACGAGTTGTACGAGGTTCCTGCCCTCACCATTTAATTTTACGAGGTTCCTGCCCTCACCATTTAATTTTACGAGGTTCGTGCGCCTCAGCATCAAGTTATACGAGGTTTCCGCCCTCACCATTTAATTTGACGAGGTTCCTGCCCTCACCATTTAATTTTACGAGGTTCGTGCGCCTCAACATCAAGTTATACGAGGTTTCCGCCCTCACCATTTAATTTTACGAGATTCCTGCCCTCACCATTTAATTTTACGAGGTTCGTGCACCTCAGCATCAAGTTATACGAGGTTTCCGCCCTCACCATTTAATTTTACGAGATTCCTGCCCTCACCATTTAATTTTACGAGGTTCCTGCGCCTCACCATCCAATTATACGAGGTTCCTGCGCCTCACCAGCAAGTTTTACGAACAAAGTTCATAGGGTACAACACACCCTCCACAGGTGTCACGGCTTTTCAGCGAGGTCCACAAGGTTGCCACATGCTCTACCAGGTACGCTTCGAGGTAATCTCTTTCCTTTTCTTTGGACCCGAACGAACTTAGCGTCTTTATCTTTATTTAGCTTTTACAAGGATAACAGAAAAACCTTAAGGTTCATGTTATCCAGCAAAATCCAAATAAAGAGGAGCAGCTGTCAACACCCAATTTCGTCCGGGTAAGTAAATATTTAAAAAAATATAATAAATAAGAGAACAATAGTTAATGGTGGGTAAAAAGGGATAAAATAATAACTTTAATATCAAATTTTTGAAATGTTAGTTTAATATGGTAATAATTCGAATTAATATTCTGCTAATAATTATAAGCAATAACGAAAATAGTATATTAATATAATTTGTTGCGTCAGTTGCTTTTAAAAAGGAAAATATGATTTTCTGACCATAATGATAATCAATGTTTTGAATATTATTTAATTTTGTTTTCTGGAAACCATGACATTTCTTCCTTTTTTACTAGAGCAATTCTTTCCCTATTTTGTTTTATTCACAATTAGAGCAATTCTTTCCCTATTTTGTTTTATTGTCAATTAATTCACAATTAAGGCAAGATTTCCATAATATTGCAATGTGTGTATATAAATACGCACTCTGCCATAGAGGGGAGGGGGATCCGGAAAAAAAAGAGAGGGGAGAGATCTTAAAAAATAGAGATAGCAAGAGTACTGAAGGGGATAGAGAAAAGTAAGTTCTCAGGTAGGAGGAACTCTGCCAAAAGAGATCATCAAAGGAAAAAAGCTAAAAAGGTATGTCATCTCTACACCATTATTTTCCTCTTTTCATTGTACTCTCCTAAGTTTTCTTAAAAATATTTTTTCTCTCTACACACAATTAATGTTTGTTTTTAAATCAAAATTTCTTTGTATAAGTATGTGTCGGCCTATGGTTGGTTTCTTTCTTTTTTCCCACCATTTTTCAAACAAATAAAAAATACAAAATCTTCAAAAAAACCAAAAAGAATGTCAATCTTGTTTAAACCAAATCTTTTTTTCAAATTCATTGTTTTTCAAAAACATCCAAATCAATCAATAATAATTTTCAAACAAACTCACAAACCTTTTTCTACATAAAGAACTACGTGATCCCTGATTGTCCATTATAAATGGATGTACGTAGGACCAAGGTCAATTCTTGTCGGGTTCATAAAACAAAAAAATATTTTTGTTTCTTAATAATTTGTTTTATTTTATTTTATTATTTTGTTTTAGGGAAAATTAAACATTTTTGCAAAACCACGTCAACTTTATATATTTAATTAAAGGTACTGCCTTTGGGCAGGCGCGATAGGGTGCTAACACCTTCCCTATGCGTAACCGATTCCCGAACCTGAAAATCTCTTTTTCGTAGACCATGCCTTATTTTTTTGGTTTTCCATAGTTTTTCCATATAAATTATGGTGGCGACTCCAAAACCTTTTACCCAAACTCGTTTGTTTTTCGGGTTGTCGTCCCGTCGCGATCCTGGTTGCGACAGTGAGAAAAGAACTTATCAGTTCAGAACTCGAAACTGTTTGGTTCAAACTAAGCTCAAGACGCCGGAAGTGCTTCTACGGTGTCTGAATGGTGATCGGAGAAGACAAAAGGTGAGATTTGGTAGAGAGAAGGGAGAGCTTTTAGTGAGAAGGAGGAGAAATGAGAATATCAGAGTTTTTGGAGAAGAAAATGCATGCAGAGAGTGTGACGTAAACTTTCAAAAACTCAATTTTGCTTAAAACGAACATCCGCTCATTTGCTAACACTTGCATTCCACTATCTGATTTCCGACTCCCCTCCGCTTAACACTGTGTGTGTGTGCGCGTGTGTGCGTGTTCGTGCGTGTTCGTGCGTGTGTGTGTGTGTGTGTGGGGGTTTTTACACCAGTGGTTCAAACTTACTTCTCTTCAACAGTCCTAGTCGAATCCAGCACCATCTTAGCAATGACTCATTAATTCCACTCCAATTCATCTTAGTTCGTTCATTTTCATAATAGTTACAAGACGATAACGAAAAAAAAAAACAATTCTGACAACTGTATAAATTATTAGAACTATGTATATCTAGAATTTAATGTGTGATAAAAAAATATAATCTACTGTACTTAAATCTGTTACGTCATTTATTGATATATTAATGTTTTGTATATAGATCACACAGTTTATCGATGGATATATTTTTTATTTTATAGTTTTTAACATACATCAATCGTCAATAAATCTAAATTCACAGACTTTATCAGAAAATATAAAAAGTTCATATTGAAAAGTGCATATTTCTTATAATTCTCACATAAAGTACTCATAAAAAATAGTTTAAACTATTTTCTATTTTTCTTCAACCTCCCTCTTCACTTGCATCGACTCAAATTGTTTTCACATTATATTTGAATATTTAAATTACCAACGCTGATTTTTCTGATGATTTTCTTAATCACGAAAAATGTATTCAGACAGGAATGTCAAATTAAAACATGGTAAAAGTAGGCATTTTTGTAGTATCTTATTCTTTTCTGTTTTCATTAGTTATTATTTTCGTGTTATATTTAAATACTATTTTATAAAAAAATCATAATAGGAATGTAATTAACTTTTTATATTTACTGATTCATAAAAAATAAAAGTTAGACATTGAAGGTTTTGCTGTGTTTATATATTTCAGGATGACTTTGATTTATATGATATGATTATAGTGTAATGGTTGTTTATTATTATTTTTATTTTATATTAGAAAAAAACTGAAGTGCTGTAATGCTTTAAGAGTGTTTCTTCTGCATCTCCAAATACTAATAATACCTTTATCCTCATTCGAAAACTGATTAAAAAAATTTCTTAAGTGAATTTGTTAATCGATTTTCGAATATCAATTAAGTAAATTACTTAACGGTTTTTCAACTCCGATAAAGATATTTTGTGCTGTGTTTTGTCTACTGTTGGAAAAGGCAGAGCGCGTGATTCGTGACTGTCAATTTGGGTGTGTTTTCAAATATGTTTTCAGTGCTGCAGCCACCCAAACTGTACCAAGATCACGCGGTTCTGCAAAACAGCGGCCATATGCAAAACGTTGTGTGCATCTATTTTTTATAATGATACTTTGACAACATCTTTTTGACAATATTTTAATATTGTCTATGTGTTTGATTGATTTATATTAGTGTTTATGATTATTATTATTGATTGTAGAATAATTTTGAACCAATCACAGAATGACACATAGACAGTGTTAAAATATTGTCAAGAAAATGTTGTCAAAGTATCATTGTTTTTTGTATGTTTCGAAAGAGCCAAACACGATTTTGTTGGGAGAGAACAATAACATGAGTTATGAGTGAATGTGGACACCTGTCTGAAGTGGCATTGTCTCCCATATCTATGACTTAAACAGGAAAACGTTAGAAAATAATCCAATAATCACATTTAGTCAAAAAGAAAATATTGGTCATGCAATGTGTAAAACGATAAGTTCTACAAAAAAGAGAAAACGACCATCAATTAACTGTCTCCGTATGAACACGCTGAACTTCAAGGCAACTCTGTCCTCTCTTCCCCACTTAACTATGTCATTCAAATCATATCTCTATCATACTAAAACTAATCTTACCTTCAAAATTTCGTGTTATCTTTTAACTAAATATTAAATAAACTAATAAAGTATTGATCGTAATAATTTGAATCATCACTTTGTTGATTTAGTTTACTAGTGTTTTTCTATTTTTGATAATTTACTTTCTCTGGAATTTACTTTTATGTAAATCTTTCGTCTCTACTATTCTTCTCTTCATTTGTTTTTTATTTTGATTTCTCTATCATTTCATTTCTAACAATAAACATACCAAAAATATGATTCTATACGTGAGTTGTTGATTGAACATCATAATGAGAGTCTATTAATTTAAAGATTTTTATGACTTTGTTCCAATGGAAAAATAAACCTTGAAACACTTAAAACCAAATTGAAAAACATTACAAGTTTGCTAGTCAAACGAATTTGTATCTGAGTAAATTAAATTTATTAAAATATACTATATCAACATTGAATCTTAATCCATGAAAAACACATGTGTTTCGGGTATAGATACCACAAAATACACTTTTGCAGTTTGTTCTGAGTTAGTTTAGGTAATCATGTGTATCTTAGTAAAAAAAAAATTTATTTATGCTCCAAGTCGTCCAGGAGTACCTACTAAAAACACTTCAACACTTAAGTCAATAATTAGTCCAATCGGAGAATCAGAAAAAAGTCTTAAATTCACAATAAATGAATTCACCTACTTTCTTACCTTTAACCTTTATTTATGTTTCGAGATAGGCCTAAGATTAGTAAACCCCTAATCATGGGCCAAAATCACTAAGTAGTGCTTACTCGTAATCTTGATTTGATGTGGTATTTAAGAGTGGTTGATGCTAAGGAATGTCTACTCGGCTTTCTCTCCTTCTCAGTCACTCGATCGATATATTGTTCATCCTTAACTTGCGGCTTGTGGACTACTTGGTCGATCGAGTTCCTCTGACGCTCTCATCTAGTCGGTTTTGTCATGTACCATTTGATCATATGATACAACATGTGTTTTCTAATTAACGGTGAAAATGTTTTTAATTATTAGTGAAAAGGGGCAAAAATGAGAAAGCACGAAGTGGAAGGGTAAAAGAGAGAAAGCACACTTTAGATCAGGATTAAAGTCTAATCCTACGCAGCAAGAGAGAGAAATGCAATGTTCAGAGTTTTCTAGAGAGAGAGGGAGTCAAGAGAATGAAGAAGCACTGCTAGGGTTTACACACTCACAAGCACTTGTCAGAGATGAAGATGATGATCAGAGAAGAGAAAAACAGAAAGCATGCACATACAAGGTACTGAGTAAGTAATATGTATATTCTGTTTAATCTGCTTTTATAATAGCTGAAATACACTGAATCAGTTTTCTGTTTTTTTGTTTATTCTAACACTCCTCCTAAACAAAAAAACCTTTAATCGAACAAAACACGATTTTCTGAAGAAAAAAAAAACAGTCTTCTCACCGATTGAATCGGTGAAATTTCTTCTCCTTCGATTCTGAGCCTTTTGGACCGATTTTAATCGGTACAAACACTTCCTTCTTAGCATACGAGCACTTTCCACCGATTAAAATCGGAGAAAGTTCTTCCTAGGTTGATCTCTCCTCTCCGGCAGAAACCCTAGGTTTTCGCCCTCCTTCTGGTGCGATCTTCACTGATCTCAGCTTGCACCATTCCAATCTGCTTTCTGAGTGAAAGTGTTCACCTTTAAGTGCTTTGGTGAGTATATCTGCTAGTTGGTCTTCGGATTTGCAGTGTACAACCTCCAGTCTCCCACTATTGACCTGTTCTCTGATGTAGTGAAACCAGGTCTCAATGTGCTTGCTCCTATCGTGAGATGCAGGATACTTAGCAAGATCTATGGTTGACTTGTTGTCAATAAGTAGCCTCAATCTCCCAGTTATCTCAACTTTCAACCCTTCTAATAGGAATCCCAGGCAAGTTGCTTGACAAGTAGCTTCACAAGCGTCTATGTATTCTGCCTCACACGATGACAAGGCAACCATTGGTTCCTTTCTTGAACTCCTGTCTGCCTTATCACCACACCAGTCTGCATCTGAGTAAGAAGTGATTTGCACTTCTTCTCCAGCCTCTCCTCTTCTCAGTAGTATTCCATAGGAGTGAGTGCCCTGCAAGTATCTTAGAATGCATTTGACAGCATTCAAATGTGACATTCTAGGGTATTCCATGTACCTACTCACCACTCCAACACTGTAACTCAAGTCAGGTCTTGTGTTACAGAGGTATCTTAAACTCCCAACAATACTTCTATAAGCTGTTGGATCTACAGCTTCTTCATCTGGCTCCTTCTCAAGTCTTAGTCCCACTTCAGCTGGGGTATTAGTAGCATTACAATCCACCATTTCAAACTTCTTTAGTAGATCTAGAACATATCTGGACTGATGCATCACAATTCCACTCTCAGTCTCAGTAAATTCTATCCTAAAGAAATAGCTGAGTTTTCCCAAGCCACTCATTTCAAATTCACTCAACATCTGAAATTTGAATTCTGAAATCAGTTCCTCACAGCTCCCAATGACTAATAGGTCATCAACATATAGGCATACTATTAACTTTTATGGTCTGCCATTGTGTTGGCAGCAATTCACATACAACCCATGTTCTTAAACACACTTCTCAAAGCCAATGTTGCTCATGAACCCATCAATTCTCTGGTTCCAAGCTCTTGGAGCCTGTTTAAGCCCATAAAGAGCCTTTCTCAGCCTGTACACTTTGTCCTGTTGCCCTTTAACTTTAAATCCCAATGGTTGTACAACATATACCTCCTCTTCCAGTGTTCCATTTAGGAAGGCTGACTTAACATCCAACTGATGTAATGACCAGTGACATTTAGTAGCTAGTGACACCACCAACCTGATTGTCTCTACC
This sequence comes from Vigna nakashimae, assembly GCA_034642375.1. Lineage (NCBI taxonomy): Eukaryota > Viridiplantae > Streptophyta > Magnoliopsida > Fabales > Fabaceae > Vigna > Vigna nakashimae. The sequence goes on from CM067768.1 coordinate 28,485,891, forward strand.
CTGGCTACAGGAGCAAACACCTCTCCATAATCAACTCCAGCTTTTTATAGAAAACCCTTAACAACCAGCCTTGCCTTGTGTCTTACAACAACACCTTGTGGGTTTATCTTTTACTTATAAACCCACTTTAATGCTATGGGCCTCTTGTTAGAGGGCAGATCAACCAACTCCCAGGTCTGATTCCTCTCTATAGAGTCAATCTCTTCCTGCATTGCCTTATATCACCTTTCATCTTTCACAGTTTCATCAAATTCAACTGGTTCAGCCTCTACTATCAAGGCAAAATGAACAAAGTTGCCTTCCGATGTGAGTGTTGCCTCATAGGATAAATCATAGTCTCTTAGATGTGCTGGTAGTTGTGTAACCCTAGATGACCTTCTACTGTTGTCATCCCTTTTATCCTTCTCTGTCACCTCTCCAGCAGTAGCATCTTCCAGATTAATGGTTGATGGTTCCTGCTCACTTGTTTCCCACTGCCATACTCTAGCCTCATCCACTACAACATCTCTGCTGATGCAAACTGTTCCTGCTATAGGATCATACAGTTTGTAACCTCCAGTGGTATTGTAACCTACCAAAATCAGTGACACTCCCTTGTCATCCAGTTTCTTTCTCAATTGGTCAGGTACGTGCTTATATCATATAGAGCCAAAAATCTTCAGATGTTTAACATCTGGTTTCACCCCTGTCCATCGTCCTCAGGTGTCAATCCATTCAGTCTCTTTGTTGGAGACAGATTCAGAACATATGTGGCTGTCAACACAGCCTCACCCCACAGGAAATTAGGCAGCCCTTTACTCTTCAGCATGCATCTAACCATATTTAATATGGTTCTGTTCTTCCTCTCTGCTGCCCCATTGTGCTGTGGTGTATAAGGAGGGGTAACTTCATGCACTATCCCTTCCTTTTCACACAACTATTTAAACTCAGTGAAGGTATATTCTCCTCCTCCATATGTCTGCAGCACTTTAATCTTCTTCTCACACGACCTCTCAATAAGACATTTAAATTTTCAAATGTCTGCAACACCTCCCCCTTTCTCCTGATCAGGTAGACCCAACATCTCCTGGTCCAGTCATCAATAAACAGTAGAAAATATCTGCTGCCTCTAGGTGTTTCTACTTGTATAGGGCCACACACATCTGAATACACCACCCCTAATTTTCTTGTTGACTTCTGGGGTAAGTTCTTCTGAAAGTTGCCCCTGGTCTGCTTTCATTGGACACACTCCTTGCACATTGTTTCTGGAATTTCCACCTTAGGTAAGCCACTCACCATATTTTTCTGGCTTAACAGTGATAAATCCCTGAAATTTAGGTGTCCAAATCTGAGATGTCACAGTCATTCCTCTTTATTCTCTGTTGTAGTGAAACATTGATGTTTTACTGCACTCATTACCACCCTAAAAGTCCTATTTTGTGACAGCTGAGCCTGCACAATCATCTTCTTATGTTGATTGAAAATGCTGAGACAATTATTCTCCATTTTCATCACATATCCCTTCTGTAATAGTTGTCCCAAGCTTAGCAGATTCGTTTTCAGTCCTGGTACATACAATACCTCTTCAATTATCACTTCTTTGCCCTCTTCATCTCTCAGAACAACTCTCCCAAATCCTTCTGCAGTCAGACTTCTGTCATCTGCAAACCAGATCTTCCCCTGTACAGCTCCTTGCATCCTCACAAACCAGTCCTTCCTCCCTGTCATATGGGTGGAACAGCCAGAATCCAAATACCATGTTGTGCTTTCTGGCTGTTCTTCTCCAATGTTGGTAATCAGCATCACAGCCTCTGAATCTGACTCATCCTCCTGGGCCAGATTAGCCCTCTTTTTGGGTTTGTTTTTAGCACCTTCCCATTTCCAACATTCTTTTGCATAATGCCCAAGTTTTTGACAATTATAGCATTTCACTTTCTTTTTGTCAAACTTCCAATCTCCTCCAGCTTTCTGGTTTTTCACTGTCACAGATTCACTGGAATCTTCCCCTTGCTGTTCTTGTGAGTCTTTACCTTTCTTGTTGCCCTTACTCCATTTCTTGAACCATTTTTTCCCTTTAAATTGAGATCTGGCCTATAAGGCCTGTTCTTGGCACTGCTTGCGCTCATTGATGCGATACTTATGAGCTTCTAATGAGTGTAGCAGCTCCTCAATCTCCATAGACTCCAAATTATGGGCTTCTTCAATAGCCACTACCACATGATCAAATCTGGGGGTTAGAGTTCTTAGGATTTTGTCAACAATGTACTCATCTGAAATTGCATCCTTGCATGCTCTCATTTTATTCACCAATTCTTGCACTTTATCAAAGTATTCTGCCACGGTTTTACCCTCATCCATGATCAGAATCTCAAACTACCTCCTCAGTGCCTGTAATTTCACTTTCTTGTTTTTGTCTCCATCACCATCCATCTTCACTAGAATGTCCCACACTTCCTTAGCAGTAGCAGCCTTAGAGATCTTGCTAAAGATCTTTGAGCTGACACATTGATACAGCAAAAACCTGGCCTTGCTGTCCAGTTTCACCTGCAATTTGTAACTTCTTTTCTCCTCTTCAGTGGCTCTTGCACCCAATTCAGGTAGCCCATCTTCTATCACTTCTGACACATCTTGGAAACCAAAGATGGCTTTCATCTTGATGCGCCAGTCATCAAATAACTTCCCATCAAATACAGGCAACGACCCCTGTATTCCTCCAATACCTGTTATCACTTTCTTGCTAGCTTCTTGCAATTTCTTTGATTTACCCATACCCAAAGAAACCTTCTTTCTCCACTTCTGGATAAACACAATTCCAGTCACCAATCACACACCCACTGTACACGCCAGGAACCACAAGCACCTATGCTCTTGATACCATATTAGTGAAAATGGGCAAAAATGAGAAAGCACGGAGTGGAAGGGTAAAAGAGAGAAAGCACACTTTAGATAAGGATTAAAGTCTAATCCTACGCAACAAGAGAGAGAAATGCAATGTTCAGAGTTTTCTAGAGAGAGGGAGTCAAGAGAATGAAGAAGCACTGCTAAGGTTTACACACTCACAAGCACCTATCAGAGATGAAGATGATGATCAGAGAAGAGAAAAACAGAAAGCATGCACATACAAGGTACTGAGTAACTAATCTGTATATTCTGTTTAATCTGCTTTTATAATAGATGAAGTAAACTGAATCAGTTTTCTATTTTTTTGTTTATTCTAACATTAATTACCACAATCGATTCGTTTAAGAATTCATACATAATTTCCATACTTATTACATAGCTTAACAAGTTAAAATATTGGAGTACAACATGACTTTATAACACTCAAATAAAAAAATAAAAAATCAATTCATTTGTTGTTTTAATAAAGAATCAAACTCAAATGGAATTTAGTTTGACATTGTAACACACAATTGGGAAAAGATAGTGTTATATATATACATACGGTTTGTTTGTGAAAGAAAAACAAGCAAACAACATGTTCCTAGAACGATATCCTTCCACACACTTTAGACTTTAACTCGAGTCTTCTCATTTATAGGAATACTCTACTCCCATTATACCATTTTATAATTTCATTTTTTTTATGCTAAATTACTTATCAATTTATGTTATGACATCAATAAAATAACATATCCCCTTCAAATTAAATGAACATATAAAATATAAAGTGTCGTCAACATCCTTTTTGTTTTTTTTAATAAAGTATGACATCATTGTATTCAAGCCAAATAAACATTTGATATTCGATAATTGAATAATAAACGATGATTTGGAGAAATTTGAAACCTGATATAATTCTTGTTTAATATCGTCCAGTACCTCATAAAACTTGATTGCTTTTCTATTTATTTTATTATTTGAACTTGTTGTATAATGTGTTTCCTTGTTTCTTTTCGGAAGTCTATAACATTAATAGAACTTTCAAAATAAATAACCATAGTTTTCATTTGTTCTTACAAAAAATGAGTGTTCTTGACGTGAGAAAAGTGGTATTTTTGGAAAGTAAAACATAAATCACTTTTGAAGATTTATTATTGAGTTGTTGATAAAGATAGAGGGAAAATATGGTTAGTGTTGAAGTGTGTGCAAAATATTATGGAATATATGAATAATGAATAAGAGAGTTGAGGCTATACTTGAGGATTTTATCACTAAATTCTCTTGATTTTGTAGGAAATTGGGATAAATTGGAAGAGGAGTTAAAATATCAAGAAGTTGGAACCCATAAAAGACAGAAAGAGCACCAGAAGAGAAGGCTACAGAAGGTCGCAGAACGCTTGTGCGCCCTTTTCTAGGGCCCTCAGCATAGGGGTCTCACACCCATGCCTGGGTGCCCTTTTTTGGGGCCCTTAGTGCAAGGGTCTCACACCCATGCCTGGGTGCCCTTTTTTGGGGCCCTTAGTGCAAGGGTCTCGCACCCACGCCTGGGCGCCCTTTTCTGGGGCCCTCAATGCAGGTGTCTCGCACTCACGCCTGAGTGCCCTTTCAGGGACGCTGAGTGTCAGTCTTCGAGTACCGTTTCACGCCTGGGCACCCTTCTTGGGACATTGAGCACCACTTCTCTCGCAAGCTCGCCTGGACGTCCTAAGTGGGGGCATTGAGCGCTGGCGACGTTGGTCCATGATCCAATTCAGTTGTATATAAGAACTTGCACGTTCTAGAGGGGATATCTTTTGACAGAAGGGACGAAAATTCAGATTCTTTCAACTCTCTGGAGGCAGAATTGGATGTGGAAGCTCTCCTTTTCGGTTTCTAGGGTTTATCTTTCATTCTCATAGCATTGTACATCTCGTTTCTCCATGACAAGGGGGAACTACATTCATTTGTTGTTGAGGAAGATGTAACCTCTAAACTTTCATGTATTTGAATTGATTCCGATTTATATATGTTTCTTTCATTAATTGTTAGGGTTATCCTCCTATGCTCTATGCTTGTTATGTTTAACTCATTCATGGCATGATTTTTGGTTTTCTTTGTTATTGACAAATACCTAGAAACCTAGAACTGGGGAATTTCTCCCAAGGAAACTATTGTCTAAACATAGGGATAGAACGCTTGGTTATCTTAAGCTTTCGTTTGTAATGCAAAATTAATTATTAGGAATGCAAGACATTGTGGTCTAGTAATTAAGGATAGGCTTCTTTCGCCGAGACATCGAGTTTTAAGTAATTTAGAAAGTGACATTGACAATTAATAAAGAAGAAGAATTCTTATATGCATGAGAGTGATTAGGTGAAATCTAAACCCCAACAACATCTTCATCTTATAATACCAACATCATCATTCTCTTCAATTGATCAAAATTGCATTCATATTTACTTTCTTGTTTTTACATTTAAAAACCCTAAATTGTTCTTTAAAGTCTCAATTAATTAAGTAATTACATAATTGTTTAGTGTCGTGAATATCTTGGGAAACGATACTTGGTCTTATCATTTATTATTACTTGATACGATTCGGTACACTTGCCGAGGTCTTAACAGTGTACTTTGTGGAAACAGTTTTATGGGTCATACAAAACTGAGGAAATAAGAAAATATCCCCTTTGCAAAACTTTTATGCACCACACAACTGGCCATTTGGGAGGTTTCAGTATCAAATTATGTCATCCTTCACCAAATGTCCAAAGACTATTACATAGTTGCATCTGCCTGCTTCACCCAAATCATCCTCATTAGAAAGGAAATCATCTCCTACGGTAATTATTCAGATTGAAGTACATAAGATCCAAGCAATATCAAGACATACCAAGTGGTGTCAATCCCAAAAACAAGTGTAAGGTAGCATACTATCAACTCTAACATTTGTTGACTATTTTGCTCATAACCTTTTGTACAAAACTCCAAATGAGATTATTGTTGGAAACTAGAATCAAATGACTTTAAATTGACTATAAATGTGTATATTTTAGACCTTTGAACAAGATTCAATTAAGTTGGAGAAATCGTTAAAGGATTTGAATCTTTGGAGCATGAGAAAAAGGCTTATTTTTTAGATTCTAAGCTGTGATAATCAATTACCACCTTTTATAATCGATTATCATAATGAGAAATATCAGTTTTGGAGTTTTTGGCTTGTGATAATCAACTACCAGCCTTGGTAATCGATTATCCATAGAGGAATAGCGCCCAACGGCAAGAAAGCACCGCTCAATGTTAGGTTACTTAAGATAATCAATTACCACTACCATAATCGCTTATTTACATAAAAATGGAGATAGAATAACCTGGAACACGCTTAGCTTGCATGGAAAGCTTGGGTATATTCCCCAAATCCAAATTTTCGGGCTGTAACTTAGAAAAGAGCATGGGATTAACAACTAGACATAGGATTCTTGTGATTCAAACTAGTATAAAATCATCTGTGCAATTTTCTCTCTTCCCTTACTCTATTTTATTTGTTAAATTATCTACTAAGTAAGATAAAATTTAGAGAAAATTATAAAAGGCACACGTTTGCGAAAGGGAACCAATTCACCCCCCTCCTCCCCCCCCCCCCCTCTTGGTTTATTGTTAACATGCTAATCAATTCGTTGCACCGCTATGACATTTGGTTCTAAAACTTTTGTGATGCAAGCAATGTTATTTTGCACCGCTATGACTTCCCAGCTTATGGTAATTTTCCAGGGTACAATGTGAAGGGTCATAAAGAATGTCTTATATGTGAAGAAAACACTACAACTAATTAATTGAAACACAAAGGAAGATAATATATATGCCATCGGAGATTTTTACAATCTAATCATCTATAGTGAAGGTTAAAGAAAGTATTCAATGAACATCAACGATGCATCAATTCCGCTAACTGGCCATCAAATTCATGAAAAAGTTAGTAAAATACATCATGTATTTGGAAAAACATCCAAGAAGTCATCTGCAACGAGCCCTTGGAAAAAAAACTTTGATCTTCCATATTGATCAAAGTTAAAGGTTAGGCATTGCATAGATGTAATGTGTGTAGAGAAAAATGTGTGTGATAGCTTAATTTGTACATTACTCAACTTTCAAGGAAAGACAAAAGATGGAGTCAATGTTTGTTTAGGATAACTAATGTATTGTAGCTTGACTTAGACAACAAGGATACTTTACATAATAGTTTCAATTGTTTGTCTAATGAATCTATCTTGTAATATTGTATCTTGATTTAAACTTACTCTTGTTATTCTTTCTACCACTTTCCGACTCTTTTTTTTCTTGATATCTCCTATTTTATGTGACAAGCATATCAAATTGGTATGAAGAACTGTTTTCCTTCTCATCTCTTCATTAAAATTCTAAACCCTAAACAATGCCACTAAGGATTGAGTTTGTAATTTAAATTCAAAATATCTCCGAAAACTAAAGTACAATATTCAATAGCCATTGTCTTAAGACTTCCTTATCAAAGTTGATACTCATTCCTAACAATCGATGTAAAAGTCCTGGAAACTCATTCAAGTGATCTTAAATGAAAGAACTCTATGTAAGTAATTCAAAAAATAATATGTATTATTTCTTGACTTACAAGTATACAAGTACTCAATCTTCTCCCACAAAGTTTTAGCAAGTGTCTCATTAATATGTAGATACATAAACGTTTTCTAAAATAAGAAATATAAAAAAAACGTAAAAACTAAATAACTTTTAATGTTGGATGTGAAAAAACATCACATAAAAAAATGTATGGCGAATATTTTAAAATTATCGTCTAAATTTTATGTCAAACCCTAAGACATCTAACGTACACATCCAACATTTACATTGGGCCCTTATTTCATCTAATAGAAAACATTAGCATTAACCATTCCAAAATTATAATATAATTCAAATATCTCTACCATCTCAAAGCTTCTGATACATACATGAAATATTTTGAATAAAAAAAAGGAAAGAACTTACCCAAAGTTTCAATCTCAAAATGGTCTTCCGTTCTTTTTTTAGTAGCTTGTAGCCCATGAAATACATGAAGGAGAAAAGATTTTCTGAAGAAGCTCAGAGAAGTGGGAGAAAAGAAAAAAAGAAGATTGAGGAACTAAGAGAATGATGTGGTTTTTGGTAAAGGAAAGAGAGAAAAAAATCAGAATTTCCATTTGCACCCTTCGCCATTTCTACCAGCACCTTAATATTTTCTTCTTACACCTCATACTCACTAAAATCCCAAAAATACCTATGCTCTAAAAGTTATACAATATGAGAGTTTGATGGGTTTTGGATAGGTGATGTTCGATGGTGTGAATTCGTTTTGCATAGATGGTGGTGGTGCAACAACAACTTCTCTTACAAAGATGGAGTTGGGTAGAACTCTCAAAATGGGATACAACCCACGGGTTAACTCGATCCACCACGGGTTTGAGCCGGGTTGGATTTGAAAAGATTGTATTTTTTCATGCGGGTCAAATTTCAACCCGGCTCATTTAAACCTGGTTCATGCGAGTTAAACTCGTGGTGGGCCGGGTTGGCCCACCAACCCACCTACCTAATTTTATTTTATTAAAATTTAATTTTAATTTTATAAAACAATATTTATTATTTTGTTTTTGTTTGAAAAAACAATTTAAGTTCCTTATTTTCAAAATTAATTAAACACATGTTGGGAGTGAAATTTGTTTATATTTGAATTATAGAAAGTTTGTAATTTTATTTTATTTAAAAAAAATTGTAATTAAGTGAGCCAGTGAGCCAACCCATTTACCCACCAACCCGTGGTGGGTCGGGCCGAGTTCAAATTTTCTGACTCGCTAATAAATGAACCGGGTTGGGTTGATTCACTAAATGACCAACTCGTGGTGGCCGGGTCGAGTGACCCATTTTGACAGCTATAGGGTCATTTTTAATGTTATGAATTTCAATATTTTTAAAATCAATGTTAGTAGGTCATTTCCTTTAGGTGCTGGAAGAAATTATGGGGGTACAGAAAGCAACAGCATGCACCCCTTCACACACTAAACAAAATCCTTGTTTTCCTTTCGTTTCTACTAAAGCCCAAAACTAAGCCCATTTATGATTTCAAAATACCCATTATCCCAAGTTACTAATTTCACCCTTCCCTGAACTTAATTACCATGTTCTTCCTAATAAACTTGTCCACTAACCCACAAATGTCAAAAACGTCCCTAATTTCATAATTAAATAAATCAAAACTTCTATTTATATATATACATCCTTAAAAAAGGTTACTTGTAGTACATTTCGAGTATTTTACCCTTTCTTCTTTTAGTCTATGGAGCACACAGGTTTTGATGTCATTATTTTGAGTGTCGTTTAGCAAAAAGAAAGAAAGCCAGAATGGAGTGAAAAAGAGTGGACAAACAAAACGCCAAAGGAATAAACGACGTCCGCTTTATTCCGTAAGCCCAAAACAAAATGTACAAATTAATGCAACTCACTCATTCTCCAAGCGCGTGGGACCATGCTTACTGAAAAACCAAATTTATATTATTCCCCTCTTATACAATAAGACTGTTTTACCCTTTTTTTTAAATTTTTTTTATGTAATTTTACTTTTTTATATGTATATCTTTTTTTAGTTTTTTTCATGTAATCTGTCAAAGAGTTATCGTTGAATTTGAAGTTTTTTTTTTTATTTTTGTTTGACAAAAGTTAAATTTTTTCCATAAATTTTAATCTGAAATTTTTTAGTGACTTGTACTTTTCTCCTTTAATTTTAGATTCAGGTAAATATCATCATAGGTTTTTTCTTTTAGAATTAAGTTAAACATTTGCAAATGCTTTGTGTCCATCAATATGCATTTAATGTTCAAACAATTTTCAAAGTATAATAAAGTTAGAGTTTTTTACCTCAATTTTATATGAACATTACCTCATATAAGATAATCAATTCGGATTATACAACCAATTACTTTATGGTAGAGATTTTATATTTATTAAAGATAAATTACATTTATCGTAAGTAGATGTATATTTTATTTTACATGTAAATTTAAAGTTTATCTTTTAATATATTAATATTTGAACCATAACAAATGTAATACATTGATAAATGCAAACTTCATTTGAAACATTAGTTTTATAATATTAGATTAGACTAAATTTTATTTCTTAAGAATATCATAAATAAAGAAAAAAAAGAGAAGATTTGATATTTTGTTCAATAGAGATAAAGAAAAAAAGAGAAGATTTGACAGAGATAAAATTAAAATCTTCTTCAGCGTCTTCAATTTATAGTTTTCTGTTACATCAGTTTTTCAGTAATTTCTGTTTTTATGTCTTTTAGATGGCTTAAATATTTTTATATATTTAATGTCTCTCGTTTGTATTGTTTCAATAAATAAAAAGTTTCTTTTATTTCTGTTTCAGTTGAATTGGTTTAAAGTTCTGTTGTTCTTTCTTATTTTGCTCTCTTTTGATCTTTAATCCTCTCCGAGAATGCAATTCACTCCGATGAGTTGTTGAACTACAGAAGAAACTCCGACGCTCATATATTTTATTAGGATAGAAAATGATGATTTTACTTGAACATCAATCGTATAATTGTAGAGCTTGTGGCAGGCCAATTGATTAACCATTAGTGTAATATATTTTTAGGCAATCAAATCCAATAATTAATTATTAATACCGTATATTTGTAAATTGTAAGGCAATCTGACCTATTAATACCTGATAATTGCCCATAAATGACCATTAACTCTAATCGGTCTATTTTATACAACACTCACAAGATTTGATATTTTGTTCAACAAATAACAAAAGGAAAAAGAGTTGACTGAACTATTAGCTTAGATAGCTTAAAGTGTGTTCAATGAATTTGCTAATTACCTGCTAAACAATCTTCCATACTCAGCCTAATCTATTAATCAATTAATACATTTTACAAGCCTTATGTCGTTTTCATTGTCTCAAATTCAACGGTGTTTCGAAGGTTGGTCTTCTTAGTTTGAAATTCACCAAATTCTTACTTTTGTGAATTTTAAGCTTTCGCCATTAAAAAGAAAACCAATGAACTACAAACAAAGTTTGACAACGGAATGTGGCTACTGCGTCAATCTTCAAAAATCAAATCAATAAGATGATTAAGAAATAGTCGCTCCTGATTAAGTGACACACTTCAGGAAAATAAAATCCTTTAATGGAAAACTTGGAGAATTCGTGTGAAAATAAAATAAAAAGCATTGATAATAACATGGACTTTCAAATTGAGCATTTTCTTGTGCACTCCAACGTACCACATTTAATATTTCTTTTTCCCGTTATTTGATTATTCAGTGAAAAAGACATACCCAACAACACAATTGAAACCTTACACTACCTAAACTCGTATATGTTAAAAAAAATTAGAATTTATTAAAGTAATTTGATTACTTAAATTATATAATTTTATATTTCAACAGAAAAATAAGAATTTAATTTCTTTTTATACTCTTTCATGTTTTCAAATATCTATTTGTTTTTTATTTTATTTTCTTTTCGATTCAATCTTACTTGAAAGTGGTTTATTCTTTATTATTATCTTGATTATCGATTTTTTCACTTGTTATCATTATAAATTTCTTTTATGTTAAAGTTAATTATGTTTAGGTAAAAAACAGATAAAATATAAAAAAAAAATTGAATTGTATATTAATTTTTTTATAATTTTTATATATATTATCCTATACTATTCAGTCAAACGATAATATTCTGTTTAATAAATATCTATAAAAATACTTTTTCAAAGGCTAAATTTGAAAACTTCTTCTTCATATTAATATATAAGTACAGATATAATTAGACCCAAATACCTACAAAATTGAAATAAATTAAGTCCATATATTTCTACTACATAGTGGCTTTCCTTGAAAATATACGATGCAAGTATGTCTATACATAGTCTTTAAATATTATAGTTATTTTTGTATAAATAATTATGCAATTGGTCAAAATATTATTTTTGAAGGAATAAATAGATGTGAATTTCACAATAAGTCAACAAAATAAAATATACAACGAGTTAGGGAACACACCGCAGTCTACTCCTAAATTTTCGATTTATAAGACCCACACTCCGTTTTCAAAGGAAAATAACAAACATGGCAAGCAATCTAATTAACAATTTTTCACGTTGATAGATCTAATTACAAAATTTAGGTCTTGAATTAGTTTACGAATGATTTAAAATTTAATCCTAAAATTAAAAAAAAAAACACAGCTTTAAAGAAGATAATAATAAACCAAATTTCAGAAATAAATCTATTTAAAAACAAAGCATTAAAACCAATTTAACCAATAAACGATCAACCCAAATTACGTTTTAACTCATATATTTGCTTCTTAAACTGTAATGTATTGTTTGAACGATGTGATAGAAAGTAAAATATGAAATATACAAGAATTATAGCGAAAAGTTAGATTATTAGATAGTTTAATCTATTATTTAATATTATTTTTATTATAAGTTTAGTTATTACATAGTGGTACCACCCAAAGAGCAATGGCCGTAGCGTTTAACATGTGATTTGATGTTGAATGACATTTCATCAAACTTTCCACTTTTGACTGAAATTTAGTTTTAATTCATCAAATTTATTTTAAAAAATACAACATCTATTAATAAAGAATTACGTGTATATATATTAAAAAAAGTACGAATATATATAAAATAAAAGGTTGGTTGTGTATGAATATGATTAATCTAGGTTAAGAAAATATGTAAGAGAAAAAGTTGAATGATTATTGTTTTGATGAATGCAAAATTATTTGAATGTGTATTTGTGTTGTTATTAGAAAAGACATTAATGAATTGAATGCAACATAATTTTGCTTAGAAGAAGTAACGTGATTAGTTTATGATGCATAAGTGGAACCCCACATTCAACCTCAAACTGAAAATAAAACACTAAATATGTAATAAATTATACCTAAACAAGTGACATGTATTGAGAATGATCTCTGACTTCCCATATAAGTCTGGGCCCTTCTCAATTCACAACCTCGTGTGACTGCTCATTCTATTTTCGTTTGTCGGTTTGCTTTTCTTCGTGTTCTTTATTTATTTGTTTTTGAAAAGGAAAAAGCTATGTTTAGGATGTGTTTGATAATAGTATGTCTAATACACACCAATATAAAGACTCTCAAAATATTTTTCTACGATATACTTTTGAAATGTTCTAATCTTCTTATAAAATAGATTTGTTATTTTAAAAAATGGATTTTAATTGTGAAGACCTTAAGAGGACTTAAAATATAATATTTGAATATTTTATTAATAAAAGTTATATTATAAATAATTTTTTATTATTGAATTTGTTTTTATAAATTTTTAGTATTTCCTTAAAAAAATTCTCCTAATGTTTTTCTTCTTTCTTTTTGAAAGATCTAATTCATTCTTTATCTATTTTTCAATAGAGACCATTGTTGGATTTACAACAAAAGAATTTTACAATATTATTTGATAAAAATCGTGAATAGAATAGATTCTTTTTCTACCCTTAATATAGATTCAAATATGTCTTTTCTTTTCTTGTATGTTAGTATAATTGGTTGCATGTGGCTTAATTATACTAAAATTGATTCTTTGTGTGTTTATGAACTTCATAGTATGTTCAAAACATTGATTTAATGCTCCTTTGTGTAAATAGAGTTACCTATAAGGATGAGTTGTTGAAAGAGTACTTTGAGAGCTTTATGATCAACTAAGGTAAGGGAAGCTAGTATGTAGTATAATTATAATTTTGTGTAAATTGTTAACCTTCTTTGTGAAGTTAAAAATTGCATGCAAATCAAGTTGGTAGAGTGAGATTGAACGTAAGATTGATTGATAAATGTTTTGAATTGAATAAGTATATTTAAGAATGAATAATGGAATTAATTTATGGATTGATTGAACCAAATTGGTGAAATTGTGTTCTCATACAGTGTCGGGCATCCTACCAATATCGTTGGGCATTGGATTAAAATTCCAAGTCAATGAGCTCTAGTGGAGGTGGTGTCGGGCACCACTCCAAAAACGTTAGGCACTTTTTGTACAATGAGGTTCACTGTTCTAGGGTTTTAGGCACCAGGTTGGGATCATTGGGCGCTTTATTAAAGGATAGCATAAATGAGTTTTGGCACTAGGCCACTACCCTTGGGTGCTACTTCAAATTTTAAGTTCAAGAGCTCCAAGACTGTTGGCCTTGGGAAGGTTCGTTGAGCACTGCCCTGTTTTGCATGTGTATTTCTATTGTATGACTTTTAAGTAAATTTTAATTAAACATCAATCAATTATAGATGAAAAAATAGTATTAAATGTGTGAGTGATGTATACACTTTGTTTTAGTTGAAATTTTCTTTGGATTGATATGTATGATTTGGAATGAGAGTATAGTTATTTCCAAGGTGAGAATGCTACTATTTGGATGTTGTGTGGAGTGCATTGATGTCAGAGTTCAAAATGAGACTATCTTGATTGTACTAAGTTGGACTCATATAGAGGAAGATGCTTAAAGTGAGAGTTGAAAGAGGTCTTTATCGATAAATTTGGCATTGAGGGTTAAACCTACAAATGGGTGATTTACTTTGTTATATTCCTTGGTATGGGATGTGGTCATGGGATGGTGAGGACCCTTGAAAGGTGAGGCTAAGTATAATAGGTGCGGGTATGAAAGAGTGTGAAAGCTATGAATTAACGTGTGAATAAAATAATATGTATGATTCTTTATTATGGTCATAATGTAGAATTTTTAGCAAACTTATATAATTATATGTATGATATTTTACTATGGCCATAATGGAAAATTACTAGTATAATTTTAATAATTCTAATTTACCCTATTATTTTGTTTTTGTTGTAGTATTGTTATTTTTTCGTTATGATTGTGTGATTTACACTAGTACAAAATAGGCTTTTTAAGTTTATTATTTTGAGCTTTTTAAGTTTGTTTTAGAATAGACTTAGATTCGACAGACTTAAATTTTAAATTTGTTATTAAGCAACAAATTTAAATTTTAACTCTATTGTGAATCAACAGACTTAGACTTTCCATCCAAAATTACAAATTCAACCATATACTTTGTTAACACTTCTCCAAAAAATTAACCAGCAATCAACCACCACAAAATTAATCTTTCTTATATGTCAAGTTCTCATGCATAATAAAAATAAAATTGGAATATAGTATAATATAAATACATCTTGACAACCAATCACTCTCCCACTTCAGTTCATCTTCACAATCAATCAATTGAATACAACAAGAACCCATAAATTCAATCACATTCTTTTCACAACATAATACAAATCAAATTCAGGGTAAGAGAAATTGAAGTTATTAGTAATCACTCACAAGAAATCCTAAAACCTTAAAAATTCTTAACCCTAAACACTACCATAAACTTGGACTCAAAATTGGGGACAAGAAGAGTGAGAGGATGCCACGGAACACGGCGGCACGAGAGGCGACGACGACAACAATAGTGGCACCGCGAGAGGCTACATCGATAACATGAGAAGGGGTGAGAAGATGTGGCTACGACACACGTGCCCTTAGACGCAGAGGCAGGGAGATCTCGCACGTAGATGAAGGTGGAGGTTGCGAGCAACGGACAACACTTCCCATTGGACTTGAAGGAGATCTCTCCACTCGAATACGAAGGTGGAGGACGTGAGCAAGTGTAGGAGGCGCAAGACTAGCAACATAGAAAGAAGCTCGTTGGGTTTGGACATGAGCAAAAATAGAGAAAGGAAGAAATTTCTCATAGTGGAAGAAAATGAAGAAAGAAGTGTTTTGTGTTTTGAGTAGAAGAAGAATGAGAACCAATTTTAGAAAAAATGTGATTTGGGTTAAACATAGATTTAGGTCTGTTAGAAGACTAAAAGATACAAAATTAAATTCTTGTTATTTTTTAGGAGACTTAAAATATTAATTTAAGTCTGTCAAAAAACTCAACAAATACAAACTTTAAGTCTAGGGAACGTTCCAAGTGAACTCCTAGAGATGGTCGATCGGTCAGGAACGTTCTCAGTGAACTCTCACTATGTCACATCCTTTTCAGCTTAGGGAACTTTTCAAGTGAACTCCTAGAGTTGGTCGATCGGTTAGGAATGTTCTTAGTGAACTCTCACATTATCACATTCTCTTCAGCCTAGGGAATATTCCAAGTGAACTCGTAGAGTTGGTCGATTGGTGAGGAATGTTATTGGTGAACTCTCACCATATCACATTCTCTTCAGCCTAGGAAACGTTCCAAGTGAACTTCTAGAGTTGGCCGATCGATGAGCAATTTTCTTAGTGAACTCTCACCATATCACATTATCTTTAGCTTAGGGAATGTTCCAAGTGAACTCCTAGAGCTGGCTAATCGATGAGAAACATTCTTAGTGAACTCTCAACACATCGAACCTTCTTGTGCAGAAAGAATGTTTTAAATAAGCTTCTAGTTCTAGCCTCACAACAAATAAACATCTGTCTGTTCACTCAGTGAAAATCATGTTAAAAGAATTTTCCTCAAATTGCTAAGCACACGCATCCGTTATTATGTTTTTCAAAGCAGTTTAAACCATGTCGAGCATTCTAATTTGTCACATAAAAAGAAGGTGAAAACATGCATAAAGAAACATATAAGTAAAGGAAAAGACGAAACAATTTCACTAATAGTTGTATGTGAAATACACAAAAAAGGTCGAACGAAAAGCAAGGGAGCCTAACATCAAAAGACCTGTTTTCTGGACGGCCCATCACATTGTCAAAAGAGAAAGTAAAAAACATAACAAACAGACCCTTCATTCCTCTCCTCTTGAGCGGTTGGCAAGGGAACATCAACCAGCTGCCCATCGACCACCATCTTCATAACATCATAACCCTCATGGTCAATCAGAACTTCAAAAAAGTATAAGCATTGTGTTATTCCCTTCTTAAAGCCAGCCACGTGTTCATTATGAACTTCATATCCAAGATAAGTATTTTCTTTTGCTAGCTTCACCCATTGAGCCAGAAGATCATCCCGCTCAGCCAGGAGGTTATCCCTTTCAGTGAGGAGATCCTTGTATTGAATGCTCATTCGTTGAAGATCCAACCTCAGATTATCATTTGATCATTGAAGTTGACAATTGGTGATACGGGCATCGGTCAAAGCGGCTACAACCTTTTTCTTGTTTTATTCATCAACCTTTCGAGTCTCCTTCAGACGATGGGTCAGCTCCTAGTTTGCCTTTAAAGTCGTCTCCAAGTCTTGTTGGGCAGTTTCGAGCTCTTCAATTGATGTTGTTCTCTTGGTATTACCCACCGAATACGCCATACACACGTTCGCCCAAATGCTCAATTCATAGTACCCAAATGCTCAATTCCCTTTAAAGAACTTTTCTCCTCGAGGGAGAAATTAAACTAAACGCGATGAGCAGTCCGAATGGTCGGTTGAGCGGACAAACAAGTAGGGGTCCCTCCGGAGCGCTCTTCCTACTCTTTTTATGAGATGGATGTGCAAAGTGGTCATCGCCATATTTCTTTAGCTCTTCTTTACGCTTAGCGGCCATTAGGGAGAAGGCGTTTGACTTTCCTTTGTCCATTTCAGCCAAGAGATCTAAAACGCAAAATAAAATTTAGATAAGTTACAAACGACAGTTATTACATAGTACATAACAAAAGGCTTACCGAACACTTTAGTACATAAAGCGTCTGAGCCCATATAACTGATGAACGTGTAGGAGGAAGCCTTTCAAGGTAGCTGATTGAGTTGGTCGATCGTCTCCATTTCACTTGGAGTCATTGCAGATTTCGTCCAAGATATTACTCTCTTAGGATGTTCGATCTAATAGAAAGGAAATTTGGACCGACCATCATTCATGTAAAATCGTGATCGACCAGCCTCACTTATTGCAACTTTAAAAAGGTTCTTTTTGAACTATTTGTATGACATGTTAAAAAGGGTAAATAACATTTGTTCTTTCACCGACACAAGTGATACCCACGACTTGTTCGGGTGCGTGTTGGCACAGAAGAAATACAAGAAGGAGGCGAGAGTTGGAGTGAGAGCAAGGGCCTTGCACATGACCGTAAACGCTTGCATAAATGTCCACCCGTTTGGATGAAGTTGGGTGGGTACTACATTCAATTCACGTATAACGCCTATCTGGAAGTTTGAAAAGGGAAACCGAATGCCCAAGTCACAAAAGAGCGTAGAATACGCATAGAAAAATCAGTCGCATAACCCTTTCTCCCGTGCCAAGCACACTCATTTCTTTTGCAAACGGCCAACTTAAAGCATGCAACATCATTAGCCCCCGCCACCAAGTCCACTTGGTCCTTCAACTCCTCCAAAGGCAAATCGGTACAAAAGTAGGGAACATAAAGCCCTACTTCATGAGGAGCCCAATTATAACCTGGCACGGACAAGGGTGGGCCAATGTCCCATCCCATTCCCTAGTCATGTCTATTTCTATAACAACCTCCAACTCTTCTTCAGCCGGAATCACACCCTCTACAATCGGAGCAACTTTGTTATTTATGTGCATGGTCACTCCGCTGTCAACTGAAGCCGCTTCCTGCTCGGTCAACCCTAGAATGGGAGACCCAACTGATGATGACAACTTTGCCGCATCATTAGCATAACCCTGGCCTTCCCTCCCTACGGACTCCTTAGAGGACATGAGTTTTGCTTACGACATTATTACCTTTGAAAGAAAAGAAAGATTCCAATGCTCGGTTGTAGAAGAGAGAAAAAGTGCAGACATGAAAATGACAGCGACCCCCGCCCTTTATTTATAGTCCAAAAAGCATTTTTCGCAAGCAAATCTCAGTCGTTGATGCTACCCTAATCCAACGATCCAAGACACGCAACCTTTCGTTTTACTGGCTACACGAATCTCGAAAATTCATGTGTACCACTCACACCGGTTCCACTTCTTTATGACTGCCATCACCGATAGCTCCCATGAATGTTTGGCACGAAGACAATCATCTCCACCCCAACACGAACGGTCTTTCCATATTCAGCTTAGGCTTGGGGGTCTGTGTATTGTATGACTGCCAAGTTGGTCAACGAACTTCACAGTCGGTCAACCAACAACCTAGTAACCGATCGATAAAGACAATAATTAAGGTAATTAATGAGTAATTAATAAAACAATAAAAATCATTGATTAGTGATTAAGAATAATAATATAGATCATTAATGGACAATTAATGAGTCTAATTTAATTAGAAGCAGGTAAAAGATATTTTTTTCATAACCCAGTTTTATTATTAAATCATTGAGTAAATTTATTGATTTGAGTTTCAAAATGTTTTTTTCATGTATCCAACAAACCCAACCACTCAAAGGGTCTTTTTACAAACAATTTGAAGACTAAAACTTAGGAGTATAGGATGATTAAGCAAGAAATTAAATTTTCAACCCATTGACTAAGTGACATAATTACAAGATAGATATAAAAAACAAAGATGAAATCATCATGTTACGTATGCTAACTTAGGTGATATATGATTATATATAATCAACTATGTCATTAATACAAGCCACAATAACACACTTCAATGTTGCAAGTTCATATCAATACGCGCCATGTACACAACTATGTGAGCAAGAAAGAACCATTAAAAATAAAAGCTGAATAAAAGTTTGGAATAACCAATGATAAAATAAAGTAAAAAAAAAAAGGTAAAAACAATTGACAGAATGTGAGAATAAGTTTGAAATAATTGATGATAGAATAATCAGAATGAATCTCTGATTTGTTGGTTCCAATCCAAAGGTACTAATTTTGGTCTCCTTAAAAAAGGCTTAAGGTTCATATCTTGTGAATGAAAAACCGTAATTAGGAGGGAAGACTCAACTAAAAATAATCAGGTAAAGTCCCCTATACAAGTTAATCATTACTTAATGAAAAAAATATATAAAATAAAGAAAAATACAATGACTAAGGATATTTGAAAAAGAGAGAAAGCAACATAAACTATGCAGAAAAATAGAATAAGAAATATGTTGTGGGAGAGAAACACCTATACTTTTTTAAAAAAAATATTAATAATTAATTATTATAAACATTTAAGTTATTTAATTAAATATCTATATTATTATAAAAAAATCACTATTTTGAGGTATATATTGGTTTCTAATATTATTTTTTAAGTATTTTTTAAATTAAAATAATTATTTTCATCAAATTTATTTTGATATTTTTTATATGTAACCATTCTTTTAAAGTGACTTATTTCCCTAAATTTTAACTATTTCTTAAACTAAAATAATTATTATAATAATAAAAATATTTAAAAATACATTATTTGCAATAAAATTATAAAAATTAATTAAATTTATTTTTATAATTAAAATAATAATAATTTTATTTTTTACCATAAAAAAATAATACAAGAATGTGTTTTCACTAGTTTCTAATAATAATAATGACTTTTATCTCAACTTATTTTTGTAAATTAAAATAAGTTATTTTGAGTTTATTTTTAGCTTGTTTAAAAAAATCTTTAAATAATATTAGAAAAAGTGACTTTTTTTCTAAACAAACGCATCATATTATGAATGAAAAAGGGTTAATTAAGAATAATTGTTTGAGTTTTCATTTTGATTCAAAAAGAAAAAAAAAACATTATGTCCTAAGTTAGTGAGATGTATTTTTTTTATAACTTCGATTTTTTTTTCTTCCAACCCTTTATTTTAGGCTTAATTACCTACTTAGTCCCCATGTTAGGAGGTAATTTGCTGTTTAGTACCCGGTTTTAAAAATGTAGGCATTTGGTACCTATGTTTTGAAATTTGTATCAATTCAATCCTATCCAGTTAACGGCGTTATAATTTATGCGAGAAATTAAGGACGTTAATGAAGATGCATTCAAACATTTGATAGCTATTCCACCCAGGCTATCATTAACGTCCTTAATTTCTCGCATAAATTATAACGCCGTTAACTGGATAGGATTTAATTGATACAAATTTCAAAACATAGGTACCAAATGTCTACATTTTTAAAACCGGGTACTAAACAGCAAATTACCTCCTAACATGGGGACTAAGTAGGTAATTAAGCCCTTTATTTTACTATCCTGTAATCACTTTTGAACTCAACCATATTACAAGTAATCACCCTCAAATTTTACCACTATAAATATGCTAGTTAAATGTTTATAATTATTAGAACCTAATCATGATTGCAACAGAAATAAAAGGAAAATTTATTTATTTATTTAGGCTTAATATCCTATTTTGTTCTTAGTTTCGTTCGAAAATATCAAATTAGTCCATCCTTTAAAAAATGTGTCAATTACGTCATCACTTAATAAAATTTGCATCAATGAAATCCCTTATGTTAAATCCGTACAAACGACGTCAAATACTAAACATGTTTAGAATTATTAGTTGCAATCAATTGGGTTTCTCCCTGGACAGTTAATTGAATTTGTATGCACTGATTTCTTTTAATCTATAAAACCCGATTTTTTTTTAAGTTAAAATATGCTTTCTAATTATCCTTTTTTGTAATATTTTTTTCTAACGCTTCTTGTGATGCAATCAATTTTTATTTCATGTTTAATCACTTCTTTCTTTAATCTACAAATATATGACACAAAATACAATTTTTCTTGTTTATTTCATTAAAGAAGATAGATTGACGAAGATTTAAAGGGAGACTTGTTCCTTTTAATTTACAAAAGTTTCATATATGATATGAAAGTTTGGTATTTTAGAAGCTAGTCAAGTAGCTTATTTAATAAGAATATTAAGCTACCAAGACTTTGATTTGAATGTTTTTCTCTTTGCACAAAATATAAGTTTTCAAGTTTTTATTCAATAGGTTATTAGAAGTAAAATATGACTCATAAGTTAGGATTTCTAATTTTTAATTTATCCTATTATTTTTTAAAAATAACAATATACATTCGAATGATTATAATTTTTATTTCTTTATTTTCAAAAAATTGCATACACATTTTATTTTTCTATTAAATATACTTTAAATGATAATAATAATAGTAATAATAATAATAATAATAATAAATTATTCAAAACTTTAACACGTATTTTGGGTTTAGGTACACAATCGTAGTTTCTAGCACAGAAACTCATCAAATATTTAAATAAGTGGTTCAAAAACATTTCAGCATTAGCCTATACTCCAAAACTTTCAACCAATTATTCATATCTATGAAAGCTTTTTGTGCACACTTTACTTCATACTTGTCTTTTTCCTTTTAAGCAATAAGCGAAATAGTGTTCAAATTGAATATTTGAGAGTCATTCCAAAAAGGAAAATTGGAGAAAATTCATCATATCAATCATGTACTTTTAAAAAGATAACTATGAATTTGGTATCATGACTTCATCAGCATCACAAAAGCTCAACTATATAGTTTATTTCAAATTAATAAATTGAGTTTTTCTATTACAAAAATTAATTACCTTTGAAATATTTTCAATCTATAAAATAAGACTTAAAATAATCTATATCTAAGATACATGAGAAAAACAAAACCTAGAATATATTTTCCAAAATATTGAAATAATTTTTGTTGAGTAAGAGATTTTGATCTTCAACTAATGAGATCTTAAACCACTCTAAAAATACTAAGTACTTAGTTTTGTTGAATATAAACGAGAATTAGATTTTTACTTGAAAGTAAACTGGAAGGTGATAAATGTGAAGAAAGTTTTGAAGAAAAGTTATAAATGCAACACGTGTTTGTTGGATTGGTCGGCTATTGTTCTATAAAACTCTGTACAAAACCTATTTATTATGGTTGAAACTTAAATACTCCAATCTATTATGTTTTCTCTTCTAGATAACAAACCCAAAATGTAGCCAAGATCTTTGCCAATTAATTTACACCGTTATATGGACTATTTTTTTTTATAAGCAAAGAGTGCGATTGAATAATCTTTTAAAATGTTTTGAATAATGGACTGTTTTTAAGGGACTGTATATCTTCCAATAGCTCTTCCAATTATTCAAATGAATAACACAAACTCTCAAAAAACTTGAAGAGTTATTTTTATTCTCTTTCGAACCATTTGGTCACATTTCAACTAAGTTATTCATTGATTAATCATATTCACTAGTTTAATATTGAACTAGCCAAAAGCTATTACATTAATCTCCTTTAAATGAATATCTTCTAAAAAGTAAGTCAAATTTTAAAAAAATGAAAATAAAAAAACAATGCATTTTAGAGGATCTGCAAGATACAAAAATATTTACATATATACACTATATTATCACATTCTAAATTTTTGTAGGTTTATTATCAACACATGTATTATTTTATGTTTATGTATAACATATAATGTGGAAATTATTACACAACAAAATACATAGAGTAAAATAGGGAAATTAAAACATTTTACATATAACATTATCATTTGTTCAAATCAATAATTTATATTGAGAATAAAATGTCTATTACACAACATAGTCTTTTTTTACTCAATCTCATTGTTCACTCATAACATTATGAAAGAGTCATATATTACATAAAAACTAAGACACATGCACTTGTTATATTTTTTTTTTCTATTTTAAAAAAATCAACATAATACAAAACACAGTTGCTCTCTTCCTTTAAGATTTACATCCTTGTTTTCTTTTAACATTTTTTTATTTGATTGTGAATTTCAAATAAGATAAAATAAAATATCACAAAAAAACAAAACAAAAATTCTATACATGTGATAATTTTTAGGTTTAAAAATAATTTTAAAATAATACATATTTCATCCTACTCAATTATTAATATGATAACTTAATGCTCAACTTATCATTTCAATCGTGTAAATAAACCAAAGAGATCAAAAACAACTTTTTTTATATAAGAAATGAAAAAGGTTTTTTCATTTTAAGAATACCAAGAAAATATAAAAAATTATTAGAGCTTAAAATTAAAAGTTTAATACATATTGCAAAGATACTTGTTTCTTCAATACAATTTTAATAAAAATAATAAAATTTACTCAATAATAATATTATTATTTTATATTAATTACAAAATTATATATATATATATATATATATATATATATATATATATATATATATATATGAGGACCTAGAAAATATTTTAGAATTGATAATGGTTTAAAGATAATGAAATTCAGTTATATTAATATTAAAAAGGATTATGTAAATAGAAAGTTTTATAAATGAGTTTCATTATTTTAAAATATATCATCTCTTTAGAAATCACTTTTTTTAGAATTCTTTAACTTCTTTTAAGGATTTCTTACCTACTGTTCATTTGTTTGGAGATAAAAAACTGTTTGAGTGATCCTTTTGGTGAACTTTCTCTTGGTGAACTTTTATTCTATCCGACCAGTTTTTTCAATTGTGTTAATCATTTTCTGCTCGATTTTCTCTTGGTTCAAATTTGACTTGCATGTAACCTTTCTCTTGGTTGTATGTGAGGTTTTAACCTTATGTATGAGTTTGTACTTATCATTGATCATAATGGTATGATTTAATCATGTTTATGATGTTCCTATGTGTACATAGAATATCCTGTGAGTTGGAAGGTGTGGTTGTTATCTTAAAGCTCTTAGTTTGTTTTGTCAAGGTAATGAAAGCTAGTGTCGATACGTGTTATGAGTTTTACTAATTTTGCTGATTTGTGTGTTTTTTTCTATTTTGAATGTTGGGAATGAACTTGGTTTTTAATTAATCTATTTTGGTGTGTGTGACCTATTTGATCTTATATGAGTTAGTTGATAATTTATGTTAAGTGTTTGTAATTGTTTGGGTGTGTGAATTAGATAATTGAAATCTGAACAATTGAACATTTGGTTGAAACTCTATCTCATGAAAAATTGTTTTAACCCAAAATACTAAAAGAGGAGTACCAAATTTATCAGTTAGATAGGTCTAAATTCTCTCAATCACTGCACAAAAATTTTGGTTTTTGATGCAACGTTGAGTGGTAGCAAACTATGTTGAACGCTAGTCTCGTTGTCTAGGTCTCTGATCCTTATAACTTCATACTATTGAGTGCTAGATTGTATCGTTGAGCGTTATGTTATGTGAATGTTTTAGCGTTGAGTGGTTGCAAGGTACTGTTGAGCGCCAACTTCATACTGCAGGTTTGGAGCCTTTTAACTCTAGGACGGTGAGGGTCAAAAATGTCGTTGAATGCCACTTTTTGCGAGAGGTTTAATGTTGAGCGTCATCGCTACGTGTCAATTTTGTTATTGACTTTGTTTTCTTCTTTGACTGTTTGAGATAGATCTATGATGAATCTTATTTATATTTATGATTTTGATTGTTATCTAATTGATGTGAAATTGTTGTATGAATGTATGATGATGATGGTGTTTAAGGAATTTTAAGAATAAATTCTTTTTAGCGATACTTTTAGTGTATGCATTGATGTGTGAGACTAAATAAATTAGTATCCTGATACTCTAATAATCATACACACTCAAATAGAGAATGAGTTATGTGGTGAAAGTTGGATAAGGTTATTCTTGTATGTGGTAGGGTGATAACCTCTTTGACTATGACTCTTCAAAGCATAGAGACCACCACAAGTGCACGTCTCTAGTGAATTCTGATGTTAATAACATATATTCAGATAATTGAATTTAGAGTTATTTATCTTATGTGATCATACATTATTTATTTGTGTTTAAATTATATCTATAACAAATTATTTTGTATATGAAATAACTCTTTTATACACTAATTTACCTTTTTGTGTATTTTGTGTACTTTGTTTGTCTTTTTTACAATTATCACCTACCCAGTGATATGCCTGTGAAGAAAAGTGACTATACTTTTCAAAACTTGTAGTAATTTCTTTATATAAGAATTAATATTTAAAGACTTTAATTCTCGTTAGTTTATTTGTATATATTTTAATATTATAATTATTATTTTGGGATAATTATATTGATACTATATATTTTCATTATCTATTTTATTTTATCTTATTTAATAATTTTATATTATTAAATGAGATATTATATATATATATATATATATATATATATATATATATAATACGTTGGAATAAAATAGCAATCCATAATTAAAAATAATAAATTAAAAAACAAATATTAAATTAAAAAATATAAAAATTTTACGTATTTAATATAAAAATATTTAATTAAAACTCAACTTAAAATAATCATATTTATATCAACTTAAATTTAATTAGAACTAAAATAAACTTTTAATAAACACAAGGGAAGAAAGAGAGTTGAGACAATTTTTGTTTTTTGTATTTTACCCTGCTGAGTTCATTCTATGGACTGCATTGATTAACATGGTAAATACTTGAGCATTACGTGACATTAGCATGGAGCTTCTCCTTAATGTTGATGTAACTGATACCGAATGAAGGTTGGGTCCATAACATAGTGTCGTTAGGTTCCTTCACTCGGTGCAAAACATTTCACCACACACTCACCGTTCTTCACACTCTAGTTTATTTTCAACCTAATCATCGCTGTTAACTTGGACTATATTTCAAAGAAGATAAACATGTGATTATCTTTCAAGTTCCTTTCCTTCTATGGGGTTGAACTGGGAGCACAACCATAACCATAACATTTCATCATTTTCATGCGCAGCTCACCCTATATAAATCCCCAAATTACGGCAAATTAAAAACGCACTAAAGTTTCATTGCGCATTCCCATTGGGTTCAGTTTTGATTTTGCAACTCATTAAAGTTAATACCTTTCAAGCCATTCACACTGTTGTCAGTTCATACAGAGAGATCTAGACATTTTAACCATTTGGGGGTGTGAAGAACAACCAAACTAACTAGTGGGGTGTGAGGTTCAGCAATCTTCATCAAGTGTCACTGAATTAGTGACCCTTTGATCAAAGGGACAAAAGGGTACCCCGGAAACCTCCCCAATCGGTTGAATTTCGCCACCAGATAATGGTGTTTGGGAATAGCCTGTTTTATCCCATTCTGGGTTTTGCATCGTTTGTGGTTTTCGTTTACATGTCTTTTGGGGGCATAAGGTTCAGCTTTTTGGAGGAAGGGCCAGAATTGAGCTTTGTGGAGAGAAACGGGACGCAATTTGTGTTGGATGGAAAAGCGTTTTACGTAAACGGGTGGAACTCTTACTGGTTAATGGTTCAGTCGGTGGATGTTTATTCGAGATCCAAGGTTCGAGAAATGATGAAAACCGGTGCTAAGATGGGTCTCACTGTGTGTCGAACTTGGGCATTCAACGATGGAGACTACAATGCCCTTCAAACTTCTCCTGGTCATTTTGATGAACAAGCTTTTCAGGTAATTGTTTATGTTCCTCCTTGTTTTTTAATTATGTAACTTGTTGCTACGACAATTTTGATAATTGTGTTTCAGTGTGCCGTTTTTTAAGCTTCAGGTCGGATACCGACACAATTGTGTATGTCGGTGTTTGCAAAACTGGGGATTCTCTTTGGTTCAAATTGTATCGAGGGAATTATATTGGGTTGCGATAGTCGTAAAATATGAAACGAATCATGACATAGTTTTTGTCTTTAGACCTGAATATTATCGTTCTGTTAATGGAGATACCATTTTTTTTCCTGGTGCTTGGTGTTTCTGTGGTTAGTATAAAGCAGAATCAAATGAAAAATGCTTTTTTTTTCATTGATGCTGCTGAAATTACGTTCATTGCGAAGATGACTCAATGTGATATACGTGTTATTTTTCTTTACCCTTTTGCCATTCATAATCAACCAATCACTTCTGCAATTGTCCCAAAAATGGTGTCCGTGGTGTTTCTTACTTTTGACAACAAATAATTTATTGGGACATACCACAATTAAAAGGTTATGATGGTTGAATGTGTCCTTCCTTTATGCCTGATGAAATAAAAATGTTTTGTGTCGGTAACTCCTTATGCTCATGTGATTAGTAGTAGTTTTATTTGTGAATGAAAATCATGGTGAGGATTGATGGGTGATTGGTGACAGGCCTTGGATTATGTGATAGCAGAAGCAAGGCAACATGGAATTAGGCTCCTTCTTAGCTTAGTGAATAATTTGCAAGCATATGGTGGGAAGAGTCAGTATGTGAAATGGGCATGGCAAGAAGGGGTAGGCTTAAGCTCCTCCAACGATTCTTTCTTCTTTGATCCTTCTATCAGAACTTATTTCAAAAACTACATCAAGGTATCACATCTCTATCTTTCTTTTCTTTTCTTTTGATTTCATTTCCCCCTGCATCCTGCATTTTAGAATAAACAAAGGAGAGTGACTATTGCCACTTGTTAAATTAACATTTATAGAATTTCTGAGTCAGTAGTTTGATTAAAAAAGAAGAAAAATAGTATTTTACTTAAAAGTTGTTAGAAACATAAATGTAAACTTTAAAGCAATAAAATATGTCCTCATCAAATAGTTTAAGCTTTTGACTAATTTGTTTATGACACGGTATCAAATCAACGTAGAGAAACAGAGCTTGCACGAGGGGTTTAGAGTATAGTATAACATAAACTAATGAAACTTTCACGTGTCTTCATAGCATAGCTTAAGCTTTGGAATAATTGGTTTGTGACAATGTTGTTGTACCATTTTACCAATTAACTGTCTGATTTTTCCATCCTATAAAGGTTCTCATTGGTAGAATTGGATTAAGATTCTCCTCAATTCTGAAAAAAAAAAAAACTGCAGGAGTTCTCAGCCGTTTCTTGATTTTAATATCTGATAGTTTTAATATATAAAGTAAGGGAAAGGTAGAATGAATTATGAGATTGTGCAGTTCTTTTTCATATTGTAGGAGATCCATTTCCCACCAATCATAAGTTTTATTTTTTTTAATATATATAACAAATAAATAACCTTATTTCTGAGGCTTCATCTACAGCCATGATTCATGACTTTATATGAAGCTTGTATCTCCTGCTTCCCTGGATCAAAATTGTCTCTTCCTTTACCTTCTAAATTGTACATCTAACATTTACTTTTGTGTAGTTGCCATGATTTTTTGCAGGTCTGCAACCCTTGAATCTGTCTTAGCTCAATTAATTGTTTCCTTTAATATTTTTTTGCAGACTGTCTTGACAAGGAAGAATAGTATTACCGGCATTGAGTATAGAAATGACCCCACCATTTTTGGTTGGGAATTGATTAATGAACCTCGTTGCATGTCTGATCCTTCTGGTGACACTCTACAAGTAAGTTCTTCACCTGTGCTTTAGCACCTTGAATTAGTAATGGAAAAAGTATGCTGGCAATATCAAATTATTTTTAACACGGTGGCTGAATTTGATAAACTCTGATAAGAAGGATTCTATATTCAATTTTTAGCCCCTTTTACTCTCTGTGGAAGGTTAGACCAATTATAGATCTATCATAAGAAGGCCTTAACTTACCTTTGCAAGAGGCTGATTCCACAACCTGAACCTGCAGTGAACCTGCAGTTTCACATAGCAGCAACTATAATTGTAGTAGAATTTATAGAAAAGGATAGCGTTCTTTCAGTTATATTTTGATATTTAAGTATAAACTTAATTGTGGTAGAATTGCAGGGATGGATAGACGAAATGTCAAGTTTTGTCAAATTGATAGACACGAATCATCTGTTGACTGTGGGTCTGGAAGGATTTTATGGTCCAAATGATCCAAAAAGTTCAACTGTCAATCCTGAGCTTTGGGCATCCAGACTTGGGTCTGATTTTATTCGGAACTCCAAAATATCAAATATTGATTTCGCCTCTGTTCATATCTATCCTGATCATTGGTAAGCATTTCCTGAAAACTATGCTCTTTAGTTGAGTTTGCTTAGTGTTGTAAGAAAAATAAACCTGCAGAAGGAATGTCTCAAGGTTATCTAAGAGATTCTCATGTCTGGGAGATCAACTGTTACAGCAAGTTCTGTTGAAATTTATGTTTACACACTTTAAAGCACGTGTATCCAAACTTCGATTGTGGTTATTTCATGTTTTAATGTGCATTGCCTTTTCACAGGTTTCATGAGCAAATATTCGAAGACCAACTTAAATTTGTTTCCAAGTGGATGCTTTCCCACATCGAAGATGGTGACAAAGTTTTGAAGAAGCCCGTCTTATTCTCTGAATTTGGATTATCAGAAGAAAATCAGAACTTTTCGGTGTCAGACAGGGAAAAAATGCACAGAGCTGTTCTAGACATAATTTATAAGTCTGCCAAGAGAAACAGATCTGGAGCGGGGGCTTTGGTTTGGCAATTCCTGGTCAGTGGTATGAAGGAATTTTCTGATGAATATGGGATGGTGCCATGGGAAAGTTCATCTACTGCTGCTGTATTTGTTGAACAGTCTTGCAGATTGGCCAATGCAAAGGGATGGACTCAACTGGATGTAAGTTTCAAAGAACATTGTTAACAAAAA
This sequence comes from Vigna nakashimae, assembly GCA_034642375.1. Classification (NCBI taxonomy): domain Eukaryota; kingdom Viridiplantae; phylum Streptophyta; class Magnoliopsida; order Fabales; family Fabaceae; genus Vigna; species Vigna nakashimae. Next base: position 28,516,072 of record CM067768.1, read on the forward strand.
CAGTGGACAACAATGTTCAAAATTATGGAATAGAAATCCGTACAGATTGTTGTGGATGAGGTCTTGTACAATATTATTATTCTGGTTTCAGCTTTTCATCACCAAATTCTGGAGAGGAGTGATTAGTTGAATACATGTTATAGCTTGAACAAAGTATAATTCAAATTGTGTCATACAGAAAAACCAAAATCTACAATGTAGATATCAAGGAAAAAAAATTACTTTGTATGTAACTGAATCAAATTAAATTATCAAAATATCCGTGGATTGTATGCGGAGATTAATGAAAACATTGGCATCTACTTTCATTTTGTTGAACAAATCCTAAACCTTGGAATTTGGACAAAACCCATTTTTTTGCACGCGAAAAGAGAGCATCATGAACAAAATATAATGCGGAAAAGAAAACAAAAATAAAAAAACAATGTTCTTCTAATTACAACATGGATCTAATATGATAGACGCTTAGCCAATCTTGGTGAATTTCTAACCCTAGGGCTCTCAGTTTCACTGGTGCTCTTCTTTCCATTAGGTTTTGATTTCTGCGCCGTTTCAACCACTGTTCTCTTTTCAGTGCTCTTGACCAATCTCCTAGTTCGAGTCAGAGTCTTCAATGGCATCGTATCGGATTCATCGTTCTCCTGAGCAACCCTATCGAAATCATCGCCGAGCTTCTTGACTAAGCGGCTCTTCCGAACACGGGTTCGGGGAGGCTCAATCTCTTCTGGTTCTTCTTCTTCTTCCTCTTCGTCTACGATGAGATCCATGTATCTTCGGCGTTTGGTCACCACCGGGGCCGGTGGAGGGGAAGGCGAGGAAGATCTTTCCGATGGGGCGAGGACGGAATGGGCCGGGGTTGGACTTTGGGCCTGGGCCTTCTCGCGCTGGGAGCGGAGTCTTTGGACGTTGCCTTCGATTTTGCCCTGGAGGCGCAGGCGCTTGAAGCTAAGGCCGCCCATGGACCAGTGGGCCTCTTGGGCCCAAGACATGAGTGGGTCGGTGACGGGGACCGGGGGGTCGACGCGGTGGTCGTTGAACTTGACGTCGGTGTAGATGCGAGGACGGGGGAGGCTGGTGCCGTAGAACTTGCCGGGGCCGAGAGAAACAACCATTGTGATCGGAGATAGAGGAAGATGAAGACGGTGGTGGTGGCGCGAAGAAGATAAAAGGGTTAGGTTTGTTAAATAGGGAACGCGAGAGAGGAGTTGTTCATGGCGGGAACACAACCCTTGGCGGGACAAGTTCGCGCTCCAACGTCTAAACTTTTGGGCCTTTTCGCTAGATGGGCTTGGGCTTTGTCCGAACGAAACAGCTTCGTTCGGGGAGTTGCTCCCTCCACCCCCACACATCTCTTCCTCCACCTTTCCAATATTCAAAAATGCCAATTATATCCTTTTAAAATGACAATTATATCCTCAAAAGTTAAAATTTTTTATTTTTATTATTTTAATATTTTAATTTGTTTAAAACTTCTGATTTACTTCCCTGCACATCTTCCTCTCTTCCATTTCCGTTTATCTTTCTCTCTTCCGTTAAGCTTCTTCTCCATTTTTCCATTTCTCCATTTATCATTTTCTCTTCAAGCCTCATCAACCTTTCACTTCTATTTCTCCATTTCTTTCTTCTTCATCTATAACAAATTCATATTTTAACAAAATTATTACGTTTAAAAACTAACCATATATAACATTTAAAATTATAAATTTAAATATAAATTATTGTAAATAAAATAAACAAATAAAATAAAAACGAAACGTAAAAGGAACACTGCCTCTGGACGGATGACATCCTTCAACGGATGTCAACATCCGTTTAAGGCAAAACGGATGTCGACATCCGTTTCGCCTTAAACGGATGTTGACATCCGTTGAAGGATGTCATCCGTCCAGAGGCAGTGTTCCTTTTACGTTTCGTTTTTATTTTACTACGTTTTGCGGCTCATGCAAGGATTATAGCTTGGATATTAAAAGGATTATTGGAAGTATGAGAAGGGTTTAGGATTTAGGATTATAGGAAGGATTATGATTACGTACCTGAAGAGGAACCACGACAAGGACACTACACCACAAACGCACTGCACCGAGAACAAGAGAAAGATTGCTTGATAATTCTTTTCACGATCACCAAGCTTTGCAGAAAAATATTTTACTCATACAAGGAACTACGTAGGTTATCAGTGAAATATGTTATAAATGAATAAAATTAAAAAACAATCATTTTAAAAATAAAATTTTACTGAGGGGCAAAATAGTAAAGGAAAGATGGAGGAAGGGACAAAAAAGTAAAGGGGAGGTGGAGGAAGAGATGTGTGGGGGTGGAGGGAGTAACTCCCCTTCGTTCGTTGTCGTTAAAGCATGTTTAAATATCTATTATTAATAGTAATTTTTCAAAATAAAAATCAAAATATTTTTTTCTCTTATTTGTTCTTACTAACACTCTTAGACTTAAATAATAGTATAGTTATCCAATTAAACACATATTACGATGGGAAAACACAGAACCATAAAAATTAACCCAAAGAAAATAAACATAGAATCTGTAAAATTAAGCGGGGATTTCAATTGTTCTTTGGTAGAAAAGCAAAACGTGTTTTTAAATTCTAAAGAAAAATTATACTTCAGTTTTTCCAATTACAATAACAATAGATTACCAAACAATTGGAGTTCAATCTCTGTAACTTTAATAGCACGATTGTATTAATGATCATGCTAGGGATGCATTATTTTCATTTTTTATTTCTAAATCTAAACTAAATTTAGCATTCTTAAAAACTATTATCCATACTTAAAAATAATCTATTATGTTATAAATTATTTATCATGAACTGAAAATATTATATAATTTGTATTTTTTGAAATTGATATAATCATATATAAGCATATATTTATCATAAATTTTAGTTGTTCATGTGATATAGTTTTTAAGAAAATGTTAATCAAAGTCCTGAATAAAAATATGATTTTTTTTAATCTCTTAGCAAAACTCCAAAATCATTTAGTTACTAATGGTTTAAAATTTTGCATTTAAGCATGTTTAGATAAAGTTTCTAGTAAGTAGTCCTGTTTTCCTTTCTTAGAGTAATAAAGTTCGATTTTACATCATGGAATTATGACTCACACGGTCCATAAACATATGTAAAAAATAATTTACACTTCTATAACATTTAAAACGTTTCCTTGACACTACATGATTACAAAAGTAAATAACTTTTTCTTTAATATTTTTAAAAGGAAATTAATTTTAAAGTCATGGAAGTAAATTAATGTCACTACCCTAAAGTTAGGGACCGAATACGAAGTAAGCACGCGGTAAATATAAACATAAAAATACTTCAGATATTGAAAAAAAAAAACACACACACATATATATATATATATATATATTTCGGAGGATAGGATTGATAACTACTCTTTCGTACTTTTTTATTTTATTTGTTGTTTCTTTCACAATAACTTCTTGTTTCGTCTTTTTTAAAGTCCAAACTAAACAGGTGAGTATATGTTAAAGACACTCTGACGTTCAAATCAATTTTAGTTATATTGATCAGTTATCACAGTTAAGCATTAAATGTTCAATAAATGCAATTATCTACCTTATTTTTGTATTTATAGATTGCGAAGTAAACTTTTAGTTAGAACTAGCCTAATTATGGCCCAATTCCTCCTAATCATGCTTTACCTTATTGATTGTGTTGGGTTTTTGGTGTCCTTAATATGAAGTGTGACCGTTCAGTCACTAATGATGTTGACAACTGATCGATCTTCGTTATTTTGGAAGTTCTAGAGAATTGACTGACCGATTGCTTTTGATAAATATATTGCTCGAGCAGTCTATACGGTACACAGGCCCCTCAAGCCCGAGTCGAGAGAATAATCGGTGAAGGGGCTTTATAGTCTCAATTTCAAGTTCGAGGAGTGGGTGCTCGTGTTGTGTTTTGAAAATATAACTGTTACTGAGCTGAGGCGTGACGATTTTCGTTTCTCGCACTAAGAGGAAGTTATAGAGTCATTTAAATCGGGTCTTTGGATCGTATTTGATCTGACGACGCGAGTAGCGTGAGGATCCAGGATTCTTCGCCTATAAATATGGTGAGCCTTTCATGTCATTTTCACCTTTTTTAGCTTAATCTCTCTTCCACTGTTCGACTTATTCTTATGCAAGTAGTAATGACTACCTAAACTTGTCTTCGTCTGAGGAATGTTTAAGGAGGGGTGGATGAGGCTATGACGACGATGCTTCATCCTAGGCGACGCCAAAGTTTTCTTCCTCTTTTGCTGAGTCAACCGAGCTGGATGAGGGTTTGGTTGATAGCGCGACTAGTGTCAATGAAAATAAGGAGGTTGTGCAGAGCGGTTAGCGAAATTTTGTTTATGACGGGGTGATAGTTGAGGGTGTCGAGGAGCATGAGGGTTAGGGAGGGACGCTTCCAGCCATAATGGGTTATGACTGGGCGTTGCATGATGTGAGCGAGTTCTCCACATGCTTCCGTAGAAAGACCCAACTAGAAGACTAGGTCAAGCGAAATTACGTGTTGAAATCGATAAAGTTTGGCCCTTTATTTAAGCTAATAACATGCAAAGGGAATAAACGAGTTTTTTACGGGAAGGGAGATAGTCTGAACGACTTCTTCTTTGCCTATGGATATCTCTTTCACGAGATGTTTGAGACTTCCATTCAGCTCATTCCAGATGAATGTGTTGAGGGTCCTCAACATCGCTCCTTCCTAGTTGCACCCAAACAGTTAGGCCTATATGCAAGCCTTCTCGGTAATTTTCCAAAACCCTCGACCTTGTGCCTACTCATGCGACTTTCTTACACTACTTCCGAAGTCGACCCATCGCCAAATGTGATTGGGTGTCTTTGATATCAAAACACAGCAAGATTTTGTTCGAGCTTTTTTCCCTTTCTTTCAAAGATTTTAAAGTTTCAAACGCGACTTGTAAGATCCTTGAAAATATTTGTAAGTCAGATACTAAATTAAAAAAAAAAAAAGTAAATAGTGAATAGTAAATTGTGAATAGTAAAAAGTGAATAGTAAAAAAAAAATTATTTTTGGAAAGGATAAGTGTTCCACGTAGCTTTGAGATCAGAATTCACCAATTTGCAAATAAAAAATTATTTTTGTAATAGTAAAATGAATAAAAAAAATGAATAGTAAAAATGAATAGTAAAAATGAATAGTAAAATTTTTTACTATAAATAGCCAAGGGGGGAGGCTGAAAATTTACACCAAAGAACTTAGAAAATTTTTGAGAGAAGAGAGTTGGAAGAATTTCTAATTTCAAAGGGGATATTCTGGAAGTTTTCAGAGAGCGAGGAGATTAAGTCTGTAATAGAGGTAAGGGAAGCTAACCTTGAGTATCTCCTTTTGTATTATCTTGAGTCTTGAATATGCTATATTTTGCTTTTGTCTGATCTTAAATCTTGATTATGGAGTATTTTGTTTCTGTATGATTTTGAATTTAAATGAGAGTATGCTTTTGTGTTGATATCCAAGTGTGATAGTTGTAAAACGTGATATTGATTATGTTATGCCATTTGTATGTTATTAGTTGTTTATTTTTGTATTTTGGAAGGATTAGAAATTGTCTAACCGGCTCTGCCAGATTCAATTTCTTGTTTCCCCAAACGTTTTATTTCTTTACTTATTTATTTTATTGCATTTTGGAAGGATTAGAAGTTGTCTAACCGGCTCTGCCAGATTCAACTTCTTGTTTCCCCAAACTATTTATTACTTTACTTATTTATTTTATTGCATTTTTGGAAGGATTAGAAGTTGTCTAACCGGCTCTGCCAGATTCAACTTCTTATTTCCCCATACATGTTATTGTTCTTGTTATTTAATTATATTGTATTTTTGGATGGATTAGAAGTTGTCTAACCGGCTCTGCCAGATTCAACTTCTCGTTTCCCCATGAATTTTTATATTAAGATTATTTTTATGATTGTCAAATATTGTATTCTTCTATGACCATTTATTGTAATGTTTTATTATTGTTAATTGTTTATAATTATCTTGTATGAATTCTATTATGGATGTTTATTGTGATGAATTTATTGAATGAGTTTGTTGGCTGAAATTGATCTTGTTGGGAGGTTTGGAATAAGGGTTCTGTAATAACTTGTATATGGGTATTAAATAGATATACATATACTGGTTGAGGTTGTTGTGAGAGGAAGTAAAATTAAGCATTTTAAGATTTAGAGCATAAGAAAATAAGGTAGATAAATTAAATAAATAAATTGTTAATTATTGAGGACCTCCCTTTGTTGGTAGGATAGAGAAACCTTAAAAACCTGAGTTGGCACATCCCTGATCATAGAGCAGCCCTGGCCTGGTCCAGTCAGTTGTGACTAGTCATATGTGCTGGCGTCGAAGGTGAGTTTGATGCGTTCAGACATCTGGGTCCTCTCCGGTGACCAATTGGGGTAAAGAAAAATCTATAATAGGATGAAAATAAAATAAAACAAGTTGATTGTAGATGCATAATATTATCATGGTAAAAATTTCATATATATTTTATTTATCATTACCTTGAGCCCAGACTTTAATATGTAGTTCTTAAGATATGTTGATATATTTTGGTTGATCCATGATCTTTGTTTGGTGAAAATATGTTGAGTTATACTCGTTATGGGCAAAATGAGTTTATAATATGAAGCATGATATCTGGCAATATGTTTGATTTATTGATACCAAAACGGGTGATTATGAATTCATGATTAAAGAATGAACATGATTGAGTTAGGTGGATAAGAGGGTATGAATTGTTGGTTTTATGAAATGTTGGGGTGGATATGAGAAATCATTACTTATGAAATGATGTTTACTACCGGGAGTAGTTTGTTCGAGTTATACCATGAGAGTTTGGTATGAGCAAAGTAACACTTGAGGTTTATGAAAGCAGGCAGAAAGTGGTCTGACCATAAGGCTTTGACATAAACATATGATTCGTAAGTTTTATAGAAGCAGGCAGAGAGGGGTCTGACCATAAGGCTTCAGAAAGTAAGACATAGTATATAAGTGAGGCTTAAGGAAGCAGGCAGAGAGCGGTCTGACCATAAGGCTTCATGAGTAAGCATGGAACACTTGTAAGATTTATGGAAATGAGAAAGATGATTTTGATAATGATGAATTAATGACATCAGAATAATGATATTTTATCAATTGCAGAAATACATGATTATAATATTTTTATTACAAGTTTAATGATTTTATGATATGGTTGGCTTACCCTTATTTGTTTGTGCTTTGATCATATAACTCATGTTATATGTGAATAGATAATGTCGCAGATGCGGTTGAAAAAGCTTAGAGATGAGAGAGACGCGGGGAAAAACTTTCAGGGATATTTTGTAAAAAGAATAAATTTGTATTGGAAAAATTATGTTGTGTAAAACTTATAAGTTGAAATTCGAATTTATGTTAAGTGGTGAAGACTATATTGTTTGAAGTTTGTAAGTTTGGTATTGTACTTTGGGAGAATTGAAATAAAGTTTGATGGTTTATAAAATATATCAAATTAATTTAGTCTCTACTATCAGTAATACCCTTTAAAATATTAGGGTGTTACACGACTAGTCAAGGCCAAAGAGACGAACAACGACCTAAAGTTGAAGCTGCAAGAGACTATCTCAATCCATTTGAGTTATGAGGCTAAACATGCAGAGTCTGCTCAATTTCTTGTTAAGGCTCGGCAAATCATGACGGACACCGTCGATGCTATGCGTTCTCTTAAGCAGTAAAACAATGATGTAGTGGAGGAGAACCGCTTATTGAAGGCGCGACTAACTGAGTTGTCCTTTAGGAAGCTAGTAGGAAGATTACTGTCGAGAAGGATGCTCTGACCTCTCGAGCAGAAGTTTTGGTTGAGGAGGTGAAGGAGATGAATAAGGCTATCTACGAAGAACACCGCCTCGATTTTAAGAAGGCCCTTCGGCAAGTCCATTTTTTTTAACGTCTCTACTGAAGTATTAAGCTTTAATACATAAAGGATATTTACAAGGGTGAGATGATGCCAATCAATTAAATCCCGAACGAATACCTAGAGGTCGAGGCGGCTATAGGCGCGGGCGGTCAGGAGGCGGGGAAGGAAGAAGAAAGGCAGAGGTGATAGAAGTCACGGGCGCAGGTGTGGCTGAAGAAGTTCTGAATGTGTTAGACTAGGTTTTCATTCAAAGTTTTTTTTTTCTTTTTGTCATGCATATGTTTTTTGATGGCGATAAGTCAGTAAACAATCGTTAGGAATTGTTAGGAGTTGTTTGCCCACCGATTGCTCAATACTCATTGTTGACATATACCTTGTTAATGCAACTTGTCTTTTGCATACTTCTTTTTTTCTTTCAACATTTATTTTTTCTAAGTTATCTTCCTTTAGCTTACGCTCGCTAAGTTATTGAAAGAGCCTCTCATCGTTCGATCAAAACTAGGAGTTCACTTAGGAATATTCCTTAAGTTTGCGTTGAGTTATCAAGAGTTCACTAAGAACGTTCTTCGTTGTTCGATTTGAAATAGGAGTTCACATGTTTTTCTCCAGACTAAATCCCCTTCGTGAAAAAAAGTTGTGCGGTTTGACTTTGGTGATATATCTTTGGGCAACCAATCTTTTATGTGTTTTTTCCCTGACGACCGCTATTTCCCTCCTTTCCAGTAGAGTATCAAGCTCTGCCCAAAGTTGCTCGTTATTGAGGCTCAGGTCCTTCAAATGTCTTATGAGGGAAGGTTCGCCTACCTCTACCAGTAGCATGATGTTTGTCCTATATGTAAGGTTGGACATGGTTTCTCCTGTTGTGTCGTGCGACTATAAAGGATAACGAGTGCAATAGGAAGTATTAGCAAAAGAAATAGGTGAACAATCATAATCAGACAAATAAGCAGGTGGTTTGTTAAGTCTGGTTTAAAGTCTAGCAGTTTGATCAACATGTTGTACATAATCATTAGAATCATCATTGAATTGCATAACTGGTTCAACAACAATAGGATTATTATTAGTAGAAACATGGTCAGAAGTAATATGAGAACCAGAGCAAATATTAAAATGTGAACCAGGTGTATCAAGGGCAAGCAAAGAATCAAATGATTGTTGAGATGGAGCAATACCAGTGTTGGGTTATGAGAAACGATATTAGAAGGAACCAATATGGGAGGTGTGACTCATAGAAAATGGGGTAGGTAGCCTGTTTATGAGATGAACAACATGTTTGATTGCATAGGACCAAAAAGCAGAAGGTAAATGAGATTGGAAAAGTAAAGCGCGAGCTACATTCAAAATGTGTTGATGTTTGCGCTCAACGATTCCATTTTGTTGAGGTGATTCAATGCATGATGTTTCATGAAAAATGCCTTTAGAAGAGAAGAAAACAGTTAAGAAAAATTCCTTTCCATTGTCAGACCTTAACCATTTAAGTTTGATATCAAATTGATTTTCAATGAAATTGATGAAGTTTGGAAGAACATTTTTTACCTTAGCTTTTGATTTTAAGAGATGGACCTAGGTGAACCTACTAAAGTCATCAACAAGTGTTAAAAAATATTTATGACCATCAATTGAAACAGTTTGTAAGGGTCCCCAAATGTCAGCATGTAACAATTCAAAGAAATGAGAACTCTTGGATGTGCGAAAGGGTAATTTCTTATGTTTGGCAAAATGACAAGTTTCACACGGAGCACAATCCTTGTATATAATATCAATATTTTGAGAAGACAACAAATGTAAAATGGAATTTGAATCATGTTTGAGTCTATTATGCCACAAAGCACTGGTATGAACTACATACACAATAGAAAGATTTGATTTATTGATAACAGAAGTTTGTAAAATTGTATGGCAACTCAAATCATGTGATTCTTCAAGACAATACAAGCCATTGATCTTTCTAGCTACTTCAATCATCTTCAAGTGAGACTTCTGGAAAAGAAAACAATAAGAATCACAAAACACTGTCATGCAATCAATAATGGAAACAAGTTTAGGAACATATATTTGGTGAACAGAAAATTCAGGTACGAGAAGAGCATTAGTAAGTAATAAATCCCCTATATGGATATTCCCTGAAAAAATGGGCAATGACAGTATTGTTATTAGGAAATTTTATGTTTATGGGTTTTATAGGATGAAGGGTATGAAAGAAAGATTTGGTTGGACATATGAGTGGCACCATTGTCAAGGATCCAAGGAACAAAAACAGATGTACCTGAATTGTGAACAGAGGCTTGATTCACTAAGGACGAATGATCCTTAGTGTGTTGGAGCCAAGCTAAAATTGCTTGATATTGGTCCTTAGAGAAAGTGAAATGATCATTGGGAGGATTGCCATCCAAATCAAGGTGTGGTATAGTAACAACTAAATTTATTTCAACCAAATTGACAAAAGCTTTGTTGTGTGGCTTATTCTTTCTATAACCAGCAGGAAAACCAATGTGGAAATAACATGTCTCAATAGTGTGATTGGTTTTCTTGCATTTTTCACAGAATTTGGTGTTCTTGGAATTATTCTTGCTCGCATTGGAGTTGATTCTGTTGGAAGAGGTAAAACGTGATGGATCATTAGAAACAGCACTGAAAGCCAAAGAATCTGAAACAGAGGGTTTGAGATTGAGGCCAATGAATTCACGTTCATGCTGAATAACATAGAAAAAGTTTTGACAATCGAAGGCATAGGATCAAGGATCATGATTTGGGAACGAACTTGTGCATAACTCTCATTAAGTCCACGAAGAAAATGAATGACATAATCATCCTCTCGTTCTATGAAGTTTAGAATGAAGACCGTAAGCGCATTATGTCGAGCAGATGCAAGTCAAAACACACCTATAGAGCTCCAGCTCTTTCCACAAAATTTTTAGTTTCGTATAGTATTCGGAAACAGATAAATCACCTTGATGACAGGCAAGAATCTAATCTTGAAAATCAAAGATCCTAAATTTATCAGCATGAGAAAATCGATCCTTGAGATCCCTCCAAATCTCTGACGTTGTATCATCCACATCATTGATTGCTTGATCGAATGAGTCATAGAACGGGTGAGCTAGGAAATCACTATTCGATTGGAGTGACGCGTGGAGGGCATCTGTGAGAGGCGGACAAGAAAGAGTGCCATGAATGAACCTCTCCTTCTTCTTGGTTTCCAATGCAACAACCATGTCACATTCCTATAGGTGAAAATTGTTCTCCGTGAGAAGAGGCGTAACCAACACTAATGTTGGATTTTCACCAGGATGTAGGTATAGAGGTTGGCTGGATTCATTAGGTGATCCAGTGTCTGGGTACGTTTTGGCTAAGGAAAGCCACTGTCAAATACTGAAGAAAAAAAAAAGCTAGACAAAAAAAGCAGTAGGTGTTAAGAATGATACCATGACCAAGAATAAAAAAGTAGGAATGAAATTTAGTAAGAGTAAACCTCAATCCTCGTTATTCAACCCAATACTAAAAGAGTGTGTGTTGTTCAATTTATACAACAAAGTAAATACAAGAGATGATGCTAAAAAAGTTAAATAACTATCCTAACAAACTAACAAATGTAATATACGGTAAGTAAAGGAAATATTGCGAGCTGTAGAATAAAACAAAAATCGTGTCTTTTCTCATTGCATCATATAACAATGTCAATGTCAGTAGTATGACTAAAAAGCTCAACAATATATATATATATATATATATATATATATATATATATATATATATATATATATATATATATATATATATATATATATATATATATATATATATATATATATGTATATTGTATTCAATTCAATTAACCAGTATATATATATAGATCAAAATATATAATTATTAGATCATAATCAAAGCCTTAATAAATTTATTACATAATATTTCTTGATTTATATGTTATAAATGAGTTAAAAAGGTTATATTCACATTTAGATTTTATAACTATATATAAACTATAAAATAATGTACAATTGGACTTTATAATTATTATAATAAAATTTTAAAATAAATATTATGATAATGTAATTGTGAATTTAAATCCAAATCATAGTTTCCCACATACAAAAACCTGTTAAATACCTTTCGCATGTCAATACAAAAATTTAAATAAATGTTTAAAAGTTTTATATAATTTTTTTTTCTTTGAAAAACAATCGTTCTTTATAAGAAAAGATTAAAAAAGAACATTCCAAAAATTTATAACAGAGTCCTGAAATCATATTTACATTTTCTCAGCAACTGAAATGCGAAGGATTTACATAAATTTGCATCTTGATCCTCATCAAAATATTAAATTAAAAACAAGCTAATTGGGTACACGCCTAGCAAATCTGGGTGAAGTTCTAACCCTAGGACTCTTCGCACTTCCATCGCCACTCTTTTTTGCTTTGGTATTTGATTTCTCCGCCGATTCAGCCACCGTCTTCTTCACAGTTTCGCCACCCTTAAACAATCTCCGATGGTTCCGTAGAACTTGCTAGGGCCAAGATATATCATTTTGTGAGAAAATGAGATGAGAAATTGGTGATTGATTGAGTTTAACCTAATTTGAAATAAAGAAGAGGAAAAAATAGTGATGGGGAGAATTGTAGAAATGAGTGTGTTTGTTAAATACGGAATGAGAAAGAGAAGGTTGCGATGGCGGGAACATTCCTTCGCGGGACAATTTGGCGGTTGAAAGTTTGGTACCTTTTTCGTTATGGGTTTCCGAACAAAGCTTTTAGTTCGTGGGCCTTATATTTGCTGGCCCATTAGTTTAGGTAATTTCTTTTTGCACTTTCATACTTTTCTTTTGCACCCTCATAAATATTAAATTATCCACTTTACTATTCGGTTTAATATTCTTTTTGTAAATTGTATAAGTTAAAATTTAAAAAATATATGGGATTATACAATTTAAAATAGTAATTTGGACATCAATGTTATATTTCAAATTACATAATTTAAAAAAAAATAATGAAAAAAATGACTTTTGGATTGAATAGTTTGAAAGTCATCTTTTTGTATAAAAAAATTTGTAGATTATAAAATCTGAAAGACACTTCGAACTGGCACAATAAAAAATCATTCTTTGAAAAAAAAGTTTCCAAATTGTACAATTCATAAGACCTTGCCAAAGTAAAATGCAAATAAGGGGCTGGTGATGAGAGAAAGGGGGTGGCGGCCCACAACAAGAAGGTGACAGAGATAAAGAGTGGCAGCAAGGAGGCCAAATTTGTCTTTTACACACCCCGTTGAGGTGGGAGGTGCAAAACAACATAGCCTTCATTTTGAGATTATTTCTTCTTCCAACCGTAGGATTTCTCCATGTCATCAAAATGCTTATGGATTTATAGACCGTGTAATTTAGAATATATTTTTAAATATAAAAATATGTTATGAATAATATAAGGTTTAATTGCTTGTTTTGTCTCCAGTTTGGCTGTAACGTGTCAAGTTAGTCCCCAATTTTAAGAAAGTTTCAATTACGTCCAAACTTGGTTTAAAAGTGTCAATTTCGTCCAAACGTAATAAAATTTGTTTCAATCAAGTCCCTTCTGTTAAATTTACATAAACGGACGTTAATTCTTTTTCTCTCTCCTCTGTTGCTCTGCTCCTCTGCACAACAGCAAACCCTCTCTCTATTTTTTAACAAGTTCCTTTCAAGTATTTGGTTTTTTTAAGTCACTTGTTTTTTTCTTATGAATTTATGAAAAGTAAATTGGAATTTAATGAAATAGTGGCAAGAAAATCTTATTCCTATAGGCCATATATATAAAATTTATACTAATTTCCAAATTTAAATTTTTGACGATCTTCCACTTTTCTTCTATTTCCTTTTCTCTTAATAATATAATAATATGAATTAATTTTAATTCAAAAAATAGAAAATAAAATTTAATTAAAATATTAATATAATTAAATTTTAAAAAGTTAGTTTTTATTATAAATAAAATTATGTATTATGAACAATTTTTTTTGAGTTAAATATAATTTTGTTTTTGAATTTTGATATAAAATTAAAATTTTTCTTTATCTAAAATTTAAATAAATTTTAATCTTAAACTTTAAAACAAATAAATATAATTTTTTAACCTAATTATATTAAAATTTTAATATGTTTCATATTGATATTTAAATTTTTTATATCATTTGATATCTTTCTGTTTGATATCTGTTGAAAAATGATTATTAGACTAAAAAGTTATATTTAATTTTAAAATTTTAAAATTAAAATATATTCAAATTTCGGATAAAATTAATTCTAATTTCCAAAGCTTAAATAAATAATTACTTGAATATGAATATATACTATGTATTCGTTCATAGCTGTTCTATTATATTTTTCAAGAATTTGTTATCATACATGAATGTTAAAAGAATTGCCTATATTTTCTGAACATTTTTAAAGGTATGTGTTAATTATTTTAGTGATAAAATAATTGAAACAAAAATAAAAATAAATAATTACTTAAAATATAATATAACTTTTTTCATGTTTTACTTTTTTGAATTTTTTTGTTTATCTATACATTCTTTAAATTAAAGTATAATTTATAATATGATATATAATTCATATAATTTATGTATTAAATTATTGAATCAGACATTCCAAAAATTATTGAATCAGACATTCCAAATCAGACATTCCAGAGCAGAGGAGCAGAGGAGCATATGAGAGAGAAAAAAATTAACGTCCGTTTCTGTAGAATTAACGGAAGGGACTTGATTGATGCAAATTTTACTACGTTTGAACGAAATTGACACTTTTAAACCAAGTTTGGAAGTAATTGAAACTTTCTTAAAATTGGGGACTAACTTGACACGTTACAGCCAAACTGGAGACAAAACAAGCAATTAAACCATAATATAATAATGTATTATGAATAACACACTCTACAACATATTTTCAGATTCGAAAGTATATTTTGAACTTTTATATTATATAATTTGAATACATTTATGAGTTATGCAATAGTTATTTAAAATATATTTTTAGATTATACTATTTAAAAATAATTTTCATATTATATAATCTAAAATTTATTTTCAGAATACATGTTTTGAAAATGTGTTTTAAATTTTCCAATTTCATAATGTATTTCCGAAATCCGTAATCTAAAATATTTTTTTAACACTGAATATATATTTCATAGTATATAATTTAAAATAATTATTTGAATTACTATACAATTTAAAATACATTTATGGGTTATACAATCCAAAACATATTTCTATATCTACAACTACGTTACAATTTAGAACAATTTACATTTCTATATCCAAAACTTGATAAGTTGTTACATTTCAAGAATATAACAACTCCTCAAGTTTTTTTTGTACCTTTATCCTAGTGAGAGTTCTGCTATATTTCTTGTATCTCCTCTTCTTGAATCCAACAACTATCATGCATGGAGAAGTTCATGTCCACCGCCTTGAACGCCAAAAGCAAAGTGCAGTTCATTGATGGGTCCATGGTTGAACCATCCAAGGAAGACACTTCTTACAATTCCTGGAAAAGGAGTAAAAAGATGGTTAGTTCACTCTGTTTCACTTGATATACGTCAACATCCTATGGATTGAGAATGGCCAAGCCATCTGGGATGATCTGAAATCTAGATTCTTCCAAGGCGATTTACTGTGTATCTCAGAACTGCAAAAGAAGGCTCCTTCCTTAAGACAAGGAGACCACATTGTTACAAAGCTTTTTTACCAACCTTCGTATTATATGGGATAAACTAGAAACCTTTCGACCACTTGTGAAATAAAATGTTCTTTTAAGATGTTGTCAGCCCTACAATTTCTTCGTGGCTTGAACAAATAGTACAATAATATTCAATCTCACATTCTTCTAAGGGATCTCATTCACCTTATTTCAAAGATATTTTCCTATGCTATGCAACAAGAATGAATAATGACTTTCTTAATAATCTAGAAATAAAAAATGTTGTTGTTGTCCATACTATAACGTGTTCCCATTGTGGAAAAACTAGACACACTAACTCAGTTTGCTTTAAAAAGCATGACTTCCCTACCAGCAGAAATCCAGCAAATAAAAAATCATGTTCCTCATTGTGGCAAAAATCAGTGCCACAGTTTCTAACCCCCTGACACAGGTAAAAGTATTTTCAATTTTAATACTGATAAATGTATTGTTTCTTGGATCCCGGATTCTCGTGCCACTGATCATGTTGCTTCTTCTCTTGGTCATTTACATTCTTATGAAAAAATTAATCCTGTCACCATCAACCTACCTAATCTCAAAATAACAAAAGCCACCATAAAACGGAGTGTCCAAATTTGTGATAAAATCTTTTTGAAAGATGTCCTTTTCATTCCAGATTTTTGTTATAATCTTATTTCTTTATCAAATTAGTTGCACATAATAACATTCACATAATATTTACTAACACAACATGTTTTCTACAGGACTCCATAACACACAACAAGATTGGTTCAGTTGAATCACATGTTGGCTTATACATTTTTCGTGGTATCAGAGCCACTTCCTCCATCAAATTTTTACAATATCACATCCAAGCTTGGCATCATCAACGTCTACGAAGCTTGAGGGGCTGTCAGACCACATTAAAATGTGATTTCACAGTCTCTATAACCACCTTTTGTTGCTTCTGTTCTTGTATTCTTCTTTTTTGTTTTTCGTTTCTTCTTTCTCTTATATTTACAGTTTTTCTATGTTTTCTCTTCCTCTGCTCCTAGGTTCGTGTTTAGCAACCTGTTCTTCACCATACATATAACCATAACCATGCACGTTTACGGCACCAAGCATGATTGCAGCATACAATTTTCTTCCAGCATAGGTCTTCTATAAGACTTTACCATGACCATGAAACTAGAAACATCACCGAGTCACTAGCACCGCGAGTAAGAGATCCTGGAAGCATGTGAAAAAGGGGAGAATCAATTCTCTAATCGAATCTATTACGTGATTTTGAGCACATTGCAAAATCGATTCTTTGGTTTTCAGGGGAGAGTCGAATCGATTCACCTTAGCCATTTTACATTTTTTCAACTCCCATAATTGATTCCTTCCTTGGAGAATCAATCCCTAGCTTCTTCTTCATCACTTTTGTCCTTCAAACTTCAAAAACTCGACCCAATCCAAAAACAAGCAGAGAATGCATAGAAATGTTAAATTGTGAGGATGGTATAAGTAAATTAAAAAACAAGGACGTAGCTTTCCCTAGGGATATCCTCACTTCAGTGAGTACAAAGACTTTATTCTCAATTGCAAATCAACATTTTGAAATTAATTCAAATCAGCGGATCCAAACACAGTCGACACCCTCTTTTCTATCTGTATGTATTCTTTTGTGTGGATGAATTAATGAATAAATAAATTTAGAAATAAGGTTTATGAATAATTTAATTGATAAATAATTCTTTTTAATAAATTAATATATTATTATTTATTTTATATATATATATATATAAACCAAACAGAGAATCAATCCATAATCGATTAGATCACTAGCCTAGAATCGGTTTCATAAGTGATTCTTTCACCCACATGAACATGAATTCTCTCACTTGTAGAATTCTCTCACTTGCAGAACTCTCTCACTTGCAAAGGTATGTGCTTCATGAATTCTCAGTTTATATTTGAGATAATTATTTTCTGAATATGTATTAAATAATATCAACTTTAAAAATGCCTATGTTTTCTTAAAAACAGTACTCACTCCAGTTAACAATTTAGTAAACAATAGGCCGTTAAAAACATCATAGATACTTACTAAAATCATTTAGTAAAGTACTCCATTTTGGTACTTTAACAATAAAAAAATGAATGTCAATAATATGAAATATTATAGAAAAACTTAAATATTCCATTTTAATTAATTACACGTACATTGTATTGCATGAAACTTGAGATAAGGTTTGACATGTAGCTGAAGGAGTTTTCATTCGCAAACAAGCATTCTAAGACTCAAATCCTATGCTGTTTTTTTTTTCTGTTGAGAACACACGGATTAACTTTTGCATGTGCGCAAACGCGTAAAGTGATGAAAAAGGGAAAAAATATGTCTGCATTTTAAAATTTCAACGAACATTGAAATAAACAAGCACTTACTTTCTCACTCTAAAAAGGTCAAATCTAATACAAGTTTGCAATCCTACTAAACCTGTATTAATATTACAAATACAAAAATCAAAGGCAGGTAGATTAAATTAAAAAATAAAAGGTTGCCATATAAGACAGATATCTAGCCCGTTGGAACATAGCATCTGGCTACATTATGATTTAGTCCTATTCAGCACACTTCAGCACATGCTCATTAACAAATTGTTCAAGTACCTTTTCCACCAATCAGGGAAAATCAAGTTCTACCTTACCTACAAATTACTCACGTTTGCAATTCTTTCTATCTTCTTCCGTGCTTTCTGGTTCTATCGTAGAGTACAGCAATGATATAAAACACATGAAAGATCAGAATGAGGTGCGCTTCTTTGTATATTCTGTATCAATAAATATCACATGAGTCAAGATCAAATTCACCTGAATATTTTAGTACCGAAAGTAAAAAATTAAAGATTACAGATTCACATTTATGTAAGCTACTGTAGTTATCAACGATTGAATTGATATTGGGAGTATCAACAAAATCATAGGATTCTCCGCATAAAATGAGCAACTATTTGGACGTATAACTTGAGATTGGTTTTGATGTTATGACAACATTTTCCGTGACTATAGTAGATGTTGTATATGAAGGACTAATTACTATATTTAATCAATAACCAAGGCGTGGTTGTGCGTCTTGCAATCTTAAACACAGATGTTTTTTCAATCTTTGTTCTTTCCTTTATTTTACTCTATTGTTTTACCCCAACCGTGAAGGACACCGTCAACATCTAAATCCGTAAACATGATCACACTCACAAATAGCACACGTGGCAGCTTTCTTGCTTCACCTAAAATCATACGTTTTGTAAACTCCATGCATGTTGCAGTATATACTTCAGCAGTTCAGCTTGGAAAACATTTTAAAAGTTTGTTTTAATAAAAAAGAGAAACCGAGAGAGGATAATTTAGTATTACGGAGAGGCAAAATACAATATAAAATTGCATAGAAGAACCAGAAAACATAAAGGAATGCTCCAAAAAGAACAAAAATACGTACACTCAATTGGAGGATAATCTACTAGAGGCTAATAATGAACTATTCCAAGCAAATGAAATACTGAAATCTCAAAGTATTTTGTGAAGTTTAATTGTTTTACCAGTGAAAGATTTTATCAAGTTGCTGTATTGGAAGGCTGATTTTGGCACAACTCGGCACTCAACATATGATGAAGAAGAGTATCAACCCTCTGGCTTCGTGTTTTAGTGCTGCAGCAATAATGTTAAGAGTATAAGATCACCATCAATATACCTTCAAATAACATCTGCTTCTAAGTTCAATTAGTCTTTTACAAGGTATTAGATCGTGATTAAGTGGTAAGAAATTCAATCATTATCGTTTCATTCCTCAAAATTAACTAAATTTAAGCATAAGGTATAATGAGCCTGTGTATATATACATTTCAAGCCAAAGGGATTTTGTTTCAGGAAGCATGTTTTGAATATGAAACTATTCTCATGCCTTCATCTTACAACTTAGAGCGTTTAGGATGAGTTGGTTCAATACACGTAAAGATCTAATTTCAAGGTCTAGGATTCCCACATTGGAAGTATGGAATTCTAGTGGGGTATAAGGCCCTGAGCTCTCAAACTACAAAAGGTAGCTTTTGTTTTGTAGTTATTCCAAGGTTTTTATCAATTGGTATCAAAATCTTCCATCACGTCTCAGAGCTAAAAACAAGTGGCACAAATGATGACATCGGATTAGCAGGGTTCACTCAGTGCTAGTCAAAGGTCAAGCGCACTGCTAGCCTGCCTCGGCATCAGGGAAGTGCAGTCTGGTGGGAAGTTAGGATCCAATTACAACGTATTGGACATAGAGTCGCATGGAATTATGGGATTCTAGTGTGGGGCTTTATAAGACCTTGGATTCTCCAACTACAATAACTAGCTTTTGTGGTGTCGTTCTCCCAGAATTCTTATTAATATAGAAGAGCATCTTATTTTGTGCTTTGAATCCACAAAAAATTTGAAAGCTATACATACCCAATAGACCGTTTTCGATATTTATCTCCTTCAACATCCTGTATATAGATGAAAAATATACAACAATCAATAACTGATGAAAAACACCAATTAGTAATTCGATAAAATATAATACTAAACACAGAAATCACATACAATACAGCAGTATACTTGCTGTCTTAAAGACAAAAGTCTCCCGCAAATAGTTCCTCACCCACAAACAGCAAATAACAACATACTTTTATTATTAAGATACAATCCTAGTGAATAACAACCATCGGTTATTTTCTCCCAATAACTACCATCATTTAGTTTCTAAGAGAATACAGAATCACCAATACAAAATGAGTTATTTCCTGTCATACTCAAAATAATAATTATATCAATCAATCAGTGGATCGTTACTAAACTTTGGTTCTCAAATCCCATCAAAAAGAGAACAAAATCATGTAGAAATCGAAAGCCACTTTTACATTCAATAAGAGACTTTACAAAGTTATCTATGGAGCTGTGAAAGTTTGTAATGCGGACGTTTACTTCAGAATCAAGTAATATGCAACTCCCAAGGTGAGGGTAAATAAAAACTGGAAAAAGATGGATAAATACCCAACATAGTTTCAACATCCATCTAACTCTCCAATTTTATTATTTTTTAAGTGACTAAAAACACTAAGAAACAAAAACCTGAAAAAATAATAAATATAAAAACTTAAAGTGAGTAGTGCTGGGGTGCTTTGATAAAATGAGGGGTCTATGTATTTTTTATTATTATCACTCATAAAAATGTTTTAGGTTCATATCAAGTTTCAATGATACCCATTACGCACTAAAATTAGTAAAACATCTACTACACAGATGCATTGATAAAATTAAGATAATGATTGTCGCATACAGTAGGGCGTGTGGATAATTACCGCTATTAAAAAAAAAAAGTTGCAGGGAGAGACTTTGTTTTCATGTGGCAGACCGAGGAGTCTGTGATCGAGTGAGTACCATTACTTATTACCATTGGAATTATTTGTGATCAGAAATAGCAATGCCAAATAAGTTTGTTTGCCATTTTCCAGAAGCAGTAACTAATAAGTAGTAGCCAACCACTGATTTAAAATAACAGAATGGCAAAAGTTGCATTATTTGTTTGCAATCATTGCATTTGATATGAATCACTCTACAAAATTTGGTGCAGCTGTTTACAATTTATCGTTTAACTGAAATACTTATCATTTATTAGTTAAACACAACTGCTTAAAAAAGACTTGGCCATTTATAATTCCTTATTGGTAAGAGTTCACTGTTAAATACAAACCTTGTCCGTTCCTTCAGAACTTTCCGAAGACTCAAGATCCATTTCAGCAAAGAATGCCTCCAAGACAAAAGCAATAACCTGAAATGCAGGGAAGGAAAAATCATTTCCAACTTATTAAGCATAAATAATGTGTTAATATGCTACAATTTAGGCAATGATATTTCCTTTGATTAATCATAAAAATATTAACATTTTTTAGTTTGACTTAGACTCTATGATGGATACGATACACATGTCATATACACTTATTTTAAAAATAAGATGTGACAAATACATATTTAAAAATCAATAAAATCTTCAAACATGATAAATATATAATTTCAATCCTGAGATCCAAATTAAATCACAATTCTTAGATATTGCCAAAATAAAAATTATAAATCTTCGTTACTATAAAAATATTTGAGCTTCATAACTTTGGATACTTCATAAAAACGTAAGTATCCTAGAGTATCGTTACAAATATATTGGAGACGGATATGGATACATTACACTAATTGAAGTATAACCACATAAGAGTTAAGACCTAACTCAATTCTAAAGGTAAACTCTTGTGATGAAGAGTGCCTAGATCAATACCAAGAAAGTCATGGTTGATTTTTGAAATGATGAGATGGCCTAACATAAGATCTATGATATGTCATCCTCAGCCTAACTCAATTCTAAAGACTATCTCATGCAATAAGGGTTGTCTAAAGCCTCATCGGTCAAATTTATAGTTAATCTGTGATCTCAACAAAAAATGAGTCCTTGTTAATGCTTTCTGTTAAATAAACTATTGTAAAGAATTTCAATTGTGCATGTACATACGAGAAACATTGTAACTTCTCAATGTTCTCATTCCTGGATATAATTCGTATTCCATAAAACTGACAAGGTATCAGATAAGGACAGAGTAAACCATACCAAGTTCAAAAGCAGCAAAACAGTAACTAAGTAGAAGCTAATGAAGTACAAATAAGTCCACGCAGTCCCAGTTAGTTCCGTGTAACTCTGAAATAGAAAACCAAAGAACCTATCCGTTAAGAAAATATGGAAATTATAATTTCAGAATACCAAAGATGAAGATATCACACAATAATTGATTAACAAAACCAACAGATATGACATAACTCATGCAGGAAGTAATCTGTGCATATTTTGGATTATTGTTCATTACAATAAGTGTTCTACAAACAACCAAGAATTGAAACGAATTATGCACAAAATGCTTGCTACTTATAATATTATTCAATTAATCTTTACTTGATCATTAGGTTTCTTCAACAAAGATGGGATATGGCCGTTGACTGAAGTCTACAAAGGGACCTACCCTCTAACAAAAGGACAAGTCTGGAATTGCTAGACAACGCCTTTTATTGCCATGTTAGCATGAAAGATAAATGAATCCATAAATTTGTAAAACACCACAACTTCAAAAAATATATACAACGGGAGGGAACTGACAGCATTTACCCCGATACCCGATTATAGTCCCTAGGGATGGAAAATGGATAAATAATTTTAATTCAGGTTATAACATTATAGATTGAAATAATCCATTTATCCATTTTGAAATATTAAAAATTCAATTGAAAAATTGAATCTACCATGACCTATTTGATATAAATCTATACATTTAGAATTTTTTCAAGGATGATAACCAGTGGATCCCCAAAAATAATACTACCTTTGGTTCTATATATAAGAAACAAATACCTAATTCATCATCACTAGAAAAAAAGTAGTTAAATTAGTTGGTTTTATTAATAATTTCTTAAATTTAAATTTTATTTCAAAAATGCACGTAGAATTAAATGGCTCAAGGATGGTCATATTTAATGACAATTCAATTAATTATTTATCAATCGATAGGAATGCCATTACATTAATGAAAAATAAACGCAGCCACTTTAATGATTAATGAGTTGATATCTCATTGATATAATTTCACAATAATGTAAGGGCATAAAATGAAACTAACAATTAATGCATTTGAAATTAATCATGTCTTTTTAAATTTATTTTGTAAAATAATTGAAACAATGTTTTAAAATATATTTTTTGGAAATTTTACAAATAAATCAAGATTTAAATATGAAAAAATTAGATTGAGTTCGTTTCATCCATTAAGTATTGATCAAATCATCCATTAGAATTTTGAATTAATAAACAAATCATTAACTATTGGTAAAGTTGAATAGATAGATGGATTCAATCTAATTTTTTATGGTAATCAATGAATTATATGCATTTACCTATGGATGGATTGATTTGTGAGAGTCACCCTTAATACTATGTACAGAGTGGTCTAAGATATGTCGTAAACTGGAATATATAAATGTATGTGTGTGTTCACAAGTACTATAGTTAGCATATCAAGTTTCTCTCATATAGCCAGCTTACATTGGATAATGTTAGTAGGATATTAAGTTTACTGATAGAAGCTGTTAGAACATTATAGAGATTTTTCTGAAATTATTTCTATAGGGCTAGAGGTCTATATATATAAATAAAGGGTGATGTATTATTTCAAATTTAATCTAGTCATAAAGACTTTGTTCTTGTATTTTTAGTAAAATACTACTGGGACCAGAAATTTAATCAAGGCAAATCGTTATAAAACAAATAAATATATGTGACTTGCCAATGTTGGCTAGCCTGCAATAACTATTAGTCTAATTACATAATCAAGAACCAACAGATCACAGTGTAAGTCAAAAAGCATATACGTGACAGCATACATACCGTCATCACTTCATCCCAGGTTGCCGTGACAAGAAAATTGAAAAGTGTCACTATTCCATTAGGGTAATCATTGAAATTGAAAACCAAATAGCTATTTTCTGTCAAGAATGACACTCCAAGAACATTCATTTAACCTAGCAGTTATTCCATTTGTTTACAGCAAGCGATTATTCCATTTAAGAAGCAACATAAATACTAGTGTTAAATTCAGCCCTGGATGTTGACCAAATGCAACCATTCCCCCCAAAGGAAAAATGTCATATTTAGTGAGCACAATGAAGTTACACGGGCTTAAAATTTGTGTGGGTGCGAAGAAAGATATTATTATTACCAGATCCGATCAACCATTAAAAGCTACACGAAACAATTTTATAGATGATAAAAGGATACTCATTTTCAGCAAGAGCTGTTGATTCCAATTCCGGGTTTCCAGCATTAACAATTCCACCAAAAATCTGCAGAAACAAAGATAGAACAGGAGTAATTTTATTAGAAAAAAAATGAATTAGATCATTAGTACAGAAAAGCAAAATAAATCCTCAATTTAACATGTAAATATATGTAGAAAATTATCAATCACTACTAGCATTTTACTCACCTGAACACCAAGCGAACAATAAATGCATAAGACACAAAATATGATCCCTAGGTATGGCATCAAACTTGGTATGAGAGTCAAGAAAGTTGCTACAAAGGCTCGGTATCTCTTGACATGCATTAGGAGTCTTATTAATCTCAACATTCTTGCAAGAAGAAGGTAACGAATCCTGTAAAGGAACGGGCAAAGCAATGGGTAATAGCATCTTCAAATAAACGCTACAAAACCAATGGACAAATATTATTGGCACAACTTCCCATCTTCAAATGAATATACTATTTTTTAGACATGGTAGTAACGAAAATGGTTCCTGCCAACCTGTTGTATCAAACTTCATTTTTCTTTAATTCTATTTTTAACCAAGAATGCTACATCCCTTTTTGAATAAAATGAAATTAGATCTAGCACACCATAATACGTACATTAACGTTGGCACCTATTACATATTAACCATAGATAACCTTTCGTTCTTTTAGATAAGCACAAATAATAATAATCCAGTGAGAAATCGAAAGTAAAATTGGATAACTAAATAGAACCTAAAAGTACTGCATCTTTCCCAAGGGAAAATAATTAATAATGACAGGGTTTAAGTTTTAGGGAGAGAGTTTCTGTGACTATGATAATGAAGGTAACGTAAACACCAACATAATTAGATTGAGAATAGATTATGCAGCTTAACTCAAACCCACAAGTTTACTGCTCAACTTATATAAGGGCTACTTTGTCTAAATAAATGTGCAGCAGATGTGGAATCCTAATAAGACTCCACACTGGAGATTTTGAATGTGAAGTTTGAAAAAAATAAATCTCTGGATGGCCCAGCATTAGGAATAGGATATATTGGGAAAGTACCACTTATAATTCCAGGGCATTATTATTGCAAATGTTGGTTGCTGTTAGGAAAACAGTAAATCCAAGTGTCACTTTTTCATTAATCGATTGCACTAACTGGCATGTAGTCATCCAGTGTTACGTATCTAATAGATTGTTATCAGTGGTTTCTGCAGTGGCTGGTAGCTTGGTTCAGGTGGGATGGCTTCAATGGAGTAGGGGTGCACAATGAAGGTAAGTCAAAGGACGAAATAAGACCTGGAGAATGAATCCCTGACATGCTCACCGGAGAGGTTGGGCACCAAGAATTACTAAGAAATGAAGGCTGACGCAGAAAAAGCTGAAGAGACCCCCAAATTAGAAGATCTCTATACCAAGTTCAAAGGAAAAATCTAGAATCTTATTTTTGGATAGTCTGTTGTAATTTTTCAATAATCACGTTACTATTATAGAATATTCAATGGCTTTGGTAATGAATAAGGTCAGACAAGCGCACTGTGCCACCTTTAATGGCATTTCTCTTCCCAATCACGTTTTTCACATCTACAAGACTCAAACCTAAAACCTGGTTTAAGGGATCAAGTTCAATACCTTCTTGCAAACCAACTAAGCCTTATAATTAATTTCCCACAATACGGCCAATCTGTTGGAATATATCTATATATCTTAAGTATATCTCCAAATAAGAAAATATGGTTGCAAATATAATAAGTATTTGTTAGATGTTAAGTTGTGTGTTTCTGTTAATTGGGCTTAGCCCATTCTGTATTTAGGGTTTAACCCTTATCCTACATTATAAATAAACTACCCTATGTGTATGCTAACATACATTAGGGAGATTTCTCCTAATCTTCTTCTCTATATTCAATATGGTATCTAGAGCACAGAAATAGTTCCAGTCAACTCCACGGTCTCCGGCACCCATCACTGCCGCTTTTGTCGCAGTCGCCGCCGCTGCCGTCGCCGCCGCCGCCGCCGTCGCCGCCGCCGGAGTTCCAGAATCGACCGGCGACCACACCATCGGAAGCGTCTCGGCCGGGCAACCACCGTGGTACGAAGATCGCGGCGAACGGACCTCCCACGCGCCTCCACGCGCCGCCGCAAGAGTCGCCGTCGCCGCCGCTGCCGCCGCGAGTGCCGGCACGTCGCCGGAGCTTTCCGCCGCCGATCAGCACCGCCGTGATCGCCTCTTCGCCCTCTTTCTGGATCTGTGGTCGTTGCATCAATCGGAGTACTTTGAATTTTTAGGGTTTCTCCCTCTCCATGGCTGCCCAACTTGATGATCGGAGTCGGTCTCGCCAACCAGGTAAAAGATGTCCAAAATGTGACCACTGTGGCAAGCTAGGCCACAAAATTGATAGATGTTATGCACTTCATGGACGTCCTCCTCGACATATAGCAATGGCTAATTCTGATCCACCTCCCCGATCACCGTCTGCAGACCATCCTACTTCATCAAATCCCATAAATAACCCTTTACTCTTTCAGGAATTTCTCAGATGGTATGAGGACCGTCAGCACTCTAGTTCCACTACATCTGCTTCTGTTATACGCACAGGTCCTCCTTTTGTCGGTCTGACTCACTCTCTCGGATCTTGGGTCCTTGACTCAGGTGCCACCGATCATATCACTGGTAACAAGTCCTTGTTTTCTTCCTTGTCATGTCCGGCTAATTTACCCTCGGTAACGATGGCTGATGGGTCTAGAGTCTCATCTCATGGTATTGGTACTGTTCATATTTTTCCGTCCATATCCATTGATAATGTACTTTATGTCCCTGGGTCTCCTTTTAACTTATTGTCCGTAAGTCGTCTAACTCGTTCTCTTAATTGTGTTATTTCATTTACCAAAGATTCTGTTTGGTTGCAGGACCGGAGTTCGAAACACATGATTGGCACAGGATGTGAGTCTCATGGCCTATATCATCTCAGTCCTTCTCCACATGCTGGCGTAATCATGGAGTCACCATCCCTTCTTCATGCTCAGTTAGGTCATCCCAGTCTTGCCAAACTGCAGCAACTTGTTCCGAGTCTGTCCAACTTATCAAATTTGTCGTGTGAGTCTTGTCAGTTAGGTAAACATACTCGTAGTTCCTTTCCTCGTAGTGTTTCCCAACGAACGTCTTTCCCCTTTTCATTGGTTCATTCTGATATTTGGGGACCTAGTCGTGTTAAGTCAACTTTAGGATTTCAGTATTTTGTTACCTTTATTGATGACTATTCTAGATGTACTTGGTTGTTTCTCATGAAGAATCGTTCTGAGTTGTTTTCTATTTTTCAAACCTTTTTCAATGAAATAAAAACTCAGTTTGGGGTTTCTATTCGCACTTTACGTAGTGATAATGGCCGTGAATACCTTTCTCAAGAGTTTAAACATTTTATGGCTTCTCATGGCATTCTTCACCAAACCTCATGTGGTTATACCCCTCAACAAAATGGGGTGGCTGAGCGCAAGAATAGACACCTTATTGAAACAACTCGTACCCTTCTCATTCATGGTCAAGTACCCTCACGTTTTTGGGGTGATGCTGTTCTCACGGCATGTTATCTTATCAACCGCATGCCATCTTCCGTCCTAGCGAACAAAATCCCTCATTCTATATTATTTCCTCAAGACCCTCTACATCCATTACCTCTTAAAGTTTTTGGGTCTACATGTTTTGTTCATGATTTTAGTCCTGGTCTTGATAAGTTATCTCCTAGGTCTCACAAATGTGTCTTCTTAGGAGGTCACAAAAGGGCTATAAGTGTTTTTCCCCTTCCCTTAATCGTCATTTTATCTCTGCTGATGTCACTTTTGATGAATCTTCTTTTTACTTTACACATTTATCTTCTAGTTCTGTACCTCTCCCTATTACTGTTGATATCCCTCTTATATGTGATCCTCCTGGTGATGCTCCACCCATTTTGTCTCCTCCTTCTTTAGACTCTCATTCACCACAGGATCGTCCTTCACCGCCACCCCTCCAGGTTTATAGTCGCCGCAATTGTCTCCCTCATGACTCACTTCCAGTGCCGCCTCCCGTGTCTCCTCTGGCTCCAGCAAATGAGTCTGACTTGCCTATTGCCCTCCGTAAAGGTATACGCTCTACCCGTAACCCTTCCCCCCATTATACTGTTCTTAGTTACCACAGATTATCTCCATCTTTTTACACTTGTCTCTCATCCATTTCTTCTGTGTCAATTCCTAAATCTGTGGGTGATGCCTTAACTCATCCTGGTTGGCGTCAAGCTATGATGGATGAATTAAGTGCCTTACAGGAAAGTGGAACTTGGGAGCTTGTCCAATTACCATCTGGAAAGTCTGTTGTTGGTTGCAGGTGGGTGTATGCTATCAAGGTTGGTCCTGATGGTACAATTGATCGTCTGAAAGCTCGACTGGTTGCCAAAGGCTACACACAGATTTTTGGTTTGGATTATGGTGATACTTTTTCTCCAGTGGCAAAGATGACCTCTGTTCGCCTATTCATTGCCATGGCCGCTCTTCGACAATGGCCTCTTTACCAACTTGATGTCAAAAATGCTTTCCTCAATGGTGATTTGCATGAAGAAATTTATATGGAGCAACCGCCTGGCTTTGTTGCTCAGGGGGAGTCATTTGGATTGGTATGTCGTCTTCGCAAATCCTTATATGGCCTAAAACAGTCTCCTCGGGCCTGGTTTGGTAAATTCAGTTGTGTTGTTCAACAATTTGGTATGTCTCGCAGTGAAGCGGATCATTCAGTGTTCTATCGCCACTCGAGTGCTGGATGTATCTACTTAATAGTGTATGTCGATGATATTGTTCTCACAGGAAGCGACTATCTTGGCATCTCTCAGATGAAACAACACCTTTGTCATCATTTTCAAACCAAAGATCTTGGCAAACTTCGGTACTTTTTGGGTATTGAAGTAGCACAATCCAGTGATGGTATTGTCATATCTCAGGGGAAGTATGCGTTAGACATCTTGGAGGAAACAGGGTTAATGAACTGTAAATCTGTTGAGACACCTATGGACCCTAACATCAAACTCCTACCAAATCAGGGGGAGCCTTTCTCAGATCCTGAACGGTACAGAAGACTAGTTGGTAAATTAAACTATCTTACTGTTACGCGTCCTGACATTTCCTTCGCAGTTAGTGTGGTGAGTCAATTTCTAAACTCCCCATGTGAAGACCATTGGGATGCAGTTGTTCGCATACTGAAGTATATTAAAAGATCACCTGGGAAAGGTTTGCTATATGGCCCTAACAACGATACAAAAATCGTTTGTTATTCAGATGCTGATTGGGCTGGTTCCCCTTCTGATAGGAGGTCTACTTCTGGATATTGTGTCTCTATTGGTGGCAACCTGATTTCTTGGAAAAGTAAGAAGCAAAGTGTTGTGGCAAGGTCCAGCGCAGAAGCAGAATATAGAGCTATGGCATCTGCTACCTGCGAGCTTGTGTGGCTTAAACAATTACTTAATGAATTGAAATTTGGAGATGTCACTCACATGACACTTATATGTGATAATCAAGCTGCTCTTCATATTAGCTTTAACCCTGTCTTCCATGAGAGAACCAAGCACATTTAAGTTGATTGTCATTTTATTAGAGAAAAAATCATATCTGGAGATATCAAAACTGAGTTCGTTAACTCAAGCAACCAGTTGGCAGACATATTCACCAAGTCCTTACGAGGACCTAGAATTGACTATCTTTGTAACAAGCTTGGAACATACGATTTATATGCTCCAGCTTGAGGGGGAGTGTTAGATGTTAAGTTGTGTGTTTCTGTTAATTGGGCTTAGCCCATTCTGTATTTAGGGTTTAACCCTTATCCTACATTATAAATAAACTACCCTATGTGTATGCTAACATACATTAGGGAGATTTCTTCTAATCTTCTTCTCTATATTCAATAAGTATGATTAAATGGAAAACCATAAATTCATAATAGCTCAAAATACAACCATGATAAAAATCAAAAATTGAAATTTTTCAAAAAGATAATTCCACCGAGATTAAATGTTTAAACATAATGTTCACACTATTTGGCCAGTGGATATTAGATAATGCACAAAATTCAGCTTTATACGTTTTGTATGGTTTTAAACAACTAACAGAGTGGTTTAAAGCATCAACTTAGTAAACGCAAAGCTCCATGTATAATATCTCTCCAACATTTGTCAATAACTCTAATATTATTTGAATATCATAGATGAAAAGACAATACACCATTACTATGGCTGAAGGACTGCTCGGTGACATAAATCCCAAAAAGTGCAACATTAAGCATTATGTTTCATACAGTAATTTTGGAATTATGAACCAAAAACAGAAATCTAAAACATTTGAATATTCATAGTCAAAGTGATAGCGTGAGATAGGATGACACACAGCAGGATGGTGTGATGTGAGAGTTTTAGAGTGGCAGAAAGGTAATGAGATATGCAGAATTAAGAATAGCAGTGAGAGTGCAAAATAAGAGAACTGAGAAATTCTCATTAGAAGCAATGTTGCCTTATATAGGCTTGTACAGAAGCATAACAGAAACACTAACATAACAGAGTTTTTGGATTATACACAATACTCCTCCTTAATCCAAACTTTTCAAACTTCTAACACCAACAAGGCTTCTCAAACTTTCGAATCTGCTTTGCCTCAAAGCCTTGGTGAAGATATCTGCAATTTGCTCTTCAGTGGGGCAATACTTCAATTCCAATTTAGCTTTGCTAACATGATCTCTTAAGTAATGAAATTTGGTCTCTATGTGCTTGCTTTTGCCATGAGAGACTGAATTCTTTGACAGATTGATAGCCGATTTGTTGTCCACAAGATGTTGTACTGGTTTCTTGTATTCAATCTGCAACTCATCAAGGATAGCCTCCAGCCAAGCACTCTGGCACGCAGTTTCAGCTGAGGCAATATACTCCGCTTCACACGAGGAGAGGGCAACAACACTCTGCTTTCTTGAACACCAGGATATTGATGCTCCTCCATACTTAAACAGATAGCCATGCGTGCTTTTTCTCTCCACTTGATCACCACACCAGTCCGAGTCACTCCAAGCCTCTAAGACTTTCTCCATGCTACCGGATCCTTTAGGAAAAAACATCCAAAATCTGTTGTTGTTTTCAAGTATCACAGGATGTGCTTGGCAGTGGTGAGGTGTGTGCGTCTGGATCACTCATGAATCTACTCACCAACCCAACTGCATATTTTATGTCTGGTCTGCTATTACATAAGAATCTGAGTGATCCTACAATTTGTTTGAATAGAGTTGCGTCTACCTTCTCTTCTTCTTCCAACTTGGACAGCTTCAAGTTTGCCATAATAGGAACTAAGGTTCCGTTGCAGTTTAGCATGTTAAATCTCTTCAAAATCTCATTGATATATCTCTTTTGATGAATCAGGATTCCGGCTTCATTTTGAACAAATTCCAGACCGAGGAAATAAGTCAAATAGCCAAGATCTGTCATATCGTATTCCTCTTTCATTCGTTTCTTGAATTCTGCGATTTCCTCCTC
The DNA here is from genome assembly GCA_034642375.1 of Vigna nakashimae. Lineage (NCBI taxonomy): Eukaryota > Viridiplantae > Streptophyta > Magnoliopsida > Fabales > Fabaceae > Vigna > Vigna nakashimae. The sequence continues at coordinate 28,548,077 of CM067768.1, forward strand.
AAAATCTCCAGTTACAAGGAGGTCGTCAACATATAAGCTTATCAGTAAGGTGCCTTGCTGTTTGGGTGATTTTACATATACCCCAAATTCAACTGGACACTTTCGAAATCCTATTATGAGAAGCAATGCATTTATGTGATTGTTCCATGCCCGGGGTGCCTGCATGAGTCCATACAAGGCCTTGTATAGCCTATACACCTTCTATTCTTCACCTTTCTTCACAAAACCAGGTGGCTGTCTGACAAAAACTTCTTCCTCCAATGGTCCATTCAAGAAAGCTGATTTGACATCCATTTGGTGAATCTTCCATCTTCTCAAGTTTGCCACTGCAACAACCAGTCTTACAGTTTCCAGACGAGCAATCGGTGCAAAGACATCAGTAAAGTCTATTCCCGGTTTCTGCAAGAAACCCTTTGCCACCAACCTAGCCTTCAACTTTGCAATGCTTCCATCGGGTTTATACTTAGTCTTGAACACCCACTTGACTTCAATGGCCCGTTTATTCTGTGGAAGTTCTACTATTTCCCAAGTCCGATTTTTTTCTATAGCTTTCAATTCCTCCATCATGGCCTCCTTCCACTCTTTCACGTTGACAGCTTGTTCCCAAGAGAGAGACTCAGCATCAGCAAGATAGGCGAAGTGAATAAGGTCACCTGAGTCTGCAACTTCACTGTCAGCGAAGATCTCATGATCTACAAGCCTTGAGGAGGGAAACCTTACTCGTTGAGATCTTCTGCGGTTGTTCTCTGACCTTGCATCAGCTTGTTCGACTTCATCAGACTTCTTCTCATCCACATAGCTAGACACCACAAAACTTGGCTTCACCACAGCTTCTGTTTTATTCCAGTCAAACATGGCAGTTTCATCAACCAGCACATCTCTGCTAATAACTATGTGATTCTTCTTAGGATCATACAATTTGTACCCACCAGTTGGATGGTAGCCAACCAGAATCAAAACTTCATTTTTATCGTCTAATTTCTTCCTCTTTTCATTTGGCACGTGCTTGTAGCAAACTGATCCGAAGACCCTCAGGTGACTTGCTGATGGTTTGAATCTTGTCAAAGCTTCTTCAAGCGTTGTGCCTTCCAGAGCTCTTGATGGACTCCTGTTGAGTAGATAAGCTGCAGTGGAGACAGCTTCTCCCCATAGAAAACATGGCAGATTCTCCCCTTTGATCATGCATCTCGTCATATCCAACAAAGTTATGTTTCTCCTCTTAGCGAGACCATTGTGCTGAGGTGTATATGGAGCTATCACTTCGTGCACAATTCCCTTGTCCTGACAGAATTCATTCATCTCCCTCTAGTTGAATTCTCCACCACCATCTGTTCTAAATGTCTTGATCTTCAATGTCATTTGTCTCTCCACCATGGCACAAAATTTAAGGAAATATGAGTAAACTTCCTTCTTTTCTTTAAGCAAGTAAACCCACATTTTTCTAGTGTATTCATCGACAAAGAGAAGGAAATATTTGTTACCTCCAAGTGTTTGCACATCAATCGGTCCACACACATCAGAACAGACCACTTCCAGAGGCTGCTTGGCCCTTTTATTCACAACTTTCCTGAATTCTTTTCTGGGTTGTTTCCCTACAGCACATCCTTCGCAGATCTTGTTCAGTGTAACAATCGTGGGAACACCTTTCACCAAATCTTTATCCTTCAATTGACTTAAACTCTTGAAATATAAATGCCCATAGCGATAATGCCATAGCCACTCTTCTTCTCTAGCACCTGTTCCAGCCAAACACTGAACCTCTGTTGCATTTAAATTTACCTTGAAGGTTCGGTTTCAAGAAAGGGGGGCCTTGAGCACCAACCTCTATTTTTCATCAAACACTTCAATGTGTTTTTGTTGCATTGTCATAGTGTACCCCTTCTCCAAAAGTTGTCCAAGACTCAAAAGATTTCTTTTCATAGATGGGACATATAACACATTGTGCATATACTCAACTCTTCCATCTTTTCACGTAATCACCACCTTGCCAGAACCTTCAACCTTGATAATGCTGTCATCCGCGAAGCGTACCGTTCTTTTTATGCTCGTATCCAAGTCGAGTAACCAATCCCTTTTGCCTGTCAAGTGATTGGAGCAGCCCGTGTCCAGGTACCATGAGATTTCATCATTTGCATGGCATGTTTTTCCAGCAAGCGACACATAATCTACCTGCCTTGTCTTTCTCTGACATTTGTCTGTCACCTCCTTCGTCTTTTGAACACACACCGCCTGTGGGGGTCTCCAGCTTTCTCTGTTGTTATCATGCCTTACAACACTCATCAGTAACACATGGTCTGAATCCGATTCGCAATCTTCCTTCGCTAGATTTGCCTCATCATTCCTACTTTTCTTGGTAGTCTCATTGTGCCAACATTCAAATGAGTAGTGTCCGTATTTATTGCATGTAAAACACTGTATATTTCTCTTATCGTAATTCTTTCTACCTCCTCCTCTAGACTTTCTTCCACCTATACTATTTCCTTCTCTTTGTTCGTTGCCACTTTCGTCTTTGAGCTGCTCAGTAGAATTAATCATTCTACCTCCAGTTCTACCACCACGCGATCTTCCTCTACCTCTCTCAGTACCATGATTCTTGAAATTTTGATTGCTCTTAGCTTGCAGTGCTTGATTCGTACTTTGTATTGCACTCTTTTCTGCCGTCCTTCTCTCGATCAGGCATTGTTCATGTGCTTCAAGAGAGTTCTGTAACTCTTCCACTCTCATCATATCCAAATCTTTGCTTTCTTCTATCGCCACAACAATGTTATCGTACTTGGGTGTCAATGTTCTCAAGATTTTCTCAACGATCTTCTTATCTTTTACCACCTTATCACACGCCTGCATTGCGTTAACAACGACTTGAATTCTGCCAACATATTCTTCAATGGTTTCTTGCTCTCCCATACTCAAGAGCTCGTATTGCCTCTGCAGCGACTGTAGTCTAACCTTCTTCACCTTTCCTGAATTCCCATATCCATCTTGTAATATGTCCCAAGTTTCCTTGGCTGTTACTGCTTTTGACACTTTCTGAAAAATTGTCCAGAAACACACTGGTTCAGCAACATGCGTGCCTTGCAATACAGTTTCTTGTTTTCTTTATAGGTTTTCTTCGCTTCTTCCGAGTCCCCCTTTGCGGGTTCTTTAAAACCTTTCTTTACAACTTCGTCAACTTCTTGGAATCCCAGGATGGCATCCATCTTCACACACCAATCATCATAGTTCTTACCATCGAACACCGACAAGCTGCTCTGGATTATCCTTGCCATTACTTCTCAACAGAACCCTTCTTCAGTCAATGAGTTTCTTGATTTTTCGATGCTACACCAGGTGATCGAACCTTGCTCTTGATACCACTGATAACGTGAGATAGGATGACAAACAACAAGATGGTGATGTGAGAGTTTTAGAGTGGCAGAAAGGGAATGAGATATACAAAATTAAGAATAGCAGTGAGAGTGCAAAATTAGAGAACTGAGCAATTCTCATTACAAGCAGTGTTGCCTTATATAGGCTTGTACAAAAGTATAACAAAAACAACTAACATAACAGAGTTTTTGGATTATACACAATAGTTCATACCATTCTCCATTTGCGATAAAAGGAAGAGCATCATCAGGTACAGCAAAAGTTACAGTTTCTCCAATGACTGCAAAATTTAGAATTATCAGTCAGTACAGCATAGCAAGTGATTAAAAACTAGAGTTTCTAATAAAAATACAAATCCAAGGCCTAAAATTAATGCAACATATTATGAACAAGAATAGTAGATTCTAGACACCTAACATTACACAACATCAAATCAAACCTTTTCTCACTAGGTGAGGTCGGCTACATAGATCAAATGACATCATAATATTCTGTAGTAAATCATCTCTATTAAAAAACTATTGACCTTAAATTCCTTCTGCGTGGTTTTGGCCTATTTCTCTTTCCTCTCTCTTATCTAGGGTTTCCAATTTCTCTCCACATACTCAAACCATCTAAGGCAAACTTTATTCTATACTAGGTGCTACACCAACTGACTCTTATGCCTTCATTCCTAATATTTTACTTTTGTTTATTTTATCTGTTGACTCAACAAAGATTCTCATTTTTTATTCGCCAGTTGACTTTTTATTGCCCAACACTCAATATCATGAGGTTTTAAAATTCACCAAAATGAAATTCAGAGGTCTTGTACAATACTTTTCCTTAAGCTTGTACAATACTTTTCTGTCAAATATAATACTCAAACTACTGTATGTAATTTAGCCCAACTAAATCCTACTGTTTACAGTTTCCTCTATTTCCATACATCCCAGACTACCACTACTATTTGTCAGAATCCCATGATTTATGCTGCAGTTAATATTTTCCTGTACAGTTTTAATTACATAACTAGGAGATTTAATTGCATTTCATATTTAAGAGGATAATTAGGAGGATTAATAGACTGACAGTATATTTTACAATTATTGTATAGGATCATTGATCTTGAATTGTCGGGATAGATTAATTCAATCATAAATTAGGATTTTCAGTTCTAATGTCTTTGCATTCTGTTTAAGAGCAATTGGTCCTCTATGAACAATATTAGAAACAGTTTTTTCTGACACTATTTCACGGTACGGATTTTAAAAAACTGGACTATGTTACTACACATTTCCTTTTTCACTAGCACATAAAACCAAGTAAACATCCCTTATAGTAATTGAAATGAAAGCAACCATATGAGTGACTATAATTACAATAATGCTAAGGATGCTAGAAACCTTTAAGTTCTTTAGGTTCTAAAACACCATTATCTCACCGCTAATCACAATAAGGAAAACCAAGTCCTTACGATCAATTACTTTCATATATTTAAGTGGTGTAGAAAACAAACTAGTCAATAAAGTACACAGTTCTTTGCGATAAAAACATGCAAAATAATTATACTAAAGGAAAAGGGAAAAATACAAGTAAAATGGCGCTATTTAGAAAGTGTTGATATATTGATGTAGTATTTGAAATATCATTAAATAATGAAAAAATTAATAAAATTAAACCAAATTATCTTACTGTTTGTCTGAACAAGTTTCTCTATAAGCCCTTCCAGGAGAGAAAAATAAGAAGAAAAATATGGATCTGACTACTCTGTGAGCTAAAATTAGTTTATGCGTAAGTTAAAAATAAAAAAATATTGGAGAAGCTGCATAAGAGAGCTTCTACAAATTAGCTGATGCATAAGTTAATTTTTGATTTATGGAGAAGCTAATTTCAATTTTTCTTTAAGAAGGAGCTTATGGATAAATTTGTTCAAACAGACCCTAAATGTAATCCAAACTACTTTTAATCTGATTGAATTGGATTGAATTTGGTTTTGTATTTCAACAGAACCAAACTAAACTGGAATATCTCCTTCTCATGGTAAAGAAAAAGAACAAATTCTATGCATTCAACCACATGTTTAAAGAGCAAAAAGTATTCAAGCACCATAATAAGTTACCAATTATCACCGTGATAACAAAATCAAAGCGATTTTGACCATCCCGCCAGTAGTTCTCAAATCCGTATGCATAAACCTTTAAAAGCATTTCTACCACATATATCCACCCTGAAAGAAAGCAAGGAATGATCATCTGAGAAAGCAAAAGCATAACATTTTGTGCATTACAATAAAATAAAATGCACCAAAGCAAAATAAAGAATCCCCAAAGTTGTCAACAGTATTTGAACCAACAATAATAAAAGGGATACCACATTCCCATAACTGATTTTATTTCTCGTGCACTGAGCATAGATAAATATATAAAATCAAGCTATAGCCTAAAATTCTGTGCTACAATTATTTGTTCATGCAGCACAAAAGCATGTCATGTAAAACTGAATAAAATAGAAGAAAATAAAAATCTCAGCAAAAGCTAATCCCTATGAGATGCATTCTCATAGAAAGTATCTTACAAAATAAAATAAGTGAGATTCACTCAGTTCTTTTTTCTTAAAAACATGTTGCCTGAATAAAAAGTTTTAGTTTACTTAGAACCCAAAAAAAAAAAGAATTCTTAGTATTTATTCTCATAGAAAACAACTATTAAAATATTATAACTTGATAAACAAGATAGAGACAAACTCACTTACGCTAATTCTTTTTTCTTAGAAGTATGCTGTCTGAATAAACAAATTTTAGTTTTGTTAAAACCCAAAGAAAAAAGAATTCTTAGTATTTAATGTCATAAAAAGCAACTATTAAAAACTTATAACTTTTCTTGATACACAAAAACAGAGACAGAGATTATACCAGTTATCCCTTTTCCATCAGCACCTCAGATACCCATATCTCTTTCAACCACCTTTACTACTATTTCTAACTTTTTTTTTTCTCACATTGTCTCGTATTTTTTCAAAATAAATAATATCAAAATCAACCAATCTATATCAGAAATTACAATTTCTATCAATCAAAGAAATTTGGAATTCTTTATTTTCTCTTGTCTTTTTTTAAGCCTGCAATATTGAAAAATTAATGTAAACTATACTGAATATCCTGGCTCTAAAACATCTCCTGGCCATAATATATAAATCTTACTTAAACATTCAAAATAATATAGTATATTCTTTTACATTTAAAACCAAACCACCACTGCATACGAAGATAGTGAAGCAGAGGATTTGAGTCGGGGGAGCTTAACTACTCAACTCAAGCTATCTAAAATGATATTTTTTTGCTTTAAAAAATCAGCAGCATCTTGTATCGTACAAAGAAGGACTTCACTGCAAGATCAAAGAAATGACAATTAAATACACAGTTTAGATGTCCTTACCAAAAATGAACTCAACCACTTGCCACACCTTTTGACCAGAATTGTTTTCTATATCAAGCTGCAATGTGAATTAATACAAAATTTGAATAAGTAACAACATACACATCAGAAAAACTGTTTCTGATAATATTTATAGAAGAGCGATTGCTCTTAAATAGAATACAAAAACCTTAATAACGGAAGATCCTAATGTATGATAGACACAATCTATCCCTATAATTCAAGATCATGATGTTGTACAATAAATTAAAGTATACTTGCAGCCTATTAACCCTCCTAATTATAGAATGTAATTAAATCTCATAATTCTGTAATTAAAATTTGTTGGAGATTGTTGGAAGTCCCACATCGACTAGAGATAAGGCCAAATTAAAGTATATAAGTGGGTGCAGACCTCACCTTACAAGCCGGTTTTGTGGGGATGAGTTAGGCCTTAAGTCCACTTCTAACATGGTATCAGAGCCAGGTTAGAGCCTATCCTAGCATTATTGGTTGTTTGTTGGGCATATTGTTCCACCCATTATCGGGCCGCTATTGGACCACCCATTAATGTCTAATCTCACGCTCGAGATGTATATACCTCGGCGTGAGGGGGGTGTGTTGGAAGTCCCACATCGACTAGAGATAAGGCCAAATTAAAGTATATAAGTGGGTGCAGACCTCACCTTACAAGCCGGTTTTGTGGGGATGAGTTAGGCCTCAAGTCCACTTCTAACAGAGATCCTACGTCTTCTATGAATAAGGTTAGAATACAACATATAAGTGGAATGCAATCCTCATTCTAGAAGCTAGTTTTGTGAGGTTAAATTATGCGTGAACTCACTTACTAAGATGGTATCAATTTGGGGTATTCCTCAATGCGAGGAGGTGCGTTAAAAATCTCATATCGACTAGGAATAAGGTTAGATTATAATATATAAGTGGAATGTAATTCTCATTTACAAGTCTGTTTTGTGGTGTGAATGAAGGGATTATGACAATACATAAGCTAGGAGTAACAAGTTGAGGACCTTACAGACATGGCACATGTTCAAATACATATCACCAAAGAAAACTCTGGAATATAATATATAATATCATACTTCAAAATCACAAGGTGCATTTTTGTTCACCTGTTTAGATTGTAATTATCTTTGATAAACATACCCACACAACATTTACTAAGTTTACTGAAACAATCAATTATCTAGGTTGCAGAGTCCATATCATCTACCATAACTAAACGGCTTGAACTTCTCATTCCAGATCTTGTTTCATGGATGATGCAACTATTATGAGGAAGATTGTCTAATAATATAGAATAGATAGGACCTACTCACCTTACAATTTACTTTTACCAAAAGAGTTGAGACTCACTTTTTAAAAAAAAAAAACGTGACCTCCCCTTTTTGTGCTTGAAAGTACAGGGGAAACGTGCCTTTTTTTTAGCAATACAGGTTGGTCCTTCCAATGTGACATTAACATTTAAATCACGCATTTAATATGACGGTGTTGGATAATTTATAAAAGAACATAACATTTATTTTTAGCATGAAAATTTTGTGAGACTGTCTTATTGATCTTTGCATAACCTTAAATTCTTAATATAAGAAAATGTCGAATAATATCTTCATTATTTCTAATAGAGTAACTTAGGATATCTTAAAGTGTTGCTGATAGGATGTAAGGTAGGGGGTAATGATAAGGGTTGAAAAGTGTAGGAGAGGAGAAGAAAGGCAGGGGGAGTTAAAATACTGAACAGTGAAGGACCGAACGGTTAAGGAAGTGGGGGAAGGAGCCGATCGGTTGAACAATGGAAATGTTGTGTCTCGGTTTGGGAAGGTTTCTGTTATAAGGGGGAAAGGGTCAGAGCCGCTATAAATAGATCTCCTGTAACTCTGTTTTGGATATTGAGTGAATTCTTTGTAAAGACAAGCTTTGGTCTAAGGAGGGAGGTTAAGCTCTCGTAGAACGATATACTTGTACATTGATTCATTGGTTAATACAAACCCAGATTCTTTCTGTTTTGTTTCTTGCGATTGTGTTTGTGAGAGTGTTCTAGAGGTTTCTTTTCCCATAAACCTAACAATTGGTTCGACCTGCTAGATCAAGGAGCGCTACGGGATCCAATTGGGCAAATTGAATGTCATGGAGGGAAGAATGAATGCAGTGGAAGGGAAACTGGCAGCGGCGCAAAAGATTTACAAGAATTGATGAGGAGGATGGGAAGGCGAGCCAGACAAATAGTTGGAAATTTGGATGGAAGCCAGGGATCTGTCAACGAAAGAGGGGAGGACCGGTGAGAGGAAGAGGAAGGTGCGAGAGGGGATGAATGGCATGAAGTGCAACCCAGCTGGAAGAGGAGAGTAGATTTACCCGTTTTTGAAGGGCTTGATCCGCTGAACTGGATAAATCAGACCGAGAAATTCTTTGAAATCCAAGGGGTGACGAAACCAGAGAAAGTGCAATTGGCATACATTAGTATGGAGGGTAGCACCAGTTATTGGTTCAAATTTTGGAAAGAAAAGGCCAAGAATCATTCTTGGGAAGGCCTGAAAGAAGCGATGATCTACAGGTTTGGAGGCAAGAATAGAGGTGGCTTTTTCGAGAGGCTGGTGGCGATAAAACAAGTGGGTACTATGGAAGACTATGTGCACGACTTTGAAGTATTGGTGGGACAGACCAAGGGAATTTCAGATGAACAATTGTTGGGTTACTTCCTTGCGGGGCAATAGGAGGATCTCAGGTGCCAAGTAAGACCACATGATCCTCAAGAATTAATGGCAGCCATAAGGATAGCAAAAGATATGGAAGAGGCGCAACGCGGTGCGAAGGCGGGAAGTTGGACTACGACCAAGAATCAATTGTCGTGGGAATGCCCGACAGGAGGAGGAGGAGCTGTGACGAGAACTGAACCAAATCGAAATAACCAGAACTGTGGGAGTTTCAAAGAGTGTGGGCTCGGTGAGGAAGGAAGGGAACAATGGCAGCGAGGTGTCGAAGGGTGGAAACACGGTGGAAAGTGAAAATAGGGGGAGGAACGCGCGGTATCTGCCATACCCCAAGTTCTTGAAATGGAGAGAAGAAGGACGATGCTTTAGATGCGGCAACCCGTTCGGTCCAGGACACCACTGTCCGGAGAGGAGTTTGAGGGTGGTGCTATTGGTGGAGGACGAGGAGGAAGACGTTGGAGGGTAAATGGCGAGATTGATCAGAAGCAGATGGACAATCATTTTGGCCACAGAGTTTGGATAGAATCCAGGAAGAATGGAAGACATGGGAGGAGGATTTGCCACCACCCAAACCTCCCTACCTGAATTGGAGGACAGCAGCCAGTAGGTACCCTTCATATGAAGAGGAGCCTGGAGATCACGTTTCATGGTTCCAACCTTGAGGACAAGGTTGTTTTGCGATGGGGAGTAATGATAGGATGTAAGGTAGGGGGTAATGATAAGGGTTGAAAAGTGTAGGACAGGAGGAGAAAGGCAGGGGGAAGTGAGGCCGAACGGTATTAACCGTTAAAGTACCGAATGGTGAAGGAACAAACGGTTAAGGGAGCGGAGTTAAGAGTTGATCGATTGAACAATGGAAATGTTGTGTCTCGGTTTGGGAAGGTTTCTGTTATATAAGGGGGAGATGGTCAGAACCGCTATAAATAGAGCTCCTGTACATTGATTCTTTGGTTAATACAAACTCATATTCTTTCTGTTTTGTTTCTTGCGATTGTGTTTGTGAGAGTGTTCTAGAGGTTTCTTTTCCTAGAAACCTTATAGTTGCTTATGATTTAGTTTTCATAATACCAATTACTAATTATTTAGGATTATGATCTAATATAAATAAAACAAGACTTAGTACTTTGCAAACCAATATCACATCAAGTTTTTATCAATTACAGAGTGTTTAATCTTTATTACACCCTCTTTTGTATCTATAACTGCTCTGAAGTCAAATTGAGTGTAGTTTTTGAAACGAGGATGGCATAAATGTTAGGAACTAACATCTCATACTCTAAAACCCAAAATCTCATGAGTGCATAACGAATTCATTAAACCTCATTCTTACATGTTTTTTAATAAAAATAGCACCTACAAACAACATTATTGAAAAATGCAAGTATATCTAGCATGTCACATCACATAAAATGAAATTACAGGCTGTGGTTAGCATGAATTAATAAATTACTTAGCATGGAAATCCGCTAATAAATATTTTCATTGAAAAATATGCCATACCGTTGTCTCAATAATAACTGCAACCAGATTTACTATAAGAATGAAGGACACTATGTATCCAAACATAGCACTCTTTACAAATTCTTTCAATGTCTTTGAGCTGGGCCAATCGTAGAATGCTAAATACTCAAAGTAAGACATCTGCAACCATATTGCAAAGTATCATAGGTGTTACAACAAGTACACCTAAACTTCAAGATGTTTTAAATTTGGAGTCTTAGAACTTACAACATCTTCCTTCTGAAATTTTAAAGCAATTGCATTGCAAATATCAGCAAATTCATCCTTGTTGATCTGAAAGTAAAAAACGCATTTACATCAAAACATGCATCTACACAAATGTGCATAGAAGATAACCAAACGCAAAACAACAAATTTTACCTTTATATCATGACTATCATCCAGCTCATCAAATATCAGCTCAAATTCTTCACTGGAGATTTTTGGCAAAGTCCTAATGAAAACAAAATTTATGCTTCAACCTTCATAAAGCAAAAGAAAGACTACGGAAAACTACAAGTTTAGAATTTAAAAGGCTTAAATGCTTACTTCGTCCCCATGTTAAGAGGTGAATTTCTGTTTAGTATTCGGTTTTAAAAATGAAGACATTGGGTCCCTATGTTATGAAAAGTATATGAATAAGGTCCACAAAGAAAGAACAAATTCAACAAATCATCAAAGAAAAGCTGAACAAGAGAGAGAAAAAGCAGGACAACAGAAGAGAGAAGAGAAAAAGTACGGCCACATCAACATGGACTTAACGTCGTTGCTGTCAACTTAACGGACAGGACCTTATTCATACACTTTTCATAACATAGGGACTCAATGTCTTCATTTTTAAAACCGGGTACTAAACAGAAATTCACCTCTTAACACGAGGACGAAGTAAACATTTAAGCCAATTTAAAAAGTCTTTCTTGTGTCAAAATAATGTAGTGCCAGTTTATCGAGAAAACAAAATAGAAGCCTTAGTGAAAATCCATGAGCAACAATAATATGAACAAATGTACAGAAAGCCAAACAAGTGGCTTACTTAGTAACTCCTTAAATTTCATGAGCAATATTGTGAAGCTTCAAATTGAAGCCTAGCAAGCATTATTTTATTATTCTCAATCATTAAAAATACATTTTCATACCCTCTATTTGTAATAATCTAGTTCTCCTAAAAAGAGAAATATGGAAACTATAACAACTAGGAAAAAAAAAATAAAAAAATATGTATCTATTTCCTCTAATTAGGAATATTCTAAAGATATTATCTCAAATTACAACAGTAAGTTTGTTCAACTGCCTCCCAAATTTCCTTTGCTGATTTCAGAAACATGCAGGTATCATTGATTTCTGGAACCATTGAATTCCACAGCCACGCCATGATCATGGAGTCTTCTTCATCCCATGATTTGAATTTGGGATCAGTCTCATCAGGTGCATCACACGTTAGGTGACTGATCTTCCCTTTCCCTTTCAAGATGGTCTTAATGATTTGAGACCATTTAAGGTAGTTCTTCCCATTTAACCGATAAGCAGAATGAACATTCTGCAGTTCTCTAGCAGCTGGGGTCTATCCCCCGCCTCCAAATTCATGACTTCAGCCATACCCAGGTGCGATCAAGGTAGAGAGGGTTGTACTGCAATGAAGGCTTGTAACAAGGCCTAAAGGTGGCGCAGCAATGAAGGCTGCAATTTAGGTTAAAGGTTGCGCAGCAATGAAGGCTGCGGTTAACGGCACGGTCAGAGACTCCCAAGGATTGGGAGCTCTGATACCATCTTAAATTTAGAAGGAATAGAATTCTTTCTTATATACTTTTAAGAGGTTATTAACACGTATATAAATACATGAGTCTGCAGCATATTTTAGGAAATATGGACTGCTAATTCTAAGGGATAGATCCCTGTGATTACGGGATCAATCAAACATAAATGAACCTAATAAAGGCAGCACATAAATACAACACATCAAATATAAATCTTCCTACAATACACCATGCCAATCTCTATCACGTCAATAGCATAACAAAAATCACTCCTATTGTTGTTTCCCACTTCAAATTCTTGAATGTAATCTTCCACCCTTTCTTGTTTAATTGTTGCCCATTTTCCAACAATGGCGCTCTGTTTTCTACCCACACACTTTTCAAAAATGGTGCTACATTCTTTGCCCCTGAAACTCCTATAGAGGGCTTTAGAAATATCTTCCCAAGAAAGGTTCTTGGATTTTTGTTGCCAGGTCTTGAACCCTTGGACTGCATTTTCTTCCATGTTATTTACTGATGGGTGTACCTTTATTGATCCTTTGATGTTCTAAACTTCAAAACCATTTGTTGCCCTTCTTGTTTGACCTTGGGTGTCATTCCCTTCAAATATGGACAACTACACTCCTTCAACCCACAGGAATAGTGGTTCTTCCTTCCTAGTTCCATTATTGTCAATGGTATCCTCTTCTCTTTTCTCTGACCAATTGATTGAATTCTCTCCTCCATCTAAGGGTTTCTTTGCTTTCTTGATGTCTTGTAGACTATTTTTCTCAGCATCCCCCATCTTTACCTCTTTCTTTCCCAATCTGTCTCCATTAACCAACCCCTGACTTCCTTCAGAACTCTTATACGGGTTCCTGGCTCTCCTCCACTGCTCTTTCTAACTTGTTGACTCTTCCTTCCATTTCTTTCTCCCTTCAATGATCCGACAGATCGGACTAATTTTGTTACGAACCCAGAATTGAAAAGAAAAGGAAGAGTAATATTCTTTATTGTATAGACGAAAAATAACACAAAATATAATAGGACTCTCTTCTCCAAGGATTTCCCCTTCACAAAGAGCTAAAGCTCAATCTACAAAATTATCCCTAAAAGTCCCCTGCATACAAGGACCCCCAACTATATAAAGGAAACCTCACTCACCCTAACAACTAACTACTTCTTAATTTGTTTCCTCACATTATATCCTATCAGAGTTCTTAACTTAAAATTAAAAAAATTTAAAAAATGATAAAGTTACATTGAAATAAAATAAGATTGGTAGAAATTAAGTTCAAATCAATTGTTAAATAAAAATGTTACTATTATTATTATGAAATGTGAGTTATCATTTAAAACGAGAAAATTAAAATTGAAAAAATTATATTAAATTAAAATAGATTTTGTATAAATTAAGTTGAAATAAAATGTTGCTGATTACTTTAAAAAGAATTAAGTAACAATTTGAATTGGTGAAATTATTTTAAATTGAGATGTAATTGTTTAAAAGCAAAACGGCACACTGCAAAAGAGAGCGTTATTTCTGTAATTTAACATAAGTTGACGTGACTTTCTCCTCTATTCTCTTCACTCACTTGAGGACTCAAGGGAACTCAATCCTTCTAATCTGTTTGTGCAAATCACTCCATCCAAACAACTTTGCACCCACTTTTCTTTCCTCCGCTATAATACATCACACCAAACAAACAACATTAGGGAGAGATCCTTAACAATTTCTATCTTCCAACAATTTTCTTTGATTGATATGAAGTGTTGTGTGAATGTGTTTCATCCAAGAGAGAGAAGAATAGGGAAAGGGAAATAAATATCAATATTAGGAAATAGTTGGGTAAAACATAGGGAAGATCTCTATCAATGAGTCAAGCGTTAACTACATCCAACCAAAAACCTTAAAATGTTAGATATATGGGTCTTTGCCACGTATATGTTACTAAACATAATTCAATTACTCTGAGTTTATCCAGCCTTGGTCAATGTAAGATTTTAAATTCTTTGTCTAATAAAGATGAAAGAAATTGGTTGGATGAAAATAAGTGGATAAAGTGTAAGTAGATGGGAAATAAAGGGGAGAATAAAGGTGTTTCATTGAAGAGAACTGAAGAAGAGATGAGGAGAAATAGATGAGAAATGGTATAATGGGTGCCATTATTTTATAAAATATATGGATGACATGAAAATACGGCAATATCAAAAGCAACCTGATTTTTTCAATACTATTGAGCAAGCAGAGAACAAATAATATGATAAATTGAAAGCATAATGAACATAGGGGAATAAAATAATACCTGTACTTGTTCAGCTCCTCAAAGAGCCTTATGCATTGATTTTTGTTGAGAGCTCCAATATTCTGCAACCACAACACCATCTCAAACACCGTTAGAATCAATAAAAATATGTAGCAAAGTCATAACAGAAACCTATATAGAAGAATAAGAATCAACATAAAGATAATTTCATAATAAAAGATCAGATCAAAGAAAATTACATTACATACTCATACCAAAGAATGAAGTGTTTACTTAATACTCTTAGAAAGTAAGTTTTAAGCTTAACTGAACCTCATAAAACTAACTTGTGAATTGTCTCCATTTATATGTTATAATTTAATCATATATATCTAATTGGTATGGGATCTCCAATATATCCTCTCATGTTGAGGACTAAACATTTTGACCATACAAATAAATATTTATAGGTGGTTTGTAGCAGTCGGATAACAGGTGATACAAATAGGACCAACAAACCTTGCAAGAACATACCCTAATACCATATTAGAAAGTAAGTTTTAGGTAAAACTCAATCCCACAAAACTGACTAATACCGTGAAAAATGTTTCCACATATATACTATAGTTTGGTTATTTATCTATTTAATGTAGGATCTCCAACAAAAACAATGTTCTTTCCTAAGACAATAGTAGTTGGATGAGACAGTCTAATTTAACACTACTTTTTAGTGTAAGCATGTAGGCGTACTTAATCAATTTAATGGTAGAGAAATTAGAATTTTATCCAAGGTAGTTGAATCAAGATATACAAGTGTGAAAAATTAAACAAAGACATGAAAATTACACTTACAAGTGTATCTAAGAGATTAAAAGCTTTATCCAGCATAGTTCTTCTCAGAAGATCCTTTTCAAAGACTTGTTTCACAAGCTGCAGAAAAAGAATATTTGAGCATTCTAATTATTTGTATGAACATCCATCCTAGAGTACGTGATTAACATCAAAATTCTTATAATATATTCCAGGTTGGGCAATTAAAAGGAACAGGATCCATAGAGCTCTGATCCTTTCAAGTAACTTTATCATTAAATCTAGATAATGAGAATATATGAACACATTACCTCACTCTTGAAACTATCATAGACAACGGCAAGGATAAGGTTTGTAACAAAGTAAACCCCCACCAGCACAAACAGTACAAAAAAGAGGCAGTACCAACGAGAAGACCTTAAAAACCAAAAATAAAAATTATGAGTGCTGATGATTAATGATTTCTCAAATTGAAAGGACCAAAGTCATCTAGCCAGGCAAATTAAAACTATAAAATTCAAAGCTCTTACTTGTATGCAGGAACCCAAACATCTGGATTATTGGATGTAGTAAATAAAAGAAACATTTGATACAACGTAGCACCATATGAAGTGAATACTGTTTTCCCCTGTATTGTATCCTCAAAAAACACATATGCCACCCAACTAGCAAAAAGAAGAAACAGAAGTCCCAGCGCCTGCAATGCATGCAAATTTGACAAGGCACTCTCGAGTAAGAGTGTTGATTATGACAAATTGAAATAATCCAAACGTAGCATTCATGTGTAACTCAATAGATTTTGAATGTAAAATGACATGCGTATTGTTGTCAGAATTGCAAACAGGAACGGCAAAGAACAAGGCAAGGAGAAATATGAAAGTGAACTAACCAAAACATTTAAGTATGTGTCAAGCATCCCAAACAAGATAGTGATGGTTTCTCGTAGCTCCCTAACATCAAATTCAAATGCAGAATTTGACTGTCAAAATTTGGTTATAAAGGCTTTTTGCTTTTTGCTGAATAATGAACAAAAAAGAATTCACATTGTAAGGCGTGTGAACGATGGCAAGTAACCTCATGTCATAAATAATTAAATAACCTAAAGCTTAACTTGCCACCTCACACAAAGCATGTACAGAGCCCAAGACAAACTCAATTTGACCTAAAAGTGTAGTTTAAAAAAAAGTGGTAACGATCAAACTGTTTTTGTGTTGTTCATGTAAAAAATGCCCCTCCATTTTAGAAAATAAATTTTTCAGGCACAGGAATCCAATTGATATTAGAGAAAAAAAAGGTTGACAGAGGAGATGAGAGATATGCTAAATTCTACTCAGTTCTTCTCTGTCCCTTCAATTATCTTCCCTTCTAGTCTTGCTCAAATAATAATAAACATAGTTACTGAATTTGAAATAGTAAACAACGAATATTGAAAAGATCAAACACGAGTCCAAAGTTATAATCTACGACAGTATATTTACTCCAAAGGAACACAAACAAGTTGAGATAGGTCAGGCAATACCTAATGTTCAGAACAAAAAGAACCACTCTGATATAAGGTGCAATTCTGAAAGGTAGAAAATCAAAAGCCAGTGGAGACAAGTAAAAGGCATAGAGCAGCGTATCAACAACAAGAACTAATAGACAGAAAACCTGGAAATGCCAACAAAAAATTTATCAGTAAACTATAGAACCAGGCTCTGGATTAGATTTTATGAAGAATCAGGGAGAGCAATGTCAACCTTTTCAAAGGCCTTCTTACCCCATATCATCTACCTTCTGTTAACATATTTCAAAAAACGGTTTTAAAGTTGTCTGAAACTTCCACCTAGGAACCTTAATGATAGAAAAAACTCTCAACTAAAATATTTTATTTATGTTTGATTCAACTAGTTTGTCTTGCAAACCAAATTTCGTTAGAGGATCAGGATTCCTTGACTAATGCATATGGTAAATTTAACACCAATAACCAACCCATTCTTTAAATTGAGAAAGAAAACATCATATTGAGAAACAATTTGAAGTTTTGGAGTCCAGACACCAACTACAGTGCCATTGGCTGGGTTTGCACTGGTTTAATGTTGGCCCAAAACAACTGGTGATCTGGTCAGGATAGGGCTGACCCAAGATATGAAATCTACAAATTTAGAAATTATGTTTTAAAATGAGCATGTGTAAACAAACAAGCACACACACACACACACATAGAAAACCCTTGTGGTAACATGATAGTGGGGCCACTAATCATATTACACATGACTCTAACAATTTCACAACCAAGCATTCTTGCACTTGGAATGACTCTATCAAGCTAGGTAATGGGCATAGGTATGTACATTTCACATATTGGGTCTACTTTTTTTCACAGCCCACACACAAGAACACAACCATTCTTAAGATATCATTTGCGCTCCAAGAATATCCAAAAATCTAATTAGTGTTTTACAATTTGCTAAAGACAACAATGTATATTTTGAGTTCCATTCTAATTTTTGTTATGTTAAAAATCAAGACCCAAAGCAGATCATTCTTAAAGGCACCCTTAAGGATGGATTATATGTTTTTCATCCCTTACATCATTCAACTGTCTTCAACATTAATAATACTTCTCTTCATTATGCTCTTCCTCTATGGCCTTCTCATATCGGACCTTCCTCATATCAAACCGTCCAGAGAGCTTTAAAAAATAGTAATATTCAAAATTGGCAAGAAAAATACTATTTTTACTATGTGATGTTTGTGTTAGAACCAAAATGCATCAACTTCCTTTTTCAAACTTTGCTTCGCTTTATTGTAGTCTTTCAGAATTAGTTTACGTTGACATATGGATCCTGCTCTAATAAGTCCATGACTCCTTATGTGGATGAAGAGGCTTGTTGGAAGTCCCACATCGATTAGAGATAAGGCCAATTTAGAGTATATAAGTGAGTGTCAAACCTCACCTTAGAAGCCAATTTTGTGGGGTTGAGTTTGGCTTAAAGTTCACTTATTAACATGGTATCAGAGTCAGGTTAAAGTCTATCCTAGCAATATTTGTTGTTTGTTGGGCATATTGTTCCACCAACTATCGGGATCGAATTGCTATCGAACCACCCATTAATGTCTAGTCTCGTGCTCGAGATGTATATACCTCGGCATGAGGAGGTGTGTTGGAAGTCCCATATCGATTAGAGATAAAGCCAATTTAAAGTATATAAGTAGGTGCAAATCTCACCCTACAAGCCGGTTTTGTGGCGTTGAGTTAGGCATAAAGTCCACTTCTTAACACTTTTGACAACTTAGGCGTTGTTCTCCTCTCAACAAATTTTGCCATTCATTATCAGAACAAGCATTTTGAAATTGATCTACATTATGTCCATGATCGAGTTCATCATAAGCAAATTTGTCTCATTTATCTTCTTGAGCATTTTTCAAGTAGTATACATATTGATCAAGCCTATCTCTACCACTTCCTTCACTAAATTTAGATATAAACTTAAGGTGTCCAAAAATCCCACACTTCTTAACACTTTTGACAACTTAGGCGTTGTCCTCCTCTCAACAAATTCTGCCATTCATTATCAGAACAAGCATTTTGAAATTGATCTACATTTTGTCCATGATCAAGTTCATCATAAGCAAATTTGTCTCATTTATCTTCTTGAGCATTTTCAAGTAGTATACATATTGATCAAGCCTATCTCTACCACTTCCTTCACTAAATTTAGATATAAACTTAAGGTGTCCAAAAATCCCACCTTAAGTTTTTAAGGGGGGATGATAACACTTCACAAGATTAATTGACTCTGTTTTATTAGTTATTCTTCTTTCTCTGGGTTTTCCTATATAATTACATTTTTCCTTATCTTTTGTAATACAGATTATTGGCATTCAATATAGATTTCTCTCTTCTCTTTTCTCTGCTTCTTCCTTGCTTACAAGCATATCAAATTTTTTTAGAAACAATCTCTTTTTCTCTGTTTCATCTTGATTGAGTTGAATCAATTCTCCTATGTTTTCCTCCTTAGTTTCATATGCTATGTGGGTCTGTCCTCCCTTTCTTATGTTGTCTCCTTTTTCTCCTCACTCCTTGCCATGGTTTTGGGGAGCCCAATATCTGCTAGGTGACTTTCCAAGAGTCTGGGATTCATTTTCCCCTATTGTAATCCTTGTGTCAATTGAATTTGGCATGGAGCAATGAAGGTTGTGACCTAAGATGCTTGGATGCAGAGTCATATGTGGCTCTCAAGATTTGAACACTCTGATACCATCTCAAATATTAAGGTAGAGTTGAATAATTTTATGGCTAAAAGTACATCATATATACATATACACATATACATATACACACATATATATATATATATATATATATATATATATATATATATGTGTGTGTGTGTGTGTGTGTGTGTGTGTGTGTGAGTGTGTGTGTGGAAAACTAATTTTGGAAATATAATAACACTTAATGTCATAAGATCCCTATGATTCAAGGTTATAATCAAGTCCCTATTCTTCAAGGATATAATCAGCTCCCTACTATTTTGGACACAATTAGTTCCCTATGATTCACAGATATTTACATTGTACACTTTAATCGTAATCTATTAAATATGGAATAATAAAACATGATTGTTGACAATATATACGTTCACAAAAATACATCATAAGTAAAAAAACTATCATGGTATGTATAAAATATTAATTTAAGGTAAGTTTTACAATTTATCATTAATTTACAAAAGATATTATCTCCCCAACTAATATGTAACATTTGGTCGTGCCAAGTGAACCCAGAGTATGAGCTGATCCAAGCAGAAAACTACATTAGGTCTAATTTTCAGAGTGCAAAACTTGCCCAGATAGGTTTTGACTAGAACTGGTTAGGTCGTTAGCAACTCTACCTCCCAAAGGTGGAGTCCTTTGTTCAGAAGTTGGTCTCTAAAGCAACATTATAGCTGATAAAGTTTTGTTGACTTCTACTATATTATATTCTTTAGTAGGATCTTGAAGCAACATACCTTCAATTGATTAAAAGTACTTTTCCAATATATACGAGATCCTTCGTATGACAATGGGAAGAAAGTATGTATGATTAGCACAAGAAGAGTTATTGCCTGTATTACATAGAAAAGGCTGTGTAAGAAAAAAAAAACTGTACATATAGTTGAGAAATAAATACAAGGACACTTCAACAGCTCCACAAATAAACTAATATCTCCATAGCATCTTACAGTATAAGACACTCCCATTTTTTTCAATAAGAGAAGAAAAAATATTAGAAAGCAAATATAGCATGTACTCTTGGAGGATAAGAAACTTTAAAAGGAAGGGAAAAATACATATCAAACCAAATTGGATAAAAGATGTGAAAACTTTTTCGTAACCCACTAATAAAAATCCTATGGAAATAAGCACTACCAAAGGAAAAGGCGACTCTCAGCAGATATGCATAAATAACAAAAGAAAAACAAAAAAGCAACAAAGTGATGTAGGTATACAGTGAAGGGATAGTTTGGAGCCCGCACTTGCTTTATCAATCTAAATTGCTAGCTTAACAGTAACACATTCCTAAGAGACATTAAGGAAATAATAGAATCACATAGACAGGTAGTATTAGTTGTTTCACTTTAGTTTCGAAGTGTAGCTGAATAAATAACTTAACTTCAACGTGGGAATGACAAATATTACCTAAGGTAATCACCATTTTCAAAGTGAGAACAACTAAAAGGCTCGCTGATTTGCCCAATAAAAGTAACAGTGTCAGAAGTACTGAACTCTTACCTCATAAATAAGACATTCTGCATCAGTAAGATACGGCAATTGACCCAAATAGAAATACTCTCTATCGTTGCAGGAATGTGTGGCGAGCTTTTTACACCACAGAGGTTTCTGTACCAAGTAAAGTACATAATGAAATATCTTCTTTCCATCATATTTTCTTTGGTATGAAAGCCTCAAATACATATAACTGGAACTAGAGTTCATAAGGAGCTTGTCACTGCTTACCTCCAGGAAATTCAGGACTATCAAAGCAAAATAACTAAGAGACCATATGAGATTGCATTTAATGAATACAAAATAAAATCTTGCATAATTTTGGAAGTTTGATGAATCAAGAATTTGTTCAGGGAGACCAACACCATCTTCAGCCTGCATAAAGAATTTCCAACAAGAATAACAAGCAATTAATGACCCGAAAGAAAGTCCATCAATAAATACATATCAATGCAAAGGGGAGGTTAGTAGAAATATATTTAAGAAAAAATTATTGGTCGTAGAAGGAGAGTCAAGGCCATTGAGTATTAGAATACTGGTCCTAAAACGAGTCAAGGCTACTACACAGGTTGGTAGTAAGGCCCTCTAGTCCTTAGCTTTGACAGAAGACCACCGTTCTGGTATGGTAAAAAATCCGATTTCATGTAGAAAATCAAGATAAAGAGTAGTTTATAAACATTTTCCTCCCTTAATATATTAACATGACACACCTAGCAGTCTTAACCTACTGACTTGACTCACCGAACAATCTGGTGGTCCTGATTGTTTTATACCGAAATACTAATCAAAATCTTAATATCAGCACAAGAGAAGACTCTAATCCAAAAGATTAACCCATTAGGTAAAAGAGTTTCAAGGTTTAAGTACCACATCAAGTAGTTCCTAACAATGTGGGACTCTTAACATTGTCACTTCTTTTAAGAACCAACCATCACAATGACCTGGTAACAATCCTTTTCTCTTTAAGACAGTTTCACTCATTTTTCAAAATTCAACTTGGTCCTCTATACATCTTATAGATAATCTTTTCCATAACTCAACACTTAATGAAAGCACCAACTGATAGAAATTAAACACAACAAAGACTTCAACCCAAAGAGACTATTCTATCAGCAGGGAGAACATCAAGGCTTAAGTACCACACAAAAACACCTTTTTTTTTTAAAACTTATTTACTTCGCAATATTTCATCCTCCTCTCCGTGTTTGTTTTTTTATACGTACAACTACTTGTCTCTGCACTTCGCAATTCTGTAATTCTCGCTTTACCAAAACCGCACATCAGTGACAACTTTCCCACAACATACATAACAATTCCCCCTACAATTTAAGACTTTCAAAATTTGAACGATGTTGAACAGCTCAAGAGACGATGCAATGCAACTTCAAACATAATAACAAAATTCACATTGCCGCTAGAACAGATTCAATCGACTATTCTTAAGAGTTCGTAACAAGCCATCGATGACAAGATCTACCTACATATGTTCAATAATTAACTCCAACACAATGCGCGACACTAACTCGCTCGCTATTGCAAAGCACAACGGTTAAAGCTGAATCAATGCATAAAAATCCACAGTCCGCAGTAAAAGTAAAATAGAACCGAAGACGAACATCACTGAGTTGAATGAAATAGATTTCCGAACAACGAATAAACGAAACGAGAAAAGAGTTAAACGAACCAGATCAATGAGCGCAGCGGCTTTCTCGTAGTTGGAACCGTAGGTTATAGCGTCGGAACGCCGGAACAGTCCTCGCCGGCGGGAGCTGAGGCCACTGCTTTCGCCTCTCAGCAGAGACTGGTCCATCTTCTGGAGAGAAGAGAACAACGAAGAGAGAGAGAGAAACAGGGAAAAGATGAGTGATGCGCGCTGAAAACAGTATTACAACCGTCTCATCTTTTATTATATACACAGTTGAAGAATGCTTTATGGATCACACTCTTGTCACACGGAAAGAATGGTCCCAACGAAATAACGATCAAATTGAAGAGTAGACTTCTAGTTTCTGTATTTGAATATGTGATCATATCATTGGAGTGTTACTACATCCATGATTCAGATCCAAGGTATTCTCGCGTGCCAACATCAACACTGGATAACGTACCATTCAAAGTCAAAGAACTTCAATTCATTCACACCTTCTCTGTCCTTTTGTTTCGGCCATTTACTAGCATGTTTGAATTTTGGTTATTCCTCATTCTTTTGTTACATAGAAATAGAAATAAATTTCTTTAGTTGAATTTGTATATTCATTTTCACAATTAAAGTTCACACGTTATTTAATTTTAAAATGAAACTGTCTCTGTCTTTCGTTATCATAATGTCTGGAGTCACCTGTTGAGTGTTAATGGCTTAATGGAGACACCTGTCCCAAACGTATCATTAGATGACACTTGGAAGTTAAATTCGAGTTTCATCACTGGAAATGGATTTAGTAATGGATCTCATAATTTGTAATTCAATATAATTTATAATTAAAATTAATTTCATAGTTTTTAGATAGTGTATTAAAGTTTTAGATTGGGACGAAGTACCTGCATTATTATAATTCTAATTGTGAGCACGATTTAAAGATGATATTATTTTATTTATTTATAGTCTACGACGTGGGAAGACAAATTAAATAAAAATAAGCTTAATGTTCTATTTTATTTTCAGCGTTATGAAAATGTCAAATTTGTGTTAATTACGTTTTTATTTAATAAAATTTATATTAATGAAATATTTTCTGTTAAATTCATATAAATCGTTGTTAATTATTTTTTTATTTTAATTAATATTATTTATATGGATTTAACAAAAAAAATTTCGTTAATGTAAATTTTATTAAGTGAGAGCATAATTAATGAATTTTTTAAAAGATAAATTAAAAGAAATATTAAACCTAAAAATAAAATAAAAAATAGTTGCCACGAGTCACATGCTGTCACAACTTGTCTGCGCTCTGCACATGTCATGAGGATTGTTGAAAGTGAAATCTTCCATAGTTGAAGTAGAACAATCTGCTTCCATGCTTATACATATACATTCATATATATATATATATATATATATATATATATATATATATATATATATATATATATATATATATATATATATATATATATATCAACAACTCTGAAATCTGACCAAACTGAATGAGAACAAAGCATTATTATAGCTTAAAAGTTTATTACGGGCGATAGATGAAATATGTTAAATAAATAACAGAACTCTGAAATTTTACTTATACATTTATTTTATATTTTTTATTTGGTAAATATTTTCTGAAAAAATTAGCAACATCCTATACTGTCGGCAACTCATTTGCATTGTCCGAAGTTGACGTTGCCGTGATTAGATCTATTAAAGGGAAAGACTTTAAAGAAGAAACAAACTTTCGAAAAAACAATAACTACCTCGAGCTAATTATGACAAGAAATTATCCTTACATATATTTCTTTATTTATTTACTCTTTATTCTATATATTATATTTTCTCTCTCTTTTTCCTGTATTTCTTCTTCGGACTTGTTAAATTGCACACAAAATTTACGGGTAAATCTGTACATAGAGATTATTTGTGTCTTTACCCATTAAAATTAAAGTTTTATTATATATATATATATATATATATATATATATATAATATAATATAATAATAATAATAATAATTTTAGTATAAAATGATATATTTTATCATGTAAATATTATTTATGGATGTTATTTCGGTTGAATTGATCTTAGGGTCGTCCTTCTTGTTCTGTTCTTTTTTATCTTTCGAGAATAGCATTCTAATGGTTTGTTGACATGCAAAAGACAGCTCAAATAAGATATGTTTTATAAAGAGATTTATATTTTATAATGACCATTAACTCCTCCGGTTGGTATATTTTATATAGTACAGATATTTTAAATAATGTGTTAATTTATAATTATTAAAAAATATTATAAATAATTAGTTTTTAAGGCACTCAATTCAATGACTTAAATTTTTCTAAATCAATTAATTAGATTGGATTGGATTATAAAAATAAAAACACAATCTAACCATTAAATTAAATTATGTTTGACCTACATCTAATAATGAAAAATGTACAACCCGATCCAACGTGGGCCAGTCTATGAATACGCTATGCAGAAGAAAACTCAATTTTTTCTCTGCTCAATAAACCAGACACAACAACACCATGAAACATGAAAAACAACGAAGGTCCTATTGAATTATTAAGGTGGTTGAACTTAACAATTTTTTTCATAAAATCAGAGGCACAACATTATTTATATAAGTTTGATAATTTGTATAAAGAATGTTATTATTTTTTTTTATATTTTAAAAAAGAGATTCGTTACAAGATCTAAAATTTAAAAGAAACACTCATTTTAATAATAATAAAATTAGAATAACTTTATGAATTAAAATTACAACTGTATATACCATCTCAAGTTATCAACAAGTTAAAGCAAGACGATAAGTTTAACTAAAATAAGCAATCCATTTAAGCAACTACATATTATAGAAAAATCTGAAGTCATCAACAAATTAAAGCAATATAAGTTGAATGGTCAACCAAATAGGGACAAATTGAGCATAAGAAATGGTAATCAACATATGGTTCACTGCCTGGGAATACTTTTTGCACTTTCATAGCTGAAATAAAGTTTTTAATTTTTTAAAGCTATTTTATCAGTAAAAGATCCGCATGCATGACAACCATTGGAATATGCTTTTACACAGATAAATTTGATATCATCAAAGATTTCATTCTTTCTTCTTCCTCATTTATGTATTTCAAAGTTCAAATTTTACATCTTTAAAGATGAAAATAATTTATTAATGTTCTCATATAATTCAATATTTCTTTTTACATTTATACTCAAATTCTTAGTATACTATACTCAAATTTTTACATTTATCATAATTAACAAATTAATTATTTGCTTCACTGATATTAATATAAATATAAAAAAATATGTATTCTAAATTAATATAGTAAAATATGACTAAGAGTACTAACAATAATCCGGTGAGCGAGTTTGAGTTGGGTTGGGTTCGAAAAAAATTTTATGCAGGTTAGTTTCAACCCAGCTCACTTAGAACCCGGCTCATACGGGTTGAACATGGTGAGCCGATTGACTTACCAACTCATCTAATTTAATTTAATTATTTATTATTTTGTGTTTTAATATTATTAGTTAGCATTATTTTTATTACATTGTAGATGGGATAAAAAGAAATATGTTTCAAGAGAGAGAAAAATATTACAGATTTATCTATTCAAGACTCTAATATTATAAATGAACAAGTGACATAAAAATTATCAATATTAAAAACTTATTTATTCATTTTTATGCTTGTTTTTGGATTACGCTTGAATTGTATGATATTTTTTTTATTTTGAATTATCGTTGAAGTTTAAAATCATTTGAGAGTGAAATTTATTTAGATTTGAATTAAAAAAATTATAATTTTTTTATTTAAAAAAAAAAGTTTAATAGCCAATATTGTTCCTAATTTCATTGACAAATCTCAATTTAGTCCCTCATTCTAAAAGTGTTTGAAATGGGTCATCATTTATTAAATTTTGCGTCAACGTCGTCCCTTCCGTTAAATAGAGACAAACGAAGTTAATGGATTGATGATTTGGCAGCATATAATGCTTATGTGTCAAGTTGGGGCGGGGGAGGAGTTTATTAACTCTATCTTCATTTACCTACAGAGACTGAAAGACGACAGGCTCAGCGAGACGAAAAAGCGTTTTCTCAACCCTATCGGTGGTCCTCTGGTTAATAAAAGCTCCCAAGACCCTCCTAATATACGAAGCAAAAGGTCCAAAAGCAGCATGTATGGAAGCATCAATCAAATCTTGCAAGAACCCATTCTCTATCTCACTTTTCGAATCCCCTTTGGGCAGCTCTCCACGCCCGAAACAGAATGTCCCCATAAGCCTCCAGCATCGACTTTCTTCCGAAGAGAATTTGGGACCGAACCATCGCCAATAGTTCCTTCCCAACCTGATGGCTCAACCCAAAGACAAATCCAAGAAATCTCCTCTTATCCTCCACTTTCAAATACAAGGGCGAAATCATACACCGAATCAGCAACAGCTTGAAGTCATCGATGCTCTCGTCATCAAAATCGAACAGAGTGAACGCCTCGCAGAGCAAACAAACCTTGTGCACGTCCACGTTCTTGTTGAGCATGAGCGACCGAGACAGTAGGAAAGGGAGACTTTGCGAAATTAGCGACTCCCTTCTCACCAAATTCTCCTTCCACCATTCCTTGCACAAACCCTTAATCGCTGACTACAGAGACAACTCCGACTCACAAACCCTCAATGGGGATATCAAATTGGGATTGAATTTAGGGTTTCTTAAATTGGGAATTGGGATTGAGATTCTATTTCTTCTACGTTGATTCAAGGTTTAAATTGGAGCTTCTGATCCTCTTTTCTGTTTTGCGATTTGAGAAGGTGAGGTCTTCGGTTTTAAATTTGGTTATGCGGATTTGTCTCTTCGTGTGCTGATCTGAGTTTGAGTTTCGTGAGCTCGCACTATGAGTGCTTGGTTTCGATCAGCGTATGGGTCTGACGGTGGTAGTTTCCTAACTCAATTTTTTCCCAAGAAGAAGAAACCTTAACTGCTGGCAATTTTTCCCCAATTTCCAACACCCAATTTGTTAATAAAACCCTACCTTCTTTAATTAAGGAACACGTCAGCACGCACACAAATAAATTGTGACACGTTACCATTAATTGATGTCAAATCATCATTCCATTAATGTCGTTTAATTATATTTAACGGAAGGGACTAATTTGATTCAAAATTTTAAAAATGAGGATCCATTTTAAACACTTTTAAAACGAGGGACTAAATTAAGATTTGTCAACGAAAATGACGACAAAATTGGCTATCAAACCTAAAAAAAAGTTATAATTAAGTGAGCCAACCCCTTTAACCCACAAACCCGTGGTAGGTCGAGCCGGGTTCAAAGTTTTTCAGCTTGCTAATAATCGAGCAAGGTGGGTTGACTCACTGAATAACCAACTCGTGGTGGATCGGGCTGGGTCGAGCCGTGTTACCCGTTTTGACAATTCTAATTAATAAGACACCTTTTTGAAGCGTGATTAAACACTATTCTTTAATATTTATTCACAATTATTGTTCTATATGTTGATATTTGCGTAACTTGGAAGAAACAAAGAAGAAGAAAGGATTAAAATATAAAAGAAAAAGAAGTTAAATTAGACATGCGTTGAGGACATTGATGGATTGGAGGATCAACAAGAGTTTGACATTAATGTGTCCAAAAATTCAAAGAGAACCAAAGTCATATCTTAACTTCAGGTATTTCTTCTTGCACCTCCATGAGAAAAGTTAAATTTGTCCTTATCTTTTTCCTCTTCCTTCCCCATAACATTTTTATACTTTCATCCACCTCCACCTCTAGCCCATCTTCTTCTTCTTCCACCTCTAGCCCATCTTCCTCCACCTTCATCTCTACATCCATCCCATCTTTTTCCTCAATCTTTACCTCTATCCCATCGTTTTCTTTCACCTCTACCTTCCTAAATTCTTGTTAGAATTTTTACCTTATTCTTACTTGATTTAATGTGTGATCTCATCTTCTTGCATGTTGGATTGTCTTTCAAATCTACATTTTGGATTGCACAATCCAAAACGTAAATTTATATTATAAATTATACAATCCGAAATATATATGGACGTCACAATCTGAGACTATAATTAAAACAAAGTATAATTGGAATTTTAAAAAATACGAGGATACAAGAAGTAAGTATTGATTGCCCCCACGCATCAACACAAGATTTTCCAATGTGCTTTGTCCTTACTCACACACTTTCCGGGAAAAGTTCCCCAAAGGTCACACATCCCTAAATCACTCCAAGCTAAGCACGCTTAACCATGGAGTTCTTATGGGTTAGGCTACCGAAAAACAAATGCATTTTTGTGATATGAGTAGCCAAATCAATCCCTTTAAGCTATCCTTTAACTGTATAGTCCCATACCTATACAGTCTCTAGATCCCTCTCATTCCGGTGTATGTCCGATTCATCCATGTGTCCCTTCCACTTGAAGCCTGCCAAGAGTCGCTCTTTGTTTGTGCCCTTTGCACTTCGTGTCTCTTGCACCGGCGATCACTCCCCGCCCTCGTCAGTGCCAGGTGTCACAAGTAGTATTATTGCTAAGAAAAGGAGAAAGATTAATAGCCTGGAGAAATCTGTTATGGATTTTCAGAAAAGGGCGAAAATGTCCATTTGGATGTTATCTTTTATGGGGTTGATTAACATCATCCTTCTTTGTATTTTGTTTAAAAGTTCATGATGTGTTATAGTAGTTAGTTGTTGTGAAGAGCACTTTGGCCTTATTGTAATATGGTGTTTTGAAATCAATGAGAAATGTGAATTTGTGCATCTGGTATTGTTGTTTGAATATACATTTTGTTTGATCTATACAACATAAACTAATTGAACTTTAGATTGACATGATAATAAAATGAGAAAGTGGTGTGTCATTCTCATTGTAATTGACAAAAAAAAATGAGCAAGTGGTTTAAGCACAATTATTGTAACTGAAATGAGATTTGAAAAGTAGAGAGGTAAATTATGTGCAGTAAATTTGTAAGAATTGCATTCATACATTTTGACCACATAAGATTATTGTAGTCACATGATGTAAGTGTCCCCTGGACTGTCAAAGATGAGTACCTGTAACATGAGTATATATCACAACATAGAAGCATATCCATGTCATCACAATATACATTACAACTAATTTATACTAGACATGCACATGGAATGTGCATCAATGATAATGACATTATAATCAAAAAATGGAAAATCAAATGCACATCCAAAAGACAAATTGTCGTTGAATTATAATCACAGTATAATTATCCAAATACATATCACAACTTACAAAATACCCAATTAAAAATGAAGTTCAAACTACATGACTATGTTTACAAAGAAGCCAATAATGGGTTGTAACATACTTAATCTAAACTTGTCAATATTGTGATGTCAATAATGGGTTGTATTTGTTCAAATCCGCATTAAGTAAGTTGGCTTGGTCCTGTAGTTGGCTGAGTTTCAGGTTGCTGAGTTGGTCCTATAGTTGGCTGGGTTTCAGGTTGTTGACTTGGTCTTGTAGTTGGCTCGATTTCAGGTTGTTGACTTGATTGAGATTGGTTTGTTGGAGGACGTTGTGGGCAAGTATTTCTTTTATGACCAAGTTGTCTACATATAGAACATCTGTTACAGTTCCATTTTGCTTTAGCTATATGTCATCCTTCTTTAGCTCCCAAGCCTCTAGCCTTCTCTTCTTTTTTGGTCTACCAGGTAACATCCTTTTAGGTGGAGGAAAGACATCAGGCTGAGAAGTCATTTCCCATAGGTGATGACCATTGACAGGGTATATCATTGGAATATATGTTTCTTGGTATGTTGACCTTCTAAACCAATTTGGGACGTAGTCTTCTCCATTGATGTTCAAAAAATTCATGGCAGTTAGTGCATGACAACA
This sequence comes from Vigna nakashimae, assembly GCA_034642375.1. Taxonomy (NCBI): domain Eukaryota; kingdom Viridiplantae; phylum Streptophyta; class Magnoliopsida; order Fabales; family Fabaceae; genus Vigna; species Vigna nakashimae. Next base: position 28,579,144 of record CM067768.1, read on the forward strand.
TGGGATTCCTATTAAAGTCCACTTTCAGCAACTGCATTCGACTTTATCTATTTCAACAACATACTTCTCACCAATCATTGAAGTGTGTCTCACCTCAAAAAAATTTTGTCCTGACCAATTGCAATGATAAGCAATTAAGATAAATATTTAAAGTAAAAAAATTTAAAACATCATAATGAAGTCCAAATTCTGATGTAGTGATGTGCACATACCTAGGTATCCAAAATTTAGTCATGTGCAATTCCTTTCCAAATCTTCTTTTAATCTTTGGAGAAATACAACCTTCAAATGTAGTTATTTCTTGTCTATTTGTTGTCCATCTCTTCATGAGGTACATACGAATGTCTTCCATCATTGGGATGATAGGCTTACCTCTTGCATGTAATATGACACTATTGAAAGCTTCAGACATATTATTGACTAAGGTGTCACAAACAGCTTTACTTGTAAACCTTGAACGTGACCAAAATCTAATTAAACAAAAACAAGTGAAATATATCAAGTAGGAAAACAAACAAAAGTAAATATGAAGAATGGATTTAAATATGACATACCTAGGTGGAATTGCTAGCAATAGTATTTGAAGGCATCTGGATTGACATATTTAATTTCTCTCATCACTGCCTCTCATGCTGGAGGGTGTGTTGATGATGCTGCCTTCCGTAATAGACATTTTAGAATTTGGCCAAAAAATCTCTTCCTAAAATTAGCATAAATGTGACGCACACAAAATCTTTGCTCCACACCAGGTAGAAGTTCTTGTAATGCTGGAAAAAGTCCTTATCAAAGTAAAAACATGAAGCTATACAAATTATAATACAAGACATGAAGGTTTCAAAGATAAAAAACAACAATGGGCTACGTTACTCGCTTTTTGTTGATCTGACATATATGTGATTGTTGAAGAAAGCTCCACACCACCAAGATCATCAATGAGTAATTGTAAAAACCAAAGACAACTGTCTTTAAGAAACAATCATCTAAACTTATAATAGGCCTACAAGACACGAAGTTGTCCACACATACATTCTCTTGAATATTGGATTATCCTTATTAAATTCAACCTTAACTTTAACAGTTGAACCAGATTAGACCGAAGCAAATCATTTGCATAGTCATAGAGTCTTTTATATTGTTCTTTAAAATCACCTTCTATTTGTTTAAAAGCCATTGCTTTTGCCCTACACGTTGTAGACCAAGAAACACCAATGTTCCACTTCTTAGAAACTTTGTTTTGGAGGTTATTGATAATGACATATTTTATTATGATTTCACTATTGATTTGAGAGAAAATGTCAACTCTTTCTTAGCTTTTTGCCTTGTAAATCCTAGTTTTCTTGTAGTTTCTTAAGTGGTTGCATCTTAAGCTTTAATGAGATAATTTGATCATTAATTCCTAGTTTTATGTGCCCAAAGTAGGTCGAAGAAGTCTATGCATCAAATGAAGGCATTAGAACCCAAGGAAAGCAAGAAAAATAGCAAAAAGGGAGAATTCTGAAATGTTATCGCTGATCTACCGCTAGGCTACCGCTTAAGCAGTTTGCTCTCTGTAATGCTAGCGCTGGGATACCGCTTGAGCGATAATGACACTAATGTGGCAAATATGATGTATTTAGATCTCAAACGCAAAGGGCTTGGCATCTTTTGGCATACAAACGTGATTCCTCTTGCTAGAGCGTTTGGTGGCGAGCTAAGAGCTGTGGGAACAACCCTTCTTCCTTGGGTTCTCTTCCTTCTTCCATTTCCACCATTTTTTAAGCTCATGCTCTCCATTCATGGAGAGCTAGTTTCATTGTTGTTGGGGGATTGATGTAGCCACTGAACTCTTGTGTAAACTACTGTGTTTTGAATGAATATATGCTTCTTTCATTGATTTTTAGTGTTTAATACCTTCTCTTAATGTTTGTTGTGAAGTTGATACCCATGGCATGATTTTAGGGTTTGCTTGATACTGGGAAATGTTGGGTAAATCTGGAAATGGATTAAACACCTAGAGAAAATAGTATCTAGGGATAGAACTAGGACCTTTGATTGTCTTAAATCTCAATTCTTAATGCGGAAATAATTGTTAAGTTTTTCAAGGGATTGTAGCCTAATAAGGAAGTCTAGGCTCTCTCTAACAAGGGATTGAGTTTGAGTAAATTAGTAGATTGACATTAGCATATTAATGAAGAGGAAGTGATTTACCATACATAAGAGTGAAGTAGGTGAAATCATACCCCCAACGATATCATTCCATATCATTTCTAATCTTTCCATTTCCAAGTGTTTGAGTATCTAAGATCACTTTTATCATTTATGTTGCATGTTTACTTTAATTGCACAAAAAACCCAAATTATGGAATCATTCTTTAGTCTAAGTTAGTTGGAAATTACATGATTGTTTGGTGACACGAGTCTCTTGGGAAACAATATCAGTCTTACCGATTTATTACTTGAAACGATTTGGTACACTTGCCAAAGTCTTAACAGTTATACAGATTAATATTGGGATTCTCTTTTATGGTCTTCTCTAACCTCCCACTCAATCATTTTAAAGTCATTAAACGGATGTTAAATTCCCTACTGCATGTGTGCTTGTCTATAATCTTCCTTAGCTGCCATGTATCTTCAGCTGCCTTATATGCATAATATGAATACCATGGACATTTTTCTTTTGCCATAGAACAAAGGAAATACACGCCCACTTCCCATTTATATTGTTCCATACTTTTGGGCATTGAAAAAATCACAAAATCCTCTTACCCATCTTTATCATCATATGTGTTGTCACTTTCAACAACATTGTTCAAACTCTCAGATTCCCAATCAATTTCTGATAAACCCCTAGGTCCACCAATTTCTACTTGGTTAGTAGCTTCAAATATATCACATTCCACTTCATCTCCATCGTCAATGAAGACACCCTCTTCAAACTCATCCTAACTTCTAACATCATACTCATCAGCTTGTACATTATCCTGACCCTGTCCCTCCGCACCATTACCCTCTACCTCACCCTCTACCTTAGTCACTCCTTCTACCTGAACTTTTACCTAAGGCTCTACATCAGTAGCTGCCTCTGCCTCAATTTCTACCTCACCTTCTACCACACCATCTACATCAGCCACTGCCTCTGCCTCAACTTCTACCTCACCTTTTACCATAACATCTACATCAGCCATTGCCCCAACTTGAACTTCTACCTCAGCTTCTACTTCTACTTTAGTCTCTACCTTAGGATCTACATCACCCACTGCCTGAACCTCTGCTTCACCCACTGCCTGAACCTCAACTTCACCAACCTCTATCTCAACTTGCTTTTCAACACACACACACACACACACACACACTTTCTCTCTCTCAACTTCTGCTTCACCACTAGGTCTCTCAATTTCTGGTTGATAAGAGTATTCCAACTCCAAAAGATATTAAGGTTGATACACCATGTGTATAACATAAAGGTGAGCTTGACCATTTAGCATAGCAATATTGACTAGATGACATGCACCTTTGTCATCTGATAACATTTCCAAACAATCTTCTAACATAGGACCACGACCCAATGAATACCACAACTCCTTTACATTCTTATAACTCATATCCTTAAGAATGCTTAATATTTCAAAATAACTCCATCGATCTGGATCAATTTTTAAAGTTGTGGTTTGACCATAGTGGTATATGAATGTCCCATTATTCTCAAATTTCCCCTCATGGTGAAACACAATTTCAACGTTTGAGTTGTCAATCTAAACTAATATAGAAATTGTTCATAGTTAATTTATGCCTAACCCAAATGTTATCTACCCAAAAAACAAGTAAAACAAAGCAAAAGCACAATTATGAGAATAAAAAAATGTTGTCCACACACCATCAGGAGGGGACCACAACCATAATGGCGCAACATTATTCAAAGCACATGCACACAAATAATGGGGGATAATAAACAGACAAAGCATACACAAATCAAAACTTTCGGGGGGACCACAGCGACAACAACCAAACACAAAACACGCTTTTTGAATCAAGCACATATGAAAGCTACCATAAACACACCTTCGAATCGCACTTTTCGTAATACCCACGAACACGATTTTTGGAGATGCGCGTCCAAATCCAACGTAGAAGTGCGATAACGATCTGTGTGTTCGCAATGTAGGTGAAGTGCGACAACAATATTATCTTCTCTCACACAATTCCAATTGCCCTAGTCTCGCATAAATCAGCCCTAAATCATATTTTCCCCAAATTAAAAAACTCTATCTTAATCTTAATAAAACCCCAAATTTAAATACCCTAACTTAAAAATTAACATGTCAGCATGCACAAACTGATATATTGACATGTTGTCAATAATTGGTGCTATATCATCAATGCATTAACTCTGTTTGGTCATAAGGGACAAATTTAATGTAAATTTTACTAACTGCGTACATATTCCAAATACTTTTAAAAATAAAGACTGAATTGACACTATCTAAGAAAAGTGAAGAACAAAGAGGTTGTTAAACCTTAATTAGACTGCTGCAACCATTATATACATATAGATGTCGTTAAATCCTCCTGAGAAACCAAAAAAACTCCAAAATTTCTTTCCTTCTTGCTACACTACATTTTCCTAAATTTTCATCTTCATTCTTCTCCCTTCCACAGTCCACAGCCAAAACTCTCCATGAAAAAGCCCAGCCTCTTCACCGCCGCCGCTGCCCTTCTTCTCCTCTCACCAGGTTTCGGAAATGTTTTAGCACTTTCAATGCTCAAAATGAAAACAATTATTTTGTGAATAAAGGTAATTTTCTGAGTTTTGTTGTTTTGTTTATTGAAGGATGGGACGAGAATCTGTGAGAACGCTTCGTCGCAGAAATCCATGTAAAAATATGTAACAGATTCATACTGAAGATTTAATAAATCTAAATATTTCAAACAAGCACATTTAATCATATTCAGATTTACAAGAATAAAAGCGGAAGCAGAAAGACCAACCTCCAGCCATTGTTGTACGCTTGCCTAATTTCTAGTTTCTGAACCCTTACTCTTAAAACACGATGGTGATGTATATGAAGGAAAGAGTAGGCTCAGTGACCTGATATGAAATTTTCTGAAAGAGTCTGTATATCTCCAAAAACCATCACAGAGTATATAACGTTAAAAGAGATTATTGTGGGAATCATGGGCACACCCACACACGTTTGAAAACAGTTTTATTTAAAATGGACCACTTTCAGAATATTAACTACTTTATAATATTAACTAAAAGAAATAAAATGAATGGGAAAGATATAATATTAAATAATATAATATTAAAAATGTAACCTCTCTTTTGTATAAGGCTAACATTCTCCCACTTGGTCCATTTTATTCAACCATAAAACGTAATAAGAGACCAAATATATGAATCATGGTGATAGTTCCTCTAATAATGAGTATTATCTCCCATGTATTACGATGTATTTAGTCTCACATCGCAATCTCTTAACTTTAATGAATAAACCATATGTCTATTCTAGGTCACAATTAAATGAGTTTTCTCAAAGTAACCAAATATGTGCACAAATAATTGAGAAAACATTAAACTGAATAAGAGTTTTATCAAAATGAAAGTACTTACAATGATTGTCACAACATGGAACCAAGTCCCATTCGCGTTACATGATCCTTAAAATTCTTTGGTGGCATGCCTTTAATTAAGGGATCAACAATCATCAACTCAGTGCTAACGTGCTCAATAACCACTTTCTTTTCTTTAACACGTTCTCTTATGGCCAGATATTTAATGTCGATGTGCTTACTTCGACTTCCACTTTTATTATTCTTAGCCATGAAAACAACAGCAGAGTTATCACAGTACAACTTCAGTGTCCTAGCAATTGAGTCCACAACTCTAAGCCCAGATATAAAACTCTTCAACCATACACCATGTGAAGAAGCCTCAAAACAAGAAACAAATTCAGCTTCCATAGTAGAAGTAGCAGTCAAGGTCTGCTTTTTGCTACTCCAAGATACTGCTCTATCAGCTAACATAAAAATGTAACCAGACGTTGATTTTCGTGAATCAACGCAGCCAGCATAGTCTGAATCAGAGTAGCCAATCACTTCTAAATTAGCAGTTCGTCTATACATGAGCATGAAATCTTTTGTTCCTTGAAGATATCTCATTACTTTCTTTGCAGCTTTCCAGTGGTCAACACCTGGATTACTTATATCTTTCTAAAACTCCAACTGCAAATGCAATGTCAGGTCTAGTACAAACTTGAGCATACATAAGACTTCCGACAGTTGAAGCATATGGAATATTTTTCATCTGTTCCCGCTCAAGATCATTTTTCGGACATTGACTTAATTCAAGTTTGTCACCCTTTACAATGGGAGCTACACTTGGTGAACAATTCTTCATATTAAACCTCTCTAAAACTTTGTTGATATAGGTCTCTTGAGACAAACCCAAAATGCCCCGAGATCTTTCCCTATGGATCTTAATGCCAATGACATAAGATGCCTCTCCCATATCCTTCATGTCAAAGTTATTTGAGAGAAATTGTTTCACTTCATATAGCATACCCTTGTCGTTGGTTGCGAGCAAAATGTCATCCACATATAAAACAAGGAAACAAATCTTACTCCCACTGACCTTTTGGTATATACATTGATCCATGATGTTTTCTTCAAAACCGAATGAAGTGATAACATCATGAAATTTTAGATACCATTGGCGGGAGACTTGTTTTAATCCATAGATGGATTTATTAAGCTTACATACCAAGTGCTCACTGTCTTTAGAAAAGAATCCTTCAGGTTGTTTCATGTAAACCTCTTCCTCTAGATCACCATTAAGGAATGTTGTTTTCACATCCATTTGATGTAACTCAAAGTCAAAATGAGCTACTAATGCCATAATTACTCGGAAGGAATCTTTCTTAGATACAGGAGAAAATGTCTCTGTGTAATCAATTCCTTCTCTCTGAGTGAATCCTTTGGCAACAAGTCTTGCCTTATGTCTCTCAATGTTGCCTTTTGAGTCCTTTTTGGTTTTGAAAACCCATCTACATCCAATGGATTTTACACCATCAGGCAATTGAACGAGATCCCAGACTTTGTTGGATGCCATAGAATTCATCTCGTCTTTCATGGCATCATACCATAGGTTTGATTCTTTAGAACTCATGGCTTGTGAAAACGTTTCAGGATCATTTTCGGCTCCAATGTTGTAATCCGATTCTTGTAAATACACTTCATAATCACTAGAAACTGCTGGTCTTCTGATTCTAGTAGATCTTCTTAATGTTGTGTCAACATCTTGATGAGAAACTTGTTGTTCAACATTTACTTGTTGCTCCTCGTTAACAACTTGATCTATATTATCATTTTCAGCAATTTGTGGAACATCAATTATTGGTTGTTCAATACGCTTTTGAACTGAAGGAGCGTGAATGACTACCAATCTTTCATTTGATTGAGAGGTTTGAGCTTCATAGTGATCTTTTTCAAGATCAACGTCTTGATTTAAATCACTCCCACTAATCAAGTCATTTTCAAGAAACTTTGCATTTCTTGATTCCACAATCCTAGTGTTATGAGTTGGACAATAGAATCTATACCCTTTGGACTTTTCAGCATATCCAATGAAATACCCACTAATAGTCCTTGAGTCTAGTTTCTTCTCTTATGGATTATAAATTCTTACTTCAGACGGACATCCCCAAACGCGTACATGTCGCAAACTAGGTTTCCAACCTTTGAATAACTCAAAAGGTGTTTTTAAAACAGCCTTAGTTGGGACCCGATTTACTATATACACAGCCGTCTTAAGTGCTTCAGTCCACAAGAACTGAGGAAGTTTTGAATTACTTCTCATACTTCTCACCATATCCATCAAGGTTCGATTTCTTCTTTCTGCTACACCATTCTGATCTGGAGAGCCAGGCATGGTATATTGGGCAACAATCCCATGTTCTTGAAGAAATCTAGCAAACGAACCAGGTGCTTGTCCATTCTCCGTGTATCTACCGTAGTACTCTCCACCTCTATCTGATCTCACAATCTTAATTTTCTTTCCACATTGTAACTCTACTTCAACTTTAAAAACTTTAAAGGCATCTAAGGCTTCATCCTTAGAACGAAGTAAGTACAGATACATGTATCGTGAGTAATCATCTATAAAGGTGATAAAGTATTTTGGACTACTTGCATCCATATCCGGACAACAAATATCTGTATGAATAATTTCTAGTAAACTTGAATTCCTCTTAGCACCTCTTTTGGACTTGTTAGTTTGCTTACCCTTAATGCAATCCACGCAAGTCTCAAAATCAGTAAAATCCAAAGTATTAAGTACTCCTTCATTTACTAATCGCTTAATTCTCTCAATGGAGATATGTCCCAATCTACGGTGCCATAAAACAGAAGAATCCTCATTCATAACACATCTTTTTAACCCAGCGGAAACATGCATAGAACTATAAGCAACGTTGTTTTGCAATTTAATAAAGTAAAGACCATCGCATAATTCCCTAAAGCCAATAACCTTGGATTTATTCAATAAAGTAAAACCAGAATCCGTAAAATTAAATGAAAAACCCAAAGGTGCAAGTTGTGAAATAGAAATCAAGTTCTTGCTAAGACTGGGAACATAAAAGGTCTTTTCTAAACATAAAACAAAACCACTGCTTAAAACTAAATTGCACGTCCCAATGGCTTCAATATGTGAACTCATCTTGCTTCCTGAATAGATGCATTGTTCACTTCCCATCGGTTTCCTTAGGTTTTCCATACCCTGTAAGGTATTAGAAACATGGATTGTAGAACCAGAATCAATCCACCATGTGTTATGATTAAAACTAGTCAAATTAGATTCATAATAGACAAAAGCAAACAAATTACCTTTCTTTTCAAGCCAATCCTTAAACTTTTGACATTCCTTCTTCATGTGTCCCTTCTTTTTACAAAAGAAACATCTAGACTCCTTCTTAATAACTGGTTGAGCAGGAATCTTTCCCTTCTTATTAACTTGATTCTTCTTATTCTTAAATGAAGTAGTCAAGTTCACCTTCTCCCCTTCTTCAATCAATAGCCTTTCTTCTTCTTGAACACACATAGTCAATAATTCATTAATAGACCATTTGTCCTTATGTGTGTTGTAAGAGATTTTAAAGGGAGCATAATGGTGAGGCAAAGTGCACAAAATATAGTGCACTAGGAAAGAATCAGACATGGTAACTTCCAAAGCTTTCAGTTGAGCCACAATGTCCCTTATGCGCATGATATGATCACGCACTCCTTTAATTCCAGTGAGCTTTAAGGATGAAAACTGCATTATAAGAGTGCTGGCAAGAGATTTATCAGATGTCGTAAACTGCTCATCAATAGCCTTCAGTAAATCCTTGACATTCTCATACTGATCAACCGAACCCCAGATTCCAGCGGAAATATTGGTTTTTATGAATGTTACGGAGAGACGATTTGACCTCTCCCATTTTTCATAAAGTTCAATGGCATCTGTATTGCTAGTCTCAGTAATACCCGGTGGTTCAGGTTTTCTAATAGCATAATCTATGTCCATCCAGCCTAAATGAAGAAGAACTCTCTCCTTCCAAATCTTATAATTATCTCCTTTCAATTCGGGAATACCACACTTGATATCATAAATATTTACAGATTGAAAAACTGCAAATTCAAAATTTTCATGTTCATTATCAAAATTTGAGACTAAAATAAATATCATGTTTTACCAATGCAAAACATGTCTTTACCAATGAATCTATTAACATAAAACTTGTCTGTGGGCTAAAGTCTTACTCAATTAGACTCATTTAACCTTATGATAAAACTATTAAATTATATCACATTCCTAATTCCTGTGGGAAATTTAAGAATTATAATAAATATTTTATCCTAATTAATCATATGTAAGGAAAATCCTGTGGATATATTTCATCACATTATATATAATTAATTACAATTAATGTTTCAATAACGTGATCTTTATAATATAATTTAATTAATTAAAAATGTTGTGGTTACTCTCTAATTATTAAAAATTATATTTATCACTAAACATTAAATTATCTTTAGGTCTTATATTTAATCTAAATATAAGAATTATATTATAAATATAATTCATATTCAAAATTTATTATACTAATATAAAATATTAGTAAATATTCCACGCGCACTTTAATCCTAATAAAGTGTATAACATGCCTATAAAAGTGCCTAACATATATACAAATATATTAAGCATGTAACAGTAACATGAAAAGCAGCGAAATTCACTTTCAATCTAAATGTTCAACGCGCATAATTAAATGCCTATCAAACGTGCATATATCAGTAACCGTAAAAGACATCCAATAAAACGTAATAATATATATTAAAATATATGTATGGAAAGCAATCAGTGTGCAGAGTGAAAAGACAATTCTAGATTAAAATCTGAATTAAAACCAGAAGCAGGAGCGTAACTTTCACTTCCAAACCTCCAGTGCACGTACGTATCCAACAGGTAAAGAAGAAAAAAAAAGAATTGAAATATAGGTTTATGAAAGATACCCAAAATGAAACGCAATGCCAAATGCCGTTTCAATCATCTTCAACCTTTCAACATCAAAATTTTCACGGAAAATTTTACAGAAAATTTCACCAAAAATTTCTTCTTTCTCCAGTTTCAAAACAATTAATAAAATTGAAAGCACAATACGCAAAGGAGTGAACCAAACAAGGCAGAGAATAAACCTGCTCTGATACCAAATGTAAAAATATGTAACAGATTCATACTGAAGATTTAATAAATCTAAATATTTCAAACAAGCACATTTAATCATATTCAGATTTACAAGAATAAAAGCGGAAGCAGAAAGACCAACCTCCCGCCATTGTTGTACGCTTGCCTAATTTCTGGTTTCTGAACCCTTACTCTTAAAACACGATGGTGATGTATACGAAGGAAAGAGTAGACTCACTGACCTGATATGAAATTTTCTGAAAGAGTCTGTATATCTCCAACAACCATCACAGAGTATATAACGTTAAAAAAGATTATTGTGGAAATCATGGGCACACCCACACACGTTTGAAAATGGTTTTATTTAAAATGGACCACTTTCAGAATATTAACTACTTTATAATATTAACTAAAAGAAATAAAATGAATGGGAAAGATATAACATTAAATAATATAATATTAAAAATGTAACATCTCTCTTCTGTACAAGGTTAACAATCCACTCTAAGGGAGAAGTTCGCTCCAAAATTTGATGGTTTGCGTTTTATTGAAACCCTAGTAACTGCGCATAAATGAGATTATGGTTTTCATTTGCGCTTCGTGCTTGGTCCTCGTTCTTTCCTTTGTCGTCATTATTAGTGAACAATCTATCTTTTTATAGGAAAATAGAGAGAATTTTTTTTTGACATTATAGATTATTATTGTATAGAATTTCTAGAAATAAAGAAAAAAGTTAAAGGTTTCATATTTCTGGTTTTATTTTTATTTATTTTAATAAGATTTGTTAGGAAAATTGTTTGATTTGAAAATTTCCAGAGTTTAGACTATTCTCTTTTATGTGATTGTTGCGTGGTGTTATCTTTGTTGGTGTTTATAGTATTAGCAACATGTTGAGATATTAAATAATGGTGTTTTACTTTTTCTTAAGTCGTGCTTGGCATACACCCAATATTGTTGTAAAAATTTCTTAATATACGCGATTTTAATATTGAAAGCGTAATAAAAAATATTTGGATATATTTCATGATGAGAATGTAAAATAAATTTTATATTCACTGTATATAAATACAAAAAATAAATATAATTTTGTCCTTTTAATATATGAACAAGCTATAACCAATGAAATTAGTGCCTTCTTTGAGTTGAACCTAGGATATTGCATCTTGTTGTCATAAGAAATTATGGTTGTTGTTTATTTGTGCGACAAAACACTAGTAAAAATTTCCGATTTAAACGCGCCATATATGCCTCGGTTATGACAAAACCGAAGCATATCACAATGTATACCTCGGTTGCAACAGGGCCCGAAGCGGAAGCCACATACTGCCTCGGTTCTGCCACGCAACCGAAGCCTAAAACTCTGCTCCGCACCTGCTACACGGCACCCTGACATTTCTGTCTTAAGACATTTGACATTTCTGTCAGGCTCTATTGCTTCGGTTCAGAAGCGACCGAAGTCGTTGCGCACAGATACGACATCGGTTTGTTAAGCAACCGAAGCCTAAACCCCTCTCACTGCTCTCTGCTGGTAACTGAAAAGTTAGAACGCCTACCTACTGCCTCGGTTTCAGAGGCAACCGGTGCCTAAAGGAGCACGTACTGCATCGGTCTTCAGGGGAACCGAGGCCGAAACCCCCCTACACCTGCTCCAACTGCCGCTACGCCTGCTCCTTGATTGCCACGCCTGACCTATGGCATCGGTTTACTCGTGAACCGAGGTCTATTAGGGACACGTTCTACACCGTTGGGTCGGTGAACCGATGTCGTATTGGGTTATTACCTCGTGTGTTTCTGTAACCGAGGTAGTAGCTATGATTCATAACCCCAACCAAACAACTTCTTCTTCCTCATATTCATTTCTGTTTTCTGTCGCCGCGCCACCGCTTCCAGTTCTCTCGCCTGCGTCCTGCCTTCGCCGTCTCGCCTCGCCGGTTTCCGCCACTGCTGCTGCCATTGGTGCCTTGCCGGTCTTCACCACTACTGCTACCATTGGTGCCTCGTCAGTCTCTGCCACTGTTGGTTTCATTGGTGCCTTGCCGTCTCCGCCATTGCTGCTGCCATTGGTGCGTCGCCGGTCTCCGCCACTGCTGCTGCCAGTGGTCTCGCCTGCCGATGCTTCCTCCGCTACTACTGCCTCCGCCGGTACTGCCTCTAACGGTACTGCCTCCAACGTTGTTTCATTCTTCCGGTCTGCATTGAGGTTAGTTTATCGTGTTTTTGCTAATTGTTGTTTCTTACTGATAACAATTGTTGTTTCTGGAGGAGAATCAAATTGTATGTATTAGTTGTTTTGATTTTTTTAATTTTGTTGGTAGTGTATGTATTATCATATTGTTAAGTAATTTGGCTCATAATTAGGATGAAATTGATGCAGATGGAAAATTTGAGTTGTTTAAGAATGAAAAAGTATTGCAGAGAGAATTGAAGACTGCAGTGCGTTCATTTTGAATTGCAAGCTAATTTAGTTGGATTATGGGTCGTGGGTTCATTTTGAATAATTTTTTTTCTAAAAAACTTTCATTTTACTTTTAAATAAATGTAACTTTCATTTTACACATGTGATTTTACTAATTATTTTAATTATGAACAATAATTTTATATAGTTTATTGTTAAATTTTAAATAAAAATATCATACCAAAAATAAAATTTTATCATAATTAAGATAGCTATCGACATGAATTTGTAGTTGCCTGGATAAAATAAATAGTGTTACAGTGAAGTATTTGGATGTGTTTTATTACTACAATATTAACGTCAACCAAACGTTAATGTTAATATTAACTTTGCGAAACCTAGAATCTTATCTATAGTTTTTGAATAAATTATGGCCAATGCAAGATGGGTAATAAAATAAAAGCAAGGTTAGACGTGTTCAGTAATTGTTGCATTTTTTTCTTTATAATTTATTTTGTAATAATATTAAGTTGATTATTCTGACTCAAATTCTTCTAATGTTAAGTTATTATGATAATTTTAGAGTTGAATTTAAGGTATAATTGTATTTAAAAAATTACCCACTCTAAATATTATAATTTCATTACAATTTTATTTTTAAAATAATATCAACACTTAAAAAAATATATATTTTAATTATTTTTTACCACGACCCTTAAATAAATAAAATTAGTAAAACTATTTGAATATTAGTGACTGTTAAATAAAAAGTTAAAACCATTTTTAAAGATGCTAAATAACTATTCAAATATTCAATATCTTTATTATATGCTCATATTAGGTTTAATTCCAATTTTAGCAACAACTATTTGAATAAAAAAAGTTTGCCAACAGTGAACTTTACACAGTAATAATTATTAAGTTGATGAATTATTTGAAAGGAATGATGCATAAGTTATGAGATTAAATCCACTGCACTTTTTTCAGTTTTCGAGTTTTCTCATTTTCCACACCCACCACTGCCATAAATATTTGTGATTTTTCCATTAATCAATATCATAGTATCTAAACTCTAAAGTTAATTGAAATGACATTATTTACTCTTGGTTGAATATATTGTTTGGTTAAATATATTACATGTTGCGTATGTAATTATTTGTTTGCTTGAATATATATTGTTGTTGTGAATTAGCCTTAGTTTCCCGTTTGAGATTCAATACAAAAATTTTTTACTATCTCCAGATTTTTTGAACAAACATACTTTTTACAAATGAAAATAGAGGAGATGGTAATAATAATTTACAGTATTGAATCTTGAATTGTCCGGTTGGACAGTTTAAGAAGAGTAATAACTTTTTCATAGTTTATTATAACATATCAATTTTAATATACATTTATTAAATTTCACGAAAATTTATCGGTGTGTTTTGTATTGATCTTCGGGTGCATATTTGATTGTGATTTATAATCACTTTCATTTCGTGTAACCTGAAGACCAATGCGAAATGCTGGCAAAATTTCGTGAAATATGAGATATGTTGTTTAAAATTGATATGTTTAATAAACTAAAAAAAGTGAATCTTCTTGAATGGGATAGGGTCACACCTTGAATACAAACACGATCAAAGTGATCATTGAAGATTATTGAAATTGTGTAAACAATTTCAGTAAAGATGCGTACGGATAGAGGGTGGATTAATTTACCACGCATCAGCACTGAGTACGAGAGAGGGGTAGAAGAATTTATAGAGTTTGCGCAACGTAATGCGAGTACAAGTGGTGATAATGAAGTGAAGTTCAGATGTCCATGTGTGAACTGTTTGAATGGGAGGAAGTTGAACGCAAGTGATATTAGGGAACATCTTATTTGTGATGGTTTCATACGAAGTTATACAACATAGATATGGCATGGCGAATTAACAGACTTTCCAACTGTCTCTCAAACTGAAAATGTTTATGATTCCACAATGGATATGGAAGATCAAGCAGAAGAAGACAACTTAGAGGACATGATCCGCGATGTTGGTGCAGAAGCTTTTGCCCAAGCACATGTGTATGAAACGATGTCCACTGATGCGGAGACTCCTTTGTATGCGGGTTCAACTAAGTTCACACGGTTGTCAGCGGTGTTAAGGCTCATGAATTTAAAGGCGAGCAATGGATGAAGTGATAAGAGTTTTACAGAATTGTTGTCGTTGTTGAATGAAATGCTGCCAGATGGAAATACGTTACCCAATCGTAATTATGATGCAAAAAAAATCCTTTGTCCGATGGGTATGGAATATAAACGGATACATGCATGTCCGAATGATTGCATATTATATAGGAATGAGAATGAAGTTTTGATAAAGTGTCCAAAGTGTGGGTTATCACGATACAAGTCAAAAAACAACGGTGAAGATGGTGGTCACACAGAAAAGAATGGTTCTGCTTTGAAAGTAGTTTGGTACCTTCCACTAGTTGCCAGACTTAAGCGTTTGTTCGCGAATCCCAAAGACGCTAAAAACCTAAGATGGCATGCAGATGAGAGAACAATTGATGGGCTGCTTCGTCATCCAGCTGATTCAAAGCAATGGAAAATTATTGATCAAGAATTCCCCCAATTTGGTGAAGAATGTAGAAATCTTAGGTTTGGCTTAGCTACTGATGGAATGAATCCATTTGGTAATTTAAGTACCAATCACAGTTGTTGGCCCGTTATACTGATAATTTACAACTTATCTCCTGGATTGTGCATGAAAAGAAAGTACATGATGTTGTCAATGTTGATATCTGGTCCAAAGCAGCCTGGAAATGACATCGATGTTTATCTAAGGCCACTAGTTGAAGACTTGAAGTTGTTGTGGGTTGATGGGGTTGAAATATTTGATGCCTTTGCTTCAGAAACTTTCATGATGCATGCCATGTTATTTTGCACCATTAATGACTTCCCAGCCTACGGTAATTTGTCGGGGTACAGTGTGAAGGGTCATAAAGCATGTCCTATATGTGAAGAAAACACTGCAGCTCAACAATTAAAACACGGAAGGAAGACAGTGTATATGCGTCATCGGCGATTTTTACAATCTAATCATCCATATCGAAGGTTAAAGAAAGCATTCGATGGAGAACAAGAGAAAGACAATGCACCCATTCCACTTACTGGACTTGAAATTGCTGAGAAAGTTAATAAAGTACATCATATATTTGGGAAAACGTCGAAGAAGTCTTCTGTAACGACCCCTTGGAAGAAGAAATCAATATTCTTTGATCTTCCATATTGGTCAAAGTTAGATGTTAGACATTGCATAGATGTCATGCATGTTGAGAAAAATGTCTGTGATAGCTTGATTGGTACACTACTAAACATCCAGGGAAAAACAAAAGATGGAGTGAATGCGCGTTTGGATTTGGTTGACATAAAGATCCGAGAAGAGTTGGCACCAAGAGAGATTGGTAAACGTACTTATTTGCCCCCTGCATGTTACACAATGTCCAAACAAGAGAAGATAAGTTTTTGTCTTTGTTTAAAGAGTATCAAGGTACCACAAGGATACTCTTCAAATTTCAAGAGCTTAGTGTCAATGCAGGACTTAAAGCTTGTTGGACTGAAGTCTCATGATTGCCACGTCTTAATGCAACAGTTGTTACCAGTGGCAATTCGTGGAATTTTGCCCAAAAAAGTTAGGCTGACCATAACTCGATTGTGCTCATTTTTCTCGTCAATTTGTAGTAAAGTCATCGATCCTACAAAGTTAGATGAACTTCAAAGCGAAATTATCATCATCTTGTGTCAACTAGAAATGTTTTTCCCTCCATCCTTTTTTGACATCATGGTGCATTTACTTGTTCATTTGGTCAGAGAAATAAAGTTGTGTGGACCAGTATACTTAAGATGGATGTATCCTATTGAGCGTTATATGAAGATTTTGAAAGGGTACGTCAAAAATCAATATCGTCCAGAAGGTTCGATGATTGAAAGATATATTGCTGAAGAAAGTATTGAGTTTTGCTCTGAGTATATGACTAAAGCAAATCCGATAGGAGTCCCTCGGACATCATGGTTGAGTAGATATTCTACAAGTAAAAGCATCCGAGGTGTGAATGTGGCGACGAAAAGTCGTGAAGAATTGATGCAAGCACATTTGTACATATTAAACAACACAGATGAAGTGATCCCATTTTTGGAAGCACACAAAGCCGTTGTAAGGGACAACTATCCACGACAATCAGAGAAATGGCAGTTGATGGAGCATAACAGAACATTCTTGTCCTGGTTCAAATCTAAAGTTTCGAAAGAATCACGGTCCTCTGAGACTTTGTTGTGGTTAGCAAATGGCTTGAAGTTTGATGTTGTATGTTGTACAGGCTACGAAATTAATAATTGCACATTCTATACAAAGACTTTGGATGATAAAAGCACAGTACAAAATAGTGGCGACAGTCTAGAAGCTGAGTCGCTACAGTTTTCAACATCCAAAGATCAAAATCCTATAGTTGGATCCATGAGATACTATGGTAGAATTGAAGAGATATTTGAAGTTGATTACACTAAGTTTTCCGTTGCACTCTTCAAATGTAAGTGGGTAGACAATAAGAGTGGTGTCAAAATAGATGAATCTGGTATGACACTTGTTGATTTTCGAAGGGTTGGTTATAGAGACGAACCGTTCATCATGGCATATCAAGCAAGTCAGGTTTTTTATGTCAAAGATCCTGCGTCTGACCATTGGTATGTTGCTCTCCAAGGAAAAAGGCAAATTGAAGATAAAGAAGAGAATATAAGTAATCTTCATATCGCTGACAGCCATCCATTTAAAACGACAATAAATTTGGATGACGACCCTCTAATTGATGACATACAAGCAATACGAGAAGATCACAATGAGGGAATATATATATGACCAATCCATATGATTATGTATGAATTTCATGTTTGTGTAAATATTTATGGCAATTGTTAAATAATATATGTTATTTTATAAGTGCTTTATTTATATATCATCTTATTTATTGTGACAGATATATGGCTGAGTCACCTCATTCGTCAAGCGATGAAGTCCCCACCACTTCTAGACGGACGAGAGGAGCAACGAGGTTACGACAGCTTATACTTAGAAGAAATGCAGGTGAGAGGACACCTATCATTATTGACGTGGTCACTGGAGTTGCATCTGGCCCAAATGCAGATGTATTTAGGTCTTACCTTGGAGTATTGGCACGTGATCGTATCTCTATACTTACTCCATCCTTTGACCATGTTTCTGAGGCTGATCGGAATCTCATCTGGCAAGATCTATTGGTAAGTTAAGCAATATTGTTCCATCTTCTATATTCATTATATTGATAAATCTGTATTGATATAAGGTTATTACTTTCTTTGTTGCAGATAACATTTGATATGCCAAACATCGAGAGCTTAAGGAATAAGTGTTTATCTGCAATTGCAGAAAGATTTCGAGGGTTTAAGACAAAATTGACGTCTAGATATATATTTGGACCAAAAAGTAATGAAAATCCATGTTCCAAATATTCAGCAATTGACGAAGCAACATGGCATCAGTTTGTAGAGCTTCGTTCATCCGAGGTGTGGCAGGTAAGTACAGTAAAATCATTCAATTCATCATTCATAATTCTATATTATGACAATTGTTTCATATTGTCACAGGAAAAAAGGTCAAAAGCACAGGGCATAAGCGCTCAGAATAAAAATCCACACCTACTGTCTCGTGGTGGATATAGGAAGCTTGAAGAAAAAATAATGAAGCAGAAGTCAGATAGCAGACTTCCACTTTCTGAGGGTTGTGACCCTCCTCCTCCTCCTTCACCACCATCTCGGCACGAGAAGTGGAAGTTAGCCCGTATAAGACCATCGGGCTCCTACACTTCCGAGTCTGCTAGAGAAATATCTGAAAGAATTGTAAGATGTCAATCCTTATATTTTTACATTAATTTTGTTATATATATTACATAGATTTTTCTAATGATTTTGAACTTTTGTTATGTGACAGGACTCCTTGGTTGAGCAGAGCTCCCAAGGTCAATTCACACAAGAAGGTCGTCAAGATATTCTTGCCACAGCTATTGGACGACATGAGCACCCAGGACGAGTGTGTGGTGCTGGGACTGGCATAGGCATACGACAGTTTTTTGGGTCTTCCTCGCGTCCATATTCATACGAAAAGATGAAGGAGGAAATAAGAAAAGAGATGACGCAGGAGATCACAAAGAAGGTTCGAGCAGAGTTGTATGATGAAGTTGCTGAAATGGTTGCGCGCCAGTTCCAACAGCATTATGAGGATTATGGCAATCGTCCTCCGCCATCTCCTGTAGCGGAACATGTTGTGCCCCCTACAGGTAAACTTATTTATTTTTGGTAACTAATTTACTTTTTGCATAACCTAACATTTAATTTGACAGGTAGAAGCGGTAAAGGAAGTTGTTCAGCTTCCGGTGCCCCAGGGGACGACATGGATGAAACTCGTCCATGTCAGTTATATATTCTTTTTAATACTGGGACCGTGCTAGTGGCTCGTGGTACAGTTTATGAGACAGCCACTATAGTGCATGGTGTACAACTTTCAGAAGATGAGGTGAAGGTCACGGTGGATGAAGTTGTCATAGCGGATGTCGTTCTTCCTGTGCCTACAGATGAGTTCTTCACTGTGGAAGAAGCATTTAAGTCCTTTGTCGCCTGGCCTAGACATTTGGTTGGTGATGTATCTAATCCCCCGGTAAACACTTGTACTATATACTTCTCAATTTTAATATTTACTTCTAATTGACGTTATAACATAACCATTTTTGCATTTAACAGCAGATAGGTAAAGAGGGAAGTCCTCCACCGAAGAAGACTCATTTATCTGAGGATGACCCTCTTGGTGCGTTAGACGAGCTTGCTAAAATCATTTCAGATGTGCCGATGAATGTACACTGGGATTCTACTACATTTGGAAGAGAAACTCAGATCCCATTGTACTTGCATCATCAAGATGTTAGGGAGCTTGCGTCGGGTAGAGAAGAAATTAATATTACACTCATTCAGCTGTGGATGATGTAAGTTTATGAAAACGTTTTTATACAATTCTATTTTATCAACTTACTTATATCATATTATTTCTTCATTTTAGGTATATGTCTGATGTTAGTAACAAGAGGGGGTTCAACGATGTATATGGGTTCATTGACCCCTCTATGACTCATGAAAGAAATAAATTTGATGATATCCAGACATACATCAGCACCTGTTTTGGAATGGGAAAGGAGATATATTTTCTCCCTTATATACATGGGTAAGTGAAGTTTGTTAACTTCAACACATTCATTTATTAATTTTGGTATATGATTCATAAGTTATTACCAATTTCAGGTGTCATTGGCAGTTACTTGTGATCTCCATACCGGAGAACACTGCTGTCTGGTTTTGTTCATTGCAGAAGTCTCCTCCCAGCCCTCTTAGACATGTAGTAGATTGGTAAGAATCTCAATGTTTCTACTTTTTTTATATATAAATGTATGCTAAAGGAATTGCTTTTAATAGTTCCCTTGCAACACATATGATGTTATCTGGGAGATCTACTGCTATAGCTAAAAAGCTTGCATGGGTTGCCCTTAAGGTTTGGTATTTTAGTCCATACTCATTTACATTTGGTTCCATTCAATTGATGTTACTTAACATTTTATAATTATGATGATATATTGTAGTGTAATATACAAACGGGGTCATATGAATGTGGTTACTACGTCATGTTTTGGATGATGACCATTATTCGTGCACATTACACCAGTGGATGGGAAACGGTATTATTTAGGTTTCAATTTTATTTTCCCTATAGTTTAGATTTCAAATACACTAAGTTAAATCATTGTATTTTATGCAGAGATTCAATAGGACTGCTCCAATTCCGGAGAAGTCACTTCAACTTGTGAGGAAAGCACTGGCTAAATATGTAATTCATTTATATAATAGTATATACTAGATATTAAGATATACTAAGTTCTAAGTTTATGTTTCTAAGTTGTTTGATGTTTTTCTACATTATATATTATTAGTTTAACATTGTACATTCAGTTTTATTTATGCTTCAAACTTGATTTATGATTATAATTTGATTGATTTATGCTTATAAGAAGTTGATTTATGATTCAATTGAATGTATTTATGTTTTATTATAATTTTCATTCAAAATATACGTTTCTGGATTATTCTCGACTGTTCTGGCTGTAAATATATATGCAGGTCTGTTTCTGTTGTTGGGAATGTCGCAGAAACAGACCTGATCTTAAAAAAAACAGCGATATATGCCTCGGTTCAGACCACAACAGAGGCCGAAAGTACTGCGTAAATAAAAAAAAAAAGACCTCTACTGCCTCGGTTCAGACTACAACCGAGGCAGTAGGGTGGAATGACCTCGGTTATGACCACAACAGAGGACGAAAGTACTGCGTAAAAAAAAAAAAGACCTCTACTGCCTTAGTTCTAGACGAACCGATGTCAAATGACCTTTACTGCCTCGGTTCAAATTACAACCGAAGCAGTAGGTTGGAACATATGGCCTCGGTTCTAGATGAACCGATGTCAAATCCCCTCCCTTTATGCCTCGGTTCAAGCCGAGGCCAAAAGTGGTACACTTTTTGCCTCGCCTGCATATGCCTCTGTTCGAGAACCGATGCCTATAATGAAAAACAACCGCTGTCTTTTCCCCTGCTTGTACTAGTGAAAATACCTTATTTGGTTTAAGTGTTACATGAATAATTGATATTATCGATGGTCGTAACTCATCGGTAATTTATAAAATTCGTTGGTAATTGTCGTTTAACGATGGCTTACCGACGGTCAAAATGTCATCAGTAAAAACATTGTCGGTAACCTTTACCGAAGACTTTTGGCCTTCGATAAATCCGTCGGTAATTACCGCATTCTGGTTTATCTTCTTCGTCTTCTTTCCTCCCTCCGTGTCATTTCCAAACAATCAAACAACCAATTTATTTTCAATAGTTAAAATCATAGGGAATCATGGAGAGTTTCTCTGCAATTCTTAGATTTGTAAAAGAAAGAAAATGTTATTAGGACCGATGATGTTCCTAATCGCACAGATCAACTTTGCAATGACTCACCGAAAAAGTTGAGCTTGCCGGAAGAGTTGAGCTTGTCGAAAAGGTTGAAAAGTGGACAATGGTGGGTTGCAACAGTGGCGAGCCCGTGACGGTGGAGAGCAACGGTGATGAGACTATGAGATGGTAAGGAAAAATTAGAAGGAGAAATGAGTAGTGGTGGCAAGAAGTTCTGGTGACCAAACATTGGAGAGTGACATTGCCGGTGGGAAGAAATTGTACATTGAGATGGAGAGAAATGAGAAGGAGAAATGAGTGTGATGTTTGCCGCATATATTGGCACTGGAGACGAAATTCGAGTTGGAAAATTCCCGTTCTTTTTACCGACAGCCACAAACATTCGGTAAATCTGTCTGTAACATCGTTAAGTGAAATAATGGGCGGGAAAATTCTCACTCCTTTTATCGAAGAACAATAGTCTTCGGTAAATCTGTTGGTAACGTCGTTAAGTGAAATAATGGGTAGAAAAATTTTCGCTCTTATTAACGACGGTCAAAGACCTTCGACAAATTTGTCGGTAATCTGCATGTCATTTATCGACGGATTTATCGAAAGCTTTTGATAGTCAATAAAAAAATAAAAAAGTCATCAATAAATTTATCAAAAATTAAAATATATTCACAGATACATATCCATCGGTAAAAAATATCAATAATTTTTGTAAAAATTTGACTGATACATATCTTTTATAAGGGATTGTGTCCTACCTTAACCTGAGGGTGGCATGTATTTGAGCTTCTAGAAAATGATGTTGGGTTGTAGTTGCTTTAGTAGATGAAAAAGAAAAAGAAAAAGTGTTTTATAAGGAGGAAGGTGGAAGAAAAGTAAGAGTGGAATGTTATTATCCACTATTGTTACTTGATTTGTAGAAGCAAGAATTCACTGTTGTCACATCTAACTTTTATAATTCGAATTGTGTTAAATTATTATTTTTCAATTCCAATGAAATTTTCAAATGTAAATGTCCATTTTTTTCCATAAAATAATATACTTTTAAACATTTTTTTTCAAATAGACTTATTATAACATTAATTTTCTACACTAACCTTTTCACTATAGTAGTTCAAAATTAAACTTCTGGAAAATCAAAATTTTCAATTGATTTTTTAATATTTGGTAGCAAAATTCCTTCCTAAGTTTTCTGATTTTTTTGAAATAAGAAAAAAGAAATTAAAAAAGAAATTTATGGAAAACGGATATTAACGGGTAAAATCTGCGATGGATAGTAACTTATCCGCGGATAACGGGTAGCAGGTATTTTAATATCCGCTTCTAGACGGATCAGGTACGGATAATATACTACCCACCCCGTGAGTAGTCGCTACCCGCGAAAAAAAAATTTATATATTTTTTAATTAAATTAATTAAAAATAAAATAAAATTATACTTTATTAGGTTAAATTTAAATAAAATTAAATTTTAATTTATATTATATATATTATAATTTTATTTATATTTTATTTTAAATATTTCTTTTTTATTTTTTGCGAGTATCCACGTGTATCCGCAGATTTTAAAATACCTGCAAATATTTTTTAAATGGGTATCCAACGGGTAACGAGTACAATTTTATCTGACGGGTCGGATTGCGGATAGACACTACCCGTGCCCGACCCGACCAATTATCATCCCTAATTTTGCCAATGTGTTTGCTACTTCTAACCCTTCTATTTTTTCCACTGTATGCACCTTCAATAATCATCTTTCTAAATTCATAGGTTTGTTCCTGCATCCCATTATTTCCTTTTTATAGTTCTAAACTTTTCATTTCTTTCCATTTTTGCCCTCTTAATTATATATTAAATAATTGAATATAACTTTCATCTTCTTTCTTCCGACCGAAACCGTTTTTCATACACTCAAAACCTTCTTTGCTTTCATACTAGAAAATCGAGCATATAATTATTGTCACAGTTGTTTTGCTTGTGGATTACTTCAACAAATACTTATAATTAATTTCATTGACTAAATCGAGATAATATTTTTTGTAAGCAGCAAACAATAGTCATGTAGGTTTTCTGATGTGGTGGTTTTGGATGGAGATGGGTGTGTACATTTTTTATAGGCTTAAATGCTTATTTCGTCCTCATGTTAAAAGGTGAATTTTTGTTTAGTATCCGGTTTTAAAAATACATCTATTGAGTCCTAAAGTTGTAAAAACTGTATAAAAAAAGTTTCCTCCATTAAATTGGCTTAAACAGAGTTAACTCAGTGCTGACGTGGCTATAAAATCAGACTTTTTTTCTTCCCTTTCATTTGTTTTTTCTGTAACTTTCAACTTTTTTTCTTTCCATGTCTTTTGGAATAGCTAGCTTCTACCAAGGTTTCTCATAATTACAAGTAATCTTTTACAACAACTCTTTGTATGTGCCCAACATTTTAGATTTACACCAACACTTGCCTTAGATTTTGAAACTAGTCTCCAATACATTCAATGTTTGAAGTAGCCCTAGAATCGCGGCATAAGAAAATAAATGTTGTAGTGAGTGATAAACTCCAATCTCTTACGCACTCGTTTCACTATGAAAAAACCAGTCAGTTAGTGAGTTTCAAAAGTGAGCATTACCAATAAGTAAATTTCATCGTCAAAACGTTCCACTTGCATGGTTACTGAGCCAAATTCCTCTATTCTGAACATTATATATACATAACTTTTA
Organism: Vigna nakashimae; assembly: GCA_034642375.1. Lineage (NCBI taxonomy): Eukaryota > Viridiplantae > Streptophyta > Magnoliopsida > Fabales > Fabaceae > Vigna > Vigna nakashimae. Next base: position 28,603,988 of record CM067768.1, read on the forward strand.
TGTTTGTTTTAATCTAAGATCTCGTATAAGTTATAAAAAAAGTTAGCGTTAAACACATTTTAGTGGGTTATTATATTTTTCCGCTAAAGAAGACTTGAAAGGAGGAAATGAGATCTAAAAAGAATCTAATAATTCACACAAACTATGCAAATCTCTCGTTTTAAAATCTTATTTCAGTTTAAGCATTCCAATACCTCCTAGAAGGGAATTTGGATAACAGTTCATCATAAAATTAGTTTCTATAAAATTCTAGCAATTTATAAACTAAAATGTGAGAAAACATTGTGATAATAGTACGTTGACTAGATTTAAACCAATCTTTCATTGTTATAATGGTCACCATCACCAATAAAGTCCTGTAATTAAAATACAATCAGACACTGATATATGTAGCTTTCTTGGGTGAATCATTCTCTGGCTTTTGCTTGAAGGGGGTGAGAGGAAGTTAGAGGTATATGTCCATTTTTTTTCTTTTATCTTGTACTGGACTGAGTTGCATCCTCAAACTCATGCATTCGACTGTTTTTTCCCGCACCTCCATTTCTTCTTCCTACACCCCATAGGGTTGATTAAGAGAAAATTTTGTCCTCTCCTTCTTCCCCATACCAGCCCTTGTACCAGTCTCCTTTTGCAGCGGTGAGTTTGGCAGCGAGTTTGGAGAAGAATGTTGAGGAACGACGACGCTAAAAGATTGTTAAGTAGGGATTGTTAAAACCCATGCTTCGTAGCTGCTCGTTCGGAAGGGCTCTACACAGGTTGCCACGATTGAAGATGTCTGGAGACAGCAACGGAGAAATCGTGGTGGCAGAGAGCTGCCCCAACAAACTTGTGACAAAGCTGTGAGTTGACCAAAACGGGCTCAAGTCGTGCCAAAACGACGTTGTCTGCGATTTCTAGAAAAGCCCAGGCGATCTCAGCGACATCGATGTCGACGACAATATTTAAGGAAACTGACCCAGGTTCTACCTATTTTTTGTGGATGGTGGAAAGTTTAACGGAAAAAAAGAATTGAAAGTTTTTTGTAGAAGAAGAAGAATATGGGTGGTCACTATGGTGAAGGATCATGGAGAAGGGAAATTTTGAGAAGAAACCCTAGTAGAAGCTAGCTGTTCCAAAAAGACATGGAAAGAGATAAAGCTAAAAGTTGCAGAAAAAATAGATGAGAGAGAAGAAAAAATATCAGATTTTATACCCAGGTCAGCGCGGAGTTAACTCTGTTTAAGCCAATTTAATGGAGGGGACTTCATTTATACAGTTTTTACAACTTTAGGACTCAATAGATGCATTTTTAAAACCGGGTACTAAACATTAAATTACCTTTTAACATGGGGACGAAGTAAGCATTTAAATCTTTTTTATATTTCGAAAAGACCAATCCGGAAGTCTTTTTGGAGTTTTGGTAGAGGAGCCGTATTACGTAATCCATGTAAATGATTTGTGCACCGGAATGGGCACTTCGGTATGTAGCCTCACATCTTGGAGCAAAAACTAGATTACCTAATTTGGGAGTTATCTAAACCACTTGCTGGTTAATGTTTTTTAAGGGTGTACTTACCGGATTAGACAATTTGGTGTATAACTTTAAGAAAAACTAATTGGATTTATTAATAGGTGATATCATAAACATAACATTTCTTGGAACATTGAGCTTTATCTAATATTTTGGGTTTTTAAACGTCTATTATTTTGAGTTTTTGGCGTTTGATCCCTTCCCGACGTTATATTGGGTGACGTTAATGGGACGTCAGTTCCTGCAAGGGACATCAATGGACGCCAGATATTACCCCACATACGTCATATTAGATGTCGGATCTGCGCACATCATACGCATATGAGACGTTAGATATAAGGGATCAGACGTCTACAGGAAATGAGTGCCTCTGGCTTACGCTGAGCGCAAAAAACCCTAGAGTGGTCACTAGAAGCCATCTAACGTCTGTCAGTGCACTATTTGACTTAGCCATCCATGTTTACAAATAATTTTGTTTGTCTCAACTGTGTTACCAGAAGGTTGAATGGTTTGAGATTCAACAAATCTATACATGGAAGACTGACCTTGGTCCACGATGACTGTGTCCATGTACCTAAAACAACAAAGTTAAGTTGTTAGAATCTAAATATAACTAATATGGAAGACAAAATTGACTATCTTACATGCACAATAGTTGAAGGATGAAAATATTCAACATCATGTATCCCTCAATGACCTCTAATGCATCATTTAATGTGATATATACTAAAACATGGCACTAGAGGCCAAATACTCTCATATCCCAGTACAATTCTATTGGTCCTTTGGACAACTTGGGTAATTTTGTCAAGAACTTTGTTAAAGGATCATCCTCTGCTTTAGCCATGTCATCATCTTCATCTATGACTCACTCATGCATTAGTTGCTTCTGAGGACGTATGAACTTAAATTAAAATTTTCACAATTATCAATCAATATTTATAAGTTTAACATAGAAAAACTAATAATAGAAATAAAAACTAATAATAGAAATATTATACCTGTGGTGTAGCAATGTGTGACATGATCAATGTTTTAGGTCAGTCTATAAATGTTCCTATGGCCTCTCCCACAAAATGAATTTCTGAAGTGGGTATAGGCACCTGAGCTTGGGGATCCCGAACTTCGTCAATCGTCACATGCACGTGGTGGGATAATAAGGGAGCACCATGAATAGTCTGCCCTCCCCCAAGTACTTGTCTAACAGCCACAATGCGTGGGATCCCCATTAACCAATAACTCATACTGACTACTATAGTCAGTAGGGTCTACAACAGAGCATGATCCTCTTGTTGGAGCTTCAATGGGCAACCCCATGATGCCTTGGGTCATGGAATGCAGTTTCTCTTCAAGCGCTCTTTGGATTTCTTTTTGTTCTTGTAGCTGCTCCATGAATCATTGCTCCATAGCTCTCATGTTTTGGTTAAGCCTTTCCTCCCACTAAAGATCCATCTTCTTCAATGCCTCCTTACTCATGGATTAAGTGCTCAAAGTAGTCACAAATACCAATCACCGCACCAACTCCATGTACACGTCTTGGGTGCTCAGGCTTTCCAATGGTCGTTGCTAGAATGTCTCCCTACCTTGGCCAACAAATGTTCCCTGAGTCTGTTGTTCAACCAACTCATCCTGCATATAACAAAAAACTTTGTTACATAAAACACATGACATGATAAATACACAACCAATCAATGTTTACAATTTGAACTTACAATTCGTTGTGAGATCAAGGCTGTTGAGGAGGATGTTATGATCCCATCAGACTTAGTCCGAGCAACCTTCCACATCTCGTACCTAGCAGGAGCATATGCTAGGTAAAGGGACTCAAGTCCTCAGGCCTCTGCTCAACTCTTTCTCATCTTCCTCTCAATTAATGTATAACCACCTTGTGATAACACGTGTTGTGCATCATTTAGCCTTTTTCTTTCTTGGGCAACTAACCTTTAATCCTATCAAACAATGTATATTCATAAATGTAAAATCACAATTAAATGCACAAAATGAGCGTGGTCAGTGATGACCACAATCAGATATGCATCCGAAGAATAACACAAATAATCTAGTTGAAATTTTATCAATCTTATCCATAAACTCCAACGTACATGTTATAGCAAATAATGAAAAGTTATTTTTTCAAACTGTCCGATCAGACAATTTGAAATTTAATACAAACGATTAAAAGAGTAATCGTTTGTGTTAACTCTCAAACATAAACTAAGTTTTACTCAATGATTTCATACTTATAATATATTCAAAAGGGTTAAATATGTTTTTAGTCCCTAAACTGTTAGTCGTTTATGGTTTTCGGCCCTCTTTCAAAATAACGTACAATTTGGTCTTCATTCTTTTCGAAACTTTGGTTTTAGTCCTCTAAAACTAACACCGTTAAAAATTAGCTGACCTGGCTAACGGTAGACTGACACACGATTTTTTTTTCAAGTGTTTCTCACCTTTTCTCCCCTTCTCTCTCTTCCTTCCATCTTCCACCCAACTTCATCTTTCACAGCATCCCTGGTTACATCTATAACGTAACCAACTTTCTTTCTCCTGGAAATGGCAATCCATTTCTTTGTCTCCTCCATCACCAAAGCAATTTTTTCCCCAATATCATGACACTTAACTTCACAACTCTTCCCTCTCGCAACCTCCACGCATATCCCAACCTCTTCCTCCAACAACTTGTAGTTGTAAAACTGCTCCGCCGTCATCGGCCATCCCAAAATAGGCACCGCTTGACTCAGTGATTCCAGCACCGAGTTCCACCCGCAATGACTCAGAAACACCGAAACCGCATAATGCCACAAAATCTCCAGCTGGGGCGCCCAATCGCGAACATCCATTATTAAGCAAATGTTGGCTAGAGCTTATTTTTTCTGCATGATAATGATGCTTACATAAGTTGCAGAGTTTTAAAATTGTTCCAAATGGAAAGGATAATACAATAAAAATGGTGCTTACACTAGGTCTTTAAATCTCGCAATATCTAAATATTTCCTCCAATCTCTGCAAGTTTAAAGCATATCAGCTTTATAAAAATATTGTATGTCAGTAGCTGTTTGGCCCATCATATTTTGTAAATTCTTTTATTACATTGTTTTTGTACTCAGTAGCTTGAGTTCATGAACACTTTCTTCCAGCCAGTAAAATTTTGGAGGTTATAATCAAGAAAATTAGTTCTCTATGTCCCAATATCTAGAAATGAAGATACAATATTCTGGGTGGAAGATGGAAGGAAGAGAGAGAGAGAGAGAGAAATGGTGAGAAACACTGAACAAAAAAATAGTGTGTCAGTCTACCGTTAGCCACGTCAGCTAATTTTTAACGGTGTTAGTTTTCGAGGACTAAAACCAAAGTTTCGAAAAGAATGATGACCAAATTGTACCTTATTTTGAAAGAGAGACGAAAATCATAAACGACCAATAGTTTAGGGACTAAAAACATATTTAACCCTATTCAAAATTAACTCAACAATTACGAAATTTCAATCTAAAGAGTTAACTTAGCATGCCAATCATAATAACACAACAAACCTTATCAAATAATGCAAAATGACATCAAATAATCATATTTCCCAAAACAAAAATTCATATATGTTATCACTACCAACCCAATCACATGCATACCCAAAATCCAATCATGCATACACAAAAACTAATAAAAAAAAATTAACCTTCTTAACGAATGAAAAATGCAGTTGAGGGAAATTGAGGAGTGGGAAAGAATTTTGGTGACTGAACCACCGTTCAAAAACGCGCAAAAAATGGCCTAAATGAGCCGCTTAAGAACACGCCAAGAACTGCACCAAAACGCAACGAAAACACATTTTAATCGGTTCAAATGGAAGATAATTCATCAAAGAGTAATGTAATCAGAGCAAAAACGATTTTAAACAATGAAAATCTCGAACCTAAAATGAAATGCGGAGGAGAGAAAATGTAAGGAGATGATCAACAGTGAATGCATGTAATTGTTGGCTCGCGTTCGCGGGTTGGTAATAGCAGATCTTTAGATGTCGGACCCCCTCTCAGCTAAGTCTAAATGCCTTTACACGTCGGCCACCCTCCCTAGCTGACGTGTAAGGGGTTTAAAATATTAATTTTGGCGGACTCATTTGGCGTTCGGGCGACGTCTAAAGACTATTTAGACATCGGGGTTGATTGACGAACTTTTAACAATGACGTTTAGGATACTTCTACAGGCAGATTGACGTCCGAGGTTGGGGTGCCGACATCTAAATAAGCTTTAGACGTCGGGGTGGTGGGATCAGATGTCTAAATGAAGTCAAAAAGTGACTTTTGGATTTTTGTAGAAGACCATTTTGGCATCCAATGTTGGGGGACGACGTCTAAATAGACTTTAGACGTCAACTCCCTTACCCCGGATGTTTAAAGCCAAAGAAAAATTAAATTTTTTATTTTCTCGCATATCTTTGACGTCAAAAACAGTTAATTAGTTTTCGAAAATTATTAAAAGCTTAAACAATTTGTAAAAACGCTTTCAATAGTTTTTGAAAACGGTTGAAACTTTTAACTATTTTTGAAAATAGTTGAAGGCTTAAATGATTTTCGAAAATCGTTGAAAGTTTATAGTAATAGATTTCAAAAAAATTGCTTAACATAATTTTTAATAATTTTTTATTTAAAATTCATAAATAGTTAATAATAACTAAATTTATTATTTATTAATTTTAAATCAAAAAGTAAAAAAACAAGCTAAACAATTTTTGAAGTTTATTAATATAAATCTTCAACGGTTTTGGTTTAAACTTTCATTTAGGATTTTAAAGATCGTTAAAAATTTTCAACCTTTATATTTGCAAAAATTACTAAAAAATAAAATCAGAATTCGATTTTTCAAAAATTAAATTTTAACATATCTTTTCACAAAAATTATTAAATAAAAAGTCAGAATTCAGTTTTTCCAACTGTTATTCAAGTAAATATTAACTATAATACGCCATCTCGTAAATATAAAAAAAAATACATATTATGTGAGAAAAAAAATAATCCCAAAAAACATCCTTACAAACAAATACTTGCTGAAATAAAAAATTTTTGCTTTAAAAGCAAAAAGGAGGAGCATAATCATTGGAGAATGACAAAAATGACGTTGCAGGTGAGTGGAGGTAACCAACGATGTGCCTAGAACAAAGTAGGTCGCAATGAAAGTCACATGCTACTAGAATGTGGAGCTTGTAATGGTGGGAAAAAAAAGTGAAAAAAGAGGTGCAGGACCAGAAAAGAGGTGCGACGACGCAAACCTAGTCAAACTCAAAAGGGTGTTTTGGCCATTATAAAAAATTTGGGTTTGTCGGAAGAAATCAAAATTGGGGTGCAAGAAGAAGCCCAAATTGAATAGATTAGTTTTCAAGCTTCCAACATAAACATTCAATATCAATTAAAAATTATTTTTTATTCTTTATTTCATTTGCTATTATTTTACTCACATTCTCGATTTTAGTGCAATAAAAATGTCTTTTAGTTATATTATTTCCTCATTTCCTTTTATTGTGTTATTTAGATACTCTAAAAACGAGAATCAAGAAAATTAACGCTTTCTTTGACATTTATAACAAAATATTTCTTTGCAAAAAGACAAATAATAATAATAATAATTAGTTATAATTATGGTTAGTGTTGTTATTATATAAATAAAATTATGCAACTACACACGTCAATATTTTTTGTAATAGAGAGAGCCATTTTTTCTGTTTCCGATCTGCTGTCTTTCTTTCTCGTTGTAGTGTTACAAATTTTCAGATAGAGAGAGAGAAAATCTAGAGCGAGAGATAGAGAAAAGATGAAGATCACAGCGTTGTTGGTGCTTAAATGCACAGGTGAAGGTTCCGATCCCGTGATTCTCGCGAACGCTTCCGATGTTAGCCACTTCGGCTACTTTCAACGCCATAGCGTCAGGGAGTTCATCGTCTTTGTCGGTCGTACCGTCGCCAAACGCACCCCTCAAGGCCAACGCCAATCTGTACAACACGAAGGTTCTTGTCCTTTAGATTCCGTTTTTTAGGGTTTCTTTCTTTTCCCACCTTGTTGCTTACCGACACCGATCGCGCGTTTGGGTCATTGCGCGGTCGTTTTTGTTGACCCGTATTCGGTTTATCATATTTTTCCCTCTTTGCTCCCCTTCAGAGTAATAGAAATCGTAATTTTTAAAATTGGCGATGTGATATAACCGTATTCTTTGATCTGCGGTGATTTCTTTGGTTTTCTGGAGGGTTCGATTTTAATTTTTTTTTTTGCCGAATTGTGAATGATTGAAAACGTGTTCTTTTCTTTTTTGATTGCAGAATATAAGGTGCACACCTATAACAGAAATGGTCTTTGTGCATTGGGATTTATGGATGATCATTACCCGATTCGAAGTGCCTTTTCTCTTCTAAACCAGGTGAGAGTCAGAGCATCGCGTGTGTGTTCAGTGTTGTGTTTTATTGACGGATTTTTGCTGCTTCCTTTGTTAGGATGAGACATGGTAACTATTCTGAGGATGTTATAATTGTGTAAGGGGTTTGTGTTTTATTTATTTAATTTGTGGAGATTCTATAGGAAGAGCTGACTGTAACTATAAAAGTGCAGGTGATAGATGAATATCAAAAAGCTTTTGGTGAGTCATGGAGAACTGTACAGGAAGACGGTACTCAACCATGGCCCTATTTGAATGAAGCTCTGACAAAATTCCAGGCATGTAAATTCCTCGTCTATATTTTGTGAGCTGCAGCTAAAGGACTCGTTGATATTTTTTTTTCTGTTTAATAAATTGTTACATTTTGGTATCCTTTTAACACCATTACTTATGCCTCAAACCCCCTTTTATCTGTTCCTGTCAAATCATCAGGATCCTGCAGAGGCTGACAAATTGTTGAAAATCCAGAGAGAGTTAGATGAAACAAAAATCATCCTTGTAAGCATACATTGATTTATATTTGCAAATCAGTATACCGATTCCCTGCATCTCTTGTCTTCCAAAGTTACATAAGATATTTTTGTCATGTAGTTGTTCAATTATAGACATGATAGGTATATGTCTGTATTTTTTGTTTGAAATTCGTTTGAGAAACTGGCACTTTTAATCAAATACATTTAGGTTTAGATTACAATACCAGCAGCATGTGAGTTAAGTATCATTTAAATGAACTCAAATGCAACGAAGTAACGCTAATTTGTCTCTTTCTAGCATTGTGATAAGATGCCCTCGATTTTACATTATGTCTATCAGTAGTTCATCAATAATTTAGTTGCTATTAGTTATTTCTTCCTGATTAGTTGCTGTTTCTTATTGATGTGCATTTACTTGGTTATGTTACTATAAATGGGTAGTTGAGAGTTGGGCCTTCTAGGTGGGTTGTGAGGTTTTGTTAGTTTCTTCCTACATAATAGGTTTGTTTAGATTCTCCAGTTTTCTGGCATGTAGATTTCTTTGACCATATGATTGCTTCCTGTTTATGAACAGCATAAGACTATTGATAGTGTGCTGGCTAGAGGGGAGAAGCTGGACAGTTTAGTTGAGAAGAGTTCTGATCTGAGTGCCGCATCCCAGGTACATCTAAACAACTCGTGTTACACAAATTTGCATTTGGGACTAGTACAGCAATGCTACATATAGTCAGGCATCTATTATTGTCTGACATATTTTTTGTCTTGTCTACATGTTTGTGGTCATCATTGAGTATGCGTGCATGATAAATGTATTATGTAGCTTTGTGATTAATCTCTTTTCTTGCTGTTCAAAACTTCTCTATATGCTTTTCCAGTAGATACAAAATGCATTAATATGGAAGATGTGTAATAAATAACATGCCAGTTCGGAACTTAAGATTTTTATTTATTGCAAGTAAATAAAAATAAACTGTGAAAAAAAATTAAAGTATAATACAAAATAAAATCTAGACTTTTAAGTATATGAGTGTACGCAAGTTCAAATCATTCATAATTGATGACAGTACAACTTGATAGTTGAACTCGCACATGCATTGATAAATTCTTTTGTGCAATCAATTATCAACAAAAAATGTACTAATATTTTATGAAATAGTGAATGTAAATATTTAGTCATATTCAACATACAGACAATTTTATATATCTATGGATAATTAAGAAAACCTATTGAGTTATGCGGGATATGCCTATACAAGCCTGTGGGTTGACATGTGCAGCCTGCTCTGTTTGTTGCAAACTGATGGATGCTGCTAATAAGATTATTGGCAAGGTCGTGGTGTTCCAAATATTTCTTAGGATGTGCATTTTTGTCTTAAAACACTGTTGTCACGGCTGCCTAGTGTGTTTTTACCATTATATAAAGGGGAAACGTTTTATTTTAATTGTTTTTGGTGTTAATTTTAACTAGGCTAAAAGTCATTATTTGATAAAGATATAAATTGGTCGCCTTACAAATATTTTTATTTTACCACACAATCCTTTCGAAACCACTTTTACAAATTTATACGTTTTTTGTTTTGTTATTTTTAAATTGTGTTATTTTAGTATAATAAAATTGTGGGTATTTGTGTCTCCGCTACTGTATTATTTTAGAAGGATGAATAGAATCTCTTGGTGAGGGTATGTTTTATTGACTTTTATAATTAATATATTTTTATTGTAACTAAGGTTCTGCAAGGATAAATTTTTCATAAGCACTGGTTGGACAACAAAATAAGAAAGTTAAAATAAGCTTCTCCATAAAATAAAATTAGCCTTGTGCAAAAGTTAAAAGAATTAGATTGGGGAAGCTAATACTGAAGAGTTTGTACATCTTAATTTATGAATAAACTAATTTTATTTAATTGAGAAACTTATTTCATTTTTCGTTTGGTATTTTTTCTCTTGAAAGTACTTGTGAAGAAGTCCATCCAGACCCTAAGTCAGCACAATCTTTAGATGAAATTTTATTTCTTCACTTGTTCTTTTGAATAGTTTTACAGTCTATTTAGATGATATATTTTTTTCTCATTTTTTTAGCTTTAGGAAACTGAACAAAATTAAAATGCAAAAGGTTCTTCAATTATTTTTTCCTTTTTTCGCATTGTTTCAATCATTTCTTGCAGAGTATATATACTCTATAAAGTAGTAAATTTATAAGGCTTGGTCCAATATTTATGCTTGTAATTATTTCAATAATTTCTTTTTTGTTACTTATTTGCTATTTCATTATTGAATTAAACACCATTTTGGTGCCTAAAGATTTGAGATGTCACATTGGTTTCTGAAAGAGAGAAAAGTGGCCATTTTCATCCTTTGAATATTAAGATATCGATTAATTTAATTTCTGAGTCTAAATTGATGTAAAAATGGTGTTTTTTGGACGTAATATGAATATGTGAGCTATATGGTTATTTCATTTGCATAGAATATGATTTCTTTATGCATTTGAAAGCACCATGTTTGGTTTATCCTTAGAAGATAACTGTGTTAATCATGAATGTATTATTTTTTCCTCTAGTTCGTTTTACTGATTCAATCTGATGTTGACGTTTGAAACAGATGTTCTATAAACAAGCCAAGAAAACCAATCAGTGTTGTACTATATTGTAAGCTTTGACCATCAATATGCTGCGAGCTTACTTGAATCCTGTTCCGACATGGAGATTATTGTTGGACAGGAGAAAATAGCTTCATATGTCTATCACTTTACATTGTTTGGTTGGTGAAATTATGATGTGATTTACCTGATATATGTATTGTCTTACCGTGTGACAAATTCAAATACCCATTTACCTTGTCATGTTCACTATGATAATTTATAGTATCCATAAGTTATTGTTCTGCTTGTGAGTCATTCCATGTTAGTTTGTTGTTAGATATTGACATTGACACCCTCTTTCGCGTTTTTTTTTTCTTGACCTTGGGGTGGTTTTTGCCATCCTATTCAGACAAGAAGATGCTCCATTTAATTAGAATTTACATTTGGTTTGTAAAAGATGGAAATTGAGATGCTGATTGGTAGGCTGGTGAATAAACTTTTATATAAATGAGTCTTCGATTTATACTGTAAAATTTATGGCATATCATACATCATATTTAAGAGACGGAGAAATAAATAAAAGATATATAAAAGAAAAGGATATTATTTTAAACTAACTATAATATTGATTGCAAGTTATATAAACAAAATAAGGTATAATAGATTTATAGTAAGATTAACCATAATGATAAGGTTAATATAAATTACAGATTATATTATACTAATTAGATATGATTTATTTTAACTAACATTAAAGATAAGACGGATATTAATTAGAAATATGATTAATTCTAAATAATTTATAAGAACATTTATTTTGATTAATAATAGAGATAAAGCTAATATTCATTAAAGCTACGGAATTCATGTATGTTTTGGAAATGAAATGAAAATCTTTAATAAAGTCAGAAAGCAATTTATCACGAACAAAGAGATAATTAATTTCAATATATTTGATACTCTCACGAAAGACAAGGTTTGTTGCAACGTGAAGAGTATATTTATTGTCACAGAACATTAAGATAGGTTGAGGAGAAACACCAAATTCATGAATGAAATATGAGTCACTGAATTTCACAACTGACACTAGTATGAACACGATACTTAACTTGAGAAGAGCTTTGTAAAATTATGACTTGCTTTTTAGATCTCTATGATATAAAAGAACAAATATGATATACAGAGGAATCAATTTAAGTATCAATACAAGCAACCCAATCATAATTAATGAGAGCTTTGAGCTGAATTTCATTGGTAGAAGGAAAGAAGATTCCTAATGTAGGAGCATTTTAGGTAACGAAAAATACAATAAAAGTCTATGTAATTGTCAGTAGTGGGATAAGCAACGAACTGACATAGGAGTAGAACAACAAAAGTAATATCAGGTTTGGTGTTGGTAAGATATATCAACATGTCAATCAAGCTTCTATATGAAGATAGCTGTAAGTCCGAAAGTAAAGACCCAAAAGATTGATGCAATCTAGTGCAGTAACTAGAAGGAGTAGAAACAAGTTTAGAATTCAACGTGTCAGTGCCAAAGAGAAAATCCAAACCATATTTTCTTTAACAAATATTGATATTAGAAGCTCAACTAGTAACCTCAACCAAAGGAATATCTCAAACCACTGAAATATTTTATCTTAAAAGTGACATCCAATCAGTTTGTAGTGTGAGAAATGGCAAATAGATTATTTTCACTAAGAATAATATTGTAACCATAAACACGGTGAAGGAAGTCTGGTTTTTCAAAGTAAAGATAGAATAGTAAAAACCCATGAGTTACAAGAAAGGTGGAAAGTCGAGCATACCATTGATGACTGCCTTGTCTCAATCCATAAAGAGATCATTGTAGCTTACAAACTTGACCAAGTGTGGTAGATTGCACACTCAGAGGCAAGACCATATACACCTCTTCACGGAGATCACCATGTAGAAGAACATTATGGACATCAAGTTGTTTCAGAAACCACTTATTTGAAGTAGCTAGTGCTAACAAATGTCTGGTAATTTTGGCTACTAGAGAAAATGTATCTAAGTAGTCATGCCTTTCAATTTGAGTATAAACTTTACCAACCAAACGAGCCCTATATCCTTCCATAGAACCATCTGCATGATGCTTGATCTTGCATACACATTTGCACTCAATAACATGCTTATTCAGAGGTAAACCAATAAACACCCATGTTTGATTTTTTTTTTTCTTTTCTAAAGCATACATTTCATCATTCATAGCCCAAACCAATGAATCATGTTTACAAGCCAATTTCTCCTTGAGTAATAAGAGTGTTAATATGATAAAGGCACCCAAACACCCAAAGTAGAGAGTCACATCATATAATTCAATTTTAGAAACAACACCAAGTTGATTAATATAAGCACTTTGTCCAGTGGAAGAAGATCTCGTGGTAGATGTCTGCTGTAGTAAATTCATTATATATATATATATATATATATATATATATATATATATATATATATATATATATATTTGTTTTAACTTATATTTTAAAAATTAATTTTATGTTTAAAAACTCGCATTTATAGTTATTACTATATATAAATTATAACTTCAATACAAATATTAATGATATATCTAACATTGATAATATATCATTTATTTATATACACAAAATTATATATTTTATTAGAAAATTTAATATATTATAATTTTATTATATTTAAGTTAATATTTTTATATCATACTTATTATTATGTTATTAAAAAAAATATATAATATATATTTTAATACAATTATTAATTATAATTTATTTATTAATTTTATCAATTTCTTAGAGAAAGAAACTTATATTATTTAATAAAGCAATACTTAGTACATTGTGGTAAATTTCTAAACACGTAAGAAAAAACATGGACTCTAGCCAAAATATAAGAATATTGAATTAATTCTAATAAAATTCACACTAAAACTTTTTTATAATTACTAAATATTATATATATATATATATATATATATATATATATTGATTATTAAAGAGAAACAAATAACTAATAGAATTTAAATATAAATTTAAGTCATACATTAAAAAAATAAAAACTAAACATGTTATAAAAAAATTCATAAACTTATTACTTATAAATTTATTATTTTGATCTTTCAAATTGAGATGTCTTATTTAATTTTGATTTAGATTTAGATGATTTTTTCACACAACAAAATTATATGACTATCTTATATACTTTAAAAATATGTTTAACCAGTCAAGAAAATTTAAATATATTTAGTTAATCAAGGATTTCAACAACCTAGGTTGTTGTGTAATTTTCTTAAATAAGTAAGCAATCGAGTTTATTAAAATTTCTTATAAATACTATGTTAGTGTGATTAAAATGTTTGTATATAGTTTTTTGAATAATTAAAAACACTTAGATTTGCAACAGATCAAGAGTTAATATAATTTTTTTTTGTATTTAAAATGAATATTTTTTCTAAAAAGAATATATGTATATGAGTTAACCCTGACCCACAAGGCTTTATTGAATATTTTGGCTCCTATGACTTTTTTAAAGAGGAGCTTTTTGGCATTGTGAGTTTTTCTGGTCCTAATCCATGTAAGTCAGGACCAAACCATATGAGGAAAAACAAATTGACAGGTCTAAGTGATGGAGAAACTTAATATAGACAATACTTGTGCTTACAAGTATTGTGCTCACCACTTTAAATTATGTGAATTCTTAACATGTTTCTAAAAATGTGTTAACAACATTTATATATTTAAAAGGGTTATTTCTAAATCCTTATCATTCAAATAGAGGAATTTTATATTTTAGAAACGAGTATGTTCAATATTTATCGATTTCATATCATGTAGCTTGTAATGAATGACTATAAGAAGAAACCATAATCGTCATACAATTAATCTAATAAATTATTTTTTCTGGCAAAACACGTAATTGACTTTGTATTTGCTATGAAAATGACTAGTTATTAAGTTATGGTTGGAAGTCTCGTATCAACTAGAAATAACATCAGTTCACAATATATAAGTGGGTATAAAACTCTCCTTAACATGGTATCATAATCATGTGCTATAACTTATCCTAACGAAATTTATTGTTTATTGGGTTTATTATTCTATTTGGACCTCTATCGGACTACCAATTAATATCTAATTCATAATGTATAAATGGGTGCAAACTCATTTTACATATTAGCTTTGAAAGATTAAGTTATGATCAAAGTTTATTTCTTAACATTATAGAAGTTAGTTAACTATCACTATTGCGTAAAAACCTTTCTATATTGGTTAAAAATGACTTTTCATACCGATTTTTGAATTGGTATAGAAATAGAGGATATAAAAAGATTTCAACTTTTTAATTGGTTTTGTAACTGGTATAGAAAGTTCACTAGGGAGAGAGATAAATTTGTATATGATTAAGAATTTTTATATTAGTGAGTTAATTCATCGGTATATAAAGTTTGACATTCTATATTAGTTGGAACATTAACAACATAATAAGCTTTACCTTTTACATCGATTAAGACATCAATCGGTATAAAAAGACTCACTTTTTATATCAATTAGATAGTTAATCGGTATAAAAATGTCACTTTTTATACCGGTTTGAGCATTAACTAGTATAAAAAGTCTCGTTTTATTAATTGTAGATTTGTATGTATTACCTACCACATACAAACCTACATAAAATTCATACCACAATAGTTCAAAACAGTCTGAATAACATATAAAAGGAATAAAATAATACTTCCTACTATTTACACATCAAATAATACTTGCTAACCTCATCAAACAATGAATATACTTCTAATATGTACACAAAAACTAGAAAAAATGAACAATTTGAGTCAACTTGTAGTGATAAATACTTAAAATGTTTGCTATAAAATGTTCACATTACCAAATTCTTTTAATCAACAACATTTGTGAATATGATTTTATAAATGTGTCTCATGACATAATATTCTCACTCAAAGCTCTTCTGTTGACACGAGTAGTACAAGTTAAATTCATAGAATATCATAAACTTTATAATTGTATTACAATGTTATATAAGATTAAATACTTATTGTTGTTGCAATGAATTACAACTTCTCTCAATATGTGTTTCCTGCAACTTCGAATAAGCCTCAACCACTCTGTAAAAGTTAAATGTGCATTGAAATTTATGTCTAGTATGAAACTTAGTAAAATTAAATTATGTGTGCACAAAAAATAAATTATTAAAAAAATTACGTTATTATTTACTTTTAATTGTCAAATTATTAGGTTTCTTGTATAATGAACATAAGAAAACAACAAGAGACGGTTGAGGAAGAATAACTAGCAATTATCAATTACCCTTGCATATTCAAACAATATTAGTGTTAAATAAGATTTACATAAATAAAATTTAATTTATTAAAAAAGCATACTTAATGTTGCAAATAATGTGCTAAGTAGACTTATTTTTTTCCGTTTTCAAAGGTCTTTGATAGGTATATTTTTCACCTTTTGACCTTTATTCTTAACTCCCTAAATGACAACAAGGTCAATAAATTCATATATGTTATCCTTCTTGCTCTTAACGCTCATACGATTTAAATACCTTAAACATTGAAAATGAATAATGTTATAATAACGTATTTAATATATTCAAAGCGTGTGCATCACTTGCAGCCTCACTATTTGCATGGATTCAAACCCATTGATCACACGTTCCTCATTGTTTTCTCATTAATTCTAAGATAGAATGGTAATCACATAAATTGAATGCAATAGCACAAACATGTAAAGCTCTAAGAAATGGAGAACCTCACAATATCTAATTTTCCTCATAAGAAATGCAATGTAACAGTAAATACCAGCAAACTCAACATCCTCAACAGTAAATATATGTAAATATTCATCAAAACATACCAGCAATGACAAAAAACACCTAAATGAGAGGAATAACGTGATATTAGGGAGACCATACCATGAAACCAACAATGTGAAAGAAATAAGGGAATACGCCATCTACTACAACCCTAAACACGAGTGATTAACTAGTATAAAAATTGTCATCTAATATTACAATTTTATTGTTGTGTCACTTTTTATACCGGTTATAAATCTTAATCGATATAGAAAATATTTGTAATTTATCACAGTTCTACCATCACACCACTTTCTATACTAGTTATGGATGCAACTGATATAGAAAATTTTTATAATTGGTATAATACCTCTTTTGGTCCCTCGAAAGGGGGCCAATGTTCAATGTGGTCCTACTCTTTTTTAGAAGTTCAATGTGGTCCCACCTTTTGTAAAAAGTGTGCAATCAAGTCCTTTTTGCAAACGGCGTTGAGTTTTTAACGGAGCAGCTGACAGGGTGGACTGAAGTTACCTACGTGGCTGAGAGAGGGTCATACGTGGCTGAGAGAGGGTCATACGTGGCTGTCAGAGGGTAAATTTGATAATATTACTGAGGTTAGGATATCAGAAGTTAGGGTTTCAGGAGTTTTAGAGAAATTGGGAATTTGGGATACAAATGGCTTCTTCTGAAGGGTGTTCGTCGTGTTCGAGAAGTTGGGGCAAAGGATCTTCTGGGTGGTCCCATGGTTGTGGTGTGAGAGGAGGTGGGATAATCCCCACTTGTTATTGTGGTGATGTTGCTGTAACCAAAGTGGCGAGAACTACGAAGAATGCTGGGAGAAATTTCTGGGGTTGTCCACGTTACAAGGTTTGAATTATACCCTTTTGAGTTATAGTTTTTTTGAATTGATGATGCATTTGTTGATAGTTTCCATAACTTGGTGAATAACAGGGTGGATCTTCAATTGGCAGCTCGTGTAACTTTTTCAAGTGGTGTGTTGAAGAGAAAGTTGATGAAAAAGATTGCACAATGGTGAGGAGGATAAGTCAGCTGGAAAATTCAGTGCAGGACTTGCAGAAAATGATGAAGATCTTAGTTGTAGCTTTGTGTGTGTGTATTGTGGTGTGCCTTGTTCAGGTTCTGTTTAGGTTCATTTAGTTAGATTGTAACATCCAATGTATTACGTATTGACTATTTTAATGAGTAAATTTGAGTGATTAATGTTGAAATCAGTCCCCCTGATGTTTTAACAATGTTGAAATCAGTCCCCTGATGTTTTAAAATTGTTGAAATGAGTCCCCCATTTGCTTTAAAACTGTTCACAAAGGTCACCCAAATAATGCATATGATGCTGAATATTGACACAAAAAACAAATACATAAAACAAGTACATAAAACAAATACATAAAAGCAGTTTCATTAATTACGACACATAAAAGAAATACAGAAAATCAGTTCAGTAAGTAAGTTAAGTATGTGTTACACCACCATGTAACAAATAGTACTTATTACACCACAAGGTAATTTAAATATCTAATAACCCAATTTCATCTAAGTATGTTTTCTTCTGACTTTGCATTTTGTTGGCCGGGATGATTGGGGACTTGATGGCTGTGATGGTTCAGGGGTTGGGAAACTTGGAGGTGGCTGTGATGGTTGTGTTGTTTCTGCTGGCTGGGGCTTTAAAGGGCATACATTCTTGTTGTGCCCCACCTTACGACAAAGACTACATTTTTTCTTATGGCCACCAACACGCATTTGAGTCTGATCTTTAGTTAGCTCCCATGCTTCCAACCTCCTTTTTTTCTTTGGCCTCCCAGGCATCTTCCTGATCAGTGGTGGTAGTACATCATTGAAATTTGTGGTTTCCCATAGTAGGTGGCCATTGAGTGGAAAAATGATGGACGCATAGACCTCTTCATAGGTGGATCTTGTGAACACATTGGGGACAAAAGTCTGTGGATCAACGTTGGAGAAGTTCATTGCTGCAATTGCATGACAGCATGGAATGACACTAATCATCCACTTTCTGCAGCTACACTCCTTTGTGTCCAGGTCCAGTGTGAACTTGTTCCCAACTGATGAAGTATGCCTAACCTCAAAAATCTTTCGTGCAGACCAGCTGAAAGAAATGAAGCACATCAACAATGTAGATAAATAACTTACATATAAAATAAATTGAGTTATATTACCTTGGCACCCAAAATCTTGACAGATTACATTCCTTCTCAAGTCTCTTCTTTATCTTTGGGCATATTGTGAACTCCATAGATGCCACCTTGGTTCTATTGGTGGCCCACCTTTTCATGAGATAAACTCTGATATCCTCCATCATGGTTATAATAGGTTTTCCTCTTGAATGAATAAGAACACTGTTGAAAGCTTCACTGATGTTGTTATCTAGTGTATCAGTCATTGCTTGACCTGTGAAGCGAGATCTTGACCAAAACCTATTGCACACTCAAATGGGTTACAATGCATCAGGGACAGTAAATTGTATGTAATGGCTAATGGGTTACCTCGGGGGAATGGCTATGAGGTATTTATATGCTTCAATATTGACTTCTTTAATTTTCAGCATCTCTCTCTCTCCCAAGCCTGTGGATATGTGCTTGTGGCAGCTGTCCACATAAGATTTTTTAAAATTTGACCACCAAACCTTTTCCTAAAGTTTGCATACAGGTGCCTCATACAGAATCTTTGTTCTACCCCAGGAAGAAGCTCTTGGATAGCTGGGACCAACCCCTGCACAAGTAATTTTAGTCATAAAACAAGATCCTTTAACAAAGCATTAAGTAAAATTGAATATAAGGTGTATATTTACCTTTTGCTGGTCTGACATCCACGTGCACCCCCCACATACTTCACTACCCCCGAGGTCTTGAATTAATAATTGCAAGAACCATGTCCAGCTGTCTTTGTTCTCCACTTCTACTACTGCATAGGCAAGTGACAGCATTTGATCGTTTGGGTCCCTACCAACAGCAGTGAGAAGCTCTCCCTTGTAATAACCTTTCAAAAAACATCCGTCTAAACATATTATGGGCCTACAACTTTTGAAGCTGTCTTTACAAGCTTTCAGACAAACATACATTCTTTGGAAGATTGAATCACCATTATGAGAGTCAACTTTAATCTGCACTGTTGAACCTGGGTTACACCTCAACAACTCATGTCCATAGTCGTATATCCTTTTATACTGTTCTTTGAAATCTCCTTCAAGCTGTCTTGTGGCAATTAACTTTGCCCTTCGTGCCTTGGATATTGACACATTTGTATTCCATTTCCTTAATGCTTTAGTACGAATATCATTCACCTTTAAATTAGGATTGTCAACTAAAGACCTATCTATTTCTTCACTCAACCATTGAGCATTCATTAGTTTGATGTTAAGTTGCCTACTACAACCGTGAGTATCAATTATCTTCCTTAATTGCCAAATTTTGCGTGATGGCAAGTACCCACAGTAAGCTACCCATGGGCACTTCCCTTGGCCACCCATGCAGCGCACCCTCACCCTACGCTTATCATTCTTCACAAATTTTAGATCCCTCCCAGCATGAATAGCATACCTTCTAATAGCATCCTTAAACTCTTCCTTCCCACTGAAAATGGTGCCCACTTCCCACTTGTAATCTGCCATGGACTTCTGTTTTGCATATTTTGAGAAACCACTCATACATACTCTATCCTCGCTGTCATCCTCCTCATTTGAACTGTTTTCAGGAGTTACAAGCATATCAGACTCCCAATCATCATCTGACAAACCCCTGCATTGTTGTTGGGTTTCTTCATCATTGTCTGAATCCACATATTCATCACCACTCAGATCATCCATTCCTGGTTCATCATCACTGTCCACGTCCACTTCCAATTCCTCTTCAGTATGAAGCTCCCCTCCATCCTCAATGTCTGCTTCCAATTCTTGTTCAGTATGAACCTCCCCTCCATCCTCAATGTCCACTTCATCTTCTTGTTCAGTAGGAACCTCCCCTCCCTCCTCAATGTCCACTTCCAATTCTTTTTCACTTTCAACCTCCCTTCCATCCTCAATGTGCACTTCCACTAATCCATCATTTTCAAGCTCAACTGTGTCCTCATTCTCAACCTCCACTGCAGCCTCAACATCTTCTGCATCCTCCTTGTTATCCTCCCACACATTTTCATTCTCAACATCCTCCTTGTCACCCTCAAGATGTGCTTCTCCTCCAACGTCACTACCCTCACCACTGTCTGCTGGACCTTCACACAGGTACAAAATCTCATTGTCATCATTTTCTACAATAGCTGGTTCGTCCACCCCATGCACAACATACAGGTTCACTTTCCCCAAATAATTAGCCACCTTCATCATGTTGATGGCTCCTTTATCATCATCAAGCTTATGTAAAACATGTTGGATATTGTAATATAATTCTTTTACTTCCATGTAACCCAGATCTTTAAGTGAACCTAATACTCCAAAATAACACCATTTATCGGGATCTACGTCCCAATAAACTATCTCCCCGCCCATATACTTAAAGGGGACTTCTTTGATCAAGGTCCCACCGTGATAGACCACAACCTGAAACATGTCATCACCCATCCCTACCCCAACCCTGCAAATGCAAACGGGGACCACTAATTTAAGTTAAACTAATATCTATGGGACCACTATCAACTATCAATAGAAGACAACTTTTCACCCCTACTTAATCCCCCTATAAAGCGACAACAGTGATAACATATACAACAAATACATATCATAAAATTATCAAACATAAACCCTGACCTGATTTGCGGTTTCCAATTTGAGCTTCAGATTTGTGGTATCCAATTCGCGCTTCAGATTTCAACACCCTTCCTCCACGATGATCAATCCCAAATTCCCAATTTCTCTAAAACTCCTGAAACCCTAACTTCTGATTTCCTAACCTCAGTAATATTATCAAATTTACCCTCTGACAGCCAGGTATGACCCTCTCTCAGCCACGTATGACCCTCTCTCAGCCACGTAGGTAACTTCAGTCCACCCTGTCAGCTGCTCCGTTAAAAACTCAACGCCGTTTGCAAAAAGGACTTGATTGCACACTTTTTACAAAAGGTGGGACCACATTGAACTTCTAAAAAAGAGTAGGACCACATTGAATATTGGCCCCCTTTCGAGGGACCAAAAGAGGTATTAAACCTTTATAATTTGTTACACCTTTATCATATCATCACTTTTTATATTGGTTTTGACATAAAAAATCTGTCTACTTTATTAAAGTTTTGTTGTCGTATCACTTTCTATATCTTAAGTCCAACTAATATAAAAAAAACTTCTCATATTTATGACATTACTACTGTGCAACTTTTTATACATGATGAATTTAAATAAGTAAAAATATCACTAAAAAAAGTCTATTTTGATATGCTAATTAAGTTTGATTAAGTGATATGATACTTTTATATTCATCCAATGTCATACGTGAATAATTAATTTATTGTTAGAAGTCTCTCTCAAAGCTAGCTTACCTGTGTAAATAAATTTGGTTACAAGACATGAATATTGATTACCTGTGTGAATAAATATGTGTAAGGTTCCTCTTAGAAACATGAGTATTGATTTTCATTGTTAATGGTATTTATAGAGATGGTTAACTCAACAATATATTAATTTGATTAAATAACACGACAACTGAATGACTTGTGTAACCATAAGAAACAGAGTTAATGTAGCCATGTATGTTAGGTTAATTATATAGTCACAACTAATTAAATGGTCTTTGAGTGTATGATGTAAGTTTCATTAGTTTCTCTACTATCATTAGTTCTAGAATCTTAAGAATTTATGATTCTCACAACATCAACATAATTTCATAAGCATGATAAGAAATTTTACTAACCTTGATCCATGCTAATTGGTTCTTGATTTCCTTGCTCTAGATCTTCAACTCCTAACTCAATCTATCCCTTGATGCAAACTTAATTCTCTCAATTCTTTCTTGATGGTGGTTTTAATGGGAGAGAGCTTCTTTCCTTATGTACATCAGGGACAGAACCCTTCATCCATTCTTATACAACTTCCATCAAGTTGTAATTGCCATTAAGTCCCTCAAATATATTAAATCACATTTTAACCCTTATTTATTTTCACATGAGTCACTTAATTGTTAGGTAATTCTAACATTCTCCCACTTGACTCTTGTGATATCATAACATTCTATGATTTAATAAATAATCATAATGCGCATTTGAGGACTTTACATAATTGGTTTTATCATTATTCATAATTAAAGATATAGAAATAATAAGAGTCATGGCGGTCGCACATCATTCAATCGATATGTCTCCTTCCGTGTACTACTGTATTATCTCTTTCTCTTTAATATGACGTTAGAAAACTTAAATACATAATGGGTTCAAACATAATGTCATTTTAATAACAATAATATAATTTGTTTCTTTTTCTTCATCATAATTTGTATACATAACCATACAGAAGAAAATATAAATACAAATTTCAGAAACTTATACATTAAAGAATTCAAGTGTCACATAAGCATTAATAACATTAACATTCAACTTTCAATGGTAGACATAATGCCCATATTCTTTATATGATCAACAAATAATTTGGGCGGTAACCCTTTTGTTAAAGGGTCAGAAATCATACAATTAGTGCTAATATGTTCAATTGACACTTTATGTTTCTGAATTTCTTCTTTAACGACAAAGTATTTCAATTCCATATGTTTAGCACCTTTGGAATACTTGTCGTTCTTAGAAAAGAAGACTGTTGCGGAATTGTCACAATAAATTTTCAGCGGCTTGGCAATACTGTCAACTATTCCAAGTCCTGAAATAAAGTTCCGCAACCAATTAGCCTGAATAGTGGCCTCAAAGCATGCCACAAATTCAGCTTCCATAGTAGATGTAGCAATGACGGACTGCTTCGCACTTTTCCATGAGATTGCTCCTCCGGCTAAAAGATACAGATAACCATATGTAGATTTTCTTGTATCTATACAGTCAGCAAAGTCTGAATCTGTATATCCAATCACTTCAAGATGATTAGATCTTTTGTAAGTAAGCATGTCATTCTTTGTTCCTTGTAGGTATCTTAAAACTTTCTTTGCAGCTTTCCAATGATCCATTCCTGGATTACTCTGATATCTACCAAGCATACCAACTACAAAACCAATATCTGGTCTTGTACATGTTTGAGCATACATCAAACACCCAACTACAGATGCATAAGGGATATTTTCCATCTCTTTCCGTTCCAAATCATTCTTTGGACATTGCATGAGACTAAACTTGTCTCCTTTATGTATTGGAACGGGAGATGCTGAACATTTATCCATCTTAAATCTCTCTAAAACTTTATTGATATATGCTTTCTGAGACAAACCTAACAATCTTTGTGATCTATCACGGAATATTTCTATTCCTATCACATAATATGCCTCATTCATATCTTTCATTTCAAAGTTGTTAGAGAGAAATTTCTTAGTCTCACTTAACAGACCAAGGTCATTAGTTCCAAGCAAGATATCATCAACATATAGAATCAAAAATATAAACTTGCTCCCACTGACCTTTAGATATATACACCGATCAACAGTGTTTTCCTTAAATCCAAAGGATATAATAGTATCATTGAACTTGAGATACCATTGTCGGGAAGCTTGTTTAAGTCCATATATTGATTTCTTTAGTTTATACACCATGTGTTCCTTTCCTTTTTCAGTGAACCCCATCGGTTGATCCATATAGACATCCTCTTCTAAATCCCCATTCAGAAAAGCAGTTTTGACATCCATTTGATGCAACTCAAGATCATAATGAGCTACTAATGCCATGATAATTCGGAAAGAATCTTTCTTAGAAACAGGTGAAAATGTTTCCTTATAGTCAATGCCATCTTTCTGAGTAAAACCTTTGGCAACAAGTCGGGCGTTGTAGCGTTCGATATTACCATGAGAGTCATGCTTAGTCTTAAAGACCCATTTACACCCAACTCTCTTGCATCCTTCTGGTAATTCCACAAGATCCCATACATCATTTTGTACCATCGATTTAAGCTCATCTTTCATAGCATTTAACCACTTATCAGAATTATCACCATTAATGGCTTCTGAAAATGAAACTGGATCGTTATCAATACTCAAGTCATTTTCTGACTCTTGTAAATAAACCACATAATCATTCGAAATAGCAGACTTTCTTTCTCTTTGAGACCTTCTTAATACTATTTCTTGCGATTGTTCTACTACTGGTTCATTGTTAATCATGGGAGTAATAATGTGTTGTTCTTCTTGATTGTTGTGTGTTTCTACAACATGAGGAACAACAACTCTTGAAGAAGAGGTACCAATTACAGGAACTTGTACTTTAATTTCTGTAATTTCAACCTTTCGTGAATCTACACTCCCACTAGTTTCACCATTTTCAATGAACCGAGCATTTCCAGTTTCAACAATTCTTGTACTATGGTTAGGACAGTAAAATATATACCCTTTTGCTTTTTCTGGATAACCAATGAAATATCCATTGATTGTTCTTGCATCCAGTTTCTTTTCTTGCGGATTATAAATTCTTATTTCTGCTTGACAACCCCAAACATGCATGTGTCTCAAACTGGGTTTCCTATTTGTCCATAACTCAAAAGGAGTCTTTTGAACAGCTTTACTGGGAACCCTGTTTAACAAATACATTGCAGTTTTTAAGGAATACATCCACAATGATACAGGTAAACATGAATTACTTAACATACTCCTAACCATATCCATTAAGGTTCGATTACGCCTTTCTGATACACCATTTTGTTGTGGTGTGCCTGGCATTGTGTATTGAGCACAAATACCACGTTTCTCAAGAAATTTAGCAAATGGACCAGGATGTTGCCCACTTTCATCATATCTTCCATAATACTCACCACCTCTATCAGACCTGACAATTTTCACCTTTCTGTCTAATTGTCTTTCTACTTCATTTACGTAAACTTCCAAGACATTCACTGCTTGAGATTTCTCATGCAGTAGATAGACATATCCATAACGCGAAAAATCATCAATGAAGGTGATGAAGTATTTCTCTTTATTGAAGGTATTCACATCAAACGGACCACATATATCAGTGTGTATAATTTCAAGAAGTTGTGTACTTCTTGTGGCTCCTTTCTTTGTGTGTTTTGTTTGTTTGCCTTTAATACAATCCACACATATATTCAGATCAGTAAAATCTAAATCTGGAAGGATTTCATTCTTTACTAATCTTTGCATCCTTTCTTTGGAAATATGTCCCAAACGTTTATGCCACAAATAAGCAGATCGTTCATCCACTAAACTGCGTTTAGTGCTAACATTGTGATGCAAGGTCATAAGAGTTTCAACATATAAATTATCCAAATTCAATTTATATAAACCATCATAAAGTGCACCAGATCCAATCATACAGGCACGCTTAAACAAACTGAAACAACCATTCCCAAATTTAAAAGAGTATCCAGCAATATCAAGCTTAGACAAAGAAATTAAATTTCTAGTGATACTAGGTACATAAAAAGTATCCATCAGGTCTAAGTGATATCCAGTGTCAAGAATTAATCGATAAGTCCCGACGGCTTCCACTGAAACTTTCACTCTATTTCCCATGAAGACAAACTTTTCAGTTGGGTTTATGGTTCGGATTGTAAGGAATCCCTGCATCACATTAGAAACATGAGTCGTACATCCAGAATCAATCCACCAAGTATTATGGGGAACTTCAGTTAAGTTTGATTCAAAACATACGTAAGCATTACGCTCACCTTTCTTTTCGAACCAAGCTTTACGCTTTAAGCAATCTTTCTGAAAATGTCCAGACTTCTTGCAGAAATGACATTTATCATTTTTCTTCTGGATTTTGGTTGAGGACTCGTCAATCTTTAATGGTCCTTTACCCTTTACATGTTTCTTAAATTTCTTTCCAACTCCTTGATTCTTTAGATAATGAACAGAGTGGCTTCTTAAGTTCTTAAGTCTGGTCTCTTCTTGAACTAACATACTGTGCAATTCATGCACATTCCATTTGTCTTTTAAGGTGTTATAGTTCATCTGAAATGGACCATACTCAGATGGTAGCGAGTTCAAAATGAACTGCACGAGAAACGTTTCATCCACTTTCATTCCCAAAGACTTAAGTCTTGCTGCAATATTTGTCATCTCGATCACATGTTCATGCATAGTACGTGAACCGTCAAACTTCATGGTGGTCAACGTACTCATCAATGTCCCAGCAAGGGACTTATCAGCAGTTTGGGAGCGCTCTTCCACAAATTTCATAAATTCTTTTGCATTTTCAGTTTTCGGAATAGCAGATTTGATGTTACTTGCAATGCTCATTCTCATAAACATTAGACTAAGTCTGTTTGATCTTTCCCAAGCTTTGTAATGAGCTTTCTCTTCAGTGCTACTAATATCAGTGGTAGCAATCGGTTTCTCGACTTGAAGAGCCAAGTCAAGATCCAATACACCTAAGTGAAATTGGACTTGTTCGCTCCAATCAGGGAAATTCAATCCATTAAAGACCGGAACAGCGAGCGAGTGTAAAGATACCGGAACGGGGACTGTAATTAATACATGCTAATCATTAATGCTTTGAGTCATAAATACAGATTCAGACTTTAATCATCATTCTATGCATATTAGTGTTCTCCTTTGGGAGATCCATTAATACACAAACATAAGCATAATGATGCTAATAATTGTAAATCTTTACTGATAATTAAAATATGCATCAACTAGAATCATCTACTACCTTTGGGTATATAAATAAATCTAGCAAGCATACAAAATTATCTACAATTATACTCATTAATTATAAGAGCAAATAATCATCTTTGGATGATACAAAATATCTTATAATAATGAATTTTCAATTAACCCATAAATTAATTATTCATAATTTAGCATCCATACAATGAGTAATTGAAATAAAATCATTAATAATTTGAAATTAAATTAACTTTAAAATTTTGGTCACTTTGGTGACTAACAAAATTTACCATAATTAATTTCAAATAATAATAATAATAATAACCTTAATTTGTTATTCACCATACATAACATCCTTGTTAAATTTAATTTAACAATATACATTTATTCACATAAAATTTATTATGTGTCATAATTAAAATTGAAAAAACCTAATTCCAATTTAAGTGTGTAGAACTTTTCGTAATGGAGAACATACATAAACTTTAATTCTCCTTCATTTGCACAAATGATTTATTATATAGTATGCTACATGTTGGAAACTTTCATCTTGCAAAGTTTGCATTATTTTCCATATAAAACAAGGAAAGTAGCCTTTCATGTGCGTGTGTGGCAGACCAAGTTTTGTCCAATAATTCAATCCACCTTCAACACACCATACGGCAAACAAAGTTTGTCCAACTTTAATTATTTAAATAATAGCATTTTGGCATGATTCAACTTTGCACTTCCAGTAAGCTTTCACACCTTCAAACTCACGTTACTATTCATCATTCCAAAAACACTATTCATCATCTTCTTCCTCTAACAACACTATTCATCTAAACCAAGTTTCATGGCATTTGGAAGACAGCGGCGAAAGACTTCTTAATTTCAATCAGGTTTGTTTATTTCAATTAGTTTAAGATGTAAAATTCCTATAGTTCATCATTTCTTAGGAAAAACCCATGAATCAAATTTCTTCATTCTAGGAGAATCATAAATCTAGTAACCTAGTGCTCTGATACCACATGTAAGTTTCATTAGTTTCTCTACTATCATTAGTTCTAGAATCTTAAGAATTTATGATTCTCACAACATCAACATAATTTCATAAGCATGATAAGAAATTTTACTAACCTTGATCCATGCTAATTGGTTCTTGATTTCCTTGCTCTAGATCTTCAACTCCTTACTCAATCTATCCCTTGATGCAAACTTAATTCTCTCAATTCTTTCTTGATGGTGGTTTTAATGGGAGAGAGCTTCTTTGCTTATGTACATCAGGGACAGAACCCTTCATCCATTCTTATACAACTTCCATCAAGTTGTAATTGCCATTAAGTCCCTCAAATATATTAAATCACATTTTAACCCTTATTTATTTTCACATGAGTCACTTAATTGTTAGGTAATTCTAACATATGAAACCAAATTAATTAGGTTAACTATATTCACAACTAATTAAATGATATTTGAGTATGTGAAGTGAATTGGGTCAAAAGGACATATGATATAATCGTTTTGAATGGATAGATTCATAGTGTTGCAATATAAACCAAGAAAGATTATCTGAACTGCATAGCGACTATATCAACCTTTCTTCTTAAATAAATTTTGGACAAATGTGATCTTAAATAACTGACCAATGCTAACTGTAATAAATATGTAATTAGATCAATATAAAATGGAAACTAATAAAGTCATTCCATCTAAAGTAATTACTTAAAGCTTTAAAATAATATATTGTAAAATAAAATATTATTAAAAAGTGAAATTAATTATATTCAAATATGAAATATAGTAATCTGCATAATAAATAATATAAAAAAAGAAATGAAAGAGAAAACAATGTTACTTCGTAATAAACACTATAAAAGGAAAAAATAAATCATTTCATAAGAAAATAACAAGTAAAGAAAAAATACTAGTAATTATGTCGTGAAATTTTAAATAAAAATAACGAATCTAATATCATGCACATTATATAGTTACACTGAAAACATGGAGAACAAAAACCCCAAACCACCAAATATATTGATTTTATTTTTTTGTTGAGATATAAATTTCCTTCCATGATTATTGTGTGGGAAATATTTGCGTAGAAAAAACGTAACATAGATGCGGTGTGATATTACAAAAACACATGTCTAAAGAATGAGACAAACGAAGAAGAAAGTTAGGTGCATGAACAATAAAAGACAAAAAACGAGGAATCCTGCTTCTGCCTGGGACCACTACCATCGCAATTGGACTGAAATTGAGTTTGATTATTCTTGTTGTTTGTGTTGAGAGTGTTACTCTCTTCACCTCTCATTTTTCTCTCTGCATTCCTACGTACTAAAAATATTTTTTTTCTAAAATATTTCAAACTTTATTGAAGATTTCAAAAACTTTTTTTAACAAATTTTAAAATATATTAAAAAAAATTTTCAAACGAATTTCGAAATCTATTAATTTTTTTTAGTAAATTTTAAAATCCGTTAAATTTTTTTTTCAGAGAAGAAGGATCGAAAAATCTTTAAACAAATTTTAAAATACGATTGAAAGAATTTTTGTTGAAATCTGTTGAAGAAAAGAAGAAGAATGTAAGGGTTTTTTTGAAATAGAGTGATAGTTTTACAAATTTTAAAAAATGTGCGGGTGTAGAGAGAGACGTGGAATGATGTAAGGAGTAGCACTTTTGTGTTGAAACGGTTAATACTTGATGACATTATTTGTAATTAAAGAGAATTTAACATATATTTCATGGTTAAAGTTATGTTAGAAATTTGTTTAATATTATGAAAGAAGAGAGATTGATATCCTCTACCTATGTCATAAGTGAAATTTGTTTAACATTAGGAAAGAAGAGAGATTGACATGAAAAAAAAAATACACCATTCGAGTTTGAGATCCACTATTAGGATTTTACACCTTTTCGATTTGGGGACCTAAGGTTTTATGGGTTCATCAGAGCTTTCACATAAAGAATAGTGTTGACACAAATAGACCATGACGATGATTATCTATTTATAAATCTTTTAGCATTTATAATGTCAGTGTTGTTAAAATGGTTTATCTGACTCGATTTATCAAGTTATTTAATGAGAGCTAATTTAACATGATTTACTTATTAACGAGTCGAAAAAAATTGAATCCGACTTGACTCACCATGAACCGATGTACTAAACGGATTAGTTCACTGACTCACTTAATTACAAGTTTATTTTTCAATTCTAAGAAAAATAACAAATTTTTCTATTTCATATTTAAATAAATTTCAGTCCATAATGGTGTTAAAATTTAGAGAAAATTCAAAATAAAAATATATAATATAATCCAAATACAATTCAAAATAATCTTAAATTTCAAATATAATCTAAAAACAAACATAAAAAGTAAAATTAAGTAGTTGGTGAACCAACTTAACCTACTATGGGTCTAACAGAGTGAGCTAGATTCTTAATGGATTGAACTCAATTGACTTATATAAAAATTTTAATTTTCTTTTTAACCCTAGTCCAAACTATTGAATTAATTCACGAATTTCAACTTATTTTAATAATATTATATGATATTCTTGAAGTAAGAAGATACTACATGTTTAAGAGAATAAAACACAAAGCTTAGGTTGTGTGGGAGATGAAGTAAAGGGAAAAGAGACAAATGGAAGTTCAACCATGTATTTGTAGGGAGATGAGGTAATGAGAGAACACTCAAATTCAATGGAAAGAAAGAGAGGCAAGCTCAATCAGAATAAATATCGAAACCAGAAGACCTTGCAACTAACACGAAAGCGGGAAATTAAAGATTTTTTTTCATTAATTAGGTTTAGTGAAAATATTTTAATTTGGTATGTAAGATATCTAAGTAAGTGTTTTTTGCCTCAAAATGTCAAACTTACCAACAAATTTAATTCATAGGTAATTAATTTTGACTTACATATTGAAAAATCCGTACTTCCTACTACTATAATTTTGTCAGTAAATTTTAATATGTACTTGTAATGCCTTAACATACTGTCATGAGTTTGAGAATGAAGTAACCATAAGAGCTTATGATTTTTCTCAAATATTAAGATATAATAGAATAATTTTATGGCTAAGAATAAGATATAATATGAATAATCCTAACAAATTACATTAACAAATTTATATAATTTTTATCCAAAATATCAATAGAATTTCGAAAAACATCAGTGCACCTTTGAAACATGTAAGATATAACCATACCAAAAATGTCTACTATTATCGTATAAACACATAATACACACAATAGTTTGTTAAATAAAATACTGTAATATAAAAAATAATTAAAACTTTGTAAAACAGATATGTTGTAACTACCAATTTTAAATATTTCAAAAATAATATTTAAAAATAAAATATTTTAATCTAGTTTATAATTAATTTTCTAAATACAATTTAAAAGTTATTATTTAATTTTTATTAAAATTATTTATTATAATATATATATATATATATATATATTTATATATATATAGAATCATTTAAAATATGATATTTATAAAATTAAATTAAAATTAATAATAATATAAAAATTAATTATAAAAATATTTTATTAATAATATATAAAATAAAACATGAATATTTTTTAATCTAATAAATCAATATAAACAATATAGACAAAACAAAGGTGCGTACCAACGTGTAAGTATTGTTTTGAAGAAACACCGACATTTTACACTTCTGAGGTGTATAATAGGATAAGCAGCTATCACGTAACTCCTTAAATGCGTTCCTCTTTCACCCTTTCACCAACACTCTCACCTTCCATGGCTGCTTCTCTCCTTCTCTCCCTCATCCTTCTCTTATCAGTCCTTTCGTCAAACAGTTGCTGGGCGTTGGAACACCGAATTTCCTATGCCAACTTCACCATCGTCAATGTCTTCCCTCACGACCCACAAGCCTTCACCCAGGTCATCCAATTTCTATTTTCTCTTTTCTTCTTTGCCTTTTTCAAACTGTCTCTCGGTACGCCCAGAGACAAAACCCAAAATGTACTTTACTTGATATGTATAAACACAAAAATTTTAGAGTATAAAATATAACCCAAAATTTGAAGAAAGAAATCAAAATATAATTCATTATGCCTTTAAAAGAAACTATGTTATAACGAGGAATGAATATAAAAACTTAAGCAATTATGTTGGTTAATTTTTTTATTAATATTTATGTCTTTATTTACTATAATAATTAAAAAATAAAATATATGTTTTTAGTATTTATTACAAATTTCTCATCGAATTCTGTTAATTGTTTTAAAATTTAAATCATTTCTCTTTTTACTTTCTTTTTCTTCTGTTCGATTCAATGTCTCATCTCTAAATTGGTGATGACTTTGTAACTTTTTTTTAATATTAATAAAATGGTCTGTGTTAAAAAAAATATAAAGGTTTGCTTTTCTTACATAGATGAATATTTTCATCGACCTTTTAACTTTTTTTTAAGAAAAACATTGTACAAATTTATTAATATTTCCTCTCTAAACCAATTTTTAAAAACTATTCTATTTTCTTTTTAAAAAAAACAACAACACAAAGAGAGTGAGAAAACGAGTAAAGAGTTCAGAAAAAGACAAAATTATTATTTATTTAGTAGAGAGAGTTCCACTTAGAAAAGTTTGTCTCTTGAATTAGACGAAATAAACATTCTATTTTGCGATTTTATATTTTATTAACCAGGTTATGTGATGATAATTATATTTGTTTTACAAGTTTAAAAAATATGATTGTTTTGTAATTAATATAAACAAATAAATAGTTAATGTGAAATGACAAAAGATATTTATTATTTTCACTTAAAACGTATTATATAATAAGTGAATAATGATGATCTCCTTATTAAATATTATAAACTCTTATATTTTAATTTTTCAACATTTTAAAACAAATAAGTAACATAATAATCTCATCACCCAAATATAAAAAAGTAAATAAAGAACTAAGACTCAGTTGAAAAACAAAAAAGAGCATAGATACTCAATCAAATAAAAAATTAGTAGAGTTTAAAATTTAATTAAACCTTAAAAATATATTTATTTACTTTTCAAATTAAAAAACCTTATTCTTTTTATTTTTTATTTTCCTTAAACCAAAGAACCTAATGAGAATAATTTGTGTTGACAAATTGAAAGTTTCCATATGTTTAATATTTTTAAGCTAAAATTTTATTTAATATTGTCCAATATTTTTTTTTTCAAAACTAGTTTTAGTAACTTAACGTAAAAATAGAAAGAAAGAGGAGAAAAGTCTTAAAAAGAGAAAAAAAGAAGTTTTGTTGACAATCTCTCATAGATAAAACTAATTGACACCCTTTCAAGTAATTGTGTGAATATTTGGCCTTATGTTGAAGAGAGAGTTTATGTTATTAATAATTATGAAATACCAAAATGTTGATTTGGACATTATTTGATTGTTGGTTTTGTTTGTTGTTATTGATTTCAGGGCCTTCTTTATTATGGAAATGATACCTTATTTGAGTCAACTGGCCTTTATGGGCAGGTAAACATTCTTTAATTCATTCTTATATTATCACCATTTAATTATTTTTAGTTTATATTAGTTTAATCCTTTTTAATATTCATAATAAAGATTTTAAAATTTTTAAAATAGTATTTTAAAAATGATAAAATAAAATGTTTTTAAGTATAAACATCAAAGGAGGGTTTTTGAACCACTAGATTATTTCTTTAGCAAATTATATATCTCCATTTTAATTCTTTTTATTTCAAAAAGTGATTTCAGTCCATATCAATTACTCTTGGATTGAATTTTTCCTTCCGAAAGAATGTATTTAAAAAATATTTATGTTGGAAGATGTGAAATTCTAACTAGTAGATTAAGAGATTATCTATTGACTTCTGTAATGAAAATGACTTCATAAATTAAACGAAATAAGAAATTAGATAAAAGATTTCAAATGAGAATTTAAAAGGATAAATCCGTAGATCAAGGATTTAATTACAGTTCGATTATTAAGCTTAAAGCATCGTCTTGGTCAGTTTAATGATAAACCCTAATTTTCAGTTAAATAATTTTAATAAAACAAAACAAGTTTTTAAATACATTAAATAAGCTAAAAGTAAGTCCAAAGTCACGTTCTAATTAAAATTTAAAATGTTAATTATTTTAAAAGTAAAAAATATTCTTTTGAAAGATAAATAATTAAAATATTAAATATGATAAAAGAGAAAACAATTATTTTTTTTTTCATTCTAATTAATACTTGTTTTAAAATTGCATTTAACCTTTCAATAATTCGTTGTTTCAGTCATCTGTTCGTAAAGTTGCTCTTCTTACCGGAAAGGTACAAATATATATATACTCATTTCTTAAGCTCTTACTATACACTTGTTCCAATTATTATTTGATTTGGATTTCAAATTACTACATTTTATTAAGATATGCAGTTCAGTGAGAAGTATAAATTTTGTAATGATTATTTGTGACAAGCAGGTTCAAAATATTCATAAGATGGATGATTCCTTATTTGGGGAAGGTTTAACTCTCTTCACTAAGAGGTATTAAAAGATAATCACGTTGCATTTTAGTTTCTATTTAGGTCGATCGGTAAGAAAAAATAGTAAGATAATATATAAGTTAAAGACACATATAAATTTGTTGTATTAAAATTTTAGATTGAAATTAATATTTTAGTTTTTTATATTTGCTCTTTCATTATTTATTGGTGTCAAATATCTTCTTCCTTCTAAAATCCTAAGGCTTAAAAACGAAAAATAAGTTATTTTCCACTCTAAAATTCGATATTTGGATGCATTCTAAATATCCACTGCACTTTATGTAGGTTGTATCAACTGACTTGGTTGCGGAAAGATGGTTTCATATATGACCCTAAAAATTCAAACCAAGTTTGTCGCTTTAACTTTCATCTCTTTTCATTGCTTTAATTTTTGAATACTTTATCTATAAACGAGAGAAGCACAATCAGATATTTTCTGGTTTACCAATCTTAAATATTATAAATTGTGGGATTATAAGTAATTTTACTTAATTACTCGAAAAAATAAATTTGGTTTTTCACCTAATGACGCTGATAAATGTATGTATTCTAAATTTGAAAATGGTGATTGTGTCATTATATGTTTGTATGTGGATGACATGTTAATTTTTGGTACATGCAATGAGATTGTTGCTAGAACTAAACTATTTCTAAGATCGAACTTTGAAATGAAAGATATGGGTGAAACCAATGTGATTTTTAAAACTAAGTTTGTCGCTTTAACTTTCATCTCTTTTACTTTTCTCTTTTTCATTGCTTAGGAATATTTTTAAACATCCATGCTAAAAGTTAAAGATAAAAAATTGTATAGATTGGAAGATTTAATCATGATATGAATGATGGTTGGGGTCTGGCAACCGATGGAAAAGTGTTTTTTGGAACTGATGGCAGTTCAACGTTGTATCAACTTCATCCTCGAACATTTAAAGGTTTGTCTATCTGAATGAAGTTCCATTCTTTTTGTGTTCATAACTTGTGTTGTATTTGATGGAATTAACATTGGCATATTTGTTGCAGCTCTATCAAAACATGTTATCTACTATAAGGGTCATCAAGTATACAATCTCAATGAATTGGAATACATAAATGGTGAAGTTTGGGCTAATGTTTTACCCGTATGTCTTTCTCTGTTTCATTATTATTTTAAGTTGGTTTTGTTTGTGATTTTTTATTAGTGCATATAGTCAAATTTGTATTTTTTTTCAATCAATAAATTTGTATTCTTTTTAGTGCATAGTGAAAGAGTTTTGTTTGTGATTGACATTTTCTTTGTGTAGACTGATTGCATAGTGAGAATATCTCCAAATGATGGCAGAATTCTTGGATGGATTCTCCTCCAAAATTTAAAGTAATGTTCTCTTTTTCAGCGCCATTTAAACATAAAATAAGTATTTTAGGAATTAATAGTTTAACAAAATTACTTATTGAAGTATATAAAAACAGAAAATTTCTTTATTCGTTAGTTGCTTAAAGTTACATTTGGTCTATACGCAGGAAGGAACTTGTAGATGCTGGAGAGATCAATGTAAGGAGTTGATTCTTTTGATATTAAGATTATATTTATTGTATATATGTTGCACTTTCGTAATGTTATTATGATATAAAAATATGTTATATGAAAACAAACAAAATGTTACTCTAATTTCTTTTTCGAAATAAAAAATAATCATTAAAGTTGATATTGTTGCACTTATATTCATATCTTTCATCTTTAAGGAGAATGACATTTTGAATGGGATAGCTTGGGATGGTAAGGAGAAGCGTATATTTGGTAAGTTCTTTTCTTCTAATTATTAAATTATCGATTTGAAATTTGTTATTCAATTAATGTTTTTACTTTTTCTCGTATTGAATTTGAACCACAAATAAGTTTAACATGTGTTTTGTTACAGTAACTGGAAAATTATGGCCAAAGCTGTATGAAATCAAGGTCAGTCCTATAACGACACCCATTGATGAAGGAACTATTGAGGAACTTTGCTTGCCTGAGCCTTATTATCCACCACAAGGAGCTCAAACTCATTAACAAAATATGTGCTTAAGCAAAATCAAAAGGAAGACCTTAACTTGGTTGAGGACTTTAAAATTGGCTTTGGAATAAATGTAAGATAGAAGATATTTTGACATTTAATAAATAAATTTGTAAGTTTATCTTTTATTTCTTATTAGATTAAATATGTTTTTTATTTTCAAAATATATATTTATTTTATCTGTGCATGAAAAAAGTAATGTAAAATATAATTCCAATAAAATTGTAGGTTGAGAGTTTATTATGTAACAAACCAAGTTTTACAGCAAAGTATAACATACTCTTCATGTGATATTTCTTGGAGATGATGTTTTTGTTGTACACGTAGATAAAATATTGCAAAATACTTTTCCTTTTTGCATATACAAACGTTATGTTTTTTTAATATTGTGATATTGCACCGTAAGCCATGGGAAGTTTGGCTTGAATGGCTTGCGCGAAACCATGATCCGAGGTGTATCCCGCAAGTCATGACACAACTTTTAAACACAACCAAAGCTTTCTTTTCTCCTTCAAAAGAAACTTTATTCTACGAGCCTTTTCCTTAATTTTTCTTTCTTTCTTTTCTTATCTTCTTTTATTCTGGGTTTATTCTTTTTCTCTATTTAAAGTTTTTTGTTAGTTCTAAGATTATCAGAAATTCTGAAAAATTCTTGTTGTATCTTGGGAGCTTGCGTAATACACCGCGAATAAGTCTTTAAGGACAGTTATCTACACGCTTCAGGAAGTCTTTGTTCGTGATCTTTATTCGTTTTGTCAGCTTATACAACAATCTTAAGGACTTATGGCTGACATCAACAACATGTCTTCGGAGATCCAAACCATTGTTTCTGGAACTCAAACGGTCCTTCGTGAAATCACTTCCGGGGCGTGTTAAAAGTCGAGGTCTTCTCTAGAAGAACTTTCGGAGGCTGGCAAGGTGCTTGCAGCAACGATGGTTTCTGATTGCATTTGTATGGACCGCAAATGAGGATGAAGAAGAGGAAGACAAGACGACAAATTGGAGTTCGTTGGAGTTAGGATAATGAATCCTAATTTTACTGTGTCGTGCCTTTGTAATGTTTGACGAAAGGTGGAGAAGATTTCTCTCTAGAGAAAGAAAAAGAAATAAGAAGATGAGGATGGGTACTTGAGTAATTTTTGAATACTTTATCTATAAATGAGAGAAGCACAACATGTATTTTCTGGTTTACCAATCTTAAATATTAAAAATTGTGGGAGTATAGGTAATTTTACTTAATTACTCGAAAAAATAAATTTGATTTTTCACCTAATGATGCTGATAAATGTATGTATTCTAAATTTGAAAATGGTGATTGTGTCATTATATGTTTGTATGTGGATGACATGTTAATTTTTGGTACATGCAATGAGATTGTTGCTAGAACTAAACTATTTCTAAGATCGAACTTTGAAATGAAAGATATGGGTGAAACCAATGTGATTTTAGGTATTAGAATTATAAGGAAAGGAGATAAAATATTACAATCCCAAGAACAATACATTGAGAAACTTCTTAAAAAGTTTGAGTATTTTGATTTCAAACCCGTGAGTACCCCTTATGATGCTAACTTTAAATTAATGAAAAATAGAGGAGAATCATTATCTCAGCCTCAGTATGTCCAAATAATTGGGAGCTTACTACACTTGATGAGCTTTTCTATACCTGATATTGCTTATACAGTAGGTAGACGGAGTAGGTACACTTAATGTCAAAATCAAGAACATTGGGATGTACTTTCCAGGCTTATGAGATACTTAAGAGGTTTAATGAATTATGCCATTGAATACAATGCATTTCCCGCTGTACTAGAAGGATATAGTGATGCTAACTGAATCTCTGATTTAGATGAGACAAAATTCACTAATGGTTATATATTTACACTAGGGGGTGGTGCGATTACATGAAGATCAACTAGACAAACTATTATTGCAAGATCAACAATGGAATCTAAGTTTGTCGCCCTTGAGATGGATGATAGTGAGGCTGAGTGGTTGAAAAACTTAGCAAACATTCCACCAGGAATGAAACCAACCTCATTAGTGTAAAATACATTGTGATTACCAATCAACAATAGCTATAGGTAAAACCAAGAATTACAATGGAAAGAATAAACATATACAATTAAGACATAACTTGGTGAAGTAGCTGCTAAAGAGTTGAACTATTTCCATTGACTATGTGAAGTCAAAGCGGAATCTAGCAGATCCTCTGTCAAAACCCTTGGGAAGAAATATAATTTTAGAAACATTGAGGGAAATGAGATTTTTAAACCACTAGCAAACAAACAAGTGATGGTAACCCAACCTTTGTGATTAGAGATCCCATGAATAAGGTTCATATGGGTAAAAACAAGTCACTTGTTAATTCTGATAGCACTAATTTGATTTTAAATCAAATATGTCCATTCCTATGGTGTGTATGAAAGTGTTAGAGACTACATTATTGAGACATTAAACTTTGTAATTAAACAAAACTTTTAATGATCTTCATATCCCTTATGAGTGGTGTATGATTTGTAGCATACACTATGAAATCATGTATATGAGTGTCAAGTGGGGCCGCTTGCATGAGATCTTGGCATGATTTCTAGAGCACTCATGAATACCGGACACGCGCATGGCCTAGTAAGCGCATCACAACGATAACAACAAGGATTGTGGAGGTGTACTGTGATTGATAAACTTCTAAAACACTCAAGTGTCTTTGGTTCATACAGCTTGCTATACCAACTACACTGTGTGTTGAGTTTCTTGATTTAAGACTGATTCATATAGCTTGTTATACCAATTCTGATGCATTACATCTTGTAAAACCTAGAATAATTTTTTTTTCTGTTTCGTTTTATATATTTTGCAATATGTTGGGATTGTTGTACACCTAGAATAAAGTATTGCAAAATACTTTTCCTTTTTGCATATGAACGTTATTTTTTTAACTTTGCAATATTGCACCACAAGCCTCGGGAAGTTTGGCTTGAATGGGTTGCGTGAAACTGTGATGCGAGGTGTATCCCGCAAGTCATGGCACTAGCGGGTCATTCCCTTTTTGTTTTTATCTCTATAAATAGAGCATTCAATTAGCTTTTAAACACACAACCAAAGCTTTCTTTTCTCCTCCAAAAGAAACTTTATCCTACAAGCCTTTTCCTTAATTTTTCTTTCTTTTCTTATCTCCTTATGGGTTTATTCTTTTACTCTCTTTAGAGTTTCTTGTTACACTACAGGAAATGTGCTGATTACCGAAGGCATATTATCGACGGCCTTTCAGTCCTTCGGTAAGGATCATTTACCGAAGGCTTTCCCGACGGCTCTCATTAAGTTATTTATCGAGGGTCAAACATAACATACCGAGGGTCTTTGGCCTTCGGTAATGTCCACGATAATTTAAGTTCTCGAATTTGGTATTCGTTCCCATATACTCAGAATTTCCCCAATTTCCCTCCCCTTTCCTCGTCTCCAGCTCCCCTCTCCTTTCCTTCCCCATTGTGCTCGTGCCGTGAATTAACGGTTGCTCTAGTCTCCGTTGCTTGGTTGGTTCATTGACGGTGGTTTGGGGGTTGGGTGCTAGGTTCGGTGACGCTGCCTTGTGGGTTGTGGTGGTTGGCCGTTTGTGGCGATTTGGGGGTTCTGTAGCAGTGCTGTGGCGGTGTGGTGACAGTGCTGTGACAGTGTGACGACGGTGCTGTAGTGGCGTGACGACGGTGCTGTGGCGGCGTGACCAGGGCTTCCACTATCGCAAGGCGAGGCCAATGTAGGGGTCTGTGACGAGGTAAGAGGTGTGCTCTGAACTTGTGAATGAACTGTGTGAATGAACTGTGTGCAAATGTATAATGAAAACCCCTAATTCACTTCCATTCCAAATGAAAGACGTGTGCTCTGCATCAAATCAGAACATCTGAACCAAGCAGGGAAAATGAAACTTAGGTTTAGTTCAACAAAATGTGTTTTTTTTCCCTTAATCTTTTTTGTTTTCATTGATAAATAGAAATGGGTAACTTCATTTTCTCTGTGATTCAAAACTAAGTATATTTTCTTGTAATATATATGAGATAGAATTTAACACATGTAATGTAGTTTCTTAGGGGATAAGGAAGTTGTGTTCTGGTTTGGTAGATGATGTCAATGTAAGGTTGATCCAAAATTGCAGTGCTGAATTATTCTCTCCTAAAAACGAAAGAATGAGTGTAGATTGATTGACGATGCTGTGAAGATTGCATTTTTAACTTTAAGTTTGTTCTGGGAATCTGCCATAATTTTTTACTTTTTTTTTTCTTATTTAATTTATTCGTGCTGTTGGGATGGAGATGTGCCTAATCTCTCAGGTCCTGGAAATGAATGGTTAATCCCTTTCCACATGGTAGGCTTACTGGATCTGGCCTGAACCTTTTCTTCCTTAAAGACTACAGTTTTTCCCATTAGTGTCCATCTTATTTATTGGTATCATTTCAATTTTAATTTCTTGTTTTGTTTCTATATGGTTATATATTGCTTCTGCTTGTGTGCTTGTTGTAGATTGCTTAAAAACCTCTTTTGCTGCATATACTGATCATGCTTATTAAAACTCTCTTTCATTCATAACAGGTTGAATGCAAAGAACTTTTTTTACAGAGATTTGCCAGAACTGGATGATTCTATTGCTGATAAGCTTCTCCCTGGATGCAGCACAGTGGAGCAGGTGACCTTTTTACCCGTTCTATGATTGTTAACTGAAGTGAGGAATTTTGTTGAGTTGAAATCAGAGTAAAATTCTCTAGCATGAATTGTCAGGTCAAAGACTTATTGTTACAGAGATGCCTAGAGGTGGAGCAAACAGCTCGAGAACAAGCAACTGATAATGCTATCTTAGATCAGATTTCTAAGGTAATATTACATTAGATTGATTTTGTCTTATCTCCTAC
Source organism: Vigna nakashimae (assembly GCA_034642375.1). Classification (NCBI taxonomy): domain Eukaryota; kingdom Viridiplantae; phylum Streptophyta; class Magnoliopsida; order Fabales; family Fabaceae; genus Vigna; species Vigna nakashimae. Next base: position 28,645,940 of record CM067768.1, read on the forward strand.
GTTATTACCATGTACCTTGCATGTGTTTTCTATGTGTGCATAATGAAGCACACTTGCATCTAACATGGATATACCGAGTAATCATCATCATCTTCATTATTTTTGGTAGACATCCATTTTAGAATTTGGATTTAAAGTCCAATTCAATCTCATAAACTTGTAAAGTGAAATTCAAGCTTTATTAGCTCTATTGAAATTGCCTTTCTAGTTGATGTAGGATTAAACACCACCTTTAAGACTGAAATTATTTAAAGGTTAGGACTGTATTTAATTTATGGAGCCAACCTATTAGAAATACAGGTATTGATTGCATGATGCGTCATTTTCAGGCCAATCTTTTTACATTTTTATTCACAGTTTAATGGGAAGACAAACAAACTCTGATCTCTCTCAGGCAAAAATGAAACTAAGTGAGCAACAACTGGCATCTCTCTCAAGTCCAAAGGCTGTGAACCAATATCTTGAGCATCAGAAGGAAAATATAACAAATTTGATAAAACAGAATCTGGCAGTGGGTGATATATATAGGCGTGAAAATCTGCAGGTAGCATGTTTGCTTAAGATGTGTCCATTATATACATATTTGTTCAGGTCATGCTGACAACAAATTCTTTCTCCTTATCAAAATATGGAACAAGTGGACCAATTCTCAGTGATCTGTCTAAGTATAAAGGTCACTTTTGCTTATAAAAATGATTTGTGCATTTATGTGTTTTGTAGTTTGCTACCGAGGATCTCGTCAAAGAGGTTGAGAATTCCATTGCTGAATTCAAACGTCAAAATCAAGAATATGATGAGGAACGGGTGAAGGATCAGGTTTGCATCATACTTCCTTGTTTATTTACTGTTGTTTATTGTTTTGGCTGCTTCATCGGTTCATGTATATATGTAGAACTACAGATATCTTGAACTGTTTTCAAAATGGTCCATGTAGGGATAGGACTTCATACTGCATACCATTTTGATTAACTATATTATATATGCATCACATTCTGCAGCAACAACGCTCTGTTTTTTTTTTCGCCCTTCGGTAATTACCGAAGGCTTTTGGCCCTCGGTAATTACCGAAGGCTTTTGGCCCTCAGTAATTACCGAAGGGCAAAAGCCCTCGGTAAATGTTAGCGACAAGAGATTTACCGAAGGATTTTTGGCCGTCGATAAGCCTTCGGTAAACACCCATTATCGACGGCCTTTGGCATTTTCCGAGGGCTTCTGGCCTTCGGTAATACCCTACTTTTTTGTAGTGTTAGTTCTGAGACCCTCAGAAATTATGAGAAGTTCCTATTGTATCTTGGGGGTTTGGATAATACACTGCGGATAAGTCCTTAAAGATAATGATCTACACGTTTCAGAAAATCCTTGTTTGTGATCTTTATTCTTTTTGTGAGCTTATATGTTTTATGTGTTTTTTTATAAAGTGAAAGTAGGAACAAAATTAGTGTATATTTAATATTTTATTATTTTTAATAAAATATTTTCATAAATCTGTTATTAGCTTGATTACTGAAACATTATTAATTTTTTATATTAGTAAAGGTTTTTTTGTGCATTTTTTCTTACTTTTTGTACCTGTATTATATTCTCCTGAAATTAGGAGTACAAGTAGACTAAGTGACTCATTAACGTCCTTAAAACAAAAAAGCGATGCTAATTAATTTACAAACATGTATGTAAGGTATTGAAGAAAAGGAGAAGAGAGGAAAACGCAATTTGTATTATTACGTTGTGATGAAAACCGATACAAAAGAAAATTAGAGATACACCATGTTTATAAAACTAAAGAATGACAAAACACAACAGAGATACATAACCTTAAGTCATTTTACATAACATTGTAAAAATTCACAGTCTATAGTATTTACGTATCTGGTCAATGTTTTGAAGCATAGAACTAAAATAAACTTAAAGTCATTGAGAACGCTTCAAAATGAAATAGGAAAAAAATTCAGTTGTCCCATCTGACATAAGCTTTGGTTTTCTTTCCCTTTATAACTGTTTTCATCCTACTTGGTTCAAGAAGGTAGCTAATGCTACTACCAGATTGCAAACTGATACACCCTATTTTGTTCAGTTCGTGACCTAAGCAAGGATTCTACTCATCCTTTTAGTTTTGCAGTAAAATCTGTTGAGAATCAAAGTATAAGTTCAAGTCTCGCATTAAATAGAAATTAGAAAATATAATTGTATATAAAGGTGAAAGACTCATTAATCTATTGTCTTAACGTTTTGAGTAAAGAGTGACGTTAATCTCTTATATAATTGACTCAGATGTTATTGATGTTTGTGTAACTCGAAGTAATCTCTTCTTTAATAAACCCATAACTTTTGAATGTTGTTTGACTGGTTCAATCTTTGCCTTTAATCTAAAATTGCAATAACTACCATTGTGAACATACCACGGCTACACAAACGAAGACTATAACGGCCGATGAGACAAGGTTGCATCACACAATGCACTAATGGAAGGAGGCTCTATTTTCTCTCCAAGATTTTTTTTCAAAGAGGGAAACTGACCTTCAAAATTTTTAATCAAATTTTCTCAAGTGATTATGGACTACTTTTATTTGTTGATAATGATGTAATAGTTTACGACGATGTTATCAACATATAACATATATTTTATGCATATACTTTATCAATGCAATTCCTGACAAATATTTTCGTGACATAACCTGTCATTAAATCCATCGATAACAGATTATTATTGACAAAAATACTATTGTTAAATATTTGTCGGTAATTTCAATATTTCTTTTAGTGAAAGTAAGTTTTTTCACGAAATAGAATTAACTTATTTTGAAAGAGGTTAAGTCGTACGTAATGGCGATATTGTTTGGAAGAACTCATTAAATGTATGTACGAGTTCTAATTGTGATGAAGTCATAGCACATGATGACGACTTTTGTGTAATATGAAGTCAACCCTTTCTCACATAATTTGATTAAAAACATAAAATTAAACGCTAATTAATTAGAAGAAATTGTACAAGGTACTTACGATTTCTGTTAAAACTTTTGCATAAGAGAACTCGTGCAAGCCATTAGTAACTTCAACGGGTATCATATTTTAACTAAAGTCGTGTTTACTTCTCACAACTTAATTAAGTATAATTTATTTTAAACTGAAATTGTCATATATTCTAGCGACATTTTTCAATGTTAATTGATTTTGAACTGAATTAATGTAATTTTACGATGAGTTTAAAGTAATTGGTTTTGAACTAAATTCGTCACCTTTGACAACTTAGAGTAATTTGATTATTAACTGAAATCATTATTATGTGGAACAACTGTAATGTATTATGAAAATTTTCGAGAATTTTTAAATTTGAGAAGTAAGAACACAACTTTGCCTCTAGGATTGTTTTTTTTCAAATGTAGAAATAAAAACAGAATAATCAGCCTAAAGCCTCCTACAAAACCATATTCAAAATGAACAAAACAGGGCAAACACTAAAGAACAATTTAAAAAAAAAACAATAAATGTAACTTGATAAATACAAATTTAGGAAAATTCATACGTTAATCAAATTAAAAGAGAAAATATTCGTCTCCCTTTCTTTGCCTCGTTTTTTCGCTCTTTCTACACATACGAGAAACATCAAAATAAAGTACCCATTTTTAATAAGACAGAATTTTTCATGTACCTTTTTTCAATTTCTTAACACAACCAAACTATGTATATTGGTTAACGATGAGAAGAACAAGATGAAAAGGAAGAGGAATAAAAGGTTAGAAGGGAGAAGCGCAGGTGACAATGAAGTGAAGGAAAACAACAATGTTTTGACGAGGAAAAAGGGTGGAAAAGGAATTAGTGATAGAGAGATAAGTGTGTGTGAACAAAGAAAGATATGTTAAGAAAAAGAAGCGGTCAAAAGAGAGGGAGGAAGAAAACAAATATACTAAAAAGGAGAAAAGAAAGAAAGAAAAAAAAAGTGAGAGAAAATTGAAAGCTTTGATTTTTCGTTTCATGTTAAGATTGGAAACCTAGTAAAGGAAGGAAGGAAGAAGAGAGTGTGAGGTTATAATTGATGCTTACTGTTAATAACACTAAAGTTGTCATACATAATGACTATTTCAGTTTATAATTAAATTACTCTAAAATTGTCATAATGTTCACTTCAATTCAAAACCAATTACTCTAAACTACTTGAAAGAGTGAATTAATTACCACTTAAGTTGACAACTTTAGTTCAAAATAGTTTATATTAAAGTTGTAAGAAACAAACAGAACTTCAATTAAAATATAGGATCCTGATATTTTGACCACAATCTTTTAACAACATTTTGACAACGTCACGTGTCAGTTGTTGATTCGTCCGTTTGAAATAAAATAAAAATGTAAAAGTGTGACGCGAAAAAAGTTGTAGGGGTAAGATGTTTTTCATTCCAAAATTATCCCTCCATGTACTTGATCTTTGTCCATTCTCTTATATTTTCCATTTTTTGTTCTCTCTCTTCACTTTCATTCTCTCTCCTGATTTTCGTGCTCTCTCCATTGTGGACCTCTCTCCAACCTTCGGTGAAACTCCTTGTTCGCATGGATGAACCCAAAGCTCCAACCTTTGGTGAAGTTTGTCATTTGCGTGAGACGAACCCAAATTCCTGTCTCCTCATTTTGGTCCTCCATTTCTTCCACTATCATATTCCTTATTGTGCATAATGGCAATGTTCGATGACGATGGTCCTTTGAGCAAGGTAAATGGGTTTATCCATTTTGTTGATTGCGTTTTCGTTTTGGATTTGGGTTTTCTCTAAATTTTTGTTGTTTTCATTTTTGGGATTTGCCCTGTTGGAGAGCAAAGAAGGAGGAGCAAGCAAGACCTAAAAGCACAGAAAAAGGAAAATGCAGAGAAAGTTTTATGCGTGCTATAGAGGAATAAGAAGCTCTAATTGAAGAACTAGAAACAAAGGTGGTTGCTTTGGAGGCAGAGTTGGCTGAAGAGAAAAATAAACAAAGGAATAAAGATGATGGTGGATAATTACACCTTTTCAACAATCCAACACGAACACTTCCTTTGTTAGCCCGTGAGCCATTTACACCAAAGAACCCCCTATACAAAGGCTTTTAAGAGTGGGATCAAGAAATCGTTATAAGAGCAAAGCACTTAGAACTCCGTATACTAGAAATAGGGTGAAACATGAGTGATTTGTGTATTCATTTATTATAGAAAGGAATACAACATTGTACATAGATGAACAAATAAGTGCATTGTACCCAATTTTTTGAATGTTATAAAAGATGCATCTTTACTTTCCTTTATTATTGTTAATGTTAATTGAAGTTTTATTCTCTTCGTTATTGTCATTGTCAAATGTGTTGTTGTTTGGATTATGAATAAACAAAGTGGCCAATGTGATTTAGTACCATCCATCAATAATGATATGACCAACTTTTATTGCATTTGAGTTTTGTATGTTATCATATAGTCTCTTTAACCGATTACAAGGACACTGTAAATGATTACATGACAAAAAATCTGGTTTTGTACAAAAACTTGTGTTGTAGGAGCCAGCTGTGAGCACATAAGAAGCTAAAGACATTTTACGTAATTTTTTCATATTTCTTGAATGGATGAGACTTCATTTTAGTGTTTAAGTGTAACTAGAGCCTGAAAACTGAGGTTTGGGCAACCCATGGTGGAGGAAAGAACCAATGTTGGTGTGATGGTCATGTTAGCTAAGTCTTGAAACAAGGGTAGGCCATTTTCCCATTGTAATCGATTACACCCTATAAATGATTACACAAAAAAAAAAATCAGGTTTTTACAAAAACTTGTGCTGCATGTGCCAACTGTGAGCACATAAGTAGCCAAAGAAAATTTTAGTGAGATAACATGTTGTCATCTTTGACCTTTGCTGGCTATTTTAATGATAACTTTTTCCACCGACCTCCAAATAATGCGATTCTTTTTTTTATTCAAAACTAGACTCAAAAAGATTTCAAATGATTACTAATTTGTAATTTTTGGACATCTGAGTACGTGCAGTTTATTCCTTAAAGTTACCGCTTTATATATTCGTGCTAACTCTGACTTTTGCTAGTTGTTTTGCTCTTAACTTTCTACACCGAACTCCAAATGAGTTAGTTCTTGTTTTACAGGAATCTAGACTTAAAGAGCTTTCCAATGACTACAACTCCATAATTTTTAGACCATTGCACTAGATGCAGTTTATTTCCCAAAAACAACGTTTTTCTAAGCTTCCTAAATGAGTTTACTTTCAAGTTATTGTTTCATGTTTCTTATTTTAGATGGGAATATTACAAATTAGTAGTCATTGGAAAGCTTTTTGAGTCTATTTCCTAATAAAAAAAATCAACTCATTTGGAGTTTGGTGGAGAAAGTTAAAAGCAAAACAACCAGCAAAGGTCAGAGGTGGTAGGATTATATAAAATGTTAACTTTAAGGAATTACGTGTACCTAATAAGATGTCCAAAAATTACAAATTAGTAGTCATTGGAAAGCTTTTTAAGTCTAGTTTCTAATAAAAAAGAATCACGTCATTTGGAGGTCTGTGGGAAAAGTTATGATTAAAATAGTCATCAAAAGTTTCTGAACCAAGGTAGGTGAAGTCTATGATCATTTTTGCCCAAGTTATGCCTTGTTAATCAAGTGTAGGTCATTTTGGTCGTTGTAATCGATTACAAGGACCCTATAAATGATTACACGAATAAAAATCTGGTTTTGTAAAAAAACTTGTGGTTCAGGAGCCAGCTGTGAGCACATAAGTAGCCAAAGACAATTTTAGTGAGATAATAAGGTGTCAACTTTGATCTTTGCTGGCTATTTTAATGATAACGTTTTCCACCAACCTCCAAATGATTCGATTCTTTCTTTATTAGAAACGAGACTCAAATATATTTTCAATGATTACTAATTGTAATTTTGGGACATCTGAGTAGGTACATTTTATTCCTTAAAGTTAACGCTTTATATATTTGTGCCTACTCTGACCTTTGCTTGTTGTTTTGCTCTTAACTTTCTCCACCGAACTCGAAATGCGTTCATTCTTGTTTTGTTGGAATCTATACTCAAATTAATTTAAAATGACTAGCAACCCATAATTTTTAGACCACTGTACTAGATGCAGGTAATTTCCCAAAAACAACATTTTTCTAAGCTTCCTAAATGAGTTTACTTTCAAGTTATTGTTTCATGTTTCTTATTTTAGATGGGAAAATTACAAATTAATAATCATTGGAAAGATTTTTGCGTCTATTTTCTAATAAAAAATAAATCAACTCATTTGGAGTTCGGTGAAGAAAGGTAAAAGCAAAACAACCAACAAAGGTCAGAGGTGGTAGGATTATATAAAATGTTAACTTTAAGGAGTTAACTACACCAACTCAAAACATCAAAAATTGCAATTTTGTAATTAGTGGAAAGCGTTTTGAGTTTAGTTTCTAATAAAAAAAGAATCACATTATTTGGAGATCTATGGGAAAACTTATGATTAAAATAATGAACAAAGGTTTTTGAACCAAGGTAGGTGAAGTCTGTGACCATTTTTGCCCAAGTTATGGCTTGGTAATCAAGTGTAAGCCATTTTGGTAATTGTAATCGATTACAAGAACCCTGTAAACGATTACACGAAAAAAATTCTGGTTTTGTACAAAAACTTGTGCTGCAAAAGCCAATTATGGGCACACAGGTAGCCAAAGACATTTTACGTATTTTTTTCATATTTCTTCAGTGGATGAAAGTTGTTTTTAGTGTTTAAGTGTGAGTAGAGGGAGGAAACTGAGGTTTGGGCAGTCCATAGTGAAGGAAAGACCCAATGTTGGTGTCAAGACCAAGTTGGTTCAAGTCGTTAAACAAGAGTAGGCCATTTTGGCCATTATAATCGATTACAAGGATCCTGTAAACGATTACACGAATAAAATTCTGGTTTTATACAAAAACTTGTTCTGTAGGAGCCAACTATGGGCACATAAGTAGCCAAAGGCAATTTTAGTGAGATAACATGCTGTCAACTTTGACCTTTGCTGGCTATTTTAAAGATTCTTTTTTTTATTGGAAACTAGAATAAAATATCTTTCAAATTATTACTAATTTGTAATTTTTGGACATCTGAGTAGGTACAGTTTATTCCTTAAAGTTAACGCTTTATATATTCTTGGAAACTCTTACCTTTGGTGGTTGTTTTGCTGTTAACTTTCTACACCGGACTCCAAATGAGTTTATTCTTGTTTTGTTGGAATCTAGACTCAAAGAGCTTTTAAATGACTACCAACTCGTAATTTTTAGTCCGTTGTACTAGATGCAGTTAATTTCCCAAAAAAAATGTTTTTCTAAGCTTTCGAAATGAGTTTACTTTCAAGTTATTGTTTCATGTTTCTTATTTTAGATGGGAAAATTACAAATTAGTAGTCATTGGAAATATTTTTGCTCCTATTTTCTAATAAAAAAGGAATCAACTTATTTGGAGTTTGGTGGAGAAAGTTAAAAGCAAAACAACCAGTAAAGGTCATAGAGGTGGTAGGATTATATAAAATGTTAACTTTAAGGAATTAACTGTACCTACTCAAAACTCCAAAAATTACAAATTAGTAGTCATTGGAAAGATGTTTGAGTCTAGTTTCTAATAAAAAAGAATCACATCATTTGGAGGTCTGTGAGAAAAGTTATGATTAAAATAGTCAGCAAAGGTTTTTGAACCAAGGTAGGTTAAGTCTATGACCATTTTTGCCCAAGTTATGCCTTGGTAATCAAGTTGATGAGTGAATATTTATGCCCACATTTATGCTTTGAAATTCAAATTTTTAATGGGATAATTGTGCTTAAACGGTTTATTTTAAGTGAATTTGTGATGATTGTAATTGTTGGGTTTGGCAAATAAAGAGACGTAAAAAGTGAATTTTAGCACATAAATTATTATTGGATGTTCTAATGTTTATTTGTGCAGCTGAGAATATAAGTTTTATTGGTTCAAATGGCAATTCAAGGCCCAAAATCAGATTTTATTTGGAAAATTCAGAAGGGGCTAAATTGCAAATAGAGGAAATGTTAGCGTATTTGTGCAATTTTGGAAAGTCAGAAAATTTAAAAGATAAAATTCAGTTGTTGAATTTAATTTGGGAATATCAACAGAAAATATTTTCCAAATAATTTTATCATTATCTAAATCTTTTAGTTATTTGGAAGATATAGGATATAAGATAATTGAGTTAATATCTATCAAATATTCTTTAAAACTGATTTAATCTAATGAATATTTGAAAGATATGATATATCAACAGAAAATATCTTATCAACAAACTATTCAGAGTCCAAGCCCAATCAAGCCTATATAAAGAGACCCAAAAGAAGCAGAAAAAGGGGACTTCACTTACTTCATTCATTCTCTCATACTCCTCTCACTTTTCTTTCATCTTGTATTCAACTCCATTCATGGAGAGCTAAGCATCTAGGGCTATTCTGTTGTAATTCCAAGACGGATTCTGAGGTTATGTTCAGTTAATGCAATTGTTTACTTTAATTATTGATTTAAGTTTTTCTCTCTATGTCTTTCATCTCTCTATCTTGTTAAAAGTAAAGATTTTTGCATCATAATGTGTTTGAATCTACATGCATATTGATTATATGAGTTATAGGGTTTCTAGGTTTAATTGAGAATCTACTTTGATTTAATTTAGGAACTTTCATATGATTAAATGGTTTTTACTATCAATTAAGAATGTACTTTGGTTGGTAGTAATAATTTCAACTATAATCAATTGAGAATTTACTTTGATTGATTAACTTTTAACTTGGTTAGGAGATTTAAGAATAGACATGATTAAACACAATAGAATTTGATTGAGAATGTACTTTGATTGAATTTATTGTGAATAATCTAGAAAGGTTTTGCATTTGATTGAGAATTTACTTTGGTTAAATGCATGATCGCCCTCAAATTAATTGAGAATGTACTTTAGTTAATTTGAAACTTAAACAATAATCAATTGAACAATTATCCGTGAATAACCGATGACGAATCTATCTTGGAAAAGCAGTGAAATTAGCCTATTTAATCATAATTGTCTTTAAGTTTATTATTTGTTCTTTAAACATTCTTCAAACATCATTTTTATTCATAAGCATTGCTTAGCATAAGAGTCAAATATTCAAAAGCAATTCCGTGTTCGTTGGGAGACGACTCAGGGTTACTTTAACCCTATCTACTTTCTTAGATACTACTTGGCAATACTAAAGTTGCCAAAAGTAGTATTAATTTGATAGCTTCAACGACAGCTTATCACAAGTGTAGGCCATTTTTGCCATTGTAATCGATTACAAGGACCCTGTAACCGATGACACGAACAAAATTCTGGTTTTGTACAAAAACCTATGCTGCAGGAGCCAACTGTGGGCTAGCCAAAGACGTAATTTTTTCATATATCTTGAATAAATGATCTTTTTTTAGGCACCAACACTCAGGCCTATCAAGTTCTTTTACAGAATCAAATTTTGTACCAAGCACCCATAACCAAATAAAGGTTTCAATATATATGGTCAAACAACACTAGTAGAAATCGTATGGTACTAGATCAAAATTGAAATTTTGTTGATATAATATATTATCAGTACATATTACCTGACATTTACAATCATAATATTTTGTATATAAAAAACATGTGCAAGTTCCAACTCGAGTGAAAAATTTCTTTCAATGGAGAGAAGACCCGTGAGAGTGAAAGCAATGCTTGAGACAAAGTGAAAATGGTGGAGAGAGACAAAGAAGAGGAAAATGTCGCCAATCCAAAAATAGGAACACACGAAGGCGAAATTTCTTTTGATGGACAAGAAGACCCGCGAGAATGAAAGCAATACTTCAAAAAAAGTAAAAATGGTGGAGAGAAACGAAGAACACAGGAATGAAAATGGTGAAAAGAGAATAAGTCTCAAATAAAACAGCAAAATAAAGAAGAAAATCTCAAATTCCTTTCCAAAAATACCCTCCATGACAAAATATACATTCTTAATAAAATATTACAAATCAACCAATAAAAAAAAGACTACGTGTAGTTGTTAAAAAGTTGGCAACTCTAGGTTTTCAAATAAATATTTTCCTAAAATATGATACCCGTTAAAAGTTGTCAGTAGCTTGCTCGAATTCATTTACACAAATTTTAACTGAAATTGCCGGTCTCTAGTACGTTTTTTCTCTTACAAATTAATGTTTAATCTAATTATGTTTTTATTCAAATTATGTAAGGGAGTGACTTTATATTACACAAAAGTTGTCATCACATATTATGACTTTATTACGATGGTCAAAACTCGTGCATGTTTTTGGCTACTTCTTCCAAATAATGTTAGTACTATTTCGTATCACAACTTAACTTCCATAATTTTCTGTTTTAAACGAGACCCATATACATAATTTTTAAAATAAATTAATCAGGTTTCGTAAAATCTAGAGCATGTATAATTCTTATATTTTATCACAAACCTGTAAAATGTTACTGATTAATTTTCCAGTCTTCCAAGTGAAAAAGAAAATGTCTCCTATGGACGGATTTACACCCAAAACTAAGGATTCAAATGTACAAGAATAAGTTGTAGCACATAATAGTAAAACTCTATCAATACTTTTACGAAAAAAAGTATTACAATAAACACAAATATAATTAATTTATTTTTGCCACACAAATTTAAGAATTTTAATCTTAGATAAGATCACTTCAAAAAGTTTTTTCGCTTAGTAAAAAAAACAGTCTATACTCCTCAGTTTTTACAAAACCGAAGCATATTAAAACGCGGTGACATTTCTATAATTAAGACAAACTTATACGCTCGGTTCACTAGGAACCGAAACCTATGCACTCTACTGCCTCGGTTATCTAGGAAATCGAAACATAAAACTGAACGTTCATTCTCTGAAACCGAACATTCTAATCCCTTTTGTCGACCTCTATGGCTTTGGCCTTCTCCGATTCGCGGCCTAAAGGCCTTACTGACTCAGTTACTTGTAGAACTGAAGCCTATTCATTCTACTGCCTCGATTATCTACGAAATTGAAGCATAAAATCGAACGTTCATTCTCTGAAACCGAATGTTCCAATCCCTTTTTTAGCTCTTTAGGCATCAGTTATAAGATAAACTGAGTTAATAGTGTTCTTACTGTCTCGGTTATTTGTGGAATCGAGGTAGTAGCTCTTTCACTGGTTCAAATTACTAAAGCCTGAAAAGAGTTTAGAGAGTTTTCTTCTTCCCCTAGCGCGCGCCTCCTCGTTCTTCTTCTTCCCCTCCCTTCTTCGTCTTCTCGTGTAAGAGCGTCTTCCTCTCCCATCTCCCATGTGCCTTCTTCTCAGGCTCATCTTCCAACCTAGCTCATCTTTTCAGGTGCAAATAGAATCTCCTGCATTGTATTGGAACCTTGAGAGAAGGAAGAATATGTCAGATGCGTTCTGCAACAACTATAAGAAGAAAATAGAGGTTCTGTTATTCCCCCTTTCTTTGTCTCGCGCGAGAGGGTTGCTAGGGGGCACCTATTTTCTTCCCCCTTTTTCACTGGTTCTAGGTTGGTACTGTAGAGAGGGAAAATACCAATTTTTTCCCTATTGTTGGTTTCTCTCAACAAACCCTATTTAGAGATCTATTCCCAATCTCTTCTCTCTGCCATTTATCTTAAGCGAACCTGCGAACCTAGAAGCTTCAAGTTTCTTTCTTCTTCCTTTCTCGCAGAAAACGAACCTAGGAGGATCATCGATGGCACTACGATAGTAGCGAAATAACAGCGAAGACGCGACTAGGATGGGACGAGGGCGAGACAAGGGCACTATGATGGTAGCGAAAGAACGACGACGATGCAACTAGGGCTTGGCGAGGACGCGAACCGCTCGATTCAGTACGAACCGAGGCCTAAAATAAATAAAAAAATAAAACACGCTACTACCTCGGTTACCTAAGAATCGAGGCAAAATCCTACCCATTTTTGCCTAGGTTTGTAACTGAGACAAAAAATCTACTTCTTTTTGCCTCGTCTGTATATGTCTTGGTGTTGAAACTGCTGCCTATAAACAAAAATAATCGTTGTCATTTTTTCTTACGGTAAAATACTTAGATATATTATATACAAAAAATTGTCTAATCATACCCATATAAAAAATTAATTAATTAAGTATTATAAAAAAATGAAAAAGTTAAAAAATGATTTTTTTTAACTTTATTTCATTATTTTGAATAATCTTCATTTAAAGCTATTTTTTTGGAAAAATAGTTAAAAATAATCTCTTCCACTAAATTGGTAATAAAAATGTTATCAGCGTTCCTTATTATTTGTGTCATATTTATAGCATTGATAGTATTAGTAGTGACGAAAGAAGTGTATTAACTTATTTGAAAACATATAAACTAAATTAACTAAAATTCTTTAAAGTAATATGATAAAACCGAAAAAAAAATTAATATTATGAAATAAGATTAAATTGAATGTTTTTATATTTTAAATTATTTTAAAACTGTATTTGATCTTAAACTAAAAAATCCCGACATGTGTTTTCTATAGAATTGTATAGAGAAACTGTAATATAATTTTCCGTTAAAAATATTATTTTATATCAAATTTATAAACTATAAGTGCGAAATACATACATACATATATATATATATATATATATATATATATATATATATATATATATATATATAATATAATTTAATTTAATAATTAATAAAATAAAATAAAAAGTTAACCTTACCACTAAAAAAGGGCATTACTCGGTCATATTCTATTTCATCAGTGACAGAAACAAACTCTCTAACAGACTCTGCCACCCACAGTGAGGCAAGAAAAGTCCATTCTCTTTTTCTCCATTTTTCAGCGGCACCATTGAAGCTTTCGGTTTGCGAGACAAATGTCGAACGATATTCGATTCTTCGACCTCAACACGGGAGCCAAGATCCCTGCCATCGCCTTGGGAACCTGGCAATCCGATCCCGGCGTTGTTGCTCAAGCCGTCGCTGCTGCCATCAAGGTTTTCTCGTTACCATTTCGATTCTCCTTTCAATTTTGATTTGATTGGTTTTATTTTGATGATTGTTGATACTGACCGTTACGTTACGCTAACATGTATTTGTTCATGAGTGTGTGTGATCGTTTCACTGTAATTGCACTCCAAAACTCTTGAGATGCGGATAAATGTCACTAATGATGTTTGGTCTCTCACAATGGTCATGATTGTAGAAGAATAATGACTATGATCATACATGCGCCGATGTGTTTGAGCATTTTATGATTGTTATCGCATCGTGATTGAGTAGTGGTTATTACCACTTTCGTGACCATTATATGTATACCCCAGGAGCATCCATTTAAAATACCTTAATTAAGGACGATCACTACCACTATAGTTATCGTTACAGTTGATGTCGTTGTTATTAGTATCGCAATGAAACGATATGGTGGTGTGTGAATTTCAGTATACCTCAGCTTTTTTTAGAGTAGATCGTTTGAAGTGAAAAAGCGTACCTATTATTGTCTTGAATATTTGATACATGGAAATTTGTGAAATGGTTGTTTCTGTAATTGGGAGTAGTACACTCGTATCTCTTTAAACATTTACTAAATAATTTAATATATATATATATATATATATATATATATATATATATATATATATATATATATAATATTAATAAAAGTTTAAATTAAGAATATTTTAATACTTTAAAACTGGTACAACAACAAAATAGATATATAAATACTTATTCTTACTCTATACCTAATATAAAAAATTGAATATTACTTAAACTCTTATTTAATCAAATTCAAATATTATTTAATATTTTTCATTAACATTGGAAAAAAAGTTAAAAAGTTATCTTTATGCATAAGTTTATTTCTGAAGGTGATGAAATTATTGATGACGACTATAATTATAATTGTGCTGACAAATGTCTTGGTGGTGATCGTGAATAATTGTGGCTGGAAATCTTCTATAAATTTGTTTTTTCTTTAGGGAAGTTATACTCATGATATTTTAATATGAATACTTACGTGTTAGTGTTAGCTCTTTATTACTTTTAGTACATTTTGTTCTAGGACAAAGTAAATTGTTAATGTACTTATTTTTTTTCTACTTAGAATAAATTAACAAGGTACAGTGTAGATGAATTTTAATAAAGTCGTAACTATAATTTCTTGTTAATATAGTTGACTTAAAATAAAATTAGGTGTGCAAACCTCACTAGCATTTGCCAACATACACTTGCTTTTTGGATAGAATGAGAAAATTTAAAACAAGACAATCCTAGTTATATCATGCTATCGTAATCCAACTCTGTGTATGTATCTATGATAACCTTAACAGCTGATTTATTCTAGTTATAAACAAATTTTATCATCTGAAGTGTATCACTTGCTTTATCGAGTCAAATTCTATTATAGCACTGCCGATATAGTGTAGTCCCGTCACATAGTTGTTAGCATAAAACCTTGGATCAGACAGTTATATCGAGCAATTTTATCAGTTTGCACAATGCTTCTCTTACTCGTTTGTATTCTTCAGCTCGATCTGCTGCTTCCTGGAAGTTTCTCTTCAGAAATTTGCATGATAGGGAATTCTCTAAGTTCACTTGATGTGTTGCTGGTTTCAATCTATCTTTCTTCTAATCCATTTAAGACGCTTTGAATGTTTGGGTTTATATTTAGCGATCCTATTTTCAGTTTCTCAATGTCAACTGATAATGCTTCTTTCTTTTTATATTAGTCTTTGGAAATCGATTTCTGACTCTATGGTCAAGTCCTATTGTTCTTAATGGAATTGATTAGAGTGATTTACTTCAAATTCAAATATTTCTATCTGCTTTATATATTCAGATTGAGTTTTGAACATTGGGTTTCCCCCTAGGATCTCTAGTACTTCTGTGCGTTAATTTTAAAGGATTTAGCACTAGGAGAGATTCCTAAGATGTTTTATAGTTCTCAGTTTGCAGTATCTGATTGAAATGAAAAATTAGAATTTTTACTGAATTCCGTTTTTGTAATGAATTCAATAGCTTTTCTTGCTTCCTCGTGGTGTTCTACATGTGGTCCTTTTCCTAGTTTTCTAGTTTTGTTCCTTTAATCTCTTGATTTCTTTAGTTTTTGGGGACTTCTTGTACCTTTCTGTTCTATCATAATAAATTCTTTGTTTATCTAAATAAGATTATTATTCTCTGTTTTGCACTCTGCAACAACCAACTAGTTTCCCTTTCACTATTTGAAAATCTGTGATTCATTACAAGGATCTTTGGTTTTATTAATTTGATGCAGATTGGTTACCGCCACATCGATTGTGCTCACATCTATGAGAACGAGAAGGAGGTAATTGTCACCACTAGGTGTTTGTTCTTGCTCATTTGGTGTCATGTTATATCGATTAAACAGCACAACTAGCTATTTTCAGTAAATGATTGAAAGTGATTGGTCATGCTATGTGTGAAGGAAATGATTCATTAAATCTGATGCAGATTGGCTCTATGTTGAAGAAGCTGTTTGAGGAGGGTGTAGTGAAGCGCGAGGATTTGTGGATTACATCTAAACTCTGGTTTGATTTTAGATTCTAGATTAATCAGTTTAGTTCCGTTTTTAAGCTAAATTAATAGTCTTCACTGCTTATAACTCAAGGATTTAAGATGATCTGTAGGAATACTGATCATGCTCCAGAAGATGTACCGCTGGCATTGGACAGGACTTTGAAAGATTTGCAGCTTGATTATGTAGACTTGTATCTTGTATGTAATATCACTAAAGCTCACAATTTTCTCAACCTCTCTTGTTATTTATAATCCACATCTCTTAGTTCTCTAATTATTGCAGCCCCACAAAGTAACTCTAATTACTCTACGAACTAAATCTCCCTGACTGTCAAAGTTAAATCTCGTGAGCCTTAAATAACTAACTAATGAGTATATGTAAAAAACTAAATTAACATTTCTTGCATTGTTTAGCGGCTTTTGTTTTGTTTTAGATTTTTGTTTTTTCAAAATTGGGTGCATTGATACTGATGATATACACAATTGAAAACTCGGTTGTCTTTTCAGATCCACTGGCCAACTCCAATGAAAAAAGGAACACAAGGCTTCAATCCTGAAAATCTTGTGCAAGCAAACATACCTAACACATGGAAGGCAATGGAAGCACTCTTTGATTCTGGCAACGCTCGGGCTATAGGCGTAAGCAATTTTTCCACCAAGAAGCTGGCAGATTTGCTGGAAGTTGCTCGTGTTCCTCCTGCTGTCAACCAGGTGGAGTGTCATCCTTCGTGGCAGCAAGAGAAGCTGAGAGCTTTCTGCAAATCCAAAGGTGTCCACCTCTCTGTAAGTTTATAACTCTAGACTCTTGAATTGTCTTCGCATTATGGTGGCTATTTATAAACCAGCCTGTTTTTTGTCATGAAACATTATTTTGTATCTAATGAGATCTTTTTATTGTACATGTTTAGGGATATTCACCTTTGGGTTCCCCTGGAACACCCTGGCTTAAAAGTGATGTTCTTAAGCACCCAGTTTTAAATACGACTGCGGAGAAGCTAGGCAAAACTCCTGCACAAGTAGCTCTTCGCTGGGGACTTCAAATGGGTCATAGTGTGCTTCCCAAGAGTACAAATGAAGCAAGGATAAAGGAGAATTTTGATATTTTTGGCTGGTCTATCCCTGCGGACTTACTCGCTAAATTTTCTGAGATTCAGCAGGTAACATTATTTAATTGTCAACCTAGAGGAAGAATTTATATCTGATCCATCTAGCAAATCCCTCTTTGTATTTTTTCCTATATTTTTGCAAGCATAATAGTTGGAATTTGTCAATTAATAAGTATGCCACTTTGATCTGAAATTCAGTTTGATGGAAGCATTGTCAAGTTTTATGACAGGGGTGGTTGTTCTTGCAGGCAAGGTTACTGAGGGGCACCACATTCGTCCATGAAACTTGTGGTGCCTACAAAACTGTCGAGGAATTATGGGATGGTGAAATCTGAGCAATCTGCTATAGTTCGATAGAGTGAATGGAACGTGGAGTAGGAGTTCGTCACTGGCTTTGGTGAACGGTTCTGAGAATAGGTGCACTGTTCAATTGTTGATTTTAGCAAATTGTATTAAATTACTGGTTGGATCAAACTTAGCATCTTGATACTCATTCATATTTCTCTTTGATATACAATTGAGTGATTTTTGTGTGATTTTCATTAAGGATGCGTTTGCCACAGAATCAAGTAAAAAAATTGAAATAACAATGAATAAAAATCTTATATAATTTAATTTATTTTTATTTTTATTTAATAATCATATATGACAATGAATAAAAACCAAATATATACTTAATTATTTTAACAATAAAATTCAAACAAAATTAAAAAAATAATTTTTTAACTAAAATTATAACTTTTTATTATATTAAAATAGAAACATATTATTTATTGTACTAAACTCACTATTTATTCTATTTGCTTTTAAAATTTAATATAATTTTAGTTCAAGGTAAATTTAATGCTTTTTAATTTTTATAAAAATATTTTTTAATTTCAAATCCTTAATGTTTCCTAACTATTTTTTTTATTCATGATTAACTTAATACTAACATTACAAATATTTATTGATATAATTAAAGTGATAAAGAATATTCCAAATTAAGATATATTAGGTTTTTGTATACAAAATTTATTAAGTAATATAAAGAATATTGTGGGATCAATAGGAGGGTCTGATGTAGGTTGAAGAGGAGGGTCTATCGTGGATACCAAAAGAGGGTGTGCTGAACATGATAACCTTTCGTTGAGTGGAGTGCGGGTAGTTGTGGATGGTAGTGCTGAAGGAACCCTTAATATATAGTGTGCATGTCGTTGCCTCTTAGGTTTTGTTATCTTCGTGCCTTGATGGACATTATCTTGCCATTATTGTAATGAAATGGTTTAAAATAAAATAAAATATTGTAAAGGATTAAGTCACGCATATATTCTTAAATAAAGTTAAACAAACATGTGTACTTATAATGATTGACTTTTGTCACAAGATATCCTATTTAGCATAAAAAACAAGTGAATTTAAACTTTATGCGTACAACTTTGTACTTGCTATATACTATAACTTTTTATTTCAATTTAAAGTTTAACAAAACACAAGAAATCTTCTAACTCATCATCGTTGTCGTCATAATGGCTATTGTTCTCGTAATCATCATAATTATCATCATCGCTCTTTTTCTTCTTTTTCATGTTTACTAGTATAAAAATCACGTACAACGTCAAATATTTTGGGCTTTTAACGACTAATTTGCGAACGACGTTATATCAGGAGACGTTAAATTTACGTCGAATTTAAAATTTTTTTACGTTATGTCGAATTTTGTTAATACATGACGTTAACTCAACGTCAAATAATCTTTTTTTTTGTTTTTTAATTAATTTTGATCCTTCTTTACAACTCTACGAAACCTGAAAAACAAACAAACAACAAATTTCAGTTTTTGGTATTTTATAAAGCGTGAACTATGAACGTGTAGTGTAGTATCAACAACAAACAATAATAACCAACAACAAACAAGTTCGATCAAATAACAAGAACAAACAAGTTCGATCAAACAACAAGAACAAACAAGTTCAACTAAACAACAACAAACAAGTTCAACAAAAAAACAATCAAGTTAACAAATAAGTTCTTCAAAACGAAAACGAAAACAAAAACTAACTTTCAAAATGTGGGTTCTTCAAAATAAAGTTTCGTCACAGTGTGAAAGAAAGCAGAATGCACCTATGAAGGACAAGAGCACGAAAATAATCGGTTAAAAGTAACAAAAATCATACATAAAGTAATTAATTAACATGTATTTGTATCAAATGAAAGAAAGATTACATGTGATGCTCGTCAAACTTCGTTCGAGAAAAGTTTGAGAAGAAAAGAGGGTATCGCGCGCTAAGATAAAGTTAATGAATTTTCAATCTCCCGCTCAATTTTTTATTGAATTCACTAACCTTTTGACGACGAATTTAAAAGTTATTCGATGTTTTATATCCTTTTACGTCGAATTACAATTCTAAACGACGTTTAATAATTGCATTTATTTACAAAAATGTCACCGCTCATTTTTAACGTTGATTATTCAGTGGTTGGCCGTTGAACGCGTGACGTTATAAGTTGTTTTTGTACTAGTGGTTCTTTTTCTTTTTGTATTTCTCCTTCTAATTCTTAAACATCACCATTGGGGTCATGAAATGTAGATATACGTTCAACTTCAATAATTTCATGGGGATGTGACATTTTCTTAACTTGGTAGGGGATATCCTCTTGAACCTCATCTAAGTCAATTGATCCCTAGGCTTGGTTTGTATTTCAATAAACTAACCATGTTTGCTAATGTTGTGAAATGGTGGATATAAGACATAATAAACTTGTCTAACATTACTTGCTGGAATTAATGGGTCAAACAGTCGATATCTTAAACTTATTTCCAGTTCAACAATATTATACCTAGGAATCTATTCTTGTACTACTTCTAGAAGGATCAAATCATTCACAAAAAAGAACTACTTTCTTTGGATAAGTAGAAGTGTCGTACTCTAGATCATATATTTTATGAATTATCCCATATAAATCATCATAACCACCCATTGTGAGGCCCTTGACGAACACACCAAAATTAGTTGTCTTCTTTCCTTTGGACAATGCATAGTATGAAACTTGTATCTATTGGCAAAGTACATGTGTCATTCTTTGACGCATCTTATGGGTCAATTTGTCATATCCCTTAACTCTTGAATTGTGGGATTTAATGACTAGTTATAAACTTAGAAATATGTCACAATCAAAAGTTACATGAAGTGTAATAACAACTGCTTTTTTAATTATCGGAAACATATAAATACTTCATATCTGAACCAGTGCGGAAACTCTGAGTGTATTCAAATATAAGAACGTCCTTCTAAGACTTGCCCAGCCACAAGGAATAAGCTGTTAAATATGAACACAATTAGTAACTATAGAAATTTTAGGATTAACAAGTTAAGAATGAGTTTAGAACATACTCAAGGTATGATTTAAGTTCAGAGCAATTGATTAACACATGCACATGAGCAAAGTTGAATTCAACATCAATTAACCAATTAGTGAACTTCTTGCCTACGTAATGGCCAACTTGTCGAAACACTAATAATGTTGAGTGACATGTTTTAGTTAGCCATTAATTATGTTTCATTCCTAACATTGTTGGATGATAACATGAAATTTTTGAAATAATGTGAATAAAAGTATGTTGTCACATGATGCAAGTAAGCTGCAAAGATTGATCAATCCACTCTTGCTTTGTTTTTTACTGCATACCTTAATTCTCCTATAAACCTTTCAAATAGATACATTCACCTATATTGTACTGGTCCATCAAGTCATGCTTCATATGGAAGATAAATAAGAAGATGTTTCATTGAATCAAAGAATGCAAGAAGGAATATTCTTTCCAATTTGTAAAGAATAAGTGGAATATTTTCCTCCAACTTTCTTAGTGAATTCTCCTTTAGCATCGTTAAGCATAAATATTTGAAGAAGTGATTAATTACTATTAAAGAATTAACAAGTGTATTGGCAAAGACCTAAACACAATTGAGAGTAATGTCTCCATAAATAATGAAAATTATGACTCTTTATACCATAAATACTATCCTTTTATTAGCATATTTTGTAACATCCCGATTTTTGGGATGTCTCGATTACGAGAAAAAATTTAAAATTTTAAAATCATAAAGCCATCATGGAAATCAACTTACATAATACCAAAATTAATAAAATCAAACGAAATAAAGCAAACCCTATTACATTGTTTCTAAAATTTATAGCACAAAAGCTTTAAATAACCCAAGTCATCTGCTCACTTTCGCGTCTCTATAACGCATTTGGAGCATCTGTAACATCTTCTGCTTCCATATAACCAAATTTCATATGATCATCGCAAAACACACACACAACCACAACACAAACAAATATGGGTAAGCTACCATAGCACAACCAATGACAATAAAGTTTGTACATAGAAAACAAGCACAACTCAATAATAAATCAATCATCTACAGTGTTATCCTACTAACATAATCATTTTTACACTCTTACCATCACCAGTATCCTCATTAACCTTATCACGATTATACCATCAACATTATCCTATCAATAACGTCTTCAACACATCATCACTACAAATTCCCAACATCATCAATAAGGACCTTGGTCTGTCTCCTGTACCCAACCATACAATCTGTAGCTTCCTCATACAGGTTCATAAACATACCACTTGTAGCTTCCCCATACAGGTTCATAAACATACCACATGTAGCTTCCCCATACAGGTTCATAAACATATCACCTGTAGCTTCTCCATACAAGTTCATAAACATACCACCCGTAGCTTCTCCATACAGGTTCATAAACATACCACCTGTAACTTCCCCATGCAGGTTCATAAACATACCACCTGTAGCTTCCTCATACAGGTTCATAAACATACCACCTGTAGCTTCCCCATACAGGTTCATAAACATATCACCTGTAGCTTCCCCATAGAGATTCATAAACATATCACATGTAACTTCTTCATACAGGCTCATTAACACACGGTAGATAGTTCAAAACTCAAGATTTACTAGGTATAGGATGGACACATCCCTCTCTTCAAATGTTTACAACTAACAAGACCCTAACTTAACTCTCATTACATTAAAATTCATAACTCATTTTATGCATCTCCACTTATTGGTTTTACAACTCTTAATACAGAAAGTCAACCAAACATAACCTATAATCAAACTAAATACTATCCACATCTCCCTTTTCATCATTCACACATTAATATATATAGTCTTTTGCCAACCAAATATAAATCTTTATGATATTTTAAAAATCACATCGCAATCCAAAAATAACAAATCATGATTACTTTAATTAATCCTTAAAATCTCATTACTTCTCTTTTTGAAAGTAAATTAATCTCTAATTCTAAAATATTGAATTTTAATTAATTTTATTTTTAATTACTTTAAAAATCAATTATTTTCCTTTTTACACTAAATTAATTTCCTTTTCCAATAAATTAATTTGATTTCCAATTAATTACTAAGTAAATAATAATAAATTTTCTTCTTATAATTATAATAATTAATATTATAATTTAACATTTTCATCTTTCCTTTTTCAATTTAATTTTATTAATTAGTGTCAATAATTATGAATTCTGCACACTCCAACTACTTGGGCTCTAGAAAATAACACTTTGTAAGATCTAATTGGATGTCTCCAATGTGGTCATGTTCAAGTTTTTCTAGAATTTCTTAAGGTAGCTTTTAAAACTCTTATGAGATATGTGACTACTCTTATTCACTCGGGTAATAGAAACATTAATCAATTTCTCACCATCTCATACCCTCATCTATATGATTAGAGTCATAAAGTAAAGTTTAAAATTATATCTTAAGTTACCTAGTGCTTACACTGTATTAATACTCTATTTTGTTGTACATCGTACATGAAATAATATGAATGATTAAATTTTTAGGTTTCACTTTCTTCTTTACTTGAAAAAATTAGTTTACATCCTAAGTGAAAAATTGAATAGTAGAGTTAACTCATGCCTTATTTAATGTTGAATGTTCTTAATAAATCCTTCTCAACATAATCCAATACAAAGTCTGTCGTTTTAATAATTTTATCACGTCAAACTTCTCATAGTTTTCTTTATTACACTCATCTTGTATGTTTTTCTATTTATTTATTTCTCTATATAGTTGAACCCTAAATTATATCACATCATAGAGTATTCCAAATAAATATGCGAAAAACGACAAACAATAACATAAACAATCCTACTCCATATTTTGATTATTCGTCTTAAAAGAAAAAACCTATATCTATATAATTATTAAAAGATAAATCTAGTTTTATAATGAATAATCATAAATTCATACAATGACTAAACTATATTTCGTGTATTATCTTAATTGTCTTTGTTATAACATCTAAATGAACTTTTAAATATTATAAACTTTCAAGTTACACCGACAAATAGTTTTTTCTACTACTAATAATAGATAGTTTTAATTGAGAATATAATTTTCTTACATTATATCATCAATAAACGCTAAACATAAAATGTAAAATCAGATAGTAAAAAAAAAATCTTACTTAAACTGAATTGGGTGAGTTTAAACATTAAAAGTGAAAACTAAAAATTTGATAAGAAAATAAATGAAAATGAAAATGTTAATTTGTTTATTAAAAAATGTTTTTCTTTATCTAAACAAACATGCCTATTTAGAAATCCTTATTAAATTCTTGTATTGTTTTAAACAAAGCCATGTCTATAATATTACCCAGAAAGATCTTTTTTTTTTATATATATATTTAAAATACATTATTTATAATAAACAAGCCACTTAAAAATAAATCACAGAAAACAAACGTTAGCAGAAAACTATATTCAAATATTCTGGTGGCTGGTTGGTTATAGTAGCAGAAATATTTGATAAAAAAGAAAACTTTCAAAACCAATAACGAGCTTCAATTTCCAACAGTCTAAATTGTTCCGCATCAGACTCAACAACTCTCACAATACTCTTTCTCTTCCAAGCCATCGTCACAGAAATGAAGGTTTCATTATCAACACCATTCTCTGGCATACCATTATGGACTTTGCTTGTGGTAGTTTCAATATCAGCATTCATTGTTGTGAGCTGCATCATTTTGTGCTTTTACTTCGTATATTATCCTCGTAAAAAACCATACAAACCTCGTTTTCCTTTACCTAAATCAATAGCATGCAAGCACCAAAATGGTGATTTTAGCTCTTCCTCTCTTGACAAGAGGTTACTATCAGCATCAGGGAATGTCTCAGAACACAGTATGAACTTTGAGAAGTTATCATCAGGTTATTACAATCATGAGTTGTTCATACCTGGTCAGTTTTATCCAATGGGATATGACAGTTCAAATGATAGGTATTTGGAAGGTTTGGGATCAAAAGGTAAGTTATGTTGCACAATCAATGATAAGAGTAAAGGGTGGAACTTTAGCCTTAAGGAGATAGAGGATGCTACTAATGGGTTTGCTAAAGAAAATGAGCTTGGAAGTGGAGATAAGGGGATTGTTTATCTTGGTTTGTTACCAAGTAATAGACAAGTGGTAGTGAAGAGGCTAGTATGTAACAGGTACATTACTTTTATGGAATTTTTGTTTAAATTTCTATTCAGTTCAATTCCTAGGGTTTACTAGTTCATATATTGATGAGAAAAAGATGCATATTTATTGAGCTATGTGATTGTCAAATATGATTTCTTAGTAACAACTTACAATAAATTTTAACATGATGCTTTAATCCTGTTTGTAATCTGCATTCCTGAATGCATTCACTATTGCTTTGCTAAATTTATGGAATTTAGTGAAGACAGAAATGGGTTTTTTAAGCTTAAACTAATTAGAATCATCAAGAAAAACTTCTTCATATTGCTTGACAAAAGTATGAAGTAACTTCCTTCTATATATATTTTGTTCTGCATATTTTGTTCTGCATATTTTGTATATTTTGTTCCAGTTTGTTGTTTGCTCATACCACTCGATCAAATAGAATGTGTTTTGGTTCATGGAATGGAAGTTAAATCTATTTTCGTAAAGGGTTTCCAATCTCTAATCTTACGTCAAGGTTTTGTCTTCTTATTGTTCGGTCGAACTGAGGTGCTACTTGCAGAAAACACTCTAATAGAAGCAAGCCCAATTTGGTTCAATAGAGCATACATGTGAAAGCAAAACAAAATATGGCACAAGAGCACATGGGAAACCAAAACAGAAAATAGCACAACAAATTAGAGACATTTTAATAGCACAACAAATTAGAGACATTTTATGTTGTGCTATTTTCAGTTTTGGTTTCACATGTGCTCTGTTGTGCTATTTTATGTTTTGGTTTCACATGTGTTCTGTTGGGCCAAATTAAGCTTTGCTTCTATTATAATGTTAAAGTCAATGTTTATCCGAAAGAACTAACAATAAATGCATAGTAAAATATAACTAACTACTTAAACAACAAACATATATTTATAGATTTTGGGATGAGCTACTTATTAGTGTTTGTCTAATTAATGATTCAACTTAGAATTGGTATAATTATTCTTAACGTTAATTTTGTTTATAACCTGACCAATCAGTTTATGTGGAACTTAAAGGCTTGTTGATCACTCGATTCATGGTTGACCAGACAATCATATTATACAGAATGAATAATCACACTCTAATGGTGAAAAATATGTCTCCATTGAGTTTGATGCAAACATGTGAATAATGACTTGAACTTTTTACCTGATTCATAGTCACCAACCTGAGGAACTTTTTGCATCCCAAATGGAAGCAATTGGACTTGCAAAGCACAATAACCTGGTCAAATTACTTGGATATTGCGCAGAGGGTGCTTACAGGTATATACTACTTGTCAATTTCTAAAGCTAAAAGTATCTATATATCAAGTTCCGATCATATCCATCATCCTCAATATTTAAATTTTTTTCCTCTCTCAGGATGTCAGTTTCCGAATATGTAGAACATGAAAGTCTGCACCACTGGCTTCATGACTTTCCTGCACAAATCAGCCCTCTAACATGGGATATAAGAAAGAACATAATCCATGGTGTGGCAAAAGGGTAAGAACAGATGTCTATGTATTCATTATAGCTTTATCTACAAAAAAAAAA
The DNA here is from genome assembly GCA_034642375.1 of Vigna nakashimae. Classification (NCBI taxonomy): domain Eukaryota; kingdom Viridiplantae; phylum Streptophyta; class Magnoliopsida; order Fabales; family Fabaceae; genus Vigna; species Vigna nakashimae. The sequence continues at coordinate 28,672,615 of CM067768.1, forward strand.
TATTGATATAATAGTATCTAAAGGAAAATTATTTATGCAGACTGGCATACCTTCATGATGAAGTTAACCCAAAGATTCTCCATGGCAGCCTAAAAGCTAGTAATATTTTGCTGGACCACAAATGGAATCCAAAAATATCTGATTTTGGCCTTGTTGAGGTTCTCAGTTCCAAAAGGAGTCACATTATACTGGAAGTGGAAGCCTTGGGGTCAGTTGTCTTTCCTTCACAAAATTATCAAACTATTTAACTTTGTTAAGAAATAAATTTTTAATCTTAACTCAACCTTATAATTATAAGATAATGTTTATATCTACTTATACACGGTAAAGTGACCTTATGACTAGTTAATGTGAGACTTTAAACAAACTTATTACATATTTCATACAATACACATGGTAAGCCATTTCTTATCATACAATACTGTATGATCTTAATTTCTCTGTTTTGTCTGTATAATATTTTTTACACTGTCATTCATTCAGAATTCAAGTTATCTGAGTTTTAACACAGTTATTAAAAATTACTAAATTTACCATTCGAGACAACATTGAAGGATCATATAAAGAGACTTCTTATTTGATTCAACTAATACTTAATTTTCGAATTCATTTTCATTTTTACTAGCTCCAGTTATGAAGCTCCAGATTGTCATGCAAGTAGTAACTTAGCTGAGGGTAATGATATTTATGATTTTGGATTACTTATTATGGAGATTGTATCAGGAAAAATCCCTTCATGTCACGGCCAGACACAGGTACCACTACCCATGTTGGATTCATCAGTTGCTGGTTTTCATTTCTGCACACTTGTCTTTCAGATAATGAATCTAACATGATTCCAAATTGCAGACTAATATAGTGGACTGGTTCAAATCAATGATTTCCAATGGGAAGATGGAGAATGCAATTGATTCAAAATTGCTTAAAATGCCTTCTTCCAAGGCACTTAAACAGGTTGCTTTGGTTGCTCTAAGATGTGTAGATCCTGATGTGAATCCTAGACTCAAGATGAGAGATGTGGTTTGCATGCTTGAAACCAACATTCTTCTTTTTGAGGTAATAACCACTATCTATTCATTTTTAGTTCTTACTTTCGTTCATTTTAGTCCTTACATCTAACAAAGTTATGCTAAAAACATTTGTAATTAGAGACTGAAATCATTTCATTTAATCAATTGAAAGGATTAAAAATCAGTAAAACTTTTATGGGGACTAAATATCTTTTGTAACCAAAACCATATTTTACTTGGACCTGATTTTTAATTCCCTCTTCCTCATTTATTGAAGGAACGTCAAATTGCCATGAAGACTTTAGAAGCCAATCACTGTACAGAAAATCAGAAAAAAATAGGTGATACCAAGATGTAAACAGCAGCAATTTACCTTCAGAAAATGGCAAGAAAACAACAGTACTGTTCTTATAGTATACACACCAATTTGAAAGAAGTTTTCAATTATTTCATGTTGTTAATGAGTTACTTGAGCTTTATTCTTGTGCATACTTCATTTAGTCAAACGTCAATTTACTAAGATCCGTAGAAAATTTCTTCCTCTTATTCATTCATCCTCTGTAGTGCATGAGAGATTAAACTAAAGTAGGGCCAGAATGTAACCACTTTTTCAACAAGCTCCTTAAAATTTAGCAGTTGTTAAGTAGCCACACAGTGTCTTTCAATCAGGGTACAAATTACAAATTCACGTTAGAGTTTTTGCTGCTTAATTTATAGCAAATTATAGCAATGGTTCAAACAGTGACAACCTTGCAGTAATCAAATGCAATTTAGTATTCTTCTTATCGAAACATGGATTTTTCAGTTTATACGAGCCAATACACTTGAATTTTCCACTATATTTCTGGTCACATATAGGATCACTATAGTTGATGAAATCATCGTTTGACACCTATTACTGATTTCATGATATTCCAAACCTAAAAATATCATTTGGGTAATAAGAAAAACATACCATTTATTCTATAAGTTTGATTTTTCAAAACTCCCATATGAATGACTATATCATTCTCTTAAAAGAATGACACACTTTTGAAGGAACAAGTCTTCAGCTGAACACTTTCGATGGGCACTTTGTCATCTGGATAAGGACACTCAATTTTCTCTTTCTTCTCTGGGAGCAATTCACAAGGCCTAGGATACACATTGCTTGTCACACCCTCAACATCAGTGCAATTCCATTGCAATTTCTTATCACCACTATGGATAGTGACATTAGAAATGCAGATTCCTGTAAAGGGATCATTAGCAATTCCATCAAGTCTTGCAGAATATGTTACATTATCTGCAAAGACATCTCTGTAGTTTATTCCAGTAATGTTGGGAAGTGCTTTGGGATCAAAGTCAGGATCAGGGTGTGAGCCATAAGAACCTGTCATCCAAAACACATACTTCATGGTCTTCAAGTTCATTCCTTTCACAAATATGTCTTTAACATATCCACCTCTACCAACTGCAGTTTTTATTCTAACTGCTGATTCAGTGTTGATAGCTGTAAGGTCTTCAGCTCTAACATCTTGGATTCCACCAGACATTTCACTGCCTAAAGCAATCATAGCACTGTCAGGTGATACACATGCAACCCTTCTAATTATTATGTGTTGGCTTGGCATTCCAAATTTTATTCCATACTCATCCCACCCACTTTTTACTGCTATACAATCATCACCAGAGACAATATAGCAATCTTCAATTCTAGTGTTGGTGCAAGAATCTGCTAAAACGAGGACACAGTTAGGCAATGGCTAAATTTTGCATAGCACCAATATTGTTTAGTAGTAATTGAAAATTTTTCACGTGAATGCCACTGTGTTCATCTTCTGTTTATATTTATAGTAAAAGAATTATATAAATCACCTGGATTTATTCCATCTGTGTTAGGAGAGTCAATAGGAGCGAGAATGGTCAGTCCCTGAATTATGATGTCACTGTAGAGACATGGATGATAAGAACAACAGAAAATATTGAGCATTAAGGTTAAAGCATGTATACAAATGAAAATCATTGTGACACCTGCTGTAAATTGGATGGACAAACCAAGATGGAGAATTAATCAGAGTAAGATTTGATATCTGGATGTGATTAGAGAACATAATCTCAATTGTGTAAGGCCTGGTGAGTTTCAATTCACCCTTGTGGAACTTGTCCCACCAATAACATCCTTGTCCATCAATTGTCCCATTGTAACCTTATGAACAGAAAAAAGTGACATGAAAAGTGATTTCCAATGAGAAATTACCTTAACAAATTCTAATAGTTGTTTAGTTATAGGGCTAGTAGTTACCAGTGATTACTACATCGGTGAGGTTAGTTCCAAAAATGAGACTACTAAATCTTCCATCGGGAGCATCTCTTCCTCTGCCATATGATGGTAGAACAGCAAGTGTTGGCCACTCTGATTCATCCTGTCAATATGAGTCCATGGTCAATAAACATCAAAATAAATAAATAACTATAGATTATGATGTCAAATGTAGGTTAACTAACGTGCCAATAATTCATAGTTAGAAGAAAAGGTGAAAAGTAAGTGAAATGATATTAGGTAGCCAAATTCCAATAATGAACTGTAACTAATAACAACATCAGAAAGAAAATAACATGTTTTCTCGCAAGATATATAATATTGAGTATAAGATTAAACATTAATAGATGGTATAATAGTGATTTAATAGTGAATAGCACACTAGATCTAACAAACAACAATTCTTGTTAAAATAGGTTTCATATGGCCACTCTAATATTAAAGAAGTGAATTTTAAATTTAATGTAATCTTATACTGACTTGTAATTAAGATGAAACTGACTTGTAGGTTCATTCATTTTCATAATATAATATAAATTTGTCTTATCTCTAGTTAACATGGAATCTCCAACAATATCTTTAGTATAATAGTGGTTCAAGAGTAAATAGTCCAATAGATTTAACAAGCAACAAATCTCACTAAAATACGTTTGAGATGGCATGGTTGCTATGATACTAAAGAAATAGATTTTAAATTTAATTCAATCCTAACTTATGATTAAGATAAGGTTGGCTTGTAATTAAAATTATATTTACACCCACTTATAGTATAATTTTGTCTTATTTCTAATTATTGGGAGATTTCAAACCATAGCTTTCATCAATGTATTTTTACACTATAAAATAGGGTGCACATATGTGCATGCAGAAACGAGATCATATTATATATTTATTAGTTAAACAATAGTACAATTTTGTGTGTCGCATCTCAATAATTACATGATTGGCCACATGCTATAACATGAAACCGTCAAATATTCTGATAATTAAAAAAAAATGAAAAAGGAAGAGAATTTTTTAATTCAGAAAGAGAGGAGGGTAGAATGAATAAAATACCTGAGATGCAAGAATGGTAGCTTCACTTTGGAGGAAAAGGGTGAAATGGCTTGTGAGATTGAAGCTTCCTGTTAGCCATGTCCCTGGTGGCACAACAAGTAGAGCTCCACCATCAGATGCATAATGACTGAGGTTGCTAATTGCATATTGAAAGGCCTTGGTGTTAGATGTTTTTCCATCTCCAACACCACCAAAATCAGTCAAAAATGCAGTGTGTTTTCTGCAGCTGATAGCAGGGTACTCAAGGCAATCCAATTCGTTGGCTTCTTTGCATTCAACATTCCTCACTCCTTGTAATCCCAGCAACAAAACAGTGAAGATCACCCCAACAACCTGCACAATAAAACCAGGTAACTCAAACACCAGTTTACTGATCCTTAATTCATTATTTTAAGGTTTTAAATTCAAACCACTATAACGTATTTTTTAAGGTTTCCATGGCTACTATCAGTTCACGAGAGAACTCTAACCGCTGTTTAACGCCTTGAGAAGTAATCTTTATATACAAAAGAGTAAAGCAAAGGAAGAAGAAGAGGGTTCCATGAACGTGCAAACACAGGAACCAAAATGATCTCCAACACATCCTCGCGCTTACACACATGCATATCGACTTTAGAATTAAACATTAACAAATTATTCTGATAACAAGTGATATATATACTCAATAAATAACAAATTTTACAAGAAAACCATCTTAAGCAAAGGTCTAATTTAATCTTATAAAACCAATTCTTATATATTATGAATTTGTCTTATATGTAGTGAATGTAGGATTTCAACCAACACTGAAATACACTACGAAAATTCAGAACAAAACATTATCAGAAAAGCTCAATGCACACACAGAAAATAACAATTACATAGGAGTCACTGAATTTTGGACACAGCTTCATAGTTTGACTGTGACTGTGATGCTTCTTTCGGTTTAATATCCTTGGTCGCACAGAAGACAAAGGGATAATATTTAAAGAAAATTATTAGAATTACTGTGGAGAAGAGTACATCTGAGGAGATATTATCTGATAATCTGAGGATCGTGGGGAGATTGAACGCTACATTATAGAATATAAGAAGTGTAAGAAGTGTAGTTACGTGTCAGTAAACCACAGTATGGTCACATGTGATGGCAGTTACATCAAAAGATGTTATCGTGTATGGGAATGTACCATGATGTCTTGCCATTTTTAAAAACCCATTTTCCTTTCTGGGAAGATCTTGAACAGTTACTTATTCAACTATCATGATAGGTAGGTTCACATGTAGAAATTTTGCTCCATTGTTGACAGTTCTTTCAAAAAGTTCTTGCTCTTGGAACACTGCACGACTCTAAGAACGTGATATGGCATAATTACGATTTGTAAGTTACATGATTCAAAAAGGCTAAACTTTAGGAAGAAGCATTACTTTACTAATGCGTCTACAAATGAAATAACAATGATGAAATAATTACTAAGAATCTCTATGTCCATCATTTTTATGTGTATCATTGAAAAAAAATGCATGTTAGCTATAATATATATTATGTGTTTGGATATTTTGTTTCATGGTGTGTCACTATGTTGTGTTTTTTTATTTTAAAAAATTGTTATGAGTTGAATATTAGAGTTCAAGGTGAATTCAATTATCTAGTGAGCTTTTGTAACATGGCACCTTGATTCACTTGTTATTATATGGATAGTACATAAAATATAATACCTCTCCTGTCTATTATAAGAAAGGATTTTGAAATGGTAATTAAAATAAGGTAATTTATAATTTTAATAAATTTAATTTTTATTTTTCCTTATGTGTCCTCATTAAAGACATGATTTACCTATGGTGCTTTTAACGAGAAGAGAGTTTGAGAAATAGTAATTGACATTATTATCTTTCCCTTATTATCTTTTCCTCATTAGACTCCACAGATTAGTAAAATAAAAATAAAAGTAGAAATAAAAATAGATTAATTAATTAATTTTCTTGATGTATTTTCCAAACATTAATAGAAAAAAAAATAAAAAATGGATTAATTAATTATTTTTCTTGATTTGTATGATTTTGTCAAAGCCTTTAGTAAAAATTGAAAAAAAAAAGATATATTGTTTTTATATTTTATATTATTTTATCATATTTTCAGTATTTGGATCTTAAAAGAATATATAAACTGAACGAATTACACAAATTTTTTACTTAATTGATGTTTATTTTATCCTTTAAAAGTAGGTCAAGTTTTGCTTTTTATTTTCAAATTTAAAAGTGACTTTTTACTTCCTAATACTAAAATAATCCACTTTTCTTCCTTGTTAGATATTAAAATTAATGATCACAAAGTGTGGATATTTCATTTTGATATTACAGGAACTAAATATTGAATTTTTAATTTGGTAAACAAAAACATTTAAACTTTTATTTTTCTTTTGTTTGAGTATTAGTCCTTCTCTAGTTACATTCTTTAAAAATCACTTCAGTCTCTTGTATTGATTTATAAAAATGCCTGTTTTCAAAAAGTGGCAAGGTGAATGATGTTAATAGTAGTTATAGTTCAGGGTTTGTCGACGAGATGTTATGTAAATTAAAAATAAGAATAATTTAAATTATAGAAATAGATATATATTTCATCAATTTTATAAGATTTAAAATAAATTTAAATTATTTTTTTCAAGAGTCAGAAAAATTTCATACAAACATCATAATCAAAACTAATATTTAAACATGGCCAATCAAACATGAAACATGACTATCCTAAAAATGGTTTGAGATAACAAGCATAACAACGACAAAACAATGGAATTCGTGATTCTGACCTAATTATACAGAGATGAAATGTACATTTTCTTCTGCTTTTATTTGTCATTTGTCTCCTTCTAGTAACACAACGTTAAAATGAAATGTACTAGAAAGGGTGTTGTTTTATTACTAGGGGAACACGTGAATTATTATAATGTCTTATTTTTTGTATTTAATGTATAGCTTGAATAAAAAATGTCATACTTTTTATTATAATGTGTTATTTCTCCTATGCTAACATTTTATGCAAAAAGGAAAATCCTAATAATTGATTGTTATCCACATTGAGATTGTGTGCCAATGTTTGAGTGAAGCAATCCATACCCTACCCTTTCAGGTATCTGTAATTAATGGTGCCAAATCCCACTTGAGTGGCATGCCTAGCTCAATGCCCCACAGAAAGAGACTTTGGCCAAATGCTCCCTACCCCTGTCAACTAGGGGCAGGGCCAAAACCAAAGCCAAAATTTTAGGCACCAAAGTCAGTTCAGTTCAGAATGAGTTCCACATCAACTTAATTTTATATAAAAAATAAAAAATTCCAACTTTTTATTTAATATTAGACTTTCCATAAAAAAAACAAATCCATTAGCCAATCAGATTATAAAGTTTAATCTGTTTTCAATTGACCTCATCCAATTCCAACCTATTTTTAACCACGTCGAAACCAAACTTAACCAAATCGGGTTAATACATTTTGTCACTCCTAACTTTTATAGTCATGTTTTGGACTTCATCACACAGAGAATAAACCTCAGAATAAGAAAATGTTTGCAACCACCACCTTTTCTTTATTATTGTTATTTCATGTTTATCTTTGATGTTATGTCATGCTGTAAAGGATTTTATATATGTATATGCTAGCAAAATTTTTTGGATCAATTTATTTCACATTTCTGCTTTACATTGGTGATTCTTTGAAACAGCTAAGGATTTGTACTAGCTTTTATGATGAACTGTTTTTGTATAATCTTGCTCTCCTACTTATCTCTTTCTCCAGCTCTTCTAGCCCTCCCACTTCTTCAACTTCCTGCATCCCATATTTAACATTTTCAGTGACATTAATGATCAAAGTTTGAGGTAATCAACAGAAAATTAATAATTCCAAGAAGAATAGAAAACTAAAACCTGAAATATAAATTCAAAATAATTATAAAATAGACATGAACAACGAAAAGAAACAAAATGCAGCATACCTTTGGTCCCATAAACAGCCCATACGGCACACCATCAAATTTTTCTGAATGGTGAAGCTGAGATAAAGACAATAACAGTATCACGGGTATCAGAACATGAAAATGAACTTAACACAAATACTCAGTTTTGCTTTGAGAAAATCAAAATGTTAAGTATGTTTATCTATCTCTTTTTTCTCCTTAACAGGGATCTTAAATTCAAAACACAAATCTTAAAGCAAACTAATGTAGCAGAGTCTTGAAATTAAAAACTGAGTAAAAATCATAATTTGATGATTAAATTAATTTTTTAAATTCCCGAAAGTTAAAATACAAATAAAATAATAGACAATATGGGTTTTAAGAATGTAAATATATAAAAATAGTGAAGTATAAAGGCATACACGAATTGTATAAAAGAATATACCAAGATGAAGATGTATTATTCAGAATGGTATTATTAGTATGAAGATGGATTAGAAAGTGAGAACATTTATTATAATAAAAAAGAATGATTTTTTGTGCATAATGTTATCTAATGATGATGATAATTACTTGGTGAGCAGAAGCCACTCTTCTTAAATAGGGCACGTTGGCAATGGGGCCCACCGGGAATCTCTTATGAACCAAGCCATCGTGTACAAACATGTAGGCCATCCCAAAGACAGTAATTCCAAGACCCTGTTCATAGTTGAAGGTATCTTAGTAAAAGTGTTCATTTGACAATAAAGTCTATGCAGTAATCATTGTTTAATGAAAACTCTACGAAACTGTTAATTAAGAATTTCACTCCCAATCAAACTCTTAATTAAGATATAACAAAAAGGATTAATATATTTAGTTTGAATTTTTGAGAATTCACTCACCGCACCGAAGCAAAGACCAGGGAAGAGTCCCTTGTGAAAGAAACCGTAGGAAAGGAGAGCGATGGCAGGGACAGCATTGATTATGGCAAATACATCGTTCAGTTCGAAGGGTCCTTCTCTTGGTCGATGGTGGGACTGCAATTGAAGTAAAGAAATTTGTTAGTTTGTGTGAAGCAGATCATGTAGTTTCTAGTCATTGGTTGCTGAGACATCACAAGGATTCACCAAAAAACCGAATCATTTGACACTTTGTGGTGCAAACAATTAGTAAAAAAAGTGTATTCAGAATGTTCGTTTTTATGGGAATTGGTCTGTCAAATAAAATGTAAACACTGAAAAATAAATTCACTTAAATATGAGGACCAGAATGAACTAAACAAAGTACTTGAGTAAATTGAGTTAAACAGTGAAGAAGAAACAGGATGCAGATGAAAGAACTGAAAGCATACCTCATGCATGTGCCACAAGGAAGCATGCCAGAGAGCTTTATGAGCCCATCTAGCCCAAAACTCCATACCCACCTGAAAATCAGACATACCCAGTTGAATTTTCTGATCGAAATTCTCAAAAGACATACCCGATATGAATCCCCAAACCATAAAAAAAAGTACTGAATGAATTGAAATCATAATCAGTCAACAGGACTACTTACAGCAGCACCCACTGACAGAGCAAATGTGCCAAACATTTCAGACCAAGGCACCTCTCCACCCTACACAAAACCAAACCCAATTTCACAACCAAATTATCTTCACATGCAAATCACCAATCATGCATGACAACAATGTCAAAGACACACAAGCAACAATTGTAAAAAAGACGGCAACAGAATCACATTTATCTCGTTAGTCAGTAATTTTTTGCAACATCGGGATCGCATGGAACATGCAACCTTTTTTGAAACCTTGGCAAGAAGAGTAAGAAAAGGGGTCAAATTTTACCTCCATTTGCCACGCGAATCTGTAATAAACAGCGAGCACTGCCATGGATGTGACCCCGAAGCTGGACATGACAGCAGCGACGAGGTATGTGAACCTCTCGGACTCTTTTCTGGCCAACTTCTCCGCCAACTTTGGTGACAAGACTTGGGGAGGAGAGGGTGATGGCTGCTCCTGGTCCTCAATTTCCATGTGGGTGCTTTTTTTGGGGTCCTGCGTTAGGACAGAGACAGTGAAAGGTGACAATTTTTGGGTCTTCAAGAAGGTTGTGTGGTGGGAATTTCTCAAGGGAGAGAAAGGAAGTGTGGCTGGAATTGGTTTGGGAAAGTGGGGATAGTGGTAGCGGAGGAAGGGCTTCAAGGTTATGGCGGCGGAGAGTCCTACCGCCATGGTTGAAGTGTGTGTGAGTGTGTAAGAGAGAGAGAGAGAAAGAGAGAGAGGTATTTGTGTTGTGTGTGAAGAGGAAAGGTTTGAAGTGAAGGTTTTAAAAGGGGATGAAGAGAGTCCACAATTTTTTTTCTCTTTCGTTCTTTTTGTGTGGGGTCACTGTAGAAACAGAGAAAAATATTGCTGAAATGCGCAGACACAACCAATGGATAATTTTTTATTTTTTTAAACAATAAAAATCCTTAATTCACGAAATAAATCCTTTTAATTTTTATTATTTATTTCTTTTACTTATGTTTGCATGTAGGTGAGTTCAATTCATGCGGATGGAAACGAGAGACTTGCTGACGTTTGAATCAAATGATATGAAACGATTTGAAAGCGTGGAGGTTGTGTTTTCATCATCTTCGCTAATATGCAAAGAAAGACGCAGAAATATAACTGTCCTAATTAAAACTATACAATGACAGAAACAGTCCTGATTAAAAAATTGATCATCAGGGGTGAATGTAGAAAAAAAATCAATTTTTATATACAAAAATAAGTTCCTTTAATATATATATTATATATATTAACTGTCCCTGTTTACCAACCTTGAATATGTAGTGTTAATATTACATATTAATGCATAGTAATTAATAAATCTTAAATGCTAATAAAGTAATAAAAACATACCAGAAGAAAATAATGATGTTTATTAATATTTGTTATCTACTAATCAATTAGTAGTTAATATTTATCGTACTTTGTATCTGTGAAATTAAATATCTTACTATGTAATTTGTATTTGATTGTATATTTATAAAGACAATATTTATTAAATATTGCTCTTAATTATAAAATAATGAAAATTTAAGAATTTTCGTCAACATATAAGAACAATCATATATATACACCTCTTGATAAAATCATTTAGTTGAGTGTTATCGTGAGATTAAAAGTAGGTAGAATAGAAAGTGGTATTTTATAAATGAAATTTGATTATTATTAAAAGGAATAAACTTATTAATTTAGTTCATTAAATTTAATTTATCAAAAATTATCGTCTTTTTAATTTTTTATTTATTTATATCCTCTCAAAGTTATAACATCTCTACTGATCTTTTTTTAATATGAAAAATTGTCCTGGACATTCTAGTATAGAGTATAACCTTTCTTTTTGGTCATAATATAGAATAAATTCATTTTTTACTTTATTTTTGAGTCATTTTTGAAAATATAATTACATATAGAAGAATTACTTGCATGCATGTGACTTTATTATATTTAAATAAATATATGTTTGGATGTGATCACAAAGATGTATTCGAATAATTTATTTGAAATTTTCTTTGTATAAGTAGATTATCTTATGAGAATTAGAATCCTTGAAGCTCAATAGTTCGTATGACTTGATTCAAGTAAGAAAAGTTACCTTATTTTCCATTTTAGTACAAGATGAATTATATGATTTGTTTGAACGTGATTTTGCTATCATTTATTTACTTATTTGGTGAATTGTAAAGCACGATTATTGTTGTTGAGTATTGGTATGAACATTTGTTTGAATTATTGGTTTAATCATTTTGAATATCCTTATTTGTGGGTTTTTTTTTCTCAATTAGGTACTCGTATTCTAAAAGTTCTCAATTGGATCCTTTTTTTGTAAAATTAAGTCAATTTTGACCTTGCTGTTAAATTTATTGGATGACATTAAAATTTGTGTAGTTTGGCTTGCTGACTGTGCAATTTTTAATGATGTGGCATAATGTGGTGGAATTTTTAATGACGTGTCCTATTACCTCTCACTCTCTCTCCTGTTACCTCTTTCACTCTCTCATGTTACCTCTCTCATTCTCTCTCACTCCCGCAAGGTAATTATCAAAACCGTATTTCCCCTACATACGCTCTCTCATCTCTTTCAATTCATGTGATCGATTGCTTGTCGTTCGTTTGCAGGTAAACAATTTCGGCACAGATGAAAACCAAGTTGATCTGGTAGCTGTGAAACCAAGGTGGAATCCCAAAGGTAGGGGTCGAGATTCTTTTCTTTCTCACTGTCTTCTTATGTAGTGGTGTTTTTGACTCTCTTTTTGTTGACTGAATAATAGATGGTGAGCAAATAAAGGCGGTGAAGCTAGCATTGCACTTGTCTATGGAGAAAGGTCGGGAGTCTGTACATTTGCGGGTGTCCCAGAATCGGGAAATCATTGTCTATGGAGAAAGTGAAAGAACAAACAGAGGGAAAAATCTTGAATATGGACAGAAAGTGATGATGGAAAACACTAACTCCCTACCAAGCACGCCATTGTTAAAGAGAGGAAACCGATCGTAGAAAAAAAAATCTGCAGATTGAAATCCCTAAATTCGAAGATTGAAATCCAAATTTAAAGAATCAAGGAAATCAATGGAAACCCTTTCACTTCGTCCTCGCAGTCAAGGTTGTTAGCCCAGTCCGAGTTTTTAGGGAAGAAGGGTGATGAGGAGGAGGACGATCCGTTTTTGGAAGAAGATCTTCCTGATGAGTTTAAGAAGACTCATTTCAGCTTCTAGATTCTTCTAGGTGAGTTTGATTCTGATTATTGGGTTTTTGATAACCACCATTTGCATTCCCTGGAAATGTTTTAATTAATGTTTTCTAAATATGCAAATAAAAGAAATTCAACTCAGGCCACCTTAGTAAAATTTGGTAACGTCATTCTACCACGCACAACAATTTTTAACACTGTCTACCCAAATTAATGGCAAGGACTAAATTGATTCAATTTTACACAATAAAGAACCTAATTGAGACCATTTTGAATACGAGGACCTAATTGAGAAAAATCTTCACAAATAAGGATGTTTGAATTTATTAAACCATTATTTTATATGGTTGGAGAATAATTTGAGGATAGGTATATTAAATTGGTTAAATTGGCTCATGTTACTAGATTTTAGAACTAAAATGTATATAATATGACTTATAAAAGAGATATAAATACCAATTGGAACCAATAGATCAAATTAATATATCTGTCAAGTTTTATGAATTATGCAAACTTGTTATGATTTACCTAGTTTGTGTGGGTGGGTGGGTGGTTGAATAGAGCAAGGGCAAGACCTATAATCTACTAAGACTGAGTAAAGTCTAGGCAACAACCATAATCTACTAAGATTGTTGATTGAATGTGCAAGTGATGTTAATGTAATATTTCTAAGGAGGAAATAATATGTTATGTGATTTTAGGATGTGTATTCAATAGAGATTCCTTGACAAGATTATCTCAATTCTACCAATCATCAGACTCACATAGAGAAAGATATCAAAGTAGTGAGAGTCGATGGAGGTTCATATAACCTAAATTAATGTGAAAGAGAATTGTTTCAAGCAAATTATACGAAATGCACCCTTTTATGAGAGAAAGATTAGTTCCTAATTATGTGGTTTTGTGTGAGCAAGAGGTAGTATGACAAATAATGCATAATCTATTAGTTTAATTTAGGACTTGTGTCTTCCGAAAGTGGTGTATAATGTCAATAGTGATATATATATATATATATATATATATATATATATATATATATATATATAATATGAATGGTATGATGTATATGTTGGAATGTTTAGTGAAACAATGTGATGTGATGTGTGAAATGTTAGTTTTATAAATGATTTTGTTCTTTCAAAATATGCTAGTTTATCTTTTGTTGTTTCATATATGGTTTCTACTATTATAATTGTAACATCCCAATTATTATAGCATTAAACTATAATAGAGTTCTTACATCATTGATACAATAGAACAGTTGATAGGAGGAGGAATAACAGTTTTCCTCATTATTATACAAACCCACACTCAAATTTCAAACCAAATACAATTCACACTTAAAACATAGACAATTTATAAGGCTCATTCTTATAACTAAGCTTCCGTCGATCCTCCATCTAATGCTTGCTCCACCGGCATATCACCAACTTCTGCTCCCATCCACCGGATGATCATCGCCAGACAAAACACATAACAAAAAAAAAGAACAACCACACAACAGACAAAGCAAGGGTGAGCTAATGCAACATAAAATGTCATGGTAAATTAAATTAATAATCAAATTTCCAACTACAGTTATATTACTCTAGAATACAATAAACATACCATAACCATCGTAAACTCACTCATCCGGATCATCGTATGAATATTGAACTCTTAGCTAGTTCTACACTTACAGTGGTACTTTACTCAGCTACATCCTATCCTACTCTGTCCCCCAAACTGGATCTTCGGATATGGATGCACTTATTCGCTAGCTCAAGTATTCTATCCTACTCTGTCCCCCAAATTGGATCTTCGGATATGAATACAACCCCTGAAGCTACATCCTTCCTACTCTGTCCCCCATACTGGATCTTCGGATATGGATGCACTTACTTGCTAGCTCAAGTATTTTATCCTACTCTGTCCCCCAAATTGGATCTTCGGATATGAATACAACCCTTGAAGCTACATCCTTCCTACTCTGTCCCCCATACTGGATCTTCGGATATGGATGCACTTACTTGCTAGCTCAAGTATTTTATCCTACTCTGTCCCCCAAACTGGATCTTCAGATATGAATACAACCACTGAAGCTACATCCTTCCTACTCTGTCCCCCATTGTGGATCTTCGGTAAGGATTTCCCACTCTCCACTACATAGCTTTCTCTCTAAGTGAGATCGAGACTATTGAGAGCATAAGAATGAACCCCTAAGTCGGAGTTCCTATATTCATACGTACAGTACTTGACACAAAAACAACAATGAGTTCCTCCTTGGAACTCTATTCCACACTTTCCATTCATAAATACACATGTCAACATATTATCATCTTTGGTCATATTTCAAGAAAATAACTCTTACATACTCAGACATTCCACATCCTCACAGAAACATCACTTATTAACACATAACTCTTTATGGTCTAGTAATTTGAACCATTAAGTAGTTCAAACAGCTTGGATACCCTCACCAATGGCTCCGGAAGGGTCAAAAACCCCCATATCTACCTAAAGAACTTCTAAAACGGACATCCAGAACTCCCAAAACGTCAAAAACATCAAAAACACTAAATTTGCTACGCATAACTCGCTCCAGCGAGTTGACTCATTCACTCAAGCGAATTTACTATTCCAAAATCACGAAAATTCACTTCCCGGACTATAACGACTCTTCCTTTCATCATACAGACTTTCTAGACATCCAAAAACTTATCTCCCATCAACAACCCATATTCATCCAAATCTTATAAACATCTAAACTAACCATATAATTAAAAAGGCAGCGGATAATTAGTACAATCCAAAATTTCTGATCAAAACCTAGTCTCCTTTTAAATCCATAAACAGATTCAAAATCTTCGATCTATACGTATACCTAAAAACTTCCACCGATTCAAAATACTTAATACGAACAAGATCTCTTCAAAACCATCAAAATAGAAGCATATCCCAATTCCAAACCGTACATCAATTCAAAAGATACAACAGAAGTAGAATTTCATTCTAAAATCATAAAGAGAATCAAAATCCTAAACATATACCAAATTTAAAATCATACAGAAACAAAAAGACTCAAGGTTAGCTCCCCTTACGGTTTTCTCCTTAGCTAGCCTTTCGAAAACACTTTGCGAACGTTTCCCCCGACTCAGATCACAGCTCTAAAGTCCCTCTGCTCCAAAACCTTCGTACTAGCCTTTGGTTCAACTTAGGAACCATTCCAACCCCTGGAACGTCCTTAAATAGCCAAACATTTGGCCAGAAACGCGTTTAAACAGTAAAACGCGTTTAAACAGTCAAAAACGCGTCAAAAACGCGTCAAAAACGCGTCAAAAACGTGTCCACTCACTCGGACAACTTTGTCAGTCTGGTTGAACCCCTTCCCGATGTCGGAATTATGCGTATAAGTACTCGAATCGAAGCTATTCGAGTCTACTTTCTAATGGAAAAAGAATCAACTTAATATCTAATTTGTACAATTAATTATATTTAAAATACCAAACCATGTCAAAGTTGACAGCATTGTATTTTGCATATAAACTTTAACTTTTGTTACAACTTGATAAATTTTTGGTTTATTACTCTACTAATGACCCGATATTCACATTTTCCTTTAATTTTTCAGGGTCTTACAATAATCATGTTACATAAGAGCATGTGGTTTTGCATATGGGAGTACTCAACACTGTAAGGGGATTGATGAATGTATAATTGTGCAAGTATTTTATACAAAAATATATGTGTTTGATTCTGTTTAATGAGATGAAATTTATATTTTGAAAATTTTTCTTCATAAAGAACTATAAACATATTATGAGATAGAGTTGTCAATTTAACAAACTCACTCTTAAATAAGCTCTTTCTTAAGGGGCCACCAAATGAGGGGGCCAATAAAAGTCTCAGTCATTAATGTCTCATCTTAAAGTGGGTTAAGTTCAGGATCAAGGTGGACTTGGTCCTACTACAAGACTTTAATGAACTCTTAAAAATAACACTTCGAGCCAAGTCAAAGGTTGAGACAGACCATTTCAGGCCAAAATTTGAGACGAATAATCTTAGACCAAAGGTTGAGACGGGTTGCCTCAGGCCAAAGGTCGAGACGAACCTACATGGGTCGAAGATAGAGACAGGTCATCCTGAGCCAAAGGTTGAGACAAGTCATCCTGGGTCGAAGGTTGAGATGGGTCATCCCAAGCAAAAGGTCGAGACAAGACAATCCAAGCCAAAGGTTTGGGCGACAAAAGGTCGTGACGGGTTAACTTGGAAAAATTTCGAGACAAAGCTAGGAGGAAGGCGACACGAGAAGGCCCAAGACAAAAGTTGGTTTGATGTTTTCAATTTTCATATTGATTGTTGTTTATATGTCCAATAATTTATTTTAAAAAATCAATAATTTTTCATGTTTAAAAAAAGTCCATGGATTGATTTGTTTCATAGGACTTTGTGGTCGCTTTGGTCTTGTGAACTTTTGTAATGAGAAACTTTTTACTTTTATGGGCTTTTTTGACCCAAATAATACAGGTCAAGACTTAAATCCTGTGTGGAGAGACCGAATTGATAACTCTTTTTCGAGATGTTTAGTGAAATCTTTAGTATAATGTAATTATCTAATAAGAGCGTTACATTTATCACTTTTTAAATATATATATTACATTCAATAAAAATAGACAACAATTAATTTAAGAAAAAATTATAAAAAAATGTTTTTCTTGAAACATAGAAACATAAGTTAATTTAGAATGTTTTTTCATTAGATTGAAAACATTAGGGAAAAATGTTTAGTATATAAGTTTCTCATAAACTAATTTTTTGAATTATAAATCTCAAAATTAGATGACAAATTGATCGGTAAATTTAAAAATGACATAAATGAATATTACTACATAATAATAATTATATAAACTAAAAATTGTGTTTTATACATAAAACTATATTATTATATAATTATAATTTAAAAATTTGTAAAATAGTGAAATTGTTAATAATTGTTTTTAATACTTTTATTTATTTTTTAAAAGTTTTGAATTTTTCTTATTTAAATATGTAAGAGCCTAGAAAACGATGTCTTAGAATTGATAGTGTGTATAGAATGATGAAACTAGATTATTTTAATAATAAAAGTTTAAAGTATAAATAGATTTTTTATAAAGTTTCATTATGTTATATCATACTATCTCTTTAAACTTCTTCTTTTTCTAGTTTTTTATCCTCTCTCTAGACTTTCTAACCATCTCTTTATCTATTAGAAGATTGGATACTGCCAAAATAATCCTTGAAGCAAGCTCTTCACTTCCATCTGATTGGTTTCTCAAATAGAGTAAGTTAGTTTTCTACTGCTTTTCTTAGTATGTGCGCTTTTTTATGCATGTGGACTATTCTAGTTTGCATGTGGGGTTTGAGTCTTCTATAAGAGTCTCTACTGACCAATGGTCTTAATGGTGTACCTTAATCGTGTTTTTGTTGTTCATGGAAACAAAAAAATTTTCTTATGTGTTTAGAGTTGTTTCTATGAGTTTTTTAGTATTTGATTGGTTTATTAGGTAAAGGAAACTACTTAACTTATTTTCTAATTATAGATTCTTTAAGAATGTTAAATTGCTTGTTTGATCTGTTTGTGATTGATTTATTTATGATATTGGTGGTTGAATTGTTGAGTAATCTGAATGTATTACAATGGTTGTGTTGTTTGAAATTATCTGAATTAATGTTGAATTGAGGAACTTAGGATTGACCATTTGAGCAAGTTGGTATGCATTCTGATATTGAAAATCATTTTTGAATTGAGCACTAAGTAAAGAATATCAATTTGATCATCTTAATAGGTCCTTGGTTCCTCAAATCATAGTTTTTAATTTGATGTTATCTGGTATGGTATTAAGTGCAAGCTTGGTTGTGCAAGTCTGGAAGCATTTTTACTCTATATCGTTGAGCGCCCCCTTTCACCACTGAGTGACCATTTTTGCTAATTCTTTGGTGTTAAGCGGTGGTAGGGCACGGTTGAGCGCCACTTTTCATTGTAGGTCTGGAACAATATAATTCCAGGTCGCTGAGCAGCATAATGGTATCACTGAGTGTTAATCTCTTTGGCAAGTGCACCAAATCGTTCAAGTAATAAATCGTGGTAAGACCAGGTATTGTTTTCCCAAGAGACTCGTAATACTAAAAAATTGTGCGATTAACAACTCATCTAGACTCAAGAACAACTCATCATTTAAGAATATGTGTAAAAAGATAAATTCACAAGTAATTACAAGGTTGGACTTTGGTATTGAAGGCACTTGGAAATGGAAAAGACTAGAAATGGTATGAAATGAAATTGTTAAGGTTAGTTTTCACCAATGCACTCTTATGTAAAACCAATTTCATCTCCTCTCTATCAATTTACTAAAGTCAATCCACTAAAACACTATAGCCCTAATTCCTTAGGTGAAAGAGCCTAGTTTTACCTTATCAAACTCCAATCCCTTAGACAATCTAACAAGCAAACCCGCATTAAGAATTAGGATCTAAGACAACATGTGAATCATATCCCATTCTTGGCTCAATGACCCACAAGGACTCTTGTTTCAGTTCAAGATTTCATATCCCATCCCTGACTCAATGAAACCCCAAAATCAAGTCATGAACGTCCCCATTACATGCAAGCTTTAAGATCGGAAACAAGAATACTAGTAATAGATAGAAAAGACATTTATAAATACAAAACAATCATTCATTACACAAGAGTTCATAGGCTACATCTAACCCTAACAGGATGAATCTGGTTCTCCATTTCCATGGAGAACCCTAAAGCTTACAAACATGGAAGATGGAAGAAGAAGGAGACCCAAAGGAAGAGGAGGAGATGTTCCCACAAGCTCCTCACGCCCTCCATGAGCTCCAAACGTGAAATCGTGCCTCCAAAGAACCAAAGACCATTTTTCTTTCTGTCTCGTGAGTATATATACTGCCCGAATTCTCACTTAAGCTAAATTATTCTCGCTTAAGCGAGAATAAACTTCTTGAAGAAGATAGTCATTCTCGCTTAAGCTAAATTATTCTCACATAAGCGAAAATGACTTTTAAATCAATGACTTCTTGGATCACCGAGGCTCTTCAATGCAATGGAGGATCTTCCTAACATCAAAATAGATATAAGGGATTAGAGTATTATTTACGTAATGTAGCTCAAAATATAGATAAATACTAAAACTAAATAAAAGAGAGGATTTAAGCAAGTAATAAGCTAAAGAAGAGTTGATTTTGCTACTAAAATGATGCTTAGATAATGGTAAGAATTAGCATTATCACTGAGCGAGACATTTTGCAAGAAGAACGGTGTTGAGCATCAGGACTGTTACTAAGCGCCACCTTTTGCAAAAGGTTTAACGTTGGGTGACAAGACTATTATTGAGTTCCAGGACTATCGTTGAGTGCTCTCTTTTATGAGAGGTTTTGCATTGAGTGTTACTTCTAAGCGCCAATTAGTGTTTTTTTAACCTTTTATTCTCTAATTTGTTTTAGGTGGTTTTTGTAACACCTCTTTCAGGATGCCACAAATAATTTATAAAACGTTCATTATTTACAAAAAACTTAACTTTGGTACAATTTTAGCATGGTTTATGTGAATGTTTAATATGGATTGTGATGTTTCATTTATTAATAACATGATTTTGATCATGTCTAGTGAATATTGTTGAAGGAATTTCAAGGAGAAGTTTCTTGTAGTGGTTTCAATTCATGTATGGATTTCGTATTGAGAGTTGTTATGATGCTCTAATAATCATTCAATCTTAAGTAGAGAAGGGTGATGTATGTGATGAGAGGAGCAAGAGGTCTTATTGTCAATGGTGTTGTAGGGCAAAAGAGGTCACCATAAGTGCATAACTCACCAGAGTATGGTATCAATACATGTATTTAGACGATCAAGTCTACTATGAATGATTGCATGTGTTAGGATTTGTTGATATGAATGTTTACTTGAGTTAATATCTCTATAAATATTGTATGATTAACTTTATGGTACAATAGCTTACACTTTTTTTTTATCTATTTGTCTTTCTTATTTGCAATTATCACCTTAAATGTGAGTAGATGAAGATGTTGCAGGGTGAAGGAGATGCAACAACATAGTTAGGATTAGTTTAGTTGTGTATAATTTGTTTTCGTTTGAAAAAATTTAGCTTATGCTACTGTGTGTGTATAATTTTCTATACTCATGCTTTATGAATTAGTGTAATATAGTAATTGAATGTTTCTCTTACTCACTTACTTGTTTATTATCACTTATATAACTTTTATTTAGTAATTTTACACTATTAAATAAAATATTACAAAAGAAAATATTTTATTTAAATATGTTGATTGAATAAGTATTAATTAAATTTAAATTGCTTTTCTGTTTTTTTTTAAGTTTAATTTTTTTTATATCAAGTTTTAAAACATTATGTTGAGTTTATTTTTTATAATTTTTATTGTGCAAAATTTTTATATATTATTATGTAATGAAACATTACTTACATGTCCACTTTTTAAACAACACAAAAAAAATAAAATAAAAACATAAAAAATATTAAAATAATATAACAAGTAATTATTTCTAAAAATTTAAATAGACAATAATATATTAATTAAAAGTATATTTGAATGAGTTGAATTGCTAAAAGAGAGAAAAAAGTGTAGAATCAAAAGTTATGAATGACACTTATAAAAGTAAACAACGGTACTTCAAACATAAGTTTATTATTAAGAATGAAAAAAATAAAATTATTTCGGTTTAATTAGTCTGAGGATCGATTGTCCTTCCTTACTCTGCTATCTTTCGATCGTCAATTATTCTCCAAGAACGTCATCCACTCTGATGGGTTGTTAACCTGCAGAAGACACTCTGATGTTCAAGTCAGATATCTTTTTCAAGGAAGTCTTTATTTTATTAGGATAGATCAAGGTTGAACGTTGGTGGTCCAACTGACCATGTGGTAAGGGACTGAAACTGTGTAGGATATTTTTACTCGTAAAAAAATATTCGTTAAACAAAATAAAGTAAACGCTTCAATATTTTATAATTTTCATTTTTGTGAAGGCATTTAATTTTTTACCTCGTAAACCTTCAATGACTACCTTTAGAAATTATATGGAACTTTTTGCTCTTGTTGCAAAAATCGGTACTCATATGAAGTAGCGACGTCAAGACCAAGTGCACGTCTGGTTCCTCGTGGTTTCATGGGGATGCCGCTCGACCCCACGGTGGGGGCCAAATGTTTCGGTTGAATTAGTCTGAGGGTCGATCGTCCTTCCTTGCTTTGCTCTCTTTCGATCGTCGAATCCTCTCTGAGAACGCCATCAATTTGCCTCGTAAACCTTCAATGGCTACCTTTAGAAATTATTATGGAATTTTTTGCTCTTGTTGCAAAACCTAGTATTGATCCGAAGTAGTGATGTCGAGACCGAGTGCACGTCTGGTTCCTCGTGGTTTAATGGGGATGTTGCTCGGCCCCACGGTGGGTGCCAAATGTTTTGGTTGAATTGGTCCAAAGGTCAGTCATCCTTTCTTACTATGCTCTCTTTCGATCGTTGAATCCTCTCTGAGAACGCCATCAATGCCTCCACAAAAAAAAAATTATAAAATATTGAAGCGTTTACTTTTTTGTTTAACCCATATTTTTGTGAGTAAAAATATTCAGGAATGTTCAGCCCTTTACCGCTTGGTGAGTTGGACCACCAACATTCAACCTTGATCTATCCTGATAAAATAAGACCTCTTTGAAAAAGATATCTAACTTAAGCGTCAAAGTGTCTTTTGCAGGTCAACAACCCATCGGTGTGGATTGCGTTCTCGGAAAGGATTCAGTGATCAAAAGATAGCAGAGCAAAGAAGGACGACTAACCGTCAGACCAATTCGACAGAAGCAAAAATATTATCTCTTTTCAATAATTTATAAAGTTTATTTTTTTATATAGATTAAAATAACAATCAATATATTTGTTTTAAAGAAATATTAAAGTGTCTTAATTTTCTTAATAAACACATTGTTTTTATCGAGTAATTAATTTAGATATAAAATATTTTTAACTGGAAATTAAGAACCACGATAAATTTGAAATTATTTAACGGACTAAATCTATCGAGATTGAGGGATTGAAAAGTATTAATTTATTATTATTTAATTCCTATTATTTATTGACTTTATAAATTTATTATTATTATTTACAAAATACTTATTAAATACTGATAAATCGATAAGATAATACTAAACATATAAATTTTAAAAAATAATATTTAATACATTTAATATTTGTAATAATCAACATTAAAGTTTTATAATATTACTATACACTAGTCAAACTTTTTTAAAAAATATTAAAACAGTTATATATATATATATATATATATATATATATATATATATATATTTATTGTATTGTATATGGTTAAATTCCTAATGGTTCTTTCAATCAAGATTTATAACCTTGGTATATTCAAAGATCGAAAACCGTGGATCAGATCCCACAAATTGAGTGTCGAAGTCGATGTTTTTTATGATCTCTCGCGGATGCAGAATGGATGGATTTAGCCAAAAGTTGAATCTCATTCAACAGCTAATTTGGCCGCTAAGCTTCGGGGCTCACATAAGTTGAGATTCATTTGAATGAAGCCAGGGTCAACAAGGTAAATACAATAAATTGATAATTTATGATTCTTTTACATTAATTGAAATTTAACTTAAGAACTCTCATCAAGTATTGATTTAATTATTGGAAAGTGTTTTGGAGACACCCCTCTTGATAATAGAAGCAAGAGGTTTGGAAGATGAATACAAAATAATGTGGAAAGATCGTAAAAAAAAATATCTTTACAAGATATATTCGATCATGTAAAAACATAATATATATATATATATATATATATATATATATATATATATATAATCCAACAATTCTAACTTCGTATAAATAAAATATAAATAAAATATAGCTTAAACTACTTAAAAGCAAAAATTTATGATTGGAATATAGAAGAATTTGTATTATTTTCCTCTCCCTTGATACCACTATTGTAAAATGAACGTATAATTAATGTGATTGAGTAAAAGTCAATAAAACTTTTCTTTTTTACTTAAGAATATTGTTAAAGTGATTTGCTAACAAAATTATTTAATCTATCTTTTTAAGGATGTGTATTAAAATGAATTTAAATAGTAAGATTATTCATGTAATTGTAAAACTAGAGATTATTACAATAAGATATTTAAAGTTAATAGTTACTTTGACTAAATTGATTGTGTGTATTCTAAATATTAAGTTAGATATTTGATGGAGTATCTAGTTTAACTAATAACATAACTCACAAACCACAATATTGGGTATTGAAGTCCATGTAAAGATTTTCCATAACTTAATAAGAGACATTGGTAACAATTTTAATAGAAGTATTACATTTGTTTTTTTAATAAAATTAATACCATTTTTCAAAAGTTGTGATATTTTTTTTTATATGTAATGAATACATTTTATTGTAATTGTTATATTATTTTATTTAATTTTACCTAGACACCAAGGTCTTGTTTTTTTTCGTTGATGCTAATGGAAAACAGAGAGAAAGGGTGCAAGAAGAACTAGAGAGAGAACTAATGAAATGTAAAAATTGTATATTGCGTATGTAAGAAAGGTACTGTAAATATATACAGAGTGAGAGTCAACTAACGTATCAAAACAGAAAACCTATACTGTATGACAGCTTTAATTACATATTCTAACACACCTCCTTAATTCAAGCTGTCCAAGGATATTACTCCAATCTCTTTCCTAAGTAACTCAAATTTGTCAAACTTAAGTGATTTAGTGAAGAGATCGGCCAATTGGAAGTCTGTTTTGCAGTAAACCACTTCAACTTTTCCTTTGTTTACCATGTCTCTTAAAAAGTGAAATTTTATTTCTATATGTTTGCTTCTTCCATGGCTCACTGGATTCTTTGCTAAATTTATTGCTGATGTGTTATCCATCTTCAACACCACTGGTCCCTCTTCCTGTATCTTTAACTCCTTCAACACTTCACTTAGCCAGATGCCTTGGCACACAGCATTGCAACCAGATATATATTCCGCCTCACAACTTGATAAAGCAACCACAGATTGCTTTTTAGAGCACCACGAGACAGGTGCTTTGTTCAAGAAAAAAATGTTCCCTGAAGTACTCTTTCTTTCAACTTGATCACCTCCATAGTCAGAATCACTGAATCCAGCAAGCTTCAACTCATTATTCTTCATCCCGTATGGAAACAAAATTCCACAACTTGCAGTTCCTTTAACATATCTCAGCACGCGTTTAGCAGCAGTCATATGACTCTTCTTCGGGTTGCCCATAAACCGACTTATCAGACCAACGCTAAACGCAAGATCTGGCCTACTATTGCAAAGAAAGCGCAGAGATTCCACTATCTGTTTGTAGACAGTTTCATTCACACCTTCTTCAGATTGATCTAATTTTAGCTTCTCGTTTATCTCCAGTGGGCTTTTGGTCTCGTTGCAGTCGATCATCTTATATCTTTCCAATAGATCTTTTGCATATTTTTGTTGGTGCATCAGTAGTCCAGTTGCTGTATGAGTGAACTCCATTCCCAAGAAGTAGCTAAGTTTTCCGAGATCCGTCATCTCGAATTCAACCTTCATCATGTTCTTGAACTCATCAATCTCCTTTTGGCTTGAACCGGTAATTAGTAGATCGTCAACATATAAGCATATGATCATTTTTGCACCATCAGAATTCTCCTTCACGTAGAGGCCATGTTCCACAGTGCATCGCTCAAACCCGTGACTGCTGAAGAAGGTATCAATCTTCTTGTTCCAGCCATAAAGAGCCTTCTGGAGCTTGTACACCTGCTGCTTCCTGTCCTTGGCGTTGAATCCAGGAGGTTGTTGAACGTATACCTCCTCCTCCAAGGGTCCATGCAGAAAAGCCGATTTAACGTCAAGTTGGAATAGTGACCAATGTTTCGCACAAGCAATAGCTATAACTAATCGGATTGTTTCTAACCTTGCAACTGGAGCAAAGACCTCTGAGAAATTGACCCCTTGACGTTGTAGGAAACCTCTTGCCACAAGTCTGGCTTTATGTTTTGCCACGGTGCCATCAGGATTGAGTTTGCGTTTAAAAACCCACTTTACTCCAATGCAGTGTTTATCAGGTGGCAGGTCGACCAGCTTCCACGTCTCGTTTTTTTCTATAGATTTCATTTCTTCAATCATCGCTGTCTTCCAAACAGGTTGCTCTAATGCGTCTTCTAGAGTTATTGACTCTGATCCAGCTAACAAGGCCATATGAATTAAGTTTCCTTCATCACTCACCCCTGTATCAGAGTAAATTTCATAGTCTGAGAACCGGGATGGTCTCACAGGTTGTCTCCTTGGTCTCTGTGTGGTGTTTTCCAGATCTGCTTCACTGTTGGTGACGTCTACAGGATCTGTTTCAACAGGTGTAGATTCATTTGCTACCCCATGCATCATCGATATCCTCTTCATTTCTACCTTTCTTTGTTTCCAGTCCCAATTTTTATCTTCTAGAAACATCACATCTCTACTCAACACCATTTTGTCTTTCGCAGGGTCATAGAGCTTATACGCACCGGTTGAATGATATCCTACGAATACCATTGCCTTTCCTTTATCTTCCAGCTTCGTCCTTATTTGATCTGCAACATGAACAAAAACCAAAGATCCAAATACTTTGAAGTGTTTAACCGAGGGTTTCTTACCTGTCCAAGCTTCGATGGGCACTCTGTCTGCAAGACGTTTAGTGGGACACCTGTTCAGAATGTGAACAGCTGTTGACACAGCTTCGCCCCAGAGAATTTGTGGCACACTCTTCTCTCTCAGAAGACATCTGGTCATGTTCAAAATTGTCCGGTTTCTCCTCTCAGCCAGGCCATTATGCTGCGGAGTATAGGGAGCTGTTACCTCGTGATTGATTCCATTTTCTTGGCAGAATTGCTCAAACCCGTGAGATGTGTACTCGCCTCCACCGTCAGTTCTTAACACCTTGATTGCTTTTCCACTTTCCTTTTCAACTCTGACTTTCCACTTCTTGAATATTCCAAATGCTTCACTCTTTAGCTTTATTAGAAACACCCAAGACAATCTACTGAATTCATCTATGAAGGTAATGAAATACCTATTTCCAGCCAAGGTTGACACCTCCAGAGGACCGCAAATGTCAGAGTGTACTACCTCGAGACACTCTTTAGATCTCATTTCTATCTTTGACTGAAATGATCTTCTCGTTTGCTTTCCAACAACACAGGATTCACACATGCTTTCTGGTAATCTGATGTCTGATATTCCATCTACCAAACCTTTCTCACTTATCTTTTTCAGATCTTTGAAATTCAAATGGCCAAGCCTTAGGTGCCATTTCCAAGTTTCATCGTCTTTCATAGTGGATAAACAGCGCCAACTATCTATTGTATCCATACTGACCTGGAAGGTTCGGTTTTTTTGTTGATCTTGCTCTTCAAGACAAGTTTCTTTTTACTGTCAAACACCTCCACGTTATCCTGATTTCCCATGACCACAGTGAATCCTTTCTCTACTAGCTGACCGAGACTCAATAAGTTGCATTTCATTGCAGGTACGAATAGCACGTTTTCTATCATCGCATGTGATCCATCTTTCTTCCTGACAACAACATTTCCAACTCCTTCTACTCTTAGTGTGCTGTCGTCTACGAATTTAATCCTGCTTCTCTTTGACTCATTCAAACTAACTAGCCATTCCTTATTGCATGTCATATGATTTGAGCAGTCTGAGTCCAGATACCAAGATTTACTTACGGATGTTGATCCTTCAAATGAGGTGGCCACCATTAGAGTTAACGTTTCTGAATCTGAGTCTTCATCTTTTGCAAGATAGGCCTCCTTTTTCTCAATTTTCTTGCTCTGCTTACCTTTGTTTGAATAGCATTCATACGCAAAATGCCCCATCTTGTGACAGTTGAAGTACTCTATATTCCTTTTGTCCTTTTTCTTCATATTTTTTTCGAATACACCTTTGCTTTCTGTCACCTCATCCTTTTCTTCTTGATCATCCGTGCAGTTGTCATTATTCCATTTTCCTCTTATAGCAGATTTACCTTTCCATTTCTTAAACTTCTTCTTTCCTTCTCCTTTAACATGTTGAACCTTCAATGCCAGCTCATTGGTTTGGACTGAATTCCTTTCCCGTCTCCTCATTTCATATGCCTCCAAAGAACTTTGTAGTTCTTCAATCTTGAGTTTTTCAAGATCTCTTGATTCTTCAATTGCTACTACGATGTGATCAAACGTTGCAGGCATCGATCTCATAATTTTTTCAATTATCATTAGATCGGTAATGGCTTCACCATAGCCTTTCATCTGGTTAGTTAGAGTCAAAATACGGTTAAAGAACTCACTCACCTTATCACCTTCTTCCATCAGCAGGTGTTCATACTGCCTTCGCAACGTTTGGAGTTTTACTTTCTTAACTTTTTCTCCCCCAGAGTGGCAGCGCACCAAAATGTTCCAGGCTTCCCTCGCTGTTGTCGCATTTTGAATCTTCTCAAAATGTGCATCATCTACACATTGATGAATGATCAGCAATGCCTTGTCATCTTGTTTTCTGAACTCC
Organism: Vigna nakashimae; assembly: GCA_034642375.1. NCBI lineage: Eukaryota > Viridiplantae > Streptophyta > Magnoliopsida > Fabales > Fabaceae > Vigna > Vigna nakashimae. The sequence continues at coordinate 28,701,223 of CM067768.1, forward strand.
TCCTTTTGATCTTCTTTCGCAGTCTCTGATCCTTCTACAACACCACTCACACCTTGTACACGAAACACGATTCGCATTTGAGTGCTCCACCTGTTCCAGTTCTTGTCTGTAAGAACTGGAAAGTTTATCGTAGCAAGATCAGCCATCAACCTTTCTTTCTGTTGCAAGAACTCCTTTCTTTGGACGTTCCAACCACGCTTGGCCAGTTACACTGTGCCCAGACACAATACCCCTTAGGTCCTTCTGAACCAGGCTCTTGATACCACTAATGGAAAACAGAGAGAAAGGGTGCAAGAAGAACTAGAGAGAGAGAGCTAATGAAATGTAAAAACTGTATATTGCGTATGTAAGAAAGGTACTGTAAATATATACAGAGTGAGAGTCAACTAACGTATCAAAACAGAAAACCTATACTGTATGACAGCTTTAATTACATATTCTAACAGATGCAAAACTTGTTTTCTCTTCTCCTTTGTTATTGTTAGTTGTTTTCTTATTCTATTCCACCAGCGTTTTTTTATTCTACACCATCCTTCATTATTCTTTCATCGTTTTCACCATTGTTCTCTATTCCTGCAATTTTAAAAATTAATATAAGAGAAGAAAGTACTAATAATTTATATATATTAAATCTTGAATTATTTGATTAAACAATTTAAGAAGATTAATATTTTTTTTAATAGTCTATGCATATATATTTACTCTAAGATTATGTTTTGAAGACAACCAAAGTCTATTATGGAAAGATTCACACTCATCCCCACCTTTCTAAATTCATCTAAATATGTTTAGTTGGAAAATCAAAGTATTATGTAGAAAAAAATTGAGGTTAAAATCCTTCACTATTTTTTATTTTGAAATATAAAATTTTTCCTTTTAAGGGTATATTTGGATTAGAGAGTAAATTGAGGAAGTGAAAAAAACCTTAATAATATATTTGATTGAATAAAAGTTTTATATATAGTTTAAAAAATTTGTAAAATTTATGTTTAAAAATGTTTTCATATGTTTAAAAGTATAATCTGTAAAATTAATTTTGAATAAATTAATTTATATATATATATATATATATAATTATTTGCTATGTTATGTTTTATTGTGTTATTTTCTTTGTTTACTTCTATCCTTTAGCTGAGAAATTATAAATATCTCAATAATTATATTTTTTTATTTCGTTTTTCATGCAAATAATTTTTTTTATGTTTTCATAGTTGAAAATAAATATATTATATACATGATAAAAAATATTTAAATCATCATTTTCTTCAAGTTTTAAATTAAGAAAAACTATTAACGAAGTCTTTAAATATATATATTTATTCTTTGTAGTTAAAATTCTAAATAAGTATCATTATTTTAAAACAAAAGGCGAACTAAATTAGATTGAAGAAAGAAAAGAATTTGAGATAGCAATGGGATAAACCAAGTCATGAATGGTAAACGTTAGTGAGTGCATGTAAACACTTTTTAGTGATTAGGACGTGTTAAAGTGTAAACTGAAGGACCCGTTTCTTTCTATTTTTTGCAAGTTAAACGGAGATTGTGACAGGTGGCAAGGATTTATTTATGGGTTAAAGTGTGACCTAATTAATGAGTGCTTTCCCAAACATTAAAATAAGATGAAAAATGGTGGGAGACATTGGGATTGAAACTACAAGCACTACCAAATGGTGTAGGGTCAAAGTCCTAGGCAAAGGCCAAGTGGCACATGCCCACGTATCAATATGGGGCACGTGTCAGTTCGTAGGGCTCTCCGACTGAAGGACTTAATAGTGGACTTCAAAACGCGTTCAATCACGCCCATCATAATCACATAGGTCAACTACGCAATATTTTTTATATTATTATTGTTAATTATGAATTTTGGAATTTCATTTTCTTAATTTAAACTCTAATTTACCTAGTATTCTTCCTCAATCCTTGAATATGGGTTTGGTGGATTTTCACGGGAGAAGAAAACGAGAAAGAGTAATAAGTGATTATCGAAAGGATTAAAACACTATTTTTAAATTAAAATATTAAAATGCTTTTTTATATATAATACTTGTTTTTTTGTAACGTTGTTAATTTTGGAGGACCAAAAATTAAGGTATTCTTAAAAAAGAAGACTAAAATATATCTTACTTTGAAAGAGGGAATAAAAACAAATTCACTTAATAATTTAGGGACTAAAAACATATTTAATTCTTAAAAAACGATAAAAAAAAATATGAGATAATTGCTTTAGAACTTATTTTCTTAATATTGGATTTGTGAAAATTCAAGAAGTCTATAATCAATAAATCATAATATAAGACTATTTTATAAAAAAAAAAATGTAGGAGGAATTTTGAATATGTTTCAAATGAAAGATTGTAATCTTGTATACAAAGTTACGGAGATCATGATGGAAGGTTGATAAAACATATTTCAAGTAATTGAATTTACCTTATTGCAACTAAGTCTGATATAATGTATTTTGTGAGTTTCGTTACCAGGTGCATGGAATTCTATCTACTTACATTTGTTGACTACTAAAAGAATTATATTTTATTTATAAAAAATTCGAGATATTTTATAAATATGATTTTAAATTAAATATAGAAAAAGAGGAAAAGAGAGTAAATTTTCTATCAATAGTTGGTGTAACATCCCAAAATATAGTAATCACCATATAATAGAATTAATTACATTAAACAGTTAAACAATGCAGTCTTACACTAAAATTAAGGTTCAAAAGGCGAACGGCTTAAAGTACAGAACTAAATACATAATACAAAAGTGCCGAAAGTTCAGAACGAACGGTTTTACAAAATCAAATAACTGAACGTCAAAACTAAAACAGCTATTCTCTAAAATAAACGGGCACTCTAGGGCTCGGCTTTAACTTCCACGTCGACCAAGTTCTCCTCTTCAATAACGTCCTCCAAAGTAGCCTCACCTTCTGCTCACATCCACGCGGATGATCATTGCAATGACAGGACGAACGTACAGGGACGAGAGACAACACAAAGGAAAAACGAAAGGGTAAGCTTATGTAATTTAATTCATACATCAACAGATAAAATAAACATTCCAATCCACACAAACATATAGTTCAACATATAACATCATACGAAATATATTACTAGACAGACCGTTCGGACTGTATGAATCTGTGTAGCTACAGGCGTTCTTGCACCCGAGTGATGTAGTAACTGGGATACACTCGACAGCTGCCACTCGAGGTTAGCCCTATCCAAAGTACCCCTAAGGACTAGGACCTCCTGCCGTTCCCACACATGACCTACCCCCCTCTACGTGAGGACGGGTACTCACGGAACATCAGGATGAACTGCCAGCATTAGCATAACCACAGTCATACTTTACCAAATCCAATATTTAATATAGGAGTCGTTCCTCCCTGGAACGCTCGTTCAAATTCCATAATCGTATAATCATTCCATATACTGTTCACCCTTCAAAATCTTGTACTTTATTATCATTTTCATCTTTAGTTCCAAAGACATAAAATCACGAACGTTTAGTCCTCTAAAGAACGAGGACGAACGATAAGAAAATGGACTGAATGAACTAAGAAATCTGTAACGGACGTTACTTTCTACGCGAGTCAGTTAAATGAACTGACTCGTTTGGGTTTACATTGGTACTTAAAGAAATTTCATTATGGAGACCTTAGACCGAATCCAATGTAAGGAGGAGGACCAAGAATATTAAGAACTATCTTTGGAGTAAATCACATACGGTAGACCGATGCCAGTAAATGACCGAACGTGAGGAAAAGGGAAATATTATTATAATTGAACGAACGCTATTTATTACGAACGCTAGTTGTAAGACCGAGAGTTACTTATTACGAACGCTAGGTTAAGACCGAGCGTTACTCGTTACAAACGCTAGGTATAAGACCGAGCGCTACTTATGACGAACGCTAGGTATAAGACCGAACGTTTCTAATTTTTAAAGTATAAGGATATAAATGTATTATTACTTTATTTCAGATATACGGATACCACTAGACTGAGCCGAACGCTCAAACCTAGTACTTCACAGGAGGACGCTTGTTCTCGACCAGAGTTCTTTCTGAATGAAAGAATTTCATTTTTAAACTGTTTAATAGAAAACCGAACGGTAGAGGACCGTTCGATGACGAGCGTACATTATCATAGTAAGAATGTAATATTCAGATTTTTCATCTATTTTATAACTCACATTTTTAACATATCCATTCATATCTTATAACTTTATATCAAATATCAATTTATATACATTACAGAATTCCACGTTAATAACTCATACTTCATAGTGATAACTCATATTCGCATTCATACATCTTAAGCATCATCATACATTTCAATCAGCATGCATCATATTCATTTAATCAACTTAGACGAACGTTCAAACAAAGCATAGCAGATGAATTAAATCAAATAAGCTTCCCTTACCCGGATTTGTGACTAAAACGTTCTATACGCAAGAATTGTGGCTCGTCCAACTAACGTTTTCTACCCTTAACGGTCACTTAACTCTTCCAATCAAATCTAACCACAAGAAAGTCGAAGTACTTTAGACCACACACTTGCATGCAGCCAAAACTTAGTTTTTCAGGAAACCTAAGAACAAACAACTAAGGGAAAAACTTACCAGCTTCAGATTCTGAAACTGTTCGGTCCAACTTGAAGCTCACGGCTCAGAGAACGCTCCTACGGTTTCTGAATGTTGATCGGAGAAGAAATTAGTGAGTTACGGTAGAGAGACGATGGAAGCTTTGTAGAGAGAAGGAGGAGAAAATGGAAGGTCAATTTTCAGGAGGAAGAAGGGTGCATGCAGAGAGTGGGAAGAAGGTTTTCAGAAAAATCAGTTTTCTTTCCAAGGTCAAACGGACGCACTCTCTCATACGGACACCTGTCTTCCACTACTGATTTCAGAATGTTCCAATTTGACACTTGGCAGTTGCGCATCAGAGTTAGTGAGTGGATTTTTAATGGTCTGAGCAGGGTTTTAGTGCATTAATTTTGATTTGACAGGTGATTTACGGTTTTAAATTTCTAAGGTGTTACGGTTGGTGTTTCAGAGCTATTAAGTTCATTTATTGTTTTATGGAACTTGATCCATAATGGTTAGTGAATAGATTGATGCCTGATAAGATTATGCTTAGCCTGAAAAAGTTCTTTGAAAGTTTTGTATTGTTAATCGATTATATGATGCACAAATTTTACTGTTCAACCAAGAAGAAATTGATGTGAATTGTTTAATAAAGTAACTAGATGATGCATATTATTTGAAGTATCAACTAAGGATGGAAAAAAAACTATGTTCGATAGAACTTGAAGAAATTTGAATAAGTTTTGAACGGTTTAGATGACAAGTCACACACAAATATTATTTATTTATAACTTGATTTTTAAGAAAAAAATCATCCATTATGTGTTTTGTTTTTTTCGTTTAAAAAATATTTATAAATATTTTAAAACAATCCGTGAATATGCAAGCATATTTAAAAAATAAGTTTTTAAAATAAAATCTAAACAAAATTATAAAATAAAATATAAAATATAATATAAATTAGCGTAATAAAATATAAATTATTTTTAACTTTAATTAAATTTTCCTTAAAAAATATAAATTAAAATTTAATTTTAATTTTTTTTCTAATAATGAATACACGTAACTTATCTATTTATAAATAAATATTAAAATATCCATTATTTATTATTCAAAAATAATAAATATATATAAATATTAATTATTTGTCGAGATTTTATTTACGAAACTCACATATTAATAATGGATTGAAATTTTATGTCATTTATTCAAACCAAAAATAAAAATTTTCTTTAAAAAAAATTTAATGTAGTATAAATCTGAAATATAAAAAAACCTAACTGAATTAACTCGGAAGCCAAACAACCCAACCAATGTTGAATCCTAATACATCTTTTCTAACACTTGATTGTGATGTACATAGGTGTAAAAGGAAGCTTGATAAAAAATTACAGTAGAGATTCGACCACAAATATGTGATTGTGATAAACGTGCTCATCTAGAAAATTGCACTCAATATATATATGTGTGTGACTACATATGAGTATGATTATTATGTCCACACGAATGTCTCATTTGAAAAATTACATGAGAATTTCGATAAAAAAAAAGTAACACGGCATTGACATAAAAGTAAAAAATGTATTCATATAAAGAGTAATAAAGGCAAGCAGAAGAGACTAATTTATAAAAGAAATGAGTTGTAGCTTTTAAAATAATTGTATACTCTCATTCCCTTCCTTTATCTTGTGGTTTTCCTCACTAAGAAACAAAATCTTAAAGAGTGTACGCGGAAGTTGATGGCATATGCAAAGTTACATGTGCAGCCACATCTCCTGTTTCAATCCATTCATTCTTCACTCTTTTCTCAACCAAAAGACAAAACTGAAAAGCCACCAAACTCTGTTTTTTTGGAATTTCTGCCATCCTTTCTCACCTTGCCTTCCTATGTACCCTCTTTATTGGGACTGTATTGCAAGTGGAGCTAGCTTCCATGCATCTTTAAAATCAACTTTCTTTTTTTCTTTTTCAACAAAACCTTCTTCTATTAGAAGACAAATAAAAATATGTTTTCATCCGTTGCAAAAATGTTTTTTTCACAATTTCTTTTATAACCACCACTTAGTCTGTTTGAAATTTTTTTAAAAATAAATTCAGACGGACTAATAAAATAGGGTTATATTGTTAAGTTATTAACATTTGAGAATCCATATACAATTGTAAGTGTAACTTGTAACGATAAAAAAGAAAAAATGCGTTGTGCATGGTTGGCGTTTTGAAAGCGCTTATCTTTTAGGTTGGTAGTGTATTAATTGGTTTTAGTTGGCTTACATCAACTCACAATTCCACTACATACACAGACATGCCTACTCTATTGTATAATCCTTTTAAAATATTCTATTAATATTTCTCATCTAACATATCAATCTCTTTCGGGTATTCAAAACATATCATGCGGTATATCCTATGAAGAAAATTGCTATAAATGTCCAACGAAATTATCATCATTCAAAAAACTTCAAAAATCTAATGTGTTCTATAAATTTTTTAGATCAATAATTCTTTCTCTCTTTCTTTCTTTCTCTCTATCTCTATATGTATCTATTTATGTTAAAATTTTAAAGTAACATTAAGTTGTATATTACAATTTTTCTCTCCATCCCCAACAAAAAAATAACAAAAGTGGTATTTAAAAACTCTCTACATTTAAAAAATCATAACTAATGCAAAATACATTTTTTTATAATCTTTTTGTACCAGTTGAAACAAAGTATAGAAAATAACGCGATAACAGTATTATAAATATGACAAACTTGTTTTCACCGATTTCATTGAAAACAAATATAAAAAGTATTGTGATAATAAAACTATAATAAATTACAAAGATTTTTATACGCATTCCAGTCACAACATATATAGAAAGTCATTTTTCTATACCATTATAAAAGTAATACGGTGACAAAAATATGAAATTGGAGAACTTTTTCTATACCGATTAGTCACTATAAACGATATATAATATGAGATATTATGCCCTAACCCTCCTTTCACGCTTTACTTTCTCTCTAATTGCTTTTTCTCGTTATTTGTATGCGGTTTGTAGGCCAACTTGACTTGACCTTCAGTGTAGGCCAAGACCAACTCAAGTCAACCTTCATCCCAAGTTGACTTGGCTCAACCATCGATCCGAGCACACTCAGCTTAATGTTTGGCCTAGGTCAACTTGTCTCAACCTTCTGCCTACAGCTAACTAAGCTTAATCTTTGTCTTGGATCAACTTAACTTGACTTTTGATCTGGAACAACTTGGCTCAACCTTCTAGTCGAGTCGACTCCAAACGACCTCCAATTTTAATTAACTTGAGTCGACCTTCAACCATGACAGACTTAACTTGAAATTTGATTCTAGTTAACCCTCATCGACCTTCGACCCAAGCAAACTTGACTTTACCTAAGACAACTTAGCTCAACCTCAAATTTGGGCTAACTGATACGTTAGCACACACACACGCACACACACACACACGCACATGCACACGCACACACGCACAATCACACACACACACACACACGTGCGCGCGCGCACTCACACGCACACACACACACGCACACACACGCACACACGCACACACACGCGCGCGCACACATAGACACGCACACACACACGCACACACACACACACACGCACACGCACACACCCAACCACACACCCACCAACACACATCCACACACACACCCACACACACCCACCCACACCCACACCCACACCCACACACCCACCCACACACACACACCTCCACACACGCACCCACCCACACACACGCACACACATGCACACACACACACACACAAAAATTTCCTTCGCTTAATACAACTTTAGAATAGTTTTCCTTATCTATTAATGACTTGTTTCTCCAGAAAGGTTACATCTTAAAAATAAAATGATTCAGCTTCTAAAACTGCTCATAAATATCAAACGCAAACAAATACATTACTATATCTTAAACTACAAATATTTGTCTTTTCTCATTTGACCATAAACCATCTTTGTTGTTTGTTTCTTAATGGTTGTTTCAAGCCGTTCTTATTTAGCCTTATTTTTTTACGACGGCTCATATAACGATAGTTGAAATACCGTTTTATATATTTAAGTGTTTTGAAAAGCATGTTCTGTAGTAGTGATTGCTTGAAGATTACATTGGATCACTACCAAAATTTGGATATATTCAACCTCTTAACTCGGTATGACTGAGAAATTTTATGTCGGACATGCCAATTTCTTTTTCAAAATGTAACATTTTAAGTTCAAACTTTGTCGAAACAAAATTTGGAACCTATGAGCATAAATATATTTTAGGTGGCGAAATGTTCTTAATTAAATAATTAAGATAATTTCATGTAAACTATGTATAACAGAAATTTTCAAAACTAAAAAGATCTAGTAATTGAGGTTGGTCTCAATTCACCATTAATATTGGAACAGGCCCAGCACTGTGCACTTACAACGTTGATGGCCCAATTTATTTCCTGGCCCATGTGGCTTATTATTCTGAAAGTGGACTGCGTGCGTGGCATAACTCAGATGAGAAAGATCGAGAAAGAGAGATAAAAGCGAGGCAGAGCGAGAGGCGATGGAGGAAGAAGGGAGTGGCGACTCCCTCAACGGCAGTCTGAGACGGTGGTGGCCGGAGCTCCAGAAGGAGAAAACATAGATCGGAAAACGGTAAGTAACGTAAACTAAAACTTTCTTTGTTCTGTTAAAAGTGATAAAATCTGAATATTTGACATTAAGGGAAAAAGGGGAAAGGAACCCTATATATATAGGGTTCCATGAAAGGGGGGAAAAACAGAAAAATACACCCAAAATAAAATAACTGTTGCAAGACAGTTAAGAGAATCAACAGTGATTCTCAATAGCCTCCCCTCAAGCTGGACAGTGTATATTTACCAGTCCAAGCTTGGGAATAATGGTTCCAAACTTGACGCGATGCGGGAATTTCGTGAAGATATCAGCAAGCTGCTCTTCGGACCGGACGGGGAGAAGATGTAAAAGACGCTCTTGGAGTTTTTCACGAACCACGTGACAATCAAGCTCTATGTGCTTGGTTCGTTCGTGGAAACTTTGATTGTGGGCAATGTGACGAGCCGATTTGTTGTCACAATATAAAACAGGAACCCCAGATTCTTCAATTTGAAGGTCTTGCATAAGATAATGAAGCCACTGTATTTCGCATACAGTGGCAGCAAGGGCCCTGTATTCTGCTTCAGTAGAAGATCTGGAAACAGTCTTCTGCTTCTTAGATTTCCAGGAAATGAGTGATGATCCAAGAAAGACACAAAAGCCCGTGGTGGATCTCCTTGTGTTAGGACAAGTGGCCCAGTCGGAGTCACTAAAAGCCTTTAGTTGCTTTGGAGACTCAGCTGCAAAAAATAAACCTTCAGAGGGTGAGGACTTTATATATCTTAATATATGTTGAACAGCTTGATAGTGATAATGAGTGGGTTTTTGCATGAATTGACTGTGAAGATTGACAGTAAAACATAAATCTGGCCTAGTATTAGTAAGGTAAAGTAACTTCCCTATCAGTCTTCTATAAGATTCAGGATCATTCAGATAGTTGTCCTCTTTGTATAGAGTGCTGGTGTCCTTTAGAAAGGGAGTAGAAGAAGGTTTGCAACCTTCCATCCCTGTTTCCTCAAGTATGTCCAGGGCATACTTTCTCTGACATAGATGAATTCCCTTCTTGGATCTTGCCACTTCAAGTCCAAGGAAATATTTAAGTTCTCCAAGATTCTTAATACGAAACCTTTTGTGCAAAAGCTCCTTTATATAGTTTATTTCTTCCATAGAATTTCCTGCTAGCACAATATCATCCACATATACAAGTAGAGCAGTAAAACCAGTAGCAGTTCTTTTGGTAAACAATGAGTGATCAGATTTGGATTGATTGTAATTCACAGATATAAGAAAGGCAGATAACTTCTCAAACCACTGCCTACTGGCTTGCTTTAAACCATATAAAGACTTATTTAGCTTACAGACTAAACCTTCTTTACTAGTGTCCATACCTGGGGGTAATTGCATATACACTTCTTCATTTAAATCTCCATGTAGGAAAGTATTATCAACATCAAGTTGTTGTAAAAACCAATTATTGGAAGCAGCAAGAGCAATAAGAAGTCTAACAGTAGTAAGTTTAGCTACAGGTGCAAAAGTGTCAAGATAGTCTATTCCTTCCTGTTGGGTATAACCCTTGGCAACTAATCGGGCTTTATGTCTCTCAATACTACCATCAGTTCTATATTTAATTTTGTACACCCATTTGCATCCTATGGGGAATTTTCCAGGAGGTAATTGAGTTAGGGTCCAGGTTTTATTTTCTTCTAAAGCTTTGATTTCCTTATCCATAGCTTCTCTCCATTCAGCCTTGGTTTTAGCTTCAGTATAAGATTGGAGTTCTTTGTTATTAGTAATAGCCATGATGTATTTAGAATATTTCGCAGATAAATTGTTACAGTTTAACACATTATTTATAGGATAGGCAGTTTTAAAAGTATTCTTAATGGATAAGGATTGATGAACCTGATGGACATAGTCTTTTAGATAGTCAGGGGTCTTTCTGAGCCTGTTGGATCTTCTGCTTATATGGTTCTCTTGATCTCCAGTCTCGTTGTTGTTGTCTCTGTTAACAGAGGCTTGTTCTTGTCCTTCTTGGCCATCAGACTCATTATTTCTATCTTCAATTAAAGGATAGGAGTCCTTTAGAAGATCATTGAGAGATTCAGTCTTCTCTTCATTGCTGACATTGTCTTGTCTGTCTTCTTGCATGTTGTTGTAAGGAAAGACATTTTCATAAAAGATAACATTTCTGCTTATGAACAACTCCTTAGTATTTAAATCTAAAACAGTATAACCTTTGATGCCACTCTTATAACCTAGAAAAACACCTTTTCTTGCTCTGGAATCAAGTTTGTTTCTACTATTTTCAAGAGTAGAAGCAAAGCATAAACATCCAAAAACCTTAAGGTCTATGTAAGCAGGAGATTTATCATAGAGCATGTCATAGGGAGTTTTATTGTTGAGAATGTGTGAAGGCATTCTATTTATTAAAAAAAACAGCGTGCCCAACAGCATATGACCAATAACCTTTAGGTATGTTTGATTGAAATAAAAGGCTGCGTGTAACATTAAGAATATGACGGTGTTTTCTTTCAACAATAGAATTTTGTTGAGGTGTTTCAACACAGCTGGTTTGATGATTAATACCATGAAGATTATAGAAACTTTCACATTTGAACTCAGGTCCATTGTCAGATCTGATGTTCTTAACCATTTTATTAAACTGGTTCTTGATTTTAATCACAAAATTTTGCAATAAATCTCTTGTTTGTCCCTTGTTATTCATTAGGAAAATCCACGTATGTCTAGTGTAGTCATCAACAATCGTTAGAAAATATCTATGACCATGAACAGAAATAGTACTTAGAGGTCCCCATATATCACAGTGTATAGTTTCAAAACTTTCATTAGTAGCAGAAATACTCTTAGGAAAAGGTAACTTGTGTTGTTTGGCAAAATGGCAAGTATCACATACAAAATTATCATCAGCTTTGATATATGAAAAATTCTCACATATGTGCTTCATTGTTCTATGTTCTGGGTGTCCTAGTCTAAGGTGCCACAGGTTAACATCAACACTTTTACAAGAGAAAACACCTTTTGAGATATTGCTTTGAATAGATTTAGGTAAGACTTGTAGATAATAGAGCCCATTCCATGACTTAGCATATCCAATCGTCCTCAAAGTGTGATTTTCCTTGATCTGACAATGCTTAGAAGAAAAAGTTAGGCTACAATTCATATCCTTGATAAGTCTTTGCACAGATATCAAATTAAAACAGAAATCAGGTATATAGAGAACATTGAAAATAGTAAAATCCTTGGCAAACTGAACAGTTCCAGCATGTTCAGCAATTAGAATAGTGTTATTTGGTAGTTTTATAGAAATAGGTTTGATCTTGTAGAAGGTAATAAAATTGTTTTTACTGTGAGTAACATGGTCAGTAGCACCAGTATCAACAATCCAAGAAAAAATACCTTGTTCATTCTCAGTTTCATTTCTTTGAACCTGATTGATGTTGTGTGTGGGAATTTCATCAATTTTGTCTATCATTTTGAGGAGTTTTTGCATCTGTTCTGGCGTGAGAGAACTGAAATTGTTTCCATTGCTGACCTTTTGAGATTTCTGGGTTTCTTCAGAATCAGTGTTGTTCTGACAAGCATTTGCACTTGACCATTCATTTCTTTTGTCTTCCTTCTTGTACCAAGGAGGATATCCATGTTTGGAATAGCATTCGTCTATGGTATGATTCATTTTGTTACAATAAGAACATTGTTTCCCATAATTGGGGTTTCTTCCCCTTCCTCTGCCTTGACCACGGAAAAAAGTTCCCCTTCCTTGATTTTTCCAATTCTGGTCAGGTTTCCATTGACTATTTCTTCCTGCAACATTAGCTAGAGTCTTAGCCTCTGTGGAGAATTGTTTTTCTTGCCTTTCTTGTTGGATAATAAGGGAAAAGACACGGTTAACATTGGGGAGAGGATCCATCAAGAGTATCTGGGTTTTGACAGTGTTGTAAGAGTCGTTTAAACCTTTCAGAAAGCATATTACATGCTCAGCTTCTCTGTATTTCAAAGAAATTCTGGACAAATCACAGCTGCATGGAGTGGCGCAAGTACAAGTGGGTATAGGCCTTAAAGACTCAAGTTCTTCCCACAATATCTTTAAATCCGTGAAAAACTGACTCACCCCCCTATCACCTTGTCGAATAGAATGTATTTCTTGTAGTAAGTCAGAGATTTTGAAATAATCTCCCTTAGAGAACCTTTCTTTGAGCTCATCCCATAGCTCTTTTGCCTCCTCAATGTAAATCACACTCTCGGCAATGTGGGGGGACAAAGTTTTAGTTATCCAGGACAAAATCATAACATTGCATCTTTCCCAGGCGTCATAGGCAGGGTCATCTTCTTGAGGTCTTTTTATGGAACCATCAACAAACTTCAGTTTATTCTTTGACAGTAAGGCTCTCCTTAAGCTCCTGCTCCAGGATGAGTAATTATTTTCGTTTAATACTTGAGTGATTAGAGTGAGCCCAGGATTTTCTCCTGGGTGCAAATAGTAGGGACTGGCAGGGTTGGTAGCTGATTCAAATTGTTCCATGGTGGGATAAAGAAACCACCAAGAGGGCCCAAGAAAAGGCAAGAACGATCAGAGAGATGAACGGAAGCAGAGCAGGCACTTAGACCTGCTCTGATACCATATTGGAACAGGCCCAGCACTGTGCACTTACAACGTTGATGGCCCAATTTATTTCCTGGCCCATGTGGCTTATTATTCTGAAAGTGGACTGCGTGCGTGGCATAACTCAGATGAGAAAGATCGAGAAAGAGAGATAAAAGCGAGGCAGAGCGAGAGGCGATGGAGGAAGAAGGGAGTGGCGACTCCCTCAACGGCAGTCTGAGACGGTGGTGGCCGGAGCTCCAGAAGGAGAAAACATAGATCGGAAAACGGTAAGTAACGTAAACTAAAACTTTCTTTGTTCTGTTAAAAGTGATAAAATCTGAATATTTGACATTAAGGGAAAAAGGGGAAAGGAACCCTATATATATAGGGTTCCATGAAAGGGGGGAAAAACAGAAAAATACACCCAAAATAAAATAACTGTTGCAAGACAGTTAAGAGAATCAACAGTGATTCTCAATAATTAAAGTTAGAAAAAAAAAATAATGTAAACCAGTCAACTGAATCACATGCAAGGTCATTGTAAGTTACTTTCATAGGGTTTTAAAGTGACTCTATTTTATTTATTTTGGCTCTTTCACTCAAACCTAACCTGTTTCTTTGTTGGGTTCTTTACGAACTGAGAAACGTGCAAGCTATATATAGCGTGTACCTATCTCGTTTCTCCCTTTGTCTTTCTTCCAATTAACTAAAGCAACTTTCTCATTGGTCTATTGTTACAGAAACATACACAAAGTAAAAGAACAAATGGTTACAAATGCAACGAAGAAAGCATAGAAAAACAGACCAACTTTTCCTAAGTTCTTTAGTGGTTTCCCTGCTAATCCAAACCTGTCAAATTTAGAGAAACATGCAGGAAACTGCTTACACTAGATATATCTTCAACTTTTTATAACTTGATTTTCTAAACCGAGCTCAAGATTATACAATCAGCTTCTAAGAATAATTAATAATTTAAAATTTGTTTGGAAAACTTTTTTATACAAATTTGTGATAAAATTAAATATTTTTTTAGTAAGTTAAATTAACTTATCGCTTAGTTCAATATTTTCTTAGAAAAATCATGTCAGAAAAACGTATATAAATTAGTTTATAAATTAATTGAACTTATAAAAAAAAATCATTTCATATGGAATGTTTTTTTCTCATCATAGAAACAATGCACTGTTCTCATCTTCACTTCTATAAATATCCGTAGAGAAAAACTTATATATATATATATATATATATATATATATATATATATATATATATATATATATATATATATATATATATATATACACAATAAGATGGTATATACAGATTTGTTTTTATATGTAATATTGACCAAAATTCCAACGCATATTATTCGTATAATTAGGTTATAATAATTATTTTATTAACCATAGGATGTTATTTATAGAATATTTTTTAAAGATGGATTAGTGATAATTTATAAAATGAATTAATTAAATAATCATGTTATAATTATCAATTACAGATATAGATACATTTTACGACTTGAAATGTTCAACTTACACCAATAAAAGGACAAGGAAACATAACAATGAAAAAAGAAAATTATATCTGACAGAGACATACAGCATATACAAGCTAATTCCAATATTTGGTTTAAAAGTATTATCCACTTCATAACAAGTATAAAGGAAAAGGAAAAATCATAAGATACTTAAACTAAGATAAATATGCAGTTCTAAAAAACTATATTAAGCATGGGAAGCATACTATATATACGAAATATGTTACTAAAGTAATATCATTTTACATATAAATATCTCATATTAAAACATAAAACCAAATCATATTTTTAATATTAGAAAACTTCAATTGATAAGTGAATATGTAAGCCTACTTTTGCTAACATTATCATTTAAAGTTTATAATAATTACGTAAAAGTTATGTTTGAGGTGATTTATCATACAATGGGAAAACATTGATCACTCCCTTCCCTCTTCCTCTTTCTCTCTCTATTACATTTATAAAATATATAATTATTACATTAATTATTAATTAATTTATACAAAATACTATACTTATCTTGACATGGTTACCATATACTACATTAATTGTTCATTGTATAATTTATCTAAAATATATATACAGAATACATATGTTCGACCACGTGTCTAAAGTTTTTTTATGTAAATTTCAGTGTAAGAAAAAAAAAACAAAAAGATGTTTATAATATTTGTTTTTTCTTTTGCTAAAACATTCAAAATAATGTTTCGCATAATGTACTGTTCTTTTAACTACTTCCTTTCATCAATAAAAAGCACCTCTTTCATACCAACAAACAATACAAAAAATGCTAAAAAATAGTTAAATATACACTCTAACAATATTTGATTAATTCTTTTGCGAAGTTATTAACTATGTATAAGATGAGGAACTCGTAAGTTTAAGACAAACAATTACACATTTTTTTAAAAAAAAAAGGAAAATGGCAAGTAGCAAAATTTGGAATTTTTTTTCATCATTAAGAATATAACATATAGCAGAGTTTATTAAAATTCGCTTATTATGTTTAGACAACTGTGAGTTAGACCACCAACACCAAATTTAGAATCTAACAATATTTACTTGTTAAGTTTAAATTAAAAAATGTATAAAAAAGAAAAAAAATTGTATAAATTAAATTATAGAATCTCAACCTAACTAAGATTTCATAGTTCAAAATGATGTGTAACATAAATATTAAATAAAAAATAAAAAACATAAAATATAAAACGTTGAGAGTGACTTATATATTACTTTAGTTCTTGAAAAAAAAAAACTGAACATGTTTAAATATGGATGTTGGTCAATATGGAAACAGTGATAACAACAGATACCAGCCACAACAGTTATTTGCAATTGCAAGATTTTGGTAGTTAATTTCTGGTAGCAATTTTTAATGATAAATTGTAGCATTCCTCCATGGTTGGTGGTAGGAAGCTTTTCTTTGTCACTACCCAATAAAAAATTTATTTTATTCTTCCATGCCCTTCTTCATGCATTGTCATGATGCATTGCCTTTCATATTGTTTGAACAATTTGTTTTTATATGATATTGGCACTGAACTTCATATATACCTATATGTACATAACACGTGTTGATATATAGGTGAAAAAAAGTCAAAAAGTTGAAAAAGCTAAACAAATTATTGCTATGTATGCATAGATGAATAAATAATAAGGATTAAGTGGAGATATAATAAGAAAAAGGTAACACGTATTCATATTCCCTTTCCCTTTGATTAATTAATTGATTGATTAGGAGTAGATAGAGTAAAATAAATTATCAATAAGATGTTTAGGGTTACTTAAATTATAAATGATATAATATTTTGTTGTCTTTTTTTTATTATGTGTATCAGTGGTACCGGGCGGTAGATAGGCTGGACAACCATGTCAGACCCTAAGTCCTACGCATACTGTGTATACTAGGGCTTGTGGGGCTTGTGTACCAGTGGTACCGGACGGCAGATATATAGGCCAGACAACCATGCCAGACCCTAAGTCCTACGCATACTGCGTATGCTAGGGCTTGTGGGGCTTGTGTACCAGTGGTACTGGGCGGTAGGTGAGTAATCAAGTGATCGGCACAACAACCGGACGTTCGACAACACAATTTCACCCAACCATCCAATATACAGGCCGGCTGGGCATACAGTTTACTGCGCATAACAACCATATGGGCCATCCAAGACTTCTACTTAAACCCCGACCAGATACATAATGGTCGGCCGACTAACCCAAGAGCCGAACCCAGGGGACCGGCCGGACATACTGCTAATTAAGCCAGTTTAAGGTAAGTAGAGATTAGAAGCTATTGGGCTGAGTTTGGGCCGTGATTAACTTTTCACTAATTCCAAGTCCATAGCGAAAACTATAAATACAGGTCCAGGGTGAGTAGTAGATAGGTTGCATTCATTGCACATTTATTACTATTTGATAGAAAAGCCATTGCTCTCAACTGACTTTGGCATCGGAGAATCTTTTGCAGGTCTCCTACCCCTGGATCAAAAGGGAAATTAAGGAACAAGGACAGAGGATCGGATATACACAGCACGAGTAAAGGAGGACGTGGAGACTTAAGACAACACAACCCTACACATCCGAAACATTATGTAATTAGGAATTTTCTTATAACATCATTTATTGTTTTGACTAATCAGGTAATGAATCTAATTAGTTATATGAGCTTAATAGTGTTAGTTCATATATAAGGAGTTATCTTTTGATTTTTATAATAATTTTTTACTCGTTTATTGATGAGAGAAATTTTCTGAAATTATTGTGAATTTTTTTTCATTATTATCTTCGAATTATTACTTGATAATTCATTTTCTTTAAATTATTAGTAATTGCACTAGTAAAAAAAGTTTTTTTAACGCATTATATATGCTTCGGTTTTACTGAAACCGAATCGTATAAAAGTGCGGTAGCATTTTCGTAAATATTGAGTGGTTATATGCTTTGGTTATATATAAATCGATGCCTATAGATGTTACTGCCTCGAGTAGAAGGCCAACCGAGACATATAATATGAATTTTAAATGGTTTAGGCACTGGTTTGATGTGTAACTGATGCACTTAAAGGGTTTAGGCACCGGTTTTAAATATAACTGAGGTAGTTAAAATAAAAAAACCAAACGATTTCTCTCTCGCACTCTCGCGATTCTCATCCTTGCCTCCCTCCGCCTCACGATTTCTCCTGTCCACCAAACCCCAATAGGCCGCCACCATCACCAGCCATTAGGGTCGCTACAAGCACCGTCATTCAACCACGCCGCCCGCAACCCAAAGCCGCCACCACTAGGGATGGCAATTTTACCTGCGGGCACGGGTAGTAACTATCCGCGAATATTTACTACCCGCGGATACCTGTTACTCGTAAAAAATTAAAAAATAAATAATTTATATATTTTTTAATTAAATTTAATTAAAAATAAAATAAAATAATATTTTATTAGTTTAAATTTAATTAAAATAAATTTTAATTTACATTTAATTTATATTATATTATATATATATATATATATATATATATATATATATTTGGATTTGTATTTAAATTTTATTTTTAAAATGTATTAAATATTTTTTTTATTATTTTTTGCGGGTACCCGCGGGTATTTTTTAAACGGGTAACGGGTACGATTTTATCCGGCAGGTCGGGTTGCAGGTAGGCACTACCCATACCCGACCCGACCCATTGTCATCCCTAGCCACCACAACACCTTTGTTCTCGTCCAAACTCCATGGACGCCGCAACCACCATCTTCATCTTCTCTGCCATGAGCACATCCATGGTCGTCAACCGGAGAACGTAATCGCAACCATTTCAAGTCACGCACAGCCATCACCTGCAAAGAGGGAAACTCAAACAGATCCAGAAACACAACCCTAGGTGCGAATTTCATCTAGCCCTCTTCTCCACCCTTGCGCCAGCCACCGCGTTTCAACCTTCTTCCACCACCATCACCGAACCTGCAACTCTGCAACAAAAACCCTTAATCGCGCCACCGTCACCAGAATCCCTAAAGCATGTCGCCGTCGTGGCGAGAGTTGCCATGGTTGTGCGATTAAGGTTGATGCAGTTCGCGTTGCTTCTAGAGGGGCGATTTTTGAATTGGATACCTTCGTGATGATTATATGGTGTTAAATCTGGTTTCTGCAGGTCTGATTGTGGTTGTAGGTGGAGATGCGATTCTGATTTAGGGCTTTTGTTCAGTGTAGGCTTACATCGCCCTCTCCAATCTCTCCCTACCCTCCGACTACGCCGTCGCCATGGTCTTCCTGTTTCCAATATCTACTCCTCTTGGTATTCTGCAGATTTTTCTAGAAGAGACTCTGTTGGTATTCTGCAGATTTTTCTAGACTCCTTGGATGACAAAGAAAATGGGAAAGATCAAATTTTGAAACCTGTGAAGGTTCGATCACTAGTTGTTTCCTCAAAGGGCTCAAAGAATTTCATGTCTCCAACCATTTCTGCTTCTTGCAAGATCAATGAGTCTCACTGAAAGAGAGAGCGGAACATGATCTTCCTTGACTAGTGAGGATTTGAGTGGTGACAGTGAAACTTTGATATCAAAGAATGATGTAGATTCATCTTTTGAAACTGTCAATAGCTTGAATATGAATAATGTTCTGGTTCTAGAGGATGAGGATACCCAATCTGAAGGCTCCCAGAAGGTATAAGATTTTGGAAGAACTGATACTGCCTCGGTTCATTGAACCGAGTTGAATCCTAAATACTGCTTCGGTTTAAGAGAACCGAAGCGAATCCTACTGACTTTTTATCTCACCTACATATGCCTCAGTTCTCAAATAGATGTCTATGACTTAAAATAATCGGTATCTATTCCTTTAACTGTACTAGTGTTGATATTGAAGAATGAATGTTGAAAATGATTCATTTAATGTGATTAGGTTTTCATCGATAAATTTATAGAAACAGAAAACTAGACTATCATGCACTAATAATAAAAAGAAATCTATAAATTGACATATTTTGACTGCGTTCTGATTTTATTTTATTTAAAAAATTAAAAGTTAAAATAAGTTTTTTAAATAAAGTAGAACTTTTGTTAATATTTTATATATTTTTCTCTAGAATAATATGAAAAACACAATAACATGCACAGTGAAAATAATAGTGAAATTGAGAGGAGGGAGAGGAAAGTTTAAATTTGTATTTGTTTAGCAAGGAAGATAGAAAAAATATATATTTCCATATAGGATGAAAATTTTGAGACTCAAAGGAAATATTTCCATAATAGTTTTACTACAAAACTATCACTTTGTAATTGTGAACATAATCAGTTTTTATATTATTAGACCATAAATTATTATTATGTATAATCTTACTTTAAACCAAAGAAAGTAAAAGTAAATTTCAATATTCTTTTTTCACAATTTCAATCATATTTCTCTCAAATAAAAGTTTTATCCATTTTTTCTTTATTTTTTCTATTTTCATCCATAATATTTTGCTCTACTGTGTCAAATAAGGGAAAGAGAATGGATGGTGAAGGAAGAGAAATAATTTAACAAACAATAAAACTGAGTTAAATTGGCTTACTTTTGTGTATCTTGGGAATCAATCTAGTTAATTCAGTTTTATGTCTCTTAAAATAAATTTGATTTTTATCTATGATTATTTTAAAAACAAATATTACTTTTCCTTGCTACAGATATAATCATGTTAAATGTAGATTATTATAGTAGGTGATAATTTGTTGGTCTAGATATTTTTGTTAATTGTTTAGTGTATTTTTAAAAATGTACTGATTTTAATATATTAAAACGGTTTTTATTATATTTTTATTAAAATTAGTGTATTTTAAAGAAAAAAATAAAAGGATAATAATAAAAAAATCAATAGACAATTCAAATTCTTAGATGAAACAATTTGTTATAAATTTATACCTAAATAAATTTGTATTTAAATAAAATACCGTGATTAAACGGATTAAATAAATTTAACTTTTGGATTGGACTGTGAACCATTTAAATTGTAAATATGATTTTTTTTCTTACGTTGGAAATAATTGTTGTTATTATTGTTATATAGGTAAATATGTTAGTCTGTGAAGTAGCATGCAAATTTAATTTCTGTTGGTTTTTTTGTGAAATATGTGGAAGAGTGCAAGTAGGCATAAAATGGAGACCTACATTAAACATATGTCCATGACTTGTATCTAAATGGGCTTTCTGGACCCAATACTTGGCCTTGTCCCAAAAATAAAGGCCTTGCTATTCTCACTCTTGTATTTCTTAGCTTCACCTCTACATATTTAAGTAAAGGTAAGAAAAAATCTACCACGAAAACTCATTTATATTAGGTTAAATGATTACCAAAAACGTCTATTTTTTATATTTTTATTTATTATTATTATTATAGATTAAATATATTTTAATATTTTTATTTAAATGAAATTAAAATTTCTCTATCTCTAAAATTTTAATACATTCAAATTTCAAACTTTAAAAAACACTCTGCTTATTTTTTGTCTGGAGTTCACGACATAGGTTTACATCTGTTTTTCTCCTTCTAGTAGAACTTATATATCACGTCGTCATGTCATCTTTAACCAAAATATTTTTCCTTTTGCTTTATTCTTTAATCTTTTTGGTCACTTGTCCACAATATCCCTTAACCCTGTTAGTGCTAGATTTTTCATCATTTAATCTCCACATTCATATTTAACCTATGCCAAAAAATCACTAAAAAATAACATTTCATGTAGTTTCATTCTTTATTTTAACACTTCAAACTTATGCAAGTTTAGCCCACCGTTTATAATATATCATAAGGACAAAACTTAAATTCAATTCTTTGTATATTTATCATTATTTTTCAATTGTAGAGTTTTGAGTAGGAATCATCCTTGCAAGAAGAAAATAATTTTCAAGCACAAGTACACTCACAAATAAAAGTAGAAATTTAAATAAAAGCCCACAAAATATTTAACGTGGTTCACCTTAAGACATACAATAACAATGCTCAACAAAAATACTATTATTCTACATGCAATTATTCTGACAAAAACTATAAACACTCATCAATTTTATAATAAAAACTACAAATCATCTTGTGCAATTTTTCTAAAACAACCTACAACCATCTCTGACAAAAATTGTAAATCATCTTGTGCTATTTTTCTAACAAAAACTACAAATCATCTTATGCAATTTTTCTTGTAAAAGCTACAAATCATCTCATATAATGTTTATAGTGGGAATTGTAAACCTTTTAGTGCAACTTCTGAACAAAATTGAAAATCATCCAATGACACACAACTACCCACCTAAGAGACCTATTGAGTTGTGGTGATCACTCTCAAATCAACTCTTCTTTTTATAATAGTTTTCTACTTCTTCCTTCTTCATATTACTTGATGTGGAACTTTGGTGAAAACCCACTAAAGAATATCATATCCTCCCTTTACAAGAAGTCTCAAATGCTTTGAAACAAATATTTGACAAGCCTACCAATATATTTACTTGAATTGCTCTTGTCACTAGTGATCTTCACGGACTCATTAATAATAACAATTTTTTCCTATCATCAACCCTCACTGCCTTGTACATATTTATTGTCGACAACTTCCACATCACTATTGTTAGAAACTCACCCATACTCAATGGAAATCCATTGCCAACACCATCTTGGTCAAGCTAGATCCAATCACACATATCCATCAACGAAGTCATTTGCATACAAAAAAAATCAAGACTAACCTCTTTTCAAATGCAAAACACACAACCTTGTTAGCATACTAAATTACCCTTCTTCCTATCTTGAATAGAACCTAAACTCTAATACCACAATTGGAAATCACACAATAGGAACATAATATGTTCAAGCAGAAGCACTCCCATAAATAATTAAATAAAAGCATATAAGAAATTTAACATGGTTCGACGCTATGTCCTACATCTACGAATACTTAACAAAAGTATTATTATCCAATGCAAACCTTTTCATATGGATTTTTCTATGAAAAACGGTAAATCATCTCATACAATTTTTCTGAGAAAAAAAACTCCAAACCATCTTGTGCAATTTTTCTATCGAAACCTATAGCCTTATACTATTTTTTATAGTGAAAAATACATAACCTCTTAGTGCAACTTTTCTAAACAAAGTTGTACACCCATCACTGCATATTACACATTGGATGCATGCACTCAAATAGAAGAAACAAGCTCTTTATAATCCTAGCATTCAATGTGAATCATCCCACACTAGGTGCATGCATTCAAACCCAAGTGACGCTAAACATATATCACTAGAGGTAGCGTCCAACTTTAGGTATGCGACACCTAGTCCTGGTGACAATTATTTCATCTACTTTCACAATGTCGAGCTTGACTCGAGGTAGCGTCCAACTTTAGGTATGTGACACCTAACCTTGGTGACAATTGTTCCATCTACCTTCACAATGTAGAGCTTGATTCATGTGGCACCCAAAGTAGGTAGTCTATTGGAAATCTCAAATTTGATCTCCTATCTAGATTTTTATGGATTTCAATCTTAGTTCACCTAAGTGTTTCTTGTTTAATTATCAAACAAAATTAATGAAAGTAACTAATATTCAATTACTTAAAAAAACATTCAAAATTAGTACTAAGTTAAAAAGTAAAGAAGAATTTATTTTAGCAATGTAAAATAATAACTAATAATAATAGTGAAAATTAACATTATGAATATTTTAAAATATATATTAACAACATTTCTATACTGTCTTGTAATTAACATAAACCTACAACAACTCTAAACAATATTTATTTGTCTAGTTACTTGTTTCAATTATTTACAATAAAAGATCAAACATTATATTAAAAAAGTTGCTAAATAAATTTAAAGTTACATAGTTAGGAAAGACATATAATAGGGTGATACAGGAATGTTAGAGTTATATATATATAGGGGTTTGCTAACGCGCGTACGCCTGTTTTTCAGTTGGTACATTTTAACAATGTGTACCGGATTTTAGTAGACAAAAATACCTTATATATAAGGATTCTAAGTTTTAAGGTTAAGGGTATTTTAATAATTTTCATTCTCAAAATTTAAAAAAAAAAAAAAGAAACCCCCAAACCCTTACTCACTTCTCTCATTCCTCTAAATCCTTTCTCTTTCATCCCTCTCACTCCAACTTTTTCTCTGTCATTCCTACTGTAGCCCCAATTGAAAAAATCAAAAACACACTTGCCTTTAAACAATTTGCCTTTGTAAAGAGTTGAGTCATTGACATATTCACCTTCAGGCAAAGGTTCATTCAAGATCTCTTCAATTTCACCATCTTCACTAACCTCTCTAATTTCATCATCTGCATATGTTGAATCATCATCTCTAAAAAAAACCCTTCAGGCCAATTACCAATTCTTTCCGATGTTATTATGCTTGTAAAAATTAGATAAAATTATATACAACAAAAATTATAAAATGAAAATTCATTATAAAGTCATTTTTTGTAAGAAATTGTTTAACGAGTGTTTCTGATTTTTTTCCAGGCCAATTACCAATTCCTTTGATGTCATTATGCTTGTGAAAATTAGATAAGACAAAAAATTATAAAATAAAAACTCATTATAAAATTATTTTTTGTAAAAACTTGTTTAACAGCGAGTATTTCTGATTTTTTTTCCAGGTCAATTACCAATTCCTTTATGCTTGTGAAAATTGGATAAAATTAGATAAGACAAAAATTAAAGGCAAGTGTTTCAAATTTTTTTCAATTGGGGTTATAGTAGGGATGACAGAGAAAAGATTGGAGTGAGAAAGATGAAAGAGAAAGGGTTGAGAGGAATGAGAGAGGTGAGTAAGGGTTTGGGGGGTTTGCTAACGCGCGTACGCCTGTTTTTCAGTTGGTACATTTTAGCAATGTGTACCGAGTTTTAGTAGACAAAAATATCCTTATATACAATGAATTCTAAGTTATAAGGTTAAGGGTATTTTAATAATTTTCATTCTCAAAATTAAAAAAAAAAAAAAAAGAAACCCCCAAATCCTTACTCACCTTTCTCATTCCTCTCAACCCTTTCTCTTTCATCTTTCTCACTCCAATCTTCTCTCTGTCATCCGTACTCCAATTGAAAAAATAAGAAACACTTCCTGTTAAACAATCTTACAAAAAAATGATTTTATAATGAGTTTTCATCTTATAATTTTTGTCTTATCTAATTTTATCCAATTTTCACAAGCATACAAAATATGATTTTATAATGAGCTTTTATTTTATAATTTTTGTCTTATCTAATTTTATCTAATTTTCACAATGATAATGACATCAAAGGAATTGGTAATTGGCCTGGAAAAGAATCAGAAACACTCGTTGTTAAACAATTTCTTACAAAAAATGACTTTTCATTTGATAATTTTTGTTGAATATAATTTTATCTAATTTTCACAAGCATAATGACATCCGAAAGAATTGGTAATTAGCCTGGAGGGTTTTTTTAGAGATAATGATTCAAGATATGCAGATGATGAAATTAGACAGATTAGTGAAAATGGTGAAATTGAAGAGATCTTGAATGAACCTTTGCCTGATTAGTGAAGATTGTTTAACGGCAAGTGTTTCTGATTTTTTCAATTGGGGTTACAGTAGGGATGATAGAGAAAAGATTGGAGTGAGAAAGATGAAAGAGAAAGGGTTGAGAGGAATGAAAGAGGTGAGTAAGGGTTTGAGGGGTTTCTCTTTTTTTTTTTTTTTAGTTTTGACAATGAAAATTATTAAAATACCCTTAACCTTAAAACTTAGAATCCATATATTTAAGGATATTTTTGTCTACTAAAATCCGGTACACATTGCTAAAATGTACCAACTGAAAAACAGGCGTACGCGCGTTAGCAAACCCCATATATATATATATATATAAAAGAAAATATACAACAAAGTTGTAAAAGATGACACTTAACAAAAAGAACAAATCACTAATATATAGAAATAAACTTATATAAAAATCACATGTGTCCTTGTATTTTAAAACATGTTTTAACATGGTTAGACAACATGATATATTCACTCAACTTACCCTCCAAGTTTAGTTTGAGTTGCTAAACTTTAATCGAATTTAACCTAAAAAAGATTTGACATAAATTAATTTGAATTAAATAAGTAAACTACTTTGAGTTTTCAAATTATCTCTAAAAAATTTGATAATATATTTTTTAAGAATAATAGTTTTATTATTTTTCATGAATCATGGATGTCAAAATAAATTATTTTTAAACTTATAACTATTATACATACACTAAAGTTGGTATAAACAGAGGATAAAGAAACTTTTATTTAAATATGATTCAAGCTTTTTCTTCCTACACGAGAGTGATTTGAGTGGAAATACATACTTTTGACCTCCATACAAACTTTAATATTATAAATCCTTGCGAATAAATCATTACACTAATAAATTCACTAATTTTTTTTCTTTTTAAACAAGATTCCATGTGGATGATTATATTCCATAATTTTTTAACATAGAACCTTTTAGAGATAAGTTTGGTTTACTTATAATTCTCTTTGAACTTTAGGTTATACTTGATTTTTTTTTTACTCTTTAATATATTCTTATGTCTTTCAAATAATTTAATGTTAAAATAATTTAATAATATAAATAGAATTTCATAAATACGTCACATTATTTAAAACATTTGTCAACTCTTTAAAATTCATTTTCTAAGTTATCTCTCCATTCTCTCTAAGAATTTTAACTCCTGAGACATATATTTGACGATAAGGAAGTGCCTAAGAGATCACGATAGTGAGTTCTCCACTTTCAAACGACCAGTCTTCTCTATAGAATAAGTCAATTTTTGTTCCTTTTCTTTAGTTTTCAGTTTAAGACAAGAAAAAAGATTATTCATCGCATGAGTTATTTGATCTCTCTTGTTAGTTCTTTGTCGATCAGTGGTCCTAAGAACCTACTTTGATCATGATTCTATGGTTTGTAGGTACATTTAGAGTTATCTGAGTTGAGGCAAGGGTAATGTGCTTCGTAGAGCTATTGTAGTCTTCCAACCAAGCAAGGGAAACTAATTTATTTGCTTATAAAATTGTAGAAACTAATAGTCTGTTTTGATGTGCTTTTATGATATTGAAATTGAATTGATTTGGTGCTTAAGTAGATGGTTTGATGAAATATGAATATATGACAACATGTGTGAAATAGAAATTGGGTAAAATTCATGTTCTTGGTGATTGAAGGTTGTTGTTGATAATGTTTGTAGTATGTGACTGGTTTGTAATCAACTGATGTTGAGTTTTGAAGTTGTATTGTGTAGAAATTGATGTGGTATGGATTGTAGAGAAATGAGGAAGTTTTGGGATTGGTTTTTGGTAAATTTTGGGGTTTTGCTAGTGAGTTTCTAGAGGAGTGACTTTTGAGTAAGAACTGATGATTGATAGTCGTCTTTTGGTCAATTGAAACTTGTATAGGGTTTTAGTGAACTAAAAAGATGATGCTGAATTGGAGAAGTAGTATTTTGAGTAGAGTTATAGGTCATTTGTGTGTTAAAAAGGGGTTTTGGTAGGCAAGATTTTGAAGGAGTTGTTGGATAGGGAAAACAGAGGTTTGAGGCCAGTTTTTAGGTCATTTAGAACTTACTTAAATAATTGGTTTGGTCAAAATGTACTTGGGGATGATATAATTGAATTGTGAGAGTTGAAGTAGTATTTTGGTGTATAGGAGTTGAATTTCATGACAAAATGAGTATCGTTGTGTTTAAGTTAAGTCATAAACATGTTGGTGAATTTCATGTAAGTTAAAATGTTGAAATTGGATACATAAATTTAGGGAGTTATGTTCAAATTAGAAAATTTAAGGTTGGTAGGTTCAAATTTTGCATAATTGTTAGTTTGTAGAATTCTACAGTTTAGTTGAACGAATATAGGCGCTGAGCGAGTAAAACCATATATAGATGAGTGAGTATAGGCACTAAGTGAGCAAAACCCACTATTTCTGTGAACAAGCTATGGGGGTTGAGCTAGTTAGTTTGAGGGAGAAGCTTGTTCTAGCAGTGGATGGACGAGAGTCCTTGCTGAGCGAGAAAATTTTCTTTTTGTTGAGTGAACGTAGGTGCTGAGCAACCTGTTCAGATCATGTTTTAAGTTTTTCATTCTTTTTCTGTCTTGTAACTTTGAACTATATTAGGGCATTGAGGATTGTATAAAAGTATCTATTGAATTATGTGATGGTTTATTCTTGAAGTTATGTATGTATTTGAATTATGGTTTGAAAAGAATTTCTAAGGTGAAATTCTCGATTGATTGTTTCATGTTTGGTAGGTATGAATGTAAGAAGCTCGGTCTTGGGGGTTATCTTGACGCTCTAATGGTCACTTATGCTCAATTAGAGAGGGGTGATGCATGTGGTGAAAGTAGCAGAAGATTCTAGTCTAGATGTTTCATCTTGGCCTAAGACGCATAACAGACTAACCTTATGTGTGTGATAAGATGAAACACATTACAATGGCTCTGTAGAGGAGTATAGGTCACCACAAAAGTGCATGACTCTCCATAGCTCGACATTCATACTTGTACTTGGAAGGTCAGGTCTAGGTCAATGGTATGATTAGGATGTTTGCTTGACTTTGTATGAAATGTAATATATAATGAATCTTGATATCCTATGTTTGTTTCTGTTAACATTAACTTACCATTTTGTGTGTTTCTTTGTTTTTGTTGTTTGTGTTTGGTTGGTTTCTTTTTGCAATGATCACTTGGTTGGTTTGAGCGGAGGAAGACAACCTTACAGTAGAGTAGGTTTTAGTAGGAGATATAACAAATGCGTGATTATAAGTAAAGATTGTGTAAATAGTTTTTTTTTAATTTCCTTTGTTATTGTATATAAATTTAGACATATAATTATTTTTTGATAATTATATGAATATCTTATATATATTTCTTGAATTAAATTGTTCTATTGTATTGATATTGTAGGAATAAGAGTGTTTATACTATTTTAATATAATGTTACATATATAAATAATTATCACAAGAAATTTTAACTATGAGTTGTCTGCCTCTCCTTAGGTACCTTTTATTTTTTTTCTTCTCACAATTAAAAGAATAATAATTTGTTAATCTCCAATTTTTTTTAGTTTCTCTAATTTGAAACTTAGTGTGGTTAGGAGAGTTAATGTCGTAAATTTTTTTTGTTAACATAAATAATAAGTTTTGTTTAGTTTTAATATCTCAGAAAAGTTAAACTAACAAAAAAAAAGTTTTGAAATACTTGTTTAGTTTCTTACAAGTATTTTCTTAAAGTTTATTTTGTTTGAGGTATTCACTAAGCAAATATTAAATCTTGAAAACAAAAGTATTGTTGTTTTTGTGTGGTGATATTTTTAAGATGATAAAAAAAAACAGCTAATATAAAATTATAACGTTAACTATAAAATTATAAAAAAAAATGTGACACTAGAAATGAAAATATTAGTTTTTAAAATAGAAAATATATTAAAACTTCTGCTCTCTATACCATTCCTACAGGTATGATTCGCCGTTTCATGATTCAAAGAATGCGTTTTAATCGCTGTTCATGTGATTTTGGTTGTGGGGTTTCCTATTTTCTTTTTGGTGAATTACGGATGTAGAGAATTTTATGGGATTTTGGATCTGTGTCTTAATTATTTATTGGAGTGTCTGAATGTGGTGTTTTGGGTAGATCCTGTGGTTTTTTTTGATTTGTCGATGTTGTCGATTTGAGTTCATTCATTAAAGGACAAGCTAGGTTATGTATGCTTTAGTTAAGTGTTTGCTGTTTCATTTTTTATTTAAGGTTGTTAGGTGGGTGGTGTTGGTGGATTTAAGCTTCGTAGTACATTCAAGACTACTTGTTGTAAAATCTTTGTTTTAGAATAGTTCTTACAAATTTAGTAGATCAGATGTAAATCCCGTGTAGTTTGCTGATGCAGAAAAAGGATTAAAAGAAACTCTACAGGACAAATAATAGAAGAACATAAAATTGCAAATTCATTGGATCGGAAGGGATATTTGTGAAGGGTTAGCAGAAGAATTTTGTTGTGAAGTAGAAAGCCAAATAACCTAATTCAGAATCCTGATTAAGTTCCATGGAAGAAGAGCATCAATATTCTGAAAGTAGTGAAGAACTACAGACCCAGAAACCGGATGGAGAAGATCAACAATTGCAGCATCAATACCAACTACCTGGAGCTGAAGAGAAACTAGTATTGCAATTTATGGATTCAGTGCATAACTACCTATCTCTCTTTGATAAAGTGTCCTCCACACTTCGGCAGGTAAAAGCGAAACCCATTTAATACAAGAAATTGGTAGCATCTTTTGATATGTATAATTTTCTGGTTTACCAATAGCTTTGAATTTAAGTTTCTGACCTGTCATTCTGATAGAGAACATGTTACTAATAGAAAGGTCAGGTATAATACTAGTTGGATTACTTTGTTCAACTATTTTATGATCAAGTGGAGAGGTTGTGAAGTTTTGATTCAGCTAGTAACTATAATTCAACATGTAATTTGTCTACTAAAAATTTTCTTAGATGTAGTAAGTGTTCTGTCTTTCTGGTAACCATTTTTAATATATTAGCAGGGTTGGTTTGACTTAGCAAGTGCTCGACATTCCATGGGTGCTGCTCGCATTAATAGTTCTTTGTTGGACCTGAAATTCCATTCAGCTGCTACAACATTGAAGATAACAAACTATGATGGTAAAGATATTATGCTAAAGGAAATGATTGCTAGTTGCGACTGCTTGATTCTACTTATGTCATTTTCTCACCTTAGTGTGCTAGCATGCTTTCACTTTCATTTTTAAGAAGCCTTTCTGTAACATGTTCTTTTTATCAATTTAGATGGAACCTCTGTTCTAATATAAGAACTGGCATGTCTCAACAGGTACACAACCATGCTTCATATTGCGTAAATGGGCATCCTCTGCAGAAAAAGAAAAGGGTATTCATGAGTTAGAGGATGAGAATATCCAGCCACAAGATAGTAGTGTGAAATCTTGCGGTACTTTTTCCCTTTCCCTATGCATCAAATAATGGTTCTTTTAGTTAATCTGTTATTTGATTCTGCTGCTTAAAGGCTTTAGTAGCTGTTACTGTTAGCGTTTCTCATTTTGTTATATGTTTGGTTGTACGAACTGTTGAGGTGATCATGGCTAAGAATTTATCAGGACTTGCAGATAATGCTGACGTAAGTATTCTACAAATGTTAAACCTCCTCTCATTACAAGTAGAATTGACTTTGATCTCTAATGTGGTTGCTATCATGAAATATGGTAAATAAATTATGGAATTTTCTTAGCAAAAGTTCCTGAACTGTCAATTGAGCCAATGTACAAATCTTGTTAGTGTTTTTTATAGAATCAAAAGGAGCGATCCAAGTCCCTATCAGTTTTTGGAGTTTTAATTTCCCCAAAGGTTCGAGCCTCCCAGCTGTTATTTGAGGAAGGTGAATAACAGGACTAAAGATCTGAGTTCCCCTCACTTTCTTTCTAAATGTGATTTTAGTTGTCTCTATATATGTTATACTTGACATCCAGGATATATCACATTCTATAAATTGAATTTCTTTGCAGCACTAGAGACACTAGTAGAAATAGCTAATATGCAATCGTCATTGTTATATTCTTTTCACCAACTTCAGAAGGTGGAAGATAACAAAGAATGAAAAGTACCATACGAGCTCCTTCTGGTACATTTATATAACTTTGTTTGCTCTCTGTTTCTCTTTTACTCCTTCTGGTATTGGGGATTTTTTTTTTCTCTTTCAATTCCATAACAAGACTATAGTGTTTTGTTTGAATGGACAAGTCAGATGTTATTTTAGTAATATAAATATAAATCATTAACAAGATGAAAACAAATGTGTGGGATAAATTTGTGATAATTACAAAATTAGTGTTTCTATTAGAACTGGATGTGCCAGTTATATAACACCAACATTTTGCTATAACTTTGTGATTAGTTTCTGCTGGAATGCATCGCAGGTGGAAATATTATTTCAGTATTGGGAATGCAGCATTGGCTGGTTTTATTGTTGAATTCATTGATGTATCGATGAAGTGGAATACCAGAGACACTGAGAGGAATTGAATTGAGTGTCCACTCTCCCAACCATGGCCAACTCCATCTTCTTCCTGTTTAACTTTTTTCCTTGTCAAACAATTCATATCTTCAATACGTCATTTTCAAACAAATGCAGACATTCCATTCTAAACACTAATGAAGCCTATGTTGAAAACTTCGTGTTTCTACAAATGTTGTTTACTATTTATTGCCTTCTAGATTTATATAATGAAATTAAACTCTTTGTACTATTCTCACCCAGAACATTTGGGTGACAAATAAGTAATAAATAATTTTGTTTCATTTAGATAATAGGTTTAAGTTTTAAATACGTATTTGGTTTTTTATTTTTGTCAGATAATCTTCAAATGACCTCTAAATTGTTTTTCTTAATTAGTTTCTAATTTTTGCAAAAATTGATGTAATTTGAATTTTTTTTCCATAGTATTGTATTAACGATGTTAAAGATAATTATGTGTTAACTCAGTTTATTTTTGTTTTTTCCTTAAATTTTGTAAAAAGAATTATTTACTTATTAAGACAAGGGGACAATTTTTTTTACTACTAGATTTTCTAAATTCTTGTATGTTTTCTTAAATTTTTATACAATGGTATATTTTTTATGTATTCTTTATTTCAAATATTTGATTAATGAATCAAAAATAATATTATTAATTTATTAAAAAAAGTATTAATACTTTTATTATTTAAATATAATATTTTTTTATTAAAAGAGGGTGTCAAGTTTATGTACAAAAAAATTAATATTAAATAATAATTTCCGTTTAAAACATGCTCCACCGGTATTATGCTTACAGAAATTGTGATTTACGTCCTTAAGTCACCACTGGTTTATTTTGCGTTTGAATGACATTTCCGTATATTGTTTTCTCTTTCTAACTTGAATGACTAAAATAAGTTCTCATAAATACTTTTTTCTCGAGTGACTTCTTCTCCCACATTTCTTCTAACAATCAACGTGACTACGAATTTAAAATTAATAGAAGAACCATTAATGCATGTCAACACTAGTTTCAATCTTCTTAAGTAATTTTAATTCATTTATTACAACTTGACATTTTAATTGTTAGTTTCTCATATTGTTTCACAAGTATATTGAAGTTGTTATATACTTGAATCAAATTTAGTTTTCAAAATTGTTTTTCTTCTTTGCCATAAATCCTATTTTTTCAATCATCAAATTGGTTTACCTGAGTTTTGTTTTATGTTGTTTTAGTTTGTTTTGAAAATATTTTGTTTGAGTTGAGGTTAAATTTATTATCTATTTCACTTTGAATGTAAATTACGGATAGATTTACCTTGAAAACTAAAGAGAAATTTGTTTAGAATAAGGTAACATATATAAAAGTTATTTATAATGAAATTAAGATATTTTCATTTTTGTAGTGAAAAAAAAGAGTATAATGAAATAAAAGAATCGGATAAACTTGAAAAAAAAAATCAAAGATTATTCCACTATAAAAGAACACGAAAACGATTTGAGAGAAGGTGAAGAAAAAGTAAAAGGAAAACAAAAAGCAACCTCTAAAGATAATTGTTAATAGGTTTAATAGGTTATTTGGTTTCTAGTTTTTTTTGGATTGTGTCAATTATGTCCCTCTTTTTAAAAGAGTGTTAAATTGGTCCTCATTTAATAAATTTTGCGTTAACTTCGTCCATTCCTTCAAATAGAAACAAACGAAATTAAGAATTGATGATCTGACAGAAGCCATGTTATTTTGTAGATATATTTATGTTGGAGTGTTAAGGAATGGGTGCATAGATGAAATTTAGGAGTGCACTTGGTATTTTCTAGGCCAGGCCTAAACCCTCTTTTCTCTAGATTTTTTTTTCTCTTTTTCAAAAGCGAAGGTCTCTTCTCCACCTTCATTAGCGACAGTTCTGTCCCTCTGGCTGGCCAAAATTGTCGTCGGTCGCACTGATCGTCGCCAAAGATACCGCCAACCACTACAGTGTTTCTTCCTCTGTGTGCGCTTGATGATGTCGCTGCCGCAACCCTAATTCCATCAACCTCCTTGTGCTGCCATCATCACTAGAACCGTTGTTCCTCGCGCAACCATCCAAGGCCACCATCAACTCCTCATTCATCCTCAACCACACTCAAGAACACAATCAGCACAACCATAGTGAATCGCATCACCTCCATTGACGCACCACCGCGAGCAACCTCGAATCACCGTGAGAATTCCTTTGTTCTTTCATCAACCACCTAAATCGCGACAATAGAGAGAACTCAAGAAAGTTCATCTTCTTCTCCATTCTCCACCGTGAAAACTCCAATCTCTTCCACGCCATCTTCATCATCCTTTGTATCTTAACATGCATCAACCTCAATCCTATAAACAACAACCCATACACGAAACCCAGATCGCGCCTCTACCTGCCGAGTTCCGCCCATTCCAAAACCACCAGATTCATCACGAGTTCAGTACTTCTCCTTCGAAACCTACAAGGAAACACAACTAGCCCCAAAACCCCAATCGAAAAGAGCCCCAAATTGCAGAACCCTAATCGCGTACAAACCATCCCCACCGCGAGCATTCTCATCGCGCATCAACGTCGTGCCTCCTCAGACCTACAAAACAAGAGAACCAAACCAGAACACCCATGGATAAATCGCAATGCAGCCTTGCGCAACCCACTGAATTTTGCATTGTGAGGGTGGTGGGGTGGAAAAGCAGGGTGGATTCGGGGTCTCTTGAAATTCTAGAAATTAAGGTTTGCGGGGCATAAGAAAGAGGGGTTTGGTGGGGGAGGCAGAAGGGGAAGTGGGAGAGGGAGCAAGTGGGGCAGATATTCAGTGGAGGAGAGTGGGACGCCATTGTCGGTTATCCATTGCTAACTACAACACTATTTTTTGAAAGAAGAAGAAGAGTTTATCTGAGGCTTCATTCCCTTCTCTTTTTCGCCAATGTAAAAAACCAGAGACTAACCCTTCAGTAAAACTCACAATTTGTGCTCCTTGCCTTTCGGTGCGACGAAATGAAAGACGTAGAGGTAAGGAATGAATGTCACATTAATTATAATTAAAAGTCATTAAAGGAAAAACATTAATTCAAATTAATTATAATTAAAGGAAATACTAAACACATCATCATGCATACAATTTAAAAATGTCACGTTTCTGCCAGATCATCAATCCATTAACACCGTTTATTTCTATTTAATGGAAGGGACGATGTTGACGCAAAATTTAATATGTAAGGATCAAGTTGACACTTTTTTAAAACCAGAAACCAAATTGACACAATCGAGCAAAATTGAGGACAAAAAAGGCTATTAAACCTTGTTAATATAATGATACAAAGAATAATATATTGGCATGCCACAAATCTTTATATATCTTGTGATTTAATTGAGATGAACCATGAGGGAAAAAAATAATACCTATGAATTGCATGTTGTTTTTTGTATGTATAATATTTTGTTAGATGAGATACCAAATTCAAATTCTTGTTGTTGAGATTTATAATATAAACATCCATTTTTGTGTTAATTATAAGAATAGCTATAGTTTGTCTAACAATACAATTGATAAATCTAAACTTTCTTTTGAATTGAAAATAAAATTAATTTAATGAAATTGACTTTTTCTTAATTGTATAATAAACCATTTATTTTGAATGTTATTTTATATTTTTATATATTGGTATTTGATAAAAATTAAATAAAAAATTTAAATTAGTTTACTTTTGAGTAACTTGTTAATTAACCTAGTTAATTCAATTTTATGTGTCTTAAAATAAATTTGATTTTTATATATGATTATTTAGGGATGTCAATTAAGTTTACTTCACGGGGTTTTATCCTGACTCACATGTCCAAGAGTTAAAAAAAAGTTAACAAAGTCAAAAAGTCTCTCACTGAGTCTCGACCTTCGATACAAGTCGATCAATCTTAACCTTCAACTCATGTCAGTCCGTCTTAACCTTCGATCTGACTCAACCTATCTCGACATTTGATTCGACCTGACTTGTCTCAACTTTCAACTCGACACGATCTGTCTCAACCTTCGACCCAACCAATCTCGACCTTTGGCTTGACCCGACCTAATTTTACCTTCGACCCAACCCATTTTAACATTTTGTCTAGTTTGACCCATCTCTACCTTCAACTTGATCCAGGTCATCTCAACCTTCATCGTTGACTAACCAATCTCAACCTTCGACTTGACTTAACTCATTTCAACCTTTGATCGAACTTGACATGCCTCGACTTTTAACTTTGATCGGCCTGTATGGTCCTTCAATCTGGGCTAACCTATCTCAACCTTCAACCTAAGACAATCATCTTGACTTTCGGCTCATGTCAACCCATCTCAATCTTTAACTTGCGTTAAAGTGTTTTAACTTTTAGATTAAGACAACTTGACTCGACCTTTAACTCAGATTGAATATATTATTTTTAAGATTTAATTAAAGTATTTGTAATTCGACCAAACTTACTTTAAGCCTAACTCACTTTAGAGAGTTTTTCGAAGATTTAAATATTTTTTAACCCTTCATTTAAGCCCGTAAAAGAAAACTTATTAAAAAATAAGTTATGACTAACCCATTAAGTCAGATTAAGAACTAAACAAATATTTGTTTTCCTTCTTTATATATTTCATGTTAAAGTAGATTCTTATATTAAGTGAAAGAAATTATTAATCTAGAATCTTTACTTGATTTTTTATGTTATCTTTTTAGTAGTATTTTTAAAAATGTACCAATTTTGATATATTAAAAAGGTTTTAAATATATTTTAAAATATTAAATTTAGTGTATGCGGAAGACAAAATAAAAGAATAGTAAAAACAATTTCAATAGCAAATTCAAATTCTTAGATGAAACATTCGTTATAAAGTTATACCTAAATAAATTTTTATTGGGTTAAATATGTTTTTAGTCCCTCAACTATCAAGCGATTTTGTTTTTCGTCCCTATTTCAAACTTTGTACGATTTGATCCCTCTCCTTAAAGAAATCACAATTTTTGGTCCTCCAAAACTAACACCGTTAAATTTAATATGACGTGGCTAACGGTGTATCACACATGATACCAGCTTTCACAGTAATCTTGTGCCACGTTCACAGTGTGCCACTATTCACCACCCTCTTCTCCTTCTCTCCTCCTCCACCACCACCTTTCTCTTCAACTTCGTCCTCACGCAAGCCCGCCACCACCAACCTCTCGCGCAACCCGCCGTCGCCAACCATGAGGCAGCGAACACTGGTCCCGCCGGCACCATGAAATTTGCAACAAAAAACACTACCGTGTTTGGGTCCTAGGAAATTCATACTCTGGTTCAGTGCACGCCAGATCTATCAAGCGAAGATTGCAGTGAGTGTTTGGGTGATACTAAGCCCATTTACAGAAGATTTGACTCTCGCTTAAAGGTTTGGTGTACCAATCCCATTTACAGAAGATTTGACAATGCAAAATATTAACAATGGTATCATAACTATCTGATTCATCCAGCAATAAAAGAAATCTTATATTATTTCTTTCATCACTTCCTTTTTAGATTATGAAACAATGGACACTCTGTATCCTTTTTACCTCTCTTTACTGAAAGAATAAACCGTAGTAATGTGGATATTTTGATGTGAAAATTTTATGTCAGTAGCAAACTGGCAATTCTCAAAAGTACAGGTTTTACATTCTGAAATTTCTTTATTCAAATGTATGCAAAGAAAATACATTCAAATTTTACCCACAACCTAATACCTCTAATAACTTCTATTTCATCCGTTTAAGAAATCTGGTTTCTGTAATTTTGAATGTGAATGATATTAATGAATTTATGTATACTTATATTATATATTTTTACTACATTAAAAATTAGTAGCAGTATCTCTTGCTTCACAATTGACGATACCTAAGTAATTTATGTATACTTATATTATATATTTTTAATATACAATATAACAAAATGAGTATATATATATATATATATATATATATATATATATATATATATATATATATTTTGCTATATTGAAAGAATTTATTTGAGAATTTGAAATATAGTATCAGAAAATAGGGATTATTGATGTTTAAATCAGACTACGAAAATGTGCATATATTAATATATTAAATGTCTTTTAACCTGTCTTTACA
Source organism: Vigna nakashimae (assembly GCA_034642375.1). Taxonomy (NCBI): domain Eukaryota; kingdom Viridiplantae; phylum Streptophyta; class Magnoliopsida; order Fabales; family Fabaceae; genus Vigna; species Vigna nakashimae. The sequence continues at coordinate 28,739,726 of CM067768.1, forward strand.
CTTCCATCTCAAGTTTAAAACTTTTATTTAAAACGTGTCTCTTCCTTAGTGCTTCAAAAACCTTTCATGTCTTTCTTTACTTTCCCTTAACCCCTAGCAATAAATTTCTCTTTTTTCCAGATTTTCTCCCTCGGATATGATAAAGATCACCTTAAAAACCGAGACAGTAACGTATCTGTCTCACCACCTTGTTTTTATCATCTTCTTCAAGTCTCTTTATTACATCCCAATTAATACCATGAAATAAAGACAGTTTCATTCGACAAAATTGATAGAAAAAAAGGTGCAATTTCCTTCTTCTATGTACTTATACCTCTTTTAAGAATAAAAATGTAAAAAACAGCTAACAAGAATGTTGTAGACGGAGAGAACGAGGATGAGAGGCTTTCCGGAGAGGTAGCGGAGGGCAGCGGAGGTCGCCGAAGGGCGGTGGAGGGCGGTGGGACTGAGGTGAAAGGCTGAGGCAGAGGTGGTGGTGTCGGGGGTGGAGGTCGAGAGAGGGAGGAGGGTTGTTAGCCAGCTCAGATTATTTTTACAGATTTTCAATTTTTACCATGACAGAAACATGACATATCGTTAGTCACGTCAGATTAAATTTAACGGTGTTAGTTTTGGAGGACCAAAAATTATGATTTCTTTAAGGAGAGGGATCAAATCGTACAAAGTTTGAAATAGGGACGAAAAATAAAATCGTTTAATAATTGAGGGACTAAAAACATATTTAACCCATTTTTATTTAAATAAAATACCGTGATTAAATGGATTAAATAAAATTTGACTTTTAGATTGGACTGTCAACTATAAATAAGAATTTTCTTTTTCATTCTTGTTACTGGAAATAATAGTTGTTAATTATTGTTATATAGGTAAATATGTTGTGAACTGGCATGCAAATTTAATTTCTGTTGGCTTCGGTGAAGTATGTGGAACAGTGAAAGTATGCACAAAATGGAGACCTATATTAAATATGAGTGTTTTTCCCAGACACACCTCCATATTTCTTCATGCATTTCTATTACTCTTTTTTTTTTTTAATTCTAAACCTATTCTATACATTTCATAAACTCTTACAATTCACTTCTTTTCTTCAACCATTTTAAAATCTATTGGAGGATTCTCCAAATTTTGAACAAATTTTCAAATTCGTTAAAATTTTAGAATTTTTTTTTAATAAATTTCAAAATTTATTGAGAAATATATTTTTTCAATAGATTTTAAAATTCGTTATAGGATTGTTTTTCAACGAATTTCGAAATCTTATAAATTTTTTTCAAAAATTTCAACAAATTTTGAAATGTGTTTGAAAAAAGTTATTTTTGGAATGTGGAGATAGAGAAAGAAATGTGTAAACGTGTAGGAAAAAACACTCCGTACATATATATTCATGACTTGGGTCTATATAGGCTTTCTGGATCCAATACTGTCTTTGTGGCAAAAACATAGACCTTATTATTCTCACTCCTGTGTTTCTTAGGTTCACCTCTAAGATTTAAAGAAAAGGTTAAAAAAAATCTATAATAAAAACTCGTTTATATTGTGTTAAATAATGACCAAAAACACCATTATGTTATTTAATTGTGTCAACTAAATGTTAAAATTTGTGAATCAACTCATATCATCATAAGTCTAATTAAGTTAAAAAAAACATCACAAATTTCAATATAGACAAAAAAATTAATTTAACCTATTAAAAGTTCAATCTCAAAAATCGAATTTAATTTTTTAAGCTTACTAATAAGTGAGATTAGATTGATTCACTAAATGATCTAACTCAAATCAAATAACCCATTTTAACAACTCTATTCATAGCTCCAAGTAGTTCTTACACAAACTATATATACCTCTTTAAATACTGAGTTATTTTTTTTAATTAACAAAAAGATATATATTATATATATTTTTACTATAACAACTAAATATTGAGTTATCTCTTAAATATTGAAAATTTTAAATAAAACTTACATGAAACTATAAAAAAATGAAAAATAAAAATTGTTAAAATAATTTAAAATAATTAGGCAAATATACAATAAAAATATCACTATAATATTTATATAAAAATTAAATTTATTTTTAATTTGAAAATGAAAGAAATTGTTCAATTAAAAAAACTTTTGATTAAATAAATGAAAATAACAAAGATTTGATTAAATATAAAACAATAACAACTAAATAAAATTAAAAAAATTTAAAAATAAAATAAAAGTAAAAAATAAATAATAAGAAACTACACTAGTTGACAAGTAACCAAACTTTCCAAAAATCTAACATAGATCCAATGCAATTTCAATTTCAATTTCACAATGACCAAACTTTCCATAAATCTATGCTCTCATTTCTTAAACTCTTTACATTAAATAAAAGAGAAATGAAGGGGTCTTCCATAGGAGTATCGAGGAAAACTTTGAAATATACTATCATTTTGTGGAGTATATCAATAGTTCACTTTATTATATAAAATGAAGGAAATGAAAAATATCAATGTATCAGATTAGGCAGAATTTTATGAGAGCAAACACCAGATGCTGTCTTCGCAACTAAAAATGAACCAAGAGAACTATAGTCCACATAGGCTGATATTAACCAAATGATACAAATATTAATCCAATCTCGTAATGGAATAAACAAAATACACTAAAAAATCACACTGCATGAAGTTTTTACTTCATCTAGCAAGCACTTGCAACTGATTTACTTGGACAACCTCAAACTACTGGAAGTTTAGCCTACCATTTATAATATGTCATAAGGACAAAACTTAAATTCAATTCTTAGACACTTAGAATTCTTTTCCAATCAAAATTAGAGTTTTGACATACTAACCATCCTAAAAAAAGTTTACATCAAAGTTCAACATAGGTTACCAAAATAAAACATCAATTCTGATGAAAAAAATTGGCACAAGAATATCTAAGAGATTACATCAAATTTTTATTACAACCAACCCAACTCAAAAAGAAGATCCTCATTCAGAAAACAACCAAAGGGAAAATATCAAGGACCCAACATATCCTCGATTAACAACAAAACAAAGGATCGTATTTTACTATAGCATAAGTTTACTAATAAAACAAGCAAAAATCATTGCAGCAGATGTTTATCCTGCCATTTAAAACTTAAACTCGGTTCTTCAGACATTTTAGGTGTTATTTTTTGATTAGAAGTCACGTTGTCACAATAACCATCCTAATAAAGGTTTGCATTGAAGATTATCATAGATTAGCAAGGTGAAATTCCTTCTGATCAGAGAATAGGACAAAAAAACTTAATTAAAGGGCATCTAACTTTTGTTCCTGTTACTCAACCCAAAAAAGAAAGATCATTCAGTGAACAAACACAGAAACACCAACTAAACAGAAAACATAGAGAACAGACAACATATCCTCTACTATAAACAACTCAAGAAAGTTCATTTTCATTCATGGAATGTGGTGTAACAGGTTATCCTCTAAACAATTTAAGAAAGTTCGTTTTCATTTATATATCACTATAGCGTTACTTTACTCATCAACAAGGAAAAATAGTCCTTTCTCCAAAAGCGACAGCACGTTCTATAATATTAAAGCATCAACGGCATTAAAAATACTCAAATACTGTCCATTATAGACGCTAACGGAGCAGATTTACTCACTACTCACCCCATCAATTAAACAATGAACACACAACCTTTACTAATTGACCCAACCGACTAGCTGTACACACTACGGATAACCTTAAACACCACAAAAAGAAATTTCCTACCTACTGGAGAAAACCCCATGTTTAGAGCCATTAATCCAATCAAAGAAACGCACTAGAAATGGAAATTGCATTAACAAAATAAACTTAAAATTAAAAATGACACTTTATACAGTTGCCTCCTCCATCAAGGACAAGCATTGCAGCAGAAACACTTCCATAACCACAGACAATATTGCAAGTTTATCCTGCCATTTACAATTTAACAAAAGGTAAATTGATTTCTTTAGATGTTTTGAGTGTTATGTTCTCAACGAGAATTGAAGTTTCACCTCAACAATCATCCTAATAAAGGTTTCGTTGAAAATCAATATAGACTACCAATTGAAACTCAAATTCTAGTTAGAGAATAGGGCTAACGGCACCCTACGAACTACATCTAAGTTTGGTTCTTCCTAACCTAGCACTTCACCTCAGCAGTCATCCTACGTTAATTAAACCTAAATTATTGAGAAGAAATTTCATTTCTAATCAGAAAATAACATCAAAATCATCTGGGAATTAGAGAACACCAGAAAACGAAATTAATATATATTTTGTTGCAATCAAACCAACCCAAAAAGTGGAAGATCAATCACTCGGCGAATACAGTAATACCAATCAAATGGAAATCCATCAGAGATACGGCATAATATAAACAACTTAACAAATTTCTTTTCCATTCATTGGCTATCACCATATCATATCACAACTTCACTCATTAACAAAGCAAAAAAATGTTCATTGCATTAGAGCTCCAACATCCCAACACTCAATTTGGTCAGAAGAACTCTCATTAATCCATCAACAGCATAAGGAAATATAGAAAAAAAAAACCTCAAATTCCGTTCTCTATAGACACCAATAAAACAGATTTACTCATACTCAACCGATCATTTAAGCAAAAACAAATAATCTCGACTACCTAACTATACACCCTAAACACCACAAAATAAAAAGAAGAATCCTACCCACCAAAAAAGGAGAAGAACCCACGTTTAGGTTGCTCCTCCACCACCACGGCCTGCATGCTATCCTGCTCCACGAGCCTCCACGCTGCTTGCTCAAAGGCCAAGCCAGCCAAAGTTGGAGGCTTGTTGAGCACAAGAGGGTATCCTCTATTGGTGCTCCTGATAACCTCACTGTCCTCAGGTATAACCCCAAGAAGAGGCAACCCCAGCATCTCTTGCACATCCAACACCGACATCATGTCCTCGCCCTTAATCATATCGGTGCGAACCCGGTTCACAACCATCTTGATGTCCCTGATGCCATCGCACTCGAGGAGGCCGGTGACGCGGTCGGCGTCGCGGAGGCTCGTGATGTCGGGCGTGGTGATGAGGACAGCCTCGTTGGCGGGCGTGATGGCGGTGATGAAGCCAGCGTCTATGCCGGCGGGGCAATCGATGAGGATGAAGTCGGGGGAGCCGCCTGGACGCGCCTTGAGCGCGTCAACGAGCCACGTGAGGGCCTTGCCGCCGAAGCCGAGGGGTAGCTTGGAGCGGGGCTTGGAGATACAGAGGAGTTCGAAATTGGACCAGCGCTTGTCGCGAACGAGGGCTTGGTCTAAGCGACAGTCACCGTTGAGAACCTCGATGACGGTGTAGTTGACGCGATTCTCAAGGCCGAGGAGGAGGTCGAGGTTGCGGAGGCCCACGTCGGCGTCAATGGCCACCACGGAGAAGCCGAAGCGGGCTAGGGAGAGGCCAATGTTAGCCGTGGTGGTGGTCTTTCCCACACCGCCCTTGCCTGAGGTGATGACGGTGACGCGCGGGGTGGTGCCCGAGAGCTCGGGCTTCCGGTTCCACTGGAGGAGGGCGGAGGGGGGACGGGGTTTGAGGGTTAGGGTTTTGGATGGGTGGCGGAGGAGGGGGTTGGGGAAGAGGTTTGCGCCGGGGAGAATGTGGAGTGGTGGCATTGGGAAGAAGAAGATAAACAAGAAGAAGATGATGAAGAAGAAGAAGAAAATCACAGTGTGAGTGTGAGTGTGAGTGTGAGTGAGAGAGAAATGGAGGATGAGGAGGAGGTTGATGCTATCAGTTTGGGGTTACTTTTCTTTCTATCTTTGCTTCTTCTTTTTTTAGTTTGGAATGTTTTGAAAAATGTGAAAATCCGGATAAGTGATTTGTATTGTATTACATCTTACTAAATTATTTAGGAGCTTTTTATTAGACTTTTGAATTCTTTAAATTTTTAAATTTAAATAAAATTAAGCAATGCTCAAAATTAACACTATCAACGTTACATCATAGATTATAATACCATTTTTACACTCTCTTGTAATTAATATAAATACACAACTCGTGAAGAATAATTATTAGTTTTTTGCAATAAAAAATCACGCGTTGTATTGAAAGGATTGCTAAGAAACTTTGAAGATGCATGATTGAGGAATACATGACTTAAGAAGATGTTCAAAGAGTTATAGAAGAAGTGCAACAAAGTTACACAAGAATCCACAATACAAAAAATCACTAGAAGATTGTATGACTTATTCACTCGATTGATCAAGTATACTTTAAGCATGTAAACTCTATCAAAATTCATCCTAAATATATTTATACACAAATCAATTTGAATTAAACAAATAAATTACTTCGAGTTTTCAAATTAGAAAATCATAATTGTTAAGGGTAGTAGTTTTATATTTTTTCATGGATATCAAAATAAATTATTTTTACTTGGAAAAGATCTTGTGTTTGGAGAATAAAACTCTATTTATACTTTAGGGAAACCTCATCAACATCTCCTCAGAGTCACTAGATTATCATAGCCAAGAAAAGAAACAAGAAAACATACAAACAAAGACAAAAGCAAGGATAAGCTAAGTACAAAAACAATACATCATAAGTTAAACCATTTCATGTAAGAGTTATATATATATATATATATGTATATGTATATATATATATATGTATATGTATATACATACATATATATATATATATATATACATACATATATATATATATATATATATATATATATATATATATATACACATATATATATATATATATATATTTAATTCATCCCAAACATCTTAATATGCAATGACCTAGACCGTACTGTCTGGACCTAAAATAAATGTCGAGCTATGGCGAGTTGTGTACTTGTGGTGGTCTCTACTGCTTTGCAAAGTCATTGTCAATTAGTTTCACCCTACCACCCACACAAGGTTACTCTGTTATCGCATCATAAGCCTCCATTAAGTACCTAGACTAAGACCTCTTACTACTCTCGCCACATGAGTCAATCTTCTCTACTTAAGAATGAAAGATCATCAGGGTGTTAGGATAACCCCCAATACTGAGTGCGACACCCGGGCACGGAGACGAGGGCGGGGAGTGACGCCGGTGCAAGAAGCATGGTGCAGGGGGCACAGACAAGGAGCGGCTCCTGGCAGCTTCGGGTGGAAGGGGTACATGGATGAATCGAACATACACCGGAATGAGAGGGATCTGGAGACTGTATAGGTATGGGACTATACAGTTGAAGGATAGCTTAAAGGAATTGATTTGGCTACTCATATAACCAAAATGCATTTACTTTTCGGTAGCCTGACTCATAAGAACTCCATGGTTAAGCGTGCTTAGCCTGGAGTAATTCTGGGATGGGTGACCTTCTGGGAAGTTTTCCCAGAAAGTGTGCGAGTGAGGACAAAGCACACTGGAAAGCCTGGTGGTGATCTGTGGGGGCAGTCAACGGTCCCTGTGAGTTGCCGAGACGTTACAGATGGTATCAGAGCCTAGCCTCTCCCAGTACGGTGTGGTTCGAGGACGAACCAGAGCGGAAGCTGGTGGGCATGTGACACCCGGGCACGGAGACGAGGGCGGGGAGTGACGCCGGTGCAAGAAGCATGGTGCAGGGGGCACAGACAAGGAGCGGCTCCTGGCAGCTTCGGGTGGAAGGGGTACATGGATGAATCGAACATACACTAGTACGGTGTGGTTCGAGGACGAACCAGAGCGGAAGCTGGTGGGCATGTGACACCCGAGCACGGAGACGAGGGCGGGGAGTGACGCCGGTGCAAGAAGCATGGTGCAGGGGGCACAGACAAGGAGCGGCTCCTGGCAGCTTCGGGTGGAAGGGGTACATGGATGAATCGAACATACACCGGAATGAGAGGGATCTGGAGACTGTATAGGTATGGGACTATACAGTTGAAGGATAGCTTAAAGGAATTGATTTGGCTACTCATATCACCAAAATGCATTTACTTTTCGGTAGCTTGACTCATAAGAACTCCATGGTTAAGCGTGCTTAGCCTGGAGTAATTCTGGGATGGGTGACCTTCTGGGAAGTTTTCCCAGAAAGTGTGCGAGTGAGGACAAAGCACACTGGAAAGCCTGGTGGTGATCTGTGGGGGCAGTCAACGGTCCCTGTGAGTTGCCGGGACGTTACACTGAGCTCCCTGCATTCATTCTAAAGATACTTGAAATCATAGAAGGAGTTCCTTCGAGGAACTCATTTTACCAACCGTGAAACCCTTTGAATCCATACATATAACATCATTGATCATACATCAAATATATACGTAATCTCGAGAATAAACCATCATATAATATAATAGATACTTCTTCATCATCCTCAAAGTCAAAGCATAACTCAAAGTTATCATAAAACAAAGAAAGAAAGAATCAAAACAGGTCCTGGACTGGTCACTCGGTGCACAAGCTCGCTATGCGAAAACAAAAACAGTGGGTACTGCTCACTCAGCGACTACACTCATTCAGTTAGAAGTGTTATGCTCACTCACCGAGAACACACTCGCTTAGCTAGACTGCATAATTCTGCAGCACCAAAACTGCATAATTTGTACCCCTTAACCACTCATGACTTATTCTATTCACCTTTCCCAACTTCTAATACTCCTAGATTGTACTCTAAACTCAAATGGGCGTAAACAATTGTATTTAAACCAACCTAAACTCGTTTTAAATTGATTGATCAGTAGATTCCAATCCAAAATTAATCAAACCTCACTTTAGAGACCCAAATTGAATTCGACAAGTTATAGTTCATTTTTAAACAACTTAGGGACTCCAACAAGTCACAAATCATTTGTCAACACTCTTCAAAATCACCATTTAAAGGAGAAATTATGTGATGTGGTTATGTTTGGTGTATACATTGACATATGGGGGAGGGAGCAGTAGAAATGATGTATCTTGAACTCTATAACTATTTATGCTTAAATAGAGTAGAATGAGTTATGTGATGAGAGTCAAATGAGGTCATAGCCAATGGACGGTTGGTCCTAGGCACAAAGGGGACTAACGTTATAGGTGATAGGGTCATAATTCTTTTGTTTATGACTCTACAAAGCATATATATCACTACAAGTGCACTCCTCCTACATTGAAGCCCTATGTCAAATATATGTATTTGGATAATTGAGTTTAGTGTCAACTGTTTGTGTGAATATAAGAATTGTTGTACATTATATAGGTTTAGTTGATAAATTGATATATTATGTTTATTTTAGATCAAATATTTTGCACATTAGTTTACCATTTCTTTTGTGTTTGTTTGTCTATATGTTCTCTTTGTTTGCAATGATTATTTTATTGGTGTAAGCAGATGGAATTATTAGGGGGTTCAATGTAGGATGAGAGCGGTGCTGAAGTGTAGAGTTATGGATTGATGGTTTATGAATCATAGGTCAAAAATAACAAACATTAAACCCTTACAAAATAGAGAGTTACCAATTCCATTTAGAACAGAAAACGGAAGCGTACCTGAAGGATTGACCATTAAGAACAATTAATGAACCGTAGATTGGTCTCTGATCTTCCCTCCATAGGGCACCTTAGGCTCCTTCTGAGTGTTATCTTCAGATAGGGATGGAAAGAAAGGAATAGGAATTAATGAGCATGCTCACAAATGGGGATCACGACTTTTTTATGTAACCTCTGTTAGTTACTTTTCCTAAGTTTTAATAATTTCAATTTGGCCCCTTCAACAAATTGAAATTATTTCTAGTCTCTACACAATAAACATTTCATGACATATATGTCCTTAGTCACATTTACTTGATTAGATCATTTTATAATTGGTTAATAAAATACAATGACTTTAACACATTTAATGATTTGTTATATATATATTAATGACTCAAAATTGCTAACAATCTCCCGCTAGTAAGAAATATATATATATATATATATATATATATATATATATATATATATATATATATATATATATATTATCCATATAAATTCTTACAAATGTGTTAGACTTTAATTAGCTCAAAATTGCCATTATATACTTTAAGCATATCCAAAGGTCTCATTCATTAATTATATTTACATGTAGAACCAAAGCATTTTTCATTGTATCAATCCCAATTAAACCTGACAGTGATCACTAATGCTAACAGAACCAAATAACATGGATTCATCATGAAATGTGTAGCATGAAAATTACGTGAAAGTGACTTGTACACGTCTATTTTCAACTGGTCCTTACTTTATCTCAATAAAGATCAATACAATAACCTTAATGTACAAAGTATAATTTCTGAATAATAAACCAAAATGTATGCATACATGAAAACCAAACATAGAAAACAAACACACAAAAATGATTGACCCTCTTCCTCACACTATAAAACACTCATATGAGCAATATGCTCATGAAAGACCTTAGGTGTAAAAGCATTATTAAGAGGATATACCTTCAAGGAGTTTGTCCCTAAGTGTTCTATAAAAAACCATCCAATTTGTACCCTTTCTTTAACAACTGATTTGATGTCACAGTATAACCTAAGTGGTTTTTCAATTCCTTTCATAATACGCAATCCTATGACAAAAATCAACCATATACCCTAATTTGATGTCTCATAGGATACTATACATTTTGCAATCACAGTGGATAAAATAATAAGGGTTTTCTTGGTACTGGGCCAAGAAACCACACAAACATCTAGCATGAAAATGTAACCTGAAGTGGATCTTAAACTATCTTAACATCCTGCAAAATTTTCAAAATACTTGATGATCTCTAATTAGTTTGACTCTATATATGTGAGCTTATAAAACTTTGTTCTCTTGTGTTGAGATTGTTGATAGGGAGAGCACTGGTTTAGCTAAACCTACAATCTCAGAGCTTCATGTTTTTTATGATGACAACACATTATTAATAACAAATGTGTTGTTAAATGTGTTACATGTTCATAGCTTTCATGTTTATGATTATTTGAGAACATGTTTGTGTTGATTATGTCATTGCTTCAATTTACTGTGTTTTACATGAGATCTTATCTGTGAATGCATGACATATGTTTTAGAAAAGGAAAACCACATGCACTTTTGTTGAACTTATAATATGTCCCAAAACAACAGTTTTAAGTCGACTTCATTATGAAGTAAGTCGATTAAAACTCATGGCTTTGCAAAAACTTTTTCAAAGTGTGCTGTGAGTATTTTTGGAAAGAAAGTTTTTCAAAACTGCATTGAAGTGTTACAAAGTCAACTGTATGCGCAAGCTACTCGACTTAGTTAGTTATGTTTTGAAATTTTGTTAATGCTTGTGATGTCTAACGACTATATTTTATATCTTTGACTAAGCATTGATTGTGAGTCAACTGTATTAAATGCGAAATCAATTAAGTTGGTTTGACTGCTACTAATTGTTATAACTGTCTGAGTATAATCTACTCTATTAGTAGCATAGTCGACTTAGGAGTGTCAGTTTTGTAAAAAAACTATATATAAACGCAAATTTGATATAAGTAGAGACTTTTGTGAATCTAACGTTTTGATTGAATTGTTTCAGATTATTGATCTCTGTAGAATGTGCTAAAGCTCCAAGAATCCATCAAGAAAGACCAAGGTGTTCATTCTTTAGTGATTGCTTGACGAGCAAGAATTTGTGCGCATTGACTGATTGATCAACCTGCATTTGAGGTGTCTGATACGTGACCAACTTCTTCTCTCAATCTTGTGAAGATTGTGGCTGCCCTGTTGTGACTACAGGAAGATAACGTGTGACGTTCTGGACTTTGAGGATTGTTCAAAGTGATTAAAGACTGCAGGAGATGGGACATCTTGTTGTTGTTCTTTGTTTGTATATGCCTATATTTTGATTAGAGGGTTAGAGAGGTGTTTTATATTTTGACGCGGAGGTTGCTATAAAAGCCTTGTTGTAAAAACCTTGATCATTATAGTGCATTTCCTTTATGAGATTGGAAGGACATTGGATGTAGGCAGTTTGGTCGAACCAGTATAAAAACCTGTGTTTGAATTCTCTATCCCTGCACTTTTAATTTTCAAAGTCGATTTTACTTTTCACGTAGTCAAATATTTCCGCTGCACTTAAAAAATCTTATTCCTTGCGATTCAAGAAACTTTTGAAAGATCATCCTTTTTTGAAAAAGATTTTTAAAAGACTCTGATTCTTGTGTTTCACCAATTCCACCCCCCCACCACCCTCTCCCCTCTTGGTATTGAAACTAAGTCATTCTATTTCAACATCTTGAAAAAACCTCATAACTTTATTGGCTATTTTCCAAAGATCCATTCATGAATTACTTAAATATCTTCCTAAAACCTCAACTATGTATGCTATATTTGGATGCGTACATACTTGGACATACATCAAACTCCTTAACACTAAAACATAAGAAATCTTTTTCTTTTTTTTAAATTTCTAGATTTTCTTCTCGTTATTGATTAAGATTGAACTCATCTTCTTAGCAACTAAAGAATCCTCTTATTTACTATCTTTCACGCTAAAAGCTTTGAATATATCATCAACATACAAACCCCTTCCTTTTGAGTATAGTCCTTCGCTACAAGAAAAACTTTATACCTCTTCATTAGATTTATACTCTTCATGAAGCACATAAACAACTTTATACTCTTCATTAGATTACCATTAGATTCTCTCTTAGTCTTAAATATTCACTTACTACCAATGAGTTTCATACCTTCTGGTAACGGGACAAGTTCTTAAACCTAATTGTCTTGTTTAGATTTATACTCTTCATGAAGCACAAGTTTTTTAGGATCTTGAGTTTGTTCTTATAGAAAATAGGAACTTGTTAGAGGTTCTAAACTTGCTTCATCATAAGCAACTTTATGAATTAATTCACTTTTACTGATTCTTCCTCTAACTTTATTTTTTCCCCCAAACTCAATATCTTCAAAGAATATTATGCTTAGTATCATGTAATTCCATATTTAAGGATTCTCAATAGGAAGTCATTATATAAAGAGTATAAATTATTATTAGCCAAAAGTAAACTAGTTCCAAGAAAACTCAAATTTTTAAGAAACAACCTGATAGGCTGTCGTTGAAGCTATCAAATTAATATTACTTTTCAAGACAACTTCAGTATTGCCAAGTAGTATTCAATAAAGTAGATATGGTTAAAGTAACCCTGAGTCGTCTCCCAAAGAACACGGAATTGCTTTTGAATATCTGACTCTTATGTTATGCAATGCTTATGAATAAAAATGATGTTTGGAGAATGTTTAAAGAACAAATAATAAACTTAAAAACAGTTATGATTAAATAAACTAATTCTACTACTTTTCCAAGATAGATTCGTCATCGGTTATTCACGGATAATTGTTCAATTGATTATTGTTTAAGTTTCAAATTAATTAAAGTACATTCTCAATCAATTTGAGGGCGATCATGCATTTAACTAAAGTAAATTCTCAATCAAATGCAAAACCTTTTTAGATTATTCACAATAAATTCAACCAAAGTACATTCTCAATCAAATTCTATTGTGTTTAATCATGTCTATTCTTAAATCTCCTAACCAAGTTAAAAGTTAATCAATCAAAGTAAATTCTCAATTGATTATAGTTGAAATTATTACTACCAACCAAAGTACATTCTCAATTGATAATAAAAACCATTTAATCATATGAAAGTTTCTAAATTAAATCAAAGTAAATTCTCAATTAAACCTAGAAACTCTAGAACTCGTATAATCAATATGCATGTAGATTCAAACACATTATGATGCAAAAATCTTTACTTTTAACAAGATAGAGAGATGAAAGACATAGAGAAAACAACTTAAATCAATAATCAAAGTAAACAATTGCATTAACTGAACATAACCTCAGAATTTGTCTTGGAATTACAGTAGAATAGCCCTAGATGCTTAGCTCTCCATGAATGGAGTTGAATACAAGATGAAAGAAAAGTGAGAGGAGTATGAGAGAATGAATGAAGTGAAGTCCCCTGGGTCTCTTTAAATAGGCTTGATTGGGCTTAGACTCTGAATATTCAGTTGATAGAATCTTTTATCTCATATCTTCCAAATAACTAAAAGATTTAGATAATTATAACATTATTCGGAAGATATTTTCTGTTAGATATTCACAAATAAAATTAATTTAACAACTGAATTTTATCTTTTAGCTTTTTCTGACTTTCTAAAATTGCACAAATACCCTGAAATTGTCTCTATCTACACTTTAGCCCCTTCAGAATTCTCCAAAATTGCAACAGAACTCCTGTTGACCAGCATTGACTGAGGAAGGACGCGACCAATGAGAGCTTGCCACGTGTCAGCTCTTTCCCACCCAAAATTAGGGTTTTGCAAATTGGGGAAAGGGCTTGCCGCTGCCGCGAAAGAGAGAACCCATTCTTCTCTGCACGAGATCATGGAGGCTTCGCCCTGCTGGATTGTTTGATTTCTTTTCTTGCAGGTCTGATTTTGATGCAGGTTCCATGGTGCTACAGTAATGGTGGATGGAGATTGTCGTTGATGGAGGCGCGAGAAGCTTGCGACACTTTACTGGGTTTTTGGGTTTTGCGGTGGTGCTGTAGTGAAGATGATGGATGGTTCGAGATTGGCGAACCCGCGAGGAAGATGACGGTGGTCGTGGAAGAAGTGCTCGCGGTCTGGGGAAGGAAGGTTCACTGTGTGGTGGTGGCACGACAGTGACGCTGGCTTGGAGGAGATGCTCGCTGTGGTGCGCGACGGAGGATGACGGCGATTTCTGGGTTCTTGGGTTTCCTTTGGTTTTTCTGAGTGTAGGTGGTAGTTCTGGCAGAGGAAGATGACGGTGCCGTGTGAGAAACGTTGTGTCGCGACAACCATGGAGATGCGAAGAAGATGAACAGAGGTTGCGGATGGTGCGGTGCAGAGCTTGCGTCAACGGAGGAGAAGACGAAGATGGAGGTGCAATGGTGATGCGCGACGGAGGTGGAGCGGCGCGGCAAGGTTGCGGATGGTGCTCAAAAGTCGCGCCTTGGTGGTAGCTGTCCGGTGACGAAGCGACGCGGCGGCGCGGTTGATGGTGGTGGAGCGGAACTCGCTATGAAGGAGGAGTGTCGCGGCGTCTTGGTTGAGGCACCGTGGTGGTCTGTTGATGCGCCGGCGAGAAAGGAAGGAGATGATGTTCTGGCCGTGGCGACGACTTGCAACATTGGCTGAAGCGGAACGGCGGCTGACGGCATTGGCGGCTAGGGTTTCTGCGGAGAAGGTGGAAGATGATGCTCATGGGTTAGGGCTGACGTGGCAGAACATGGTTGGCTAGATCTGTGTGGGGAGGATTTGGACACATGGCATGATCTGGTGGAGTCTAGCTTAGGAGGGGTATGGGTAGGGAAATTTAGGAGGTGTTTTTAGAATAGGGTTACTGTTTGGCTTAGTATTGAGTCTGTTTAAGAGAAGAGGGGTGTATGTAAGGAAATTGGGAGGTGTAAGGGTAAAAGTGGCCTGTTTGGCCCATCTGTACATTATTTTCCAAATAAAATCTGATTTTGGACCTTGAATTGCCATTTGGACCAATAGAACTTATAATTTCAGCTGCACAAATAAACGTAAGAACATCCAAGAATATTTTATGCGCTAAAACTCACTTTTTACGTCTCTTTAATTCTCAAACCCAACAATTCCAATCATCACAAATTCACTTAAAATCAATCATTTAAGCACAATTATCCTATCAAAAAATTGAATTTTAAAGCATAAATGTAGGCATAAATATACATTCATCACAACCTGAATTCATTATTTCCAAACTACTATAATTAACAAAATTTGTAGTAAACAAATGAAATCAAATTTCACCTAAATGACGGTACAATTGAAGTGTCTTTCAAAACTAAAAAATAGAAAACCAGTACAAAATAATAATCTAAAACATTCTAAGACTTCTATCTCTACTAATTTGACATCTCCAAATAGATACATCTTTCATAATCAATTGTCTTCTGGTAGCTTAGGCAACCCTTTTTTTGCATGTCAAGCATGATATTTCGCACATTCCTTCTTGATGTGTCCAACTTTATTGCGAAATGTTGAAAATAGAATGGCTAAATTTCTCAAGCTAAGAGGGGGGGGGGGTGAATTGGTGAAATGTAAAAATAATGTTTTCTTTAAATCTTTTTCGCAAAGTGGATGCCTTTAAAAGCTTTCTTGAAACGCTAGGAAAAAGAGTTGTTTATGCAGCAGAAATTAAATCGAATTAGTACAGTATGAAGTCGACTGAATAAAAGAGTGCATGGATAGAAAGATAAAACGCTAGTTTTTATATTGGTTCGGCCAAGCCTACATCTAGTGTCCTTCCAACCATAGGAAGTCAATGCACTATAATGATCAAGGTTTTTACAACAAGGTTTTTATAGCGACCTAACGTCAAAAATATAAAACACCTCTCTAACCCTCTAATCAAAATATAGGCATATACAAACAGACTAGCAGCAAGAATCTGCTCTCCTACAGTCTAAACCCTTTGAGTCACCCTCAAAGTCAAGAACGCATCACGCTCTTCTTCCTGTAATCACAACAGGGAACCTCAATCCAATCTTCACAAGATTGTAGCCTCTGATCTCTCAGTTACACCATATATGCAGATATGATCAGCCTTAGTGAGTGTAGTTAACTTGCTCTTCAAGAATCCACAAGTAGATGATCACCATGGTCACTTCTTGTTTCTTGGAGCTCTTTCTCTCTATCTATAAGAATACACTTTCTGCAAAAGATATCACAAACTGTTAGATTCACAAAAGTTCTTACAAAAATCAAGTTCGCGTTAATTTATAGATTTTCACAATTCAGATGCATTTTAATCGACTTAGCTACTAATGCAATCGAATATAATAATTCAGTTAAAGCAGTTAGCAGCAATCAATGCAGTTAATTGAATGTACAATTAATGCAGTCGAATCACATTTAATGCTTGGTTAACATATTTAAAAATATAGTCGTTGTAACATTTAATTCAAGCATTAACAGAATTTCAAAACAGTAACATACTTAGTCGAATGTAGGTTGCATGTAATCGACTATGTAACACAGTTAAACAAAGTTTTGAAAAACTTTCACTTTGAAAATCCTCACAGCACACTTTGAAAATGGTTTGTGCAAAGCCACGAGTTTTAATCGACTTACTCCATAATAAAGTCGACTTAAAACTGTTGTTTTGCCACACAATTAAAAGTTCAACATAAGTGCTTGTAGTTTTCCTTCTATAAAACATCAGACATGCATTCACCCATAAAATCAATTATATAGCACAGTGAAATGCAATGTATCAACACAATCATGTTCTCAATGCTTTAAATAGATTTACACATTGATTAAAACATATAACATGTAAGCAATAAAACATGTAACACATAAACAACACATGTGTTACTAATTATGTTGTCATCATTGTCGCAACCGGGATCGCGACGGGACGACGACCCGTGGAAAAATAAATGCGATTTTGAAAAAAAAGAGATTTTGAAGTCGCCACCATAGTTTATTATGGAAAACTACAAAAAAACCATAAAATGATAAAGCATGGTCTGCGAAACTGAGATTCTTGGTTCGGGAGTCGGTTACGTGTAGGGAAGGTATTAACACCCTACAACGCCTGCCCTAAAGCAGTACCTTTAACTAAATATGCGAATATGATGTGGTTTTCAAAATGTTTAACTATCCCCTAAAATAAGATTCTAAAGAAACAATATGTATTTTTTAGTTTTTTGGGCCCGACAAGGATTGACCTTGCTCCTACGTATTCTCATTAAGAATGAGAAATCAGGGTTCCGTAGTTCTTTTAGGAAATGCTTGAAAATTTGTTTAGAAATTGTTTGAAAGATTTGTTATGGATAGATTTGGATTTTTGGGAAAGTGAACCTGACAAGGACTGGCCTTGCTCCTACGTATCTCCACTTTTGATGGAGAATCAAGGATCACGTAGTTCTGGCGAGCAAGACTATTTGTTGTTTGAAAATGTGAATGTTTTTAGTTTTTGAAGATTTTATATTTTTTTGGTGTTTTTATAAAAGACAATGTTTTCAGCACAAGGACGATGCGTGCGATCACACATGTGCTTAATATTTTTTATAAAAAGGAAAGATGTCTAGCACAAGGACGATGCGAGCGATCACACATGTGCTTGACCTTTTAAAACATATTTTTTTTTATTTTTATTTATCTTTTAAATTTGCGTAATGAGCACTAGGCTGATGCGTACGATCGCACGAGCACTCACACGACTTTATTTTATTTATTTTTTTGTTTATATTTTTTATGAACAAATCCAACAAAATATAAGATGCAATATACAAAAGTGGAATTATCACACAAAGGGCTACATACAAGAAAGAAAACAAATAAAGAAATAAAAATTTAAGAACAAAGCGAGAGAAACAAACCAACAAGAATAGGGGGTGCAGAGATAAAAACCAGTGTTGCATGCGGAGTAAAATTGGAGCTCCCTTAGATTGGGCCACAATCCCCCCTTTTTGACTTCATGTCTGCCAGGGGTATCAAGATGAAACTGAAGGTGCATTGAGTATCTGCTTGTCCGGCCCAATTCCTTTTTTTTTATTTTTGTTTGCAGAAATGGATGGGCTTAAGCCCAAATGAAAGGAGGTGTACGGGTGAAAACCGGGGGTGCGTGAAGGAAACAATGTTTTTATTTTATTTTATTTTATTTATTTTATTTTTGTTTTTGGCTTATTAGTGAGAGCTGCAGGCCCAAGGCCTTTCCATTTTTCGGTTCATGAGACCCTTAGGGGTTCTCCCATTCTTACCAAAAGAAGCAAAGGTGCTCAAACGGCCACCGCACGCGACGCCACTGCCTTCGCCAAAACCGACTTCCGCCAGCTGCAGTCCGAGCCACCGCCGGTACGCTGAGTGCCACCAGGGCCGCCGCTGACCACGCCTCAGATCTCCCTTCTTCGCGCGGGAGGCTGACGCACTCTTCTTCTGTTCGCGCCGCGCCGCCGCTACCACCGGTGACTGCGCCACCGCTCCTGTGAGCAGGCTTCCGCGCCACCATCTCTTCCTCTCTCCTTCTCTTCTCTGTTTCTTATATGGTAACTCAGGGAGGGATAAATACTGGATTTGTTCTGTTCTGTGTATTGATTTGGGTGTTTAGATTAATTCTCTTTAGTTGCAGGAAAACGGCATTGGGAATTCTATGTGATGGGTATTTTGGTTTCTTATGGCTTTTGCTGTGTTTCAGGTGTTTGTTCAAAGTCCCGGTGGCTCATGGTTGCTACGGAGGCAAGGAGAAGATGACGGTGAGGGTCGAGGTGGTCTCTGATTTTGGTGGTTGTTGGAGATGAATGAGGTATGTGGCTGTATGTAACGGTTGGTGGATGTTGGCTATGTATGAATGATGATGGTCATGAGGTGTAGGAAACGTGGTGAAGGTGGAGATGATGTGTTGAAAATTAAGAAGATAAGGGATGAAAATGATGGGTTGGCCGTGGGGTGTCGGTAGTGGTGTTAGAGATGATGATGCTGAGGTTGGCTGTGTATGAATATGGAGGATGAGTAGTTACTAGTGGCAGTGGGCGTAGGGATGAAGAGATGAATGTTGGAGGTGATGGAGAATAGTCGTGTGTATGATGAGCCGAGGGGTGGAGGAATGGAGATGAGGGTGACTTTTGGTGGCTGACCCGTGAGGAAGAAGAATTTCTAGCTGTGGTCGTGGTATAAGGTGAAGATGAAGAAGAAAGGTTTGAAATGATGATGTTGGCCGTGTATAAGGTGTTGGCCGTGGGGTGTGTTCCAGACGAATGAAGATCAAGATGAAGATGATCTGATGAAGATTCTTGGAGGTGCCATAAGGATGAAGATGGTGACCCTTAAATTGGCAGAAGGGTGTCATTGTCGACAACTTTGATTGGAAGATGAGGAGTGTCGGTAGCTGTGATTGGTGGGTTGCAGAAATGATTGGGTTGGTGGAAGATTATGGGGAATGGAATAATGGGAGTGGACCATGGCAAACTGTCGGCTTGTTGAGAGTGTCGGCAGCCTTCCTTGGAGCTTTGTGGGAAACAGCTGGATGGAATTATGGACGAACGTTCGACCATTTTAAAATATTCTACACGGTTTGGACGAACGCCCAAGACCGAACAACTCCTATGACGAACGCTGCCCACGAACAGTACATCATCTTGGCCGAACGTTCAACTGAGAATAAACATCAAAAGGACCGAACGTTCACAAACATCATCAAAATCGAACGTTCACTAACATGTCATAAAGACCGAACGTTTAAAAAACATGACCGAACGTCCTAAAGGTAAGAATGGACGAACGTCCGAATAAAGTAAAGTACGAACGGTGGAGGACGAACGTTCGTGAAATTTAATGGACGAACGGTAGAAGAGAGGAATGATCTGGACGAACGGTAGAAAGGGGAAGTGATGGACGAGCGGTAGAAAAGACAGGAGTGGTTTGGACGAGCGGTAGAAGAATGAAATGATGGGGACGAACGCCTCACCACTCTCTTTGACGAATGTTGTTTGTTGCTGGTCCGAACGCTAGACGAACGAACACTGAAGACAAACGTAAGTGAGACCGAGCGCTCAAAGGAAGACAAAACAAAATAACCGAACGCTCCAAAACAAATGACCGAACGCTCACTGACACATGACCGAACGCTCACTAACACATGACCGAGCGCTCATTAACACATAAATTAACCGAACATCCCCTAACACGTAACAAGACCGAACGTCTCCTAACACGTAACATGACCGAACGTTCACTAAGAATAAACATGACCGAATGCTATTTGCTGAACACCACAATGGACCGAACGTTCAAAACCGAACGCTAAAACAAATATCATGGAGAACGAACGTTCATCAAAACATTATGACCGAACGGTAAACCTGAGAGGCCGAACGGCAGAACGCATCAAGACCGAACATTCGATAACATATAACATAAGACCGAACGTTGAACGCATCAAGAACGAACGTTCAACACATCACGGGCGAACGTTCTACATATCAAGGCCGAACGTTCGTGAGACTGATTGGGTGGTTTTTTTTATTTTTTATTTTTTTATTTTTTTATTTTTGTTTTATTTTTTTTTTAACACTCATGATGAAAAATAAAATAAATCTATTAGCCAATCCGGACAAAATTGGGTGTTGACAGCTGCCCCTCTTTACTTAGATATTGCTGAATAATATGAAAATTTTGAATTTTCGTATTATTGGAGTAAAAGCTAAGTAAAGAAAGAAACACTAATATCGTCTGGATTTCAAAATGGACAATGAACAATAGGAAAAATTAACACAAATATGAACAAGGCTAACAGAATTGCGGTGTGTAGACATTTTGGAGGGTGTAACAACCCTATGGATGAAGTGAATGAGGTGACCTCTTGGAGGGTGTCGTAACCCTGTGGAAGTGAATGAGGTGTCATAACCTCGTGGAGGGTGTCGTAACCCTGTTGATGAAGGCAATGATAATTTTGATTGTTGGGTTCGACCATTGTCTTACAGAGGGCCGAGATACCAACAACAGAAAGTAAAATTGGGCTCGACCATTGCCTTGCAGAGGACCGAGATACCAATAGCAGAAAATAAAATTGGGCTCGACCATTGCCTTGCAGAGGGTCGAGATACCAATAGCAGAGGAAAATTTAAATTCGACCATTGCCATGCAGAGGGTAGTTTGACAATCTGGACTTGACCATTGCCTTGCAGAGGGCCAAGATCACAGAGGAAAACTTAAATTTGACCATTGCCATGCAGAGGGTCGTTTGACAATCTGGACTTGACCATTGCCTTGCAGAGGGTCAAGATCGCAGGGGAAAATTTAAATTCGACCATTGTCATGCAGAGGGTCGTTTGACAATCTGGACTTGACCATTGCCTTGCAGAGGGCCAAGATCGCAGAGGAAAATTAAATTTGACCATTGCCATGCAGAGGGTCGTTTGACAATCTGGACTTGACCATTGCCTTGCAGAGGGCCAAGATCGCAGAGGAAAATTAAATTTGACCATTGCCATGCAGAGGGTCGTTTGACAATCTGGACTTGACCATTGCCTTGCAGAGGGCCAAGATCGCAGAGGAAAATTTAAATTCGACCATTGCCATGCAGAGGGTCGTTTGACAATCTGGACTTGACCATTGCCTTGCAGAGGGCCAAGATACCAATAGCAGAAATGTAAAATTGGCGATTGTTTTGAATTTGAAATTTTTGCATTTGTTTTGAAATTTTGAGAAGTTGGTTTTTTTGATTTTTTTTTTCTTGAGATAGAAATGAGTGTCCATTTTTATTTTTATTTTTTATTTTTTGAAATGAGAAGCATGGTTGATGTAAATTTGGAAATTGCAAAAGAAAGCTTTGATGCATGTTGATTGATTTTTTTTCTGAAGGAAGAAGATTTGGTGCAAATATGTAATTTTGAAATTGGAGGAGAAAACTTTGATGCATTTTGATTTTTTTTTTGTCTTTTTTGAAGGAAGAAAATTTGATGAATATACATGGAGGCAAATTCAAAGTTGATGAAAATATATACATGATATGATTATTTGTAATGGAAAACTATGATATATTTTTTTGAGTCAATTTGCTTTCTTTGAAATAATCAAATTTATGACGATTTAGACTTTCAATTTCCTTTCAATGGATGTCCAATTCTAAAGTCGACTGTTCAAAATGAAGCTTGTGTGCTACACATTTCTTGACGAGATACTAGTGTGTACATGCTTGATGTCAAGGGTTGGGACAAATATGTGGAAGGATGATTGGAAGGATTTGGAGAGTACCAGGTTGGCTACTTGGGCCTCTTACTCCTTAAAACAAATACAAATGCCAATGTGAAGTCGTAGATACTCAGAAGTTGCCCCAGTTTGGGGCCTGGTAAAAAGGTAGGTATGGACAAATGTATTTGTGAATTGTGAGGGAATAAGTCATGAATCAGGGAGTGAGAATATCATGTGAGATTTACAAATTGCCCCAATTTTGGTGATGATGGATTTTTGAAGTTCGGAACGAACCAAAATCATGGGAGGCCCAACAAGGGACGCCCCAGTCTTTGTATGAGCTTTGAATATTCAGATGAAAGATTAACAAAGATGCCCAATATTTTGAATGGGTCAAAACACATGAAACTCACAGAGTTGTCCCTAGTTTTGGGTATGAGTCAATTAAGCGAGGTTCAAAAAGAGGTTGCCCCCCATTTCGGATTTACAAATGATAAGATGGACTCAAAATCATACAAAGCCCCAAAGTGTCTGCCCTTGTTTGAGGGTGGATTTATGAATCTTAGTGTGGACAAATCTGAGAGGCCCAACAAGGGATGCCCCGGTCTTGGTACGAACTCTGAATATGCAGATGAAACAAAAGCAAGATCAACAAAGTTGTCCAATATTTTGAATGGGCCAAAACATTGAAATTCAAAAAGTTGCCCAAAGTTGTCCCCTAGTTTGGGAATCGGGGTAAGAGTTTGAATGGGATAGGAATATGTGATGGA
Organism: Vigna nakashimae; assembly: GCA_034642375.1. Taxonomy (NCBI): domain Eukaryota; kingdom Viridiplantae; phylum Streptophyta; class Magnoliopsida; order Fabales; family Fabaceae; genus Vigna; species Vigna nakashimae. Next base: position 28,763,150 of record CM067768.1, read on the forward strand.
TATGGAAATGATTGGTTTGAACGGATTGCCCCAATTAGCTTGATTTTCCTTCATATAATTTTGATCGATAGGGAGTTCCCTTCTTCCGAGGACATTTTTTTAATGGATTGTTAGTCATTTTGTCTTGTCTCAAAATTAAGTTTTATGAAAATTTAAGCAACCATTATTCAATCTGTGTGGACTTTTATTGGGCTTGTAATGTGGCTTGGGCTAAGGGGTATTGAAAGAAAGGATATAAAGGCTCAAATAATTTTTTGTGGATATATATATATATTTTTTTTTTTAAACAAGAGTTACCATCTACACCTCGTATCAGCTATTCGTCAAATCTGTTTTGACTATCTTGCCCTTTTTTCAAATTTCATTCTTTGTTTGCCATCACTTTGTGATTCTTTCCATTTTTGCTTTGCTTTTGCTGAATTCTCTTCATTTGATCACTAAGTTTATTGTTTGCAACTTGAGTTGACTTCTATTATGATGGTAACCCTTGTTTAGGTAAATTTCGAAAAGAAAATTCATATTGGCTCAAATTTGGTATCAAAGGATATATCTCTTTTTTGGATGAAGAAAGATGGCCACACATCATTTCAAATTTTGGTTATCTCATTTTCACAAGATTAATTTGGAGACAAGACTAAATGATCTCAACAAGAGTTATTTTTCATCCTTTTTCTTCTTCTCTCTTTTTTTCTTTTTTTTTCACAACGGATTCCAGGATCTCCCAAATGAAAGCCAGTGGAGGTAACGGAAAATCTGCCCCAGTGTAAAACTTGGTGTCAATTATTTGGGCTCAAGAACATGATTGGGTCAATCTTTGGTTTGGCGAGGGCTGAAGGATGATGTTTTCAAGCAATGCACACACAAATATCTCTTAAGAATATATGACTTAAACATTTGACTACAGGAGATTATGACATCCATTACATTTTTTTTTTGAAATCTCATAAAAATAGATAATTTGCATCGAAAACAAATGACTCAACTTTTGCGTATTTTTTTATTTTATGCATGAAGAAAAGTAATATGAAATGAAAATGATGATACTAGTTGAAAAACAGATTTTTTTTCCTAGAGAAAATTAGGTTTTGGTGGCCAGTATGAAAACTGGGCTTGGGGTCAACATGGGAAATAGGATTTGTGAGCCATTGGGGAAATTGGGATTTCTTGGCCAATGGAAATTGGGCCTTGCGGGCCAGCATGGAAACTGGGCTTTGCAAGCCAGTATGGGAAATGAGATTTGTGAGCTATTGTGGAAATGGGGATTTCTCGGCCAATGGAAATTGGGCCTTGCGGGCCAGCATGGAAACTGGGCTTTGCAAGCCAGTATGGGAAATGAGATTTGTGAGCTATTGTGGAAATGTGGATTTCTCGGCCAATGGAAATTGGCCTTGCGGGCCAGCATGGGATCTGGGCTTTGCAGGCCAGTATGGGAAATGGGCTTTCTCGGCTATTGTGAAAATTGAGATTTTTCGGCCATTGTGGAATTTGGGCCTTGCGAACCAGCATGAAAACTGGGCTTTGCAAGCCATTATGAAAAAATGAACTTTCTGGGCTAATGTGGAAAATGAGCTTGGGAACCAGTGCAGAAATTCGGCTTGGTGAGCAATGCAAAAATTGATATGAGAAAACTTGATTTTAGAAAAACGTTTGAAAAATAAAAATGTTTTTTTTTTCAATCATTTTTTTTTTATTTATTTACACAATGTGAAAAATATTAAGCATATTAGAAAAATGTTTTTGTGTTTTTTATCTTTTAGAAATAGAAATTAATGAGAAATATGCATGTAATGGGCCGAGTTGGGCCAAAAACGTTTGAACATCTTCAAAAAACATATTTCGATTTGATTATTATTTATTTTTTTGTTTTTTACTTTCAGACATGGGAAAATCCAGATCGGATCGGACCTGAGGAGAAGTAACAAAGAAGGAAGTTGGACTTACCAGACACATTGACCCAATGGATTAGATGACCTGAGCCGGGTGAACTTGACACAAGAAGATGACCAAGAAAACATTTTGTTTTTTATAGTTTATGGAACAAGCTAAAAGAAATTCATTTTTTTTTGTTATGAGAGGATTTCACAAGATTGGACTAAAGAAAATTTTGTAACACTACTAGACTCAAAGGGTCCAACACTATTCTTTTTACAATCATGACAAAATCTTCAGACAAGGGTCTGAATTCCTCTATTTTTATTTTTTGCACAAATACTTGTCACACAAATGGGAAGGAAAAATATGAATTGAAAACACAAAATCTACTTAAACACGTATTTTTTATTTTTCAGAAATTCAGATGCACTGGTTCAAGAGAAACCACATATGACAAAAGGGCCTACTGGGCTCAAAAACTGTTCATCTTTCATTCTCAGAGATTTTTGGTGCAAATTCAAAGAAAATCACACAGGACAATTTGAACAAATGTACTAAACATCAATCAACAGCAAAAATGTGAAAACAAAATATTTTTGACATATTTTCAAAAGAAGTAGACTCGAGAGAAAACCACGAAGACCATTGGGCCTAATGGGTTCGAACACTGTTCCTTTTCATTCTCAGAGATTTTTTTTTTAACTACAAATTCAAAGAAAATCACACATGACAACTTGGAAGATTGTACTCTAAGGACATTGTTGAAAATTTGCACTTTGATACTTTTTTGAGATTTTTGGATTGACTTTTATTTTACAAGACTACAAAGAAAACTAGGTCAAGCTTGGACCTGAAGAAAAATGAATGTAGATAGCGAGCCTAATGGGCCGGACAAACCCAATACCAAAGCGACTCAAGGAACTGAAAATGCTTTTTACATATGTGAAAATTATGCAAGGGAAATATTCTTTATATATATATTTTTTTTTGAGAAAACAAACTAAGGAAAAATTAATATTCAAAATGGGCCCAAATGGGTTCGACAACTACTATTCACGCTCTTGCACTAAATTTAAATTTTCTTTTTTTTTTAAACATGAACTTGAACTCCTTTTTTGACATTTTTTACAACAACCTATTATACAAAGCAAAGTGTGAAAACAACATATTTCTGACATTTTCCAAAAGAAGTAAACTCAAGAAAAAACACAAAGGCCATTGTGCCTAATGGGCTCGAGCACTGTTCTTTTTTTTCAAAATCTTTTTAACTACAAACTCAAAGAAAATCACACAGGACAATTTGAACAAATGTACTAAACTTCATTCAACAGCAAAAATGTGAAAATAAAATATTTTTGACATATTTTCAAAAGAAGTAGACTCGAGAGAAAACCACGAAGGCCATTGGGCCTAATGGGCTCGAGCACTGTTCCTTTTTCTCAATATTTTTTATTTTTAGATTTATTCAAAATGTAGAAGAAGAAGGAATAAAATCAAACAAAATGGTGTGATGTGAAAATACACACATGCCAAAATAATTCTTCACTCAAATTTATATTTCAGAAGAATTGGGTTCAAAGAAAGTTAACCTGACAATGGGGCCCAATGAACCTGAAAAATGTCCTTTATCATGAAAATGAAAAACAATTTTGAACACTTCAAATTTTACATCACTCCATTTATTATTTTTGAAAATTTTCTATTTATCAAATTTTTTATTTTTTGTTTTATTATTTTTTTTTGGTGAAATCAGATCATCTAAGAAGTCTTGTATTGGGCCGGATTGACCCAACAAAACCCTACCCGTTTTCAGATTTTCAATTTTTTTCAATTTTTTTTATTTTTATTTTTGAATTCAGAAAGACCGGGACTGTGGATGTCTCCGGTAGCAATGACCGGACCTGTGGACACAGTGGCAGAACTTTTGGCTATAAGTCGAGAGCTCCTCCGCGTTGGGCGACATTTCATTCTGCTCTCTCTCTCTCTTGTTCTCCCTTTCTCTCTCTATCTTCCTCCTTCTCTCTCCCTCTTGAGCATTTGGACTTCTGTGAGGAACCTCTGCCCAGTGCCTTCTGAAACGTTTGAGTCTTCCGAGGAGCTTCTGTGTGCCTTCTGCTTCCGGGTAAGTCTTCTGAGCTCCTTCTTTCTTTCCTTTAAGCTTTTCTTTCCTTTTTCTCCTTTTCTTTATGCTTTCTGTGCTTTTCTTTCTACTTTAATGTTCTTTCTGTTCCCTTATGCTTTCCAGTTTTTGCTTCTTTCCTTTATGCTTTTGTGATTCTTCCGTCCTTCCCTTATGCTGTTCCATTTCCTTTTAAGCTTTTATGTTCTTTTATTCTTTTATGTTTTTCCCTGCTTTCTTTTCTCTTCTTTGTTCTCTTTTTATTAACTTAAAAAAAAAAAGAACACACTGTCTTAAACTAAGGGGTATATAGGCTGGAAACCAGACGTTAATCTCCCTTCGTTTGAAGGTATGGCAGAGACAATCGGGTAGAACAACGCCACGTACCCCATAAAAACAGAAAACTTAAAAAGAGAACGAACCGGACACAGACAAAATGGACATAGATTTTATTTGTATGAACCGGACATGGACAATATGGACAAAGACAAATGGACATAGATCCGTTTAGGAACCTTTGCGAGGACCGTGAAACAGATCTGAGACCAGACACTGAAATAATAAAGATTGACCGAACAAGAAAACATAAAAGGAAGCAAAAACACATAATTGAGAAACTAATATTTTGCTTGTTGTTTTATTTTTGTTCATTTTGCTTTTTTTATTTTTTGTTTTTGTTTTTTTTTTTTTTAGAAAAATTTCGAGATGAGTGATATGGAGATGGAGAGGTACACCAGTCAGCGGTGGCGACCTACAGAAGATCAGGTCAAGATGATGACCAATATCTATAACTACGGGGTCACACATCCCAGCAGAGCCCAAGTCGTCGAGATTGCGTCTCGACTAAGGGTTTTCGCAGAAGTCAGTGAATACAACGTGCACTGCTGGTTCAACAACCACGGGAATCGGGTCAGGCGCCTACAAGCGGAGATAAACCCCACTGGCACCATCTTCTCTCAACTGCCGCTGTATATGTATGGTAAGAACCCTGATCACCTCTATTTTTGTTTTGAATTTTACTCTTCCTTCTCTAATTACTGACACAAATTTTGCTTGGAAGAATATGACTGGGTAATTATGAGGGTGCCAAGGCTGCTGGATTTGTTCCCCGTCCCGATAATCATTGACGACGACAGAGACGAACGACAAATCCTTCCACCCATGCCTCTCGCATTTCGAACCAGAGCTCCCTCGACGGAGCTCTCCCTCAGACCACCACAACTAGCTCGGGAATTTTTTCATTGAATACTTTTTTATTTTATTTTATTTTTTTTCATGGTCTGTAATATTAACGATCAGCAATGATCGAACTCTGAACATCCTTTATTTGCTTTTGTTTATTTGCCTTATTCGCTTTTTGTTTTTTATTTTTTATTTGAGTTTATAACTTTGCACATTTTTCTGTTATATCTGTTTTTTTTCATTTTTTGCATTTTTATTTTATTTATCATAATGTTAAGATCGTTTCAATATATTCAAGTTGGTATCTTTGTTCAAAAACATCTCTATGTCCTTACTGTAAATCTTGCTCTGATGATGAAATAAAATTAGGTTTTTTTTCTTGATCCATTCAGTCTAAACAAAAATTCCAATAAACCTTTGAAACAATGAAGAAGAGAAAAAAAAAATTTACAATGAAGGAAAATCAAGAAAATTAACTTCGAAAGAAGAGAACTAAAGTAAAGCTCAAAATTATTTGTAAAAAAGAAAATAATTTATTTACAAAGAAAATAAGGCAAAGGACTTCGAATAAAATGAGATCCGAAGTGAACGTCATGAGTATGATAAACAAAACCATTATGCGTACGAGACAACAAAGAAATAGGAAGTAAGGACCAACGAACTCGTAAAACAATTTTGGACAAATTGAAACTTCGATGACTCCCTAATTTTTTTTGAAAATTGTTTTTGGTGTAATGGAATCGGACTCAAGCAAAAGCTTTACAAATGCAATTTTGGTTTTTTTTTATTAGATGAAACAAAATAAGGAAAGAGAAAGAAAATGAAAAGAAAAGGAAAAGACAATGTAGTTCAAATACTCTAGTAAGAAATTATAAAGCTGTGAAAATGTTGCCCCGGTATAATTTGGAAATTAACATGAAACATAGTCAATAAGAAGTTCCCAAGACATAGGAAAACATCTCAAGCTTTAGTCATCACGTTTTTTATTTCTCCGATCAGTTTCTTGCAGCAATTGGAGAATGTTTCGACCTTCTTAGGCAAATTAAAGATTGGCATTACAGATTCAGCATCAGCTAATAGCTTAGGAACATCTTCAATGACTTCATTGATGAGGGAAGCTAAATTGTGAGAGATTCCTCTTTCAACTCCTTTGTAACTCGTTCTTCTTCAATGACATATTCCTTCATCTGACTCATCAATCTTTTATGTCCCCTTTTAGCTGAAAGGCAACATTCCTTCTCTAGTTTTGTCATTGCTGCTTCTATCCACTGCTCATCATTTTGAAATTTCTTTTCGCAATTTGGGTAAGGGAAATTAATTACAACTTGATTGACTTAACCCTTTCGGCGATTCATTGGCTAAGGGAAACTTTCATTAACAGTTCATGATTTTGGGCCTTTCTTTGAAGCGAACAACATTGCCTCAAGTGTCTTTAACTTGATGAAACATTTCAGCAAAAGTTAGGCCTGGCGTCCCTTCTGTCTCGCGCCCGGGCGTGAGACTCTCTGGAAAAGTCAAAAGTGGACGAGGGTCCACTAAAATCGGGACGAGCGTCCTCTTCTCTAGACTGGACGAGCGTCCCAAATCTTGGACGAGCGCCCTCTTATCACACTAGACGAGCGTCCTCTTCTACTTGCTGGCCGAGCGTCCATTTCTGCCTGGACGATCGTCCTCTAAGCGTCCTGGACGAACGTCCTCTACTCACGTCATCTGGACGAACGTCCTCTTCAGAGAGCTAGACGAACGTTTACTTGGCGTCACTCCGGCGACGAGCGTTTATGCATGCCTTATGGTTGGTTCATCTCTATAATTTGTTGGAGATTCTTCCAAGCTCAATTTTAGCTCCCGCAATGATATATAATTTGTGATCTATGCTGCCAAGGGACACACCATTTAACTTGTTCTTCGTTTAAACTTGCACAAAGTTGCATCCATTCATATGTTCCTTTCACATTTGGTTTATACTGCAATAGCCCGTCCATGGGGTACGGGGAATTTAAGGCGTCTTCAGTCTCATGGGAAATGACCCACATATACAACACTGGTAGACAACATAACATTTTTCCCCCTTTAATTTCGTAACAACGATTAAGGGTCCCATAAACTTCAGCCAGGACGGGACATGGGTATATTGTCCGATTTAGTTGTATAGAGCTTTGGCCTTAAGACTTGCATTTAAGATTTGCCTAAATCCTTCCCCTCTGACAAACTCAACAAATTCTTATACCCCTCGACTCAAATTTCATGTTAATTTCCATTTTTATCATAAGGATTTAATCACAAATTTATAATTTCTCGACTAGAATCCACAAAATGTGACAAGACCATAAAGAAAAACATGAGCTAAGAAAGAAGGAAAAAACGGAAAAGAAAAAAAAAGATAAAGAGATATGATGATATGTACAAGGTGCGTGATTTTATTAAGCGAACATGAGGGTTATAAGAATACACGTTTCTCCCTTTTGTGCCTTATCAAAGGTTGAATGACAAAAGTTCTAAGGCCAAATATGTGCACTCACAAGGATAGCTTCCTAATGCTTAAGTCAGGCCACCAGAGCTATGGCTCTTTTCACTGTTTCTCCACAACAGTCAGAGTAATCAACTAGATGTGGAGACACAAATGAAGAGAACAGACTCTGGCTGGGGTTCTCATGATAGCCAAACAGGAAGTACATCCCAGAGTGACACCGCTACACAACCCCTCTATTTCTAAGTTGCGCTCAAACCCGGGTATAGGGCCTCACTCATGATATGCATATTGTGTGTGTGTGAAGGGAGAATGCAATTGTACACCCCAAACCCTCACCTGCAAAACAACCAGAAGATTCCCAAGCAGATATAACATGTTTTCTATCCTAGGGTTCAACATGAAACAATCAAAATAATTTACACGCAATTATTTCAAATATTAAACATAGATAAAAGAAAAGGGTAAAAAAACATAAAGAAAAACCACATCGAATTCGCATACCTAATTAAATGGCCTGACTCACAGAGTTTCCCCAGTGGAGTCGCCATCTGTCGCAACCGGGATCGCGACGGGACGACGACCCGTGGAAAAATAAACGCGATTTTGAAAAAAAAGAGATTTTGGAGTCGCCACCATAGTTTATTATGGAAAACTACAAAAAAACCATAAAATGATAAAGCATGGTCTGCGAAACTGAGATTCTTGGTTCGGGAGTCGGTTACGTGTAGGGAAGGTATTAGCACCCTACAACGCCTGCCCTAAAGCAGTACCTTTAACTAAATATGTGAATATGATGTGGTTTTCAAAATGTTTAACTATCCCCTAAAATAAGATTCTAAAGAAACAATATGTATTTTTTAGTTTTTTGGGCCCGACAAGGATTGACCTTGCTCCTACGTATTCTCATTAAGAATGAGAAATCAGGGTTCCGTAGTTCTTTTAGAAAATGCTTGAAAATTTGTTTAGAAATTGTTTGAAAGATTTGTTATGGATAGATTTGGATTTTTGGGAAAGTGAACCTGACAAGGACTGGCCTTGCTCCTACGTATCTCCACTTTTGATGGAGAATCAAGGATCACGTAGTTCTGGCGAGCAAGACTATTTGTTGTTTGAAAATGTGAATGTTTTTAGTTTTTGAAGATTTTATATTTTTTTGGTGTTTTTATAAAAGACAATGTTTTCAGCACAAGGACGATGCGTGCGATCACACATGTGCTTAATATTTTTTATAAAAAGGAAAGATGTCTAGCACAAGGACGATGCGAGCGATCACACATGTGCTTGACCTTTTAAAACATATTTTTTTTGATTTTTATTTATCTTTTAAATTTGCGTAATGAGCACTAGGCTGATGCGTACGATCGCACGAGCACTCACACGACTTTATTTTATTTATTTTTTTGTTTATATTTTTTATGAACAAATCCAACAAAATATAAGATGCAATATACAAAAGTGGAATTATCACACAAAGGGCTACATACAAGAAAGAAAACAAATAAAGAAATAAAAATTTAAGAACAAAGTGAGAGAAACAAACCAACAAGAATAGGGGGTGCAGAGATAAAAACTAGTGTTGCATGCGGAGTAAAATTGGAGCTCCCTTAGATTGGGCCAAAATCCCCCCTTTTTGACTTCATGTCTGCCAGGGGTATCAAGATGAAACTGAAGGTGCATTGAGTATCTGCTTGTCCGGCCCAATTCCTTTTTTTTTATTTTTGTTTGCAGAAATGGATGGGCTTAAGCCCAAATGAAAGGAGGTGTACGGGTGAAAACCGGGGGTGCGTGAAGGAAACAATGTTTTTATTTTATTTTATTTTATTTATTTTATTTTTGTTTTTGGCTTATTAGTGAGAGCTGCAGGCCCAAGGCCTTTCCATTTTTCGGTTCATGAGACCCTTAGGGGTTCTCCCATTCTTACCAAAAGAAGCAAAGGTGCTCAAACGGCCACCGCACGCGACGCCACTGCCTTCGCCAAAACCGACTTCCGCCAGCTGCAGTCCGAGCCACCGCCGGTACGCTGAGTGCCACCAGGGCCGCCGCTGACCACGCCTCAGATCTCCCTTCTTCGCGCGGGAGGCTGACGCACTCTTCTTCTGTTCGCGCCGCGCCGCCGCTACCACCGGTGACTGCGCCACCGCTCCTGTGAGCAGGCTTCCGCGCCACCATCTCTTCCTCTCTCCTTCTCTTCTCTGTTTCTTATATGGTAACTCAGGGAGGGATAAATACTGGATTTGTTCTGTTCTGTGTATTGATTTGGGTGTTTAGATTAATTCTCTTTAGTTGCAGGAAAACGGCATTGGGAATTCTATGTGATGGGTATTTTGGTTTCTTATGGCTTTTGCTGTGTTTCAGGTGTTTGTTCAAAGTCCCGGTGGCTCATGGTTGCTACGGAGGCAAGGAGAAGATGACGGTGAGGGTCGAGGTGGTCTCTGATTTTGGTGGTTGTTGGAGATGAATGAGGTATGTGGCTGTATGTAACGGTTGGTGGATGTTGGCTATGTATGAATGATGATGGTCATGAGGTGTAGGAAACGTGGTGAAGGTGGAGATGATGTGTTGAAAATTAAGAAGATAAGGGATGAAAATGATGGGTTGGCCGTGGGGTGTCGGTAGTGGTGTTAGAGATGATGATGCTGAGGTTGGCTGTGTAGTTACTAGTGGCAGTGGGCGTAGGGATGAAGAGATGAATGTTGGAGGTGATGGAGAATGGTCGTGTGTATGATGAGCCGAGGGGTGGAGGAATGGAGATGAGGGTGACTTTTGGTGGCTGACCCGTGAGGAAGAAGAATTTCTAGCTGTGGTCGTGGTATAAGGTGAAGATGAAGAAGAAAGGTTTGAAATGATGATGTTGGCCGTGTATAATGTAAGATCCTTGAAAATATTTGTAAGTCAGATACTAAATTAAAAAAAAAAGTAAATAGTGAATAGTAAATTGTGAATAGTAAAAAGTGAATAGTAAAAAAAAAAAAAACAAATTATTTTTGGAGAGGATAAGTGTTCCACGTAGCTTTGAGATCAGAATTCACCAATTTGCAAATAAAAAATTATTTTTGTAATAGTAAAATGAATAAAAAAAAATGAATAGTAAAAATGAATAGTAAAAATGAATAGTAAAATTTTTTACTATAAATAGCCAAGGGGGGAGGCTGAAAATTTACACCAAAGAACTTAGAAAATTTTTGAGAGAAGAGAGTTGGAAGAATTTCTAATTTCAAAGGGGATATTCTGGAAGTTTTCAGAGAGCGAGGAGATTAAGTCTGTAATAGAGGTAAGGGAAGCTAACCTTGAGTATCTCCTTTTGTATTATCTTGAGTCTTGAATATGCTATATTTTGCTTTTGTCTGATCTTAAATCTTGATTATGGAGTATTTTGTTTCTGTATGATTTTGAATTTAAATGAGAGTATGCTTTTGTGTTGATATCCAAGTGTGATAGTTGTAAAACGTGATATTGATTATGTTATGCCATTTGTATGTTATTAGTTGTTTATTTTTGTATTTTGGAAGGATTAGAAATTGTCTAACCGGCTCTGCCAGATTCAATTTCTTGTTTCCCCAAACGTTTTATTTCTTTACTTATTTATTTTATTGCACTTTGGAAGGATTAGAAGTTGTCTAACCGGCTCTGCCAGATTCAACTTCTTGTTTCCCCAAACTATTTATTGCTTTACTTATTTATTTTATTGCATTTTTGGAAGGATTAGAAGTTGTCTAACCGGCTCTGCCAGATTCAACTTCTTATTTCCCCATACATGTTATTGTTCTTGTTATTTAATTATATTGTATTTTTGGATGGATTAGAAGTTGTCTAACCGGCTCTGCCAGATTCAACTTCTTGTTTCCCCATGAATTTTTATATTAAGATTATTTTTATGATTGTCAAATGTTGTATTCTTCTATGACCATTTATTGTAATGTTTTATTATTGTTAATTGTTTATAATTATCTTGTATGAATTCTATTATGGATGTCTATTGTGATGAATTTATTGAATGAGTTTGTTGGCTGAAATTGATCTTGTTGGGAGGTTTGGAATAAGGGTTCTGTAATAACTTGTATATGGGTATTAAATAGATATACAGATACTGGTTGAGGTTGTTGTGAGAGGAAGTAAAATTAAGCATTTTAAGATTTAGAGCATAAGAAAATAAGGTAGATAAATTAAATAAATAAATTGTTAATTATTGAGGACCTCCCTTTGTTGGTAGGATAGAGAACCTTAAAAACCTGAGTTGGCACATCCCTGATCATAGAGCAGCCCTGGCCTGGTCCAGTCAGTTGTGACTAGTCATATGTGCTGGCGTCGAAGGTGAGTTTGATGCGTTCAGACATCTGGGTCCTCTCCGGTGACCAATTGGGGTAAAGAAAAATCTATAATAGGATGAAAATAAAATAAAACAAGTTGATTGTAGATGCATAATATTATCATGGTAAAAATTTCATATATATTTTATTTATCATTACATTGAGCCCAGACTTTAATATGTAGTTCTTAAGATATGTTGATATATTTTGGTTGATCCATGATCTTTGTTTGGTGAAAATATGTTGAGTTATACTCGTTATGGGCAAAATGAGTTTATAATATGAAGCATGATATCTGGCAATATGTTTGATTTATTGATACCAAAACGGGTGATTATGAATTCATGATTAAAGAATGAACATGATTGTGTTAGGTGGATAAGAGGGTATGAATTGTTGATTTTATGAAATGTTGGGGTGGATATGAGAAATCATTACTTATGAAATGATGTTTACTACCGGGAGTAGTTTGTTCGAGTTATACCATGAGAGTTTGGTATGAGCAAAGTAACACTTAAGGTTTATGAAAGCAGGCAGAAAGTGGTCTGACCATAAGGCTTTGACATAAACATATGATTCGTAAGTTTTATAGAAGCAGGCAGAGAGGGGTCTGACCATAAGGCTTCAGAAAGTAAGACATAGTATATAAGTGAGGCTTAAGGAAGCAGGCAGAGAGCGGTCTGACCATAAGGCTTCATGAGTAAGCATGGAACACTTGTAAGATTTATGGAAATGAGAAACATGATTTTGATAATGATGAATTAATGACATCGGAATAATGATATTTTATCAATTGCAGAAATACATGATTATAATATTTTTAGTACAAGTTTAATGATTTTATGATATGGTTGGCTTACCCTTATTTGTTTGTGCTATGATCATATAACTCATGTTATATGTGAATAGATAATGTCGCAGATGCGGTTGAAAAAAACTTAGAGATGAGAGAGACGCGGGGAAAAACTTTCAGGGATATTTTGTAAAAAGAATAAATTTGTATTGGAAAAATTATGTTGTGTAAAACTTATAAGTTGAAATTCGAATTTATGTTAAGTGGTGAAGACTATATTGTTTGAAGTTTGTAAGTTTGGTATTGTACTTTGGGAGAATTGAAATAAAGTTTGATGGTTTATAAAATATATCAAATTAATTTAGTCTCTACTATCAGTAATACCCTTTAAAATATTAGGGTGTTACATTTTGGTATCAGAGCAATGGTTTTCGAAAATATTTTGGGACTTTGGGGAGTGAAATTATTATTCTTAGTAAAATATCAATTGAGTTGATTCTTGTTTTATTGGAAACTAGACTCAAAGAGTTTCAATCTGACTACTCCTACGCATATTTTGGACTTCGAGAAGGGGTCTAACCGAGCTGGGGAAAACGTGACAGTTTTGCTGTCCAAGGGCTAGCGTCCAACCTTAATTTTAGGTGTAGTTTTACAAGTTGCGACTTTTTGGAGTGGGTAGGTTGTGTTCTGGACTAGGAGAACATTTTGGGACCCTTTGGAGACTTTCCTACCATGTTTTAGGGCTGGAAAATGGTTTAGGATGGTCCATTGGTTGTTTATTATTGCTAAGTGCCAAGTGCATGGGTCCTTAGTTGTCTAAGACATCTTCTTTCAATTCCAATTCAGATTTGGAGTTTTGGGGGAGAGTAGAGAGGTCCTTGGTGGGCGGTGAACGAAATCCTAAGTGTCCTAAGAGTGGAGGCTGACTTGGTCTAGCAAGGAGGAGAGGAGTTGCTCTCTTTGACGAAGAGTTTAAGGTGTTTTAGTCTTCATGAGGTAAGGGGAGCTAACTCAACTTAATTTCTAGAATTTTGTGGTTAGAAATATGGTTCCAATTGCTTGACTTTGATGAAGGGGAGCTAATCCTTTCTTGTTATGATCATGAATATGAATATGAATATGTTAAAAATTTGGTAATGGTAGTTATCTATTGACTTGTGTAAAATTTGGTTTTCATGATTATAATTTCTTATTTTCGAGTTACTGTGGTAATAAATTTCTATTAATTTTTGTCACCGTTGGATTTAGCTAAAATTTTAATATGTGAATCCTAAGACATATTACTAAACTTTGACCGTTCGGATTTGAAAATAAAAGTCTGTACTTGGATAAATAAATCCTATAAGTTTGAGTAATTTAGTTACCCCTGTAGTTCTGTTACTAAGTTGTCTCAGTAAAATATAGATTCGGTCCTATTTGACTGCTAGATCAACCTCAAAATTTGATATAGGATCCCTAAGACATATTAATACACTGTGACCGATCGGATTTGTAATTGAAGGTCTATGCTTAGAGAAAGAAATTTCGAAAGTTGGAAATATTTGATGAACACTGTAATTCTGTTCTTAAGTTATAATGGTAAAAATTTCATAGATATTTCATTTACCGTTAGATTGAGCCCAAACTTTAGTATGTAGTTCATAAGACATATTAGGTGATCTTGACCATTCAGATTTGGAGTTAGATGTCTGTGCTTAGAGGAATTCATTCCGCATTTTGAGTTTAACCGAGAACCACTTAAAATTCTGTCTCTGAGTTACCTCGGTAAAATCTTCATATCTATTTAGATAACCGTTAGATTAATCTGAACTTTTAGTATGTTGTTCTTAAGAGATAGTGGTATACTTCGACCGTTCGGATTTTATATCGGAGTTACAGATTTAGAGATATTAATTTCGTACCTTCTGAGGGATCTCAATACTGTTTAATTTATGTTTTGGATCATTTATACAAAATTGATGATTTCCGCCTCCTTAACCGTTGGATTGGACTGAAAAGCTTACCATACTAAACATGTTGTTGATTAGTTTGATTGGTTTAGATCGCCGATAAATAATATGTTGAAAAAGGTAATTTGGTTAATTTGTGCTACTTTGGTAAGTAGGCAGGATTGAAACTGAGATATGTTGATTGGTTATTATGTGCTTGTTGAGCATGATTGGTTCGGGACTAGTGGTTGAGATGGCATGTGATTGGTTATGAATGATATGTTAGGAAAATGTAATTTGGTTAATTTATGCTACATTGGTAAGTAGACAGAAGGGAATTGAGAAAAGTTCACTGGTTCTCTTATGCTTGTTGAATATGATTAGTTTTGGATGGGTTGTGCTTGATTATGAATAATTTGTTGAAATAATATAAATGATGTTGGTTTGCGCTACTTTGGTAAGTAGGCGAGTAGATGTTGGGTCTGCGTTACTTTGGTAAGTAAGCAGGGTGATTTGCGCTACTTTGATAAGTAGGCAGATTAACTATACTGTGCTACTTTGGTAAGTAGACAGAAGATCTTGTTTTATGCTACTTTGGTAAGTAGGCGAATTAATTATACTGTGCTGCTTTGATAAGTAGACAGTATTGTCTTGCGGTGCTACTTTGATAAGTAGAGAGAATAACTTGGTTTGTACTACTTTGGTAAGTAGGTCGGATGAGGTGAAGTTGTAATACTTTGATAAGTGGAATAGTAAAATTGTTGAGCAATGATATTGTGATAATATGTTGAGTGGGTGTGCTTAACTGTATTGAATACTGTGGATGTATTATTAACGGATTGTGAATGGATTGTATGCTTGTTTCAGTTAGCTCACCCTATTGTTTGTGTTTGTGTGAATGCAATGATCGTATAATGTGTGATATTATACGGGAGCAGAAACTATTTAAGATGAATTAGCAGATGGTTCTGGACTTGCTTAGAAGATGAGAGATCTGTGAAAAAAAAAAAAAGAGAGACATGGGGGATTTTTAAATAAATATGTTTTGAAATTTCAAACTGTGTGAAATTTTAAATTTCAGAAGTTTATGAATTGTGTGAAATTTTATTTCAGAAGACTTGTGTTGTAATAAAGCACTTAATATTTTGTTGGTGTTGAAAATTGTTAAAGAAAAGTTATATATGTATTTTTGTGGAAAAATAAATTGTAACGCCTAAATCGGGGTGTTACACTGTTGGGTATCAGAGCAATGGTTTTTGAAAATCCATATCTCTTTTGTAAGTATTCTTTTGTTAAATAGTCTTTGTTTAAATAAATAATTTTCGAGGGCGAAAATAATTGTTGTTGGGGAGATTGTAAGATCCTTGAAAATATTTGTAAGTCAGATACTAAATTAAAAAAAAAAAAGTAAATAGTGAATAGTAAATTGTGAATAGTAAAAAGTGAATAGTAAAAAAAAAAAAAAAAACAAATTATTTTTGGAGAGGATAAGTGTTCCACGTAGCTTTGAGATCAGAATTCACCAATTTGCAAATAAAAAATTATTTTTGTAATAGTAAAATGAATAAAAAAAAATGAATAGTAAAAATGAATAGTAAAAATGAATAGTAAAATTTTTTACTATAAATAGCCAAGGGGGGAGGCTGAAAATTTACACCAAAGAACTTAGAAAATTTTTGAGAGAAGAGAGTTGGAAGAATTTCTAATTTCAAAGGGGATATTCTGGAAGTTTTCAGAGAGCGAGGAGATTAAGTCTGTAATAGAGGTAAGGGAAGCTAACCTTGAGTATCTCCTTTTGTATTATCTTGAGTCTTGAATATGCTATATTTTGCTTTTGTCTGATCTTAAATCTTGATTATGGAGTATTTTGTTTCTGTATGATTTTGAATTTAAATGAGAGTATGCTTTTGTGTTGATATCCAAGTGTGATAGTTGTAAAACGTGATATTGATTATGTTATGCCATTTGTATGTTATTAGTTGTTTATTTTTGTATTTTGGAAGGATTAGAAATTGTCTAACCGGCTCTGCCAGATTCAATTTCTTGTTTCCCCAAACGTTTTATTTCTTTACTTATTTATTTTATTGCACTTTGGAAGGATTAGAAGTTGTCTAACCGGCTCTGCCAGATTCAACTTCTTGTTTCCCCAAACTATTTATTGCTTTACTTATTTATTTTATTGCATTTTTGGAAGGATTAGAAGTTGTCTAACCGGCTCTGCCAGATTCAACTTCTTATTTCCCCATACATGTTATTGTTCTTGTTATTTAATTATATTGTATTTTTGGATGGATTAGAAGTTGTCTAACCGGCTCTGCCAGATTCAACTTCTTGTTTCCCCATGAATTTTTATATTAAGATTATTTTTATGATTGTCAAATGTTGTATTCTTCTATGACCATTTATTGTAATGTTTTATTATTGTTAATTGTTTATAATTATCTTGTATGAATTCTATTATGGATGTCTATTGTGATGAATTTATTGAATGAGTTTGTTGGCTGAAATTGATCTTGTTGGGAGGTTTGGAATAAGGGTTCTCTAATAACTTGTATATGGGTATTAAATAGATATACAGATACTGGTTGAGGTTGTTGTGAGAGGAAGTAAAATTAAGCATTTTAAGATTTAGAGCATAAGAAAATAAGGTAGATAAATTAAATAAATAAATTGTTAATTATTGAGGACCTCCCTTTGTTGGTAGGATAGAGAACCTTAAAAACCTGAGTTGGCACATCCCTGATCATAGAGCAGCCCTGGCCTGGTCCAGTCAGTTGTGACTAGTCATATGTGCTGGCGTCGAAGGTGAGTTTGATGCGTTCAGACATCTGGGTCCTCTCCGGTGACCAATTGGGGTAAAGAAAAATCTATAATAGGATGAAAATAAAATAAAACAAGTTGATTGTAGATGCATAATATTATCATGGTAAAAATTTCATATATATTTTATTTATCATTACATTGAGCCCAGACTTTAATATGTAGTTCTTAAGATATGTTGATATATTTTGGTTGATCCATGATCTTTGTTTGGTGAAAATATGTTGAGTTATACTCGTTATGGGCAAAATGAGTTTATAATATGAAGCATGATATCTGGCAATATGTTTGATTTATTGATACCAAAACGGGTGATTATGAATTCATGATTAAAGAATGAACATGATTGTGTTAGGTGGATAAGAGGGTATGAATTGTTGGTTTTATGAAATGTTGGGGTGGATATGAGAAATCATTACTTATGAAATGATGTTTACTACCGGGAGTAGTTTGTTCGAGTTATACCATGAGAGTTTGGTATGAGCAAAGTAACACTTGAGGTTTATGAAAGCAGGCAGAAAGTGGTCTGACCATAAGGCTTTGACATAAACATATGATTCGTAAGTTTTATAGAAGCAGGCAGAGAGGGGTCTGACCATAAGGCTTCAGAAAGTAAGACATAGTATATAAGTGAGGCTTAAGGAAGCAGGCAGAGAGCGGTCTGACCATAAGGCTTCATGAGTAAGCATGGAACACTTGTAAGATTTATGGAAATGAGAAAGATGATTTTGATAATGATGAATTAATGACATCGGAATAATGATATTTTATCAATTGCAGAAATACATGATTATAATATTTTTAGTACAAGTTTAATGATTTTATGATATGGTTGGCTTACCCTTATTTGTTTGTGCTATGATCATATAACTCATGTTATATGTGAATAGATAATGTCGCAGATGCGGTTGAAAAAAACTTAGAGATGAGAGAGACGCGGGGAAAAACTTTCAGGGATATTTTGTAAAAAGAATAAATTTGTATTGGAAAAATTATGTTGTGTAAAACTTATAAGTTGAAATTCGAATTTATGTTAAGTGGTGAAGACTATATTGTTTGAAGTTTGTAAGTTTGGTATTGTACTTTGGGAGAATTGAAATAAAGTTTGATGGTTTATAAAATATATCAAATTAATTTAGTCTCTACTATCAGTAATACCCTTTAAAATATTAGGGTGTTACATATAAGGTGTTGGCCGTGGGGTGTGTTCCAGACGAATGAAGATCAAGATGAAGATGATCTGATGAAGATTCTTGGAGGTGCCATAAGGATGAAGATGGTGACCCTTAAATTGGCAGAAGGGTGTCATTGTCGGCAACTTTGATTGGAAGATGAGGAGTGTCGGTAGCTGTGATTGGAAGGTTGCAGAAATGATTGGGTTGGTGGAAGATTATGGGGAATGGAATAATGGGAGTGGACCATGGCAAACTGTCGGCTTGTTGAGAGTGTCGGCAGCCTTCCTTGGAGCTTTGTGGGAAACAGCTGGATGGAATTATGGACGAACGTTCGACCATTTTAAAATATTCTACAAGGTTTGGACGAACGCCCAAGACCGAACAACTCCTATGACGAACGCTGCCCACGAACAGTACATCATCTTGGCCGAACGTTCAACTGAGAATAAACATCAAAAGGACCGAACGTTCACAAACATCATCAAAATCGAACGTTCACTAACATGTCATAAAGACCGAACGTTTAAAAAACATGACCGAACGTCCTAAAGGTAAGAATAGACGAACGTCCGAATAAAGTAAAGTACGAACGGTGGAGGACGAACGTTCGTGAAATTTAATGGACGAACGGTAGAAGAGAGGAATGATCTGGACGAACGGTAGAAAGGGGAAGTGATGGACGAGCGGTAGAAAAGACAGGAGTGGTTTGGACGAGCGGTAGAAGAATGAAATGATGGGGACGAACGCCTCACCACTCTCTTTGACGAATGTTGTTTGCTGCTGGTCCGAACGCTAGACGAACGAACGCTGAAGACAAACGTAAGTGAGACCGAGCGCTCAAAGGAAGACAAAACAAAATAACCGAACGCTCCAAAACAAATGACCGAACGCTCACTGACACATGACCGAACGCTCATTAACACATGACCGAGCGCTCATTAACACATAAATTAACCGAACATCCCCTAACACGTAACAAGACCGAACGTCTCCTAACACGTAACATGACCGAACGTTCACTAAGAATAAACATGACCGAATGCTATTTGCTGAACACCACAATGGACCGAACGTTCAAAACCGAACGCTAAAACAAATATCATGGAGAACGAACGTTCATCAAAACATTATGACCGAACGGTAAACCTGAGAGGCCGAACGGTTGAAGACGAACGGCAGAACGCATCAAGACCGAACATTCGATAACATATAACATAAGACCGAACGTTGAACGCATCAAGAACGAACGTTCAACACATCACGGGCGAACGTTCTACATATCAAGGCCGAACGTTCGTGAGACTGATTGGGTGGTTTTTTTTTTTTTTTTTTAACACTCATGATGAAAAATAAAATAAATCTATTAGCCAATTCGGACAAAATTGGGTGTTGACAATCATCAAAACCCAGAATCTCTAAGATTGTAGGTTCAGTTAAACCAGTGTTCTCCTATCAATAATCTCAACACGAAAGAAAAATTTATCAGATTGATTTTGTTTCTTTTGAGATAGACCTTTAGCAGCATCATTCTTGGGATTCTTAGTTTTCTTCCTTTTGCCCTTGTCATTAGAGGTACTAGTTAAGTGAGCATTTTCAATCCTTTCTTACTTTAGTCTCTAACATTTCCTTCACCTTGGTACCTCATGGAAATCAAGCTTTGTAGAAGTGCACTTGCTCGCCTTATCGTTTTTCACAAAGCGCTTTTCAATCTCAGCAAGGAAATCTTTAGCACTTTTAATTTCTTCAAATATAGTACCTCTATTGATCCACCTCTAAATCACGATCACGCCTCCCCACATATCCACCGCAACATGTTTTCTTCAGATTTGTTCATCACCATGACATAGAACCATGGAGCGTACCTTTGAATCGCAAAACCACATCGTAGAACTACTGCTCGCATCTGGCTTCTCATAGAGAGAAAATGATTGTGCTCCTTCGTTGGTGATGAGAGCGACAACCGAAACCAGAACCGCCATCGCGAAGGCTCCTATACCTGTAGAAAAACAGAACAACAACGAAGGCCACCATTGTTGTGTCGAGACACACCTGCAACTATGCAAACCACCACTATTGTTCGCGAAACCCCACCGTGAGTAGGCGTGCCTCCTTGCCACCAGACACTATGTTATTGCAAGCCGAAAACAAAGGTAAAGAGGAGACGCAACGAACTAGAAGAAGAAAGCCAAAGGTGGAGGCAAAAACACAGAACACAAATTAGGATTATGGTGGTTCGTCATTAGGGTTTGAAATTGGAGATTTTTTTCAATTTAGGTTTTTTATTCTAGTTATGGTTCTTAATTTGGGGTTTTCTGGATGATTAAAATTCCAGAAACATAAATAGGTTCTTAATTTCCAATTTAGATTCTTTAACATTAAGGCTTCAAAATTAGGATTTTTATTGATACTAGTTTCGTAATATTAAATAACATTAATTGGAGTTTCTTTTATCTTAATCCAAACCATATCATTTATTAATTTCATAAATAAATAAAAAGGATTTCATATGCAACATAATTAATTAAATGAAAAACCTCAATTAGTTGATACCAATTGATGGTTTATGAATCACGGATAACAAATAATAGACATTAAACCTTACAAAATAGAGCATTTCCCAATTTTCTTTAGAACAAAAAACGGAAGCATACATGAAAGATTGACCATTGAGAACAATCAATATAGATTGGTCTCTAATCTTCCTTCTATAGAACACCTTATTAGGTTCCTTTTAAGTTTTCTCTCCTGATGGGGATAAAGAGAACCTCTTTACCTTTTGAAAAATCTTATTACACTTTTGAATCAGGGTAATTATATCTTTTAGTTGTATAAGATCTTTATGAATATATATTTTTGAAAACTCTCATTGTGTTTTTTTAATCGATATAATTATATATTTTAATTGTATAAAATTATATATATATATATATATGTATATATTTGATATTATAATTATATATTTAAGATACTTGTATATATGAATTATATATTCTTAAATATTAAATATATATTGTTTCTTTTAACAATTGTATAATGTTAAAAATAGGATGTTATATATAACATATTGAAATA
This sequence comes from Vigna nakashimae, assembly GCA_034642375.1. Classification (NCBI taxonomy): domain Eukaryota; kingdom Viridiplantae; phylum Streptophyta; class Magnoliopsida; order Fabales; family Fabaceae; genus Vigna; species Vigna nakashimae. The sequence goes on from CM067768.1 coordinate 28,784,888, forward strand.
AGTAAAGATTTAATTTTAAAATAAAATAGTTGAATTAATTTTGATTATAAAAATTCAATAAATAATCCGTTAGATTTGAGGAAAACAAATAGTACATATGGATGAATCTTATCCAATCCTTTTTCTTTCATGATTTTTCTTACAAAGGATTAATTAATTAGACGAATTTAGACGCAGATAACTACAACAATTTTATACTCTTAACGAATATAAATGCATAAAGACTCAAAGAATAATTATTTATTTAAGTCATTTCGTTTTTTTTTCAAAAATAATCACACATTATATTAAAAAGGTGATAAGTAACTCATAATATAATTAAGTAACTCTGATGATACATGTTCTTTTGACAATCATGATGATCAAGGGGCTAATAGAAGGTATATAAACAATTATCACATGCACTATTTTACTGAGTCAGTCATCTACATCCTTAAACACTTTTTGTTTCACAAATTTGATTCAAGTTTTTCTTCTGCGTGGCATATATTTCTTTTAAAAATTTTCCATGTAGCATATTTTGCATTATATTTACTTAAATAATACAGTTTTATTATAGATCAGAATTTGATGGGAAATGGAATTCTGACTTCTGCTTTTGTGAATGGTGATTAAAATATCAGTTGAAATTTGATTTCTCAAAAATCAAATTCTGAATTAGTATTAATTTTTATCTTTATTGAATATTTTATCAAAATAAAAGGAGAAAAAAATAAAAAAAACTATAATCTAACGAGAAAATATAATTTATATATTTAAATTTTTTTAAATTATACTTTTGAAATAATTTTTTTTTATTCATTTTGTTTAATTTATATGATTTGTAATGATAAAATATTTATTTATATGATTTGTAATTGTTTTGTTTAATTTCATTTTTTTATATGTGAATGTATAATTGATTGAATTAAATAAATAAATTTTTAATTCAGTTATATATTTTCAATTTTAATATTACAAATTTTTTAAATAATTTTTTTCCCTTCCCAAAACTGTCGGTTAGATACACAATTTCTCATCTAAACTTGGAAAAATGGTAGAATATACTATTTAGACTCAACTTTCTACACGAAAGACACGACAAACCCATAATTCACCGATGGTTTTAAGAATAAACTGCTCTGATACCATTAATGTAACATCCTAATAATTATAGTATGAAACTACATTAATGAGACGTCACATAATAATAAGATAGAACAATCACTGTCGGAAAAATTATCTTACAACTATCCTAAAATAACCAGGAAAATTTAAATCTTTACAAAATCCTACACAAACCATAAGAGCAGACCGATCGGTCATACAAGAGATGTATCAACCGAACGGTCCTATCCTAAGAGGTTGAAGACTCCTCGCTCAGCACCTGCTCCAGAGAACCTTCTTCGCACTCTGCTCACACCCATAGAGTGATAATTGCAAAGACAAAGACGACCGAACGGATAACATGACAAGATAGAAAATAAGGGTAAGCTGATGTAATTTAATTATAAAACACATTTAAATATTTCATACAAGTTCAAACAATATAATATTGAACGCTACTTCATGCCAACACCGAATACAAGCAATCATATACAAAATGAACATCATAATACATATATAGACCTAACACTATGACTTGACTATCCGGATTATATGAATATGACTATCCGGATTTAAATCATAATACCATCATACTTCCTCATCCATAACACATTTAAGTAAAATCAAACCGAATAGTAAAACTAATACCACCCCAGTACAGAACCAAACGGTAACGACTACCACTCATAAATATGACCGAACGGTCAATTTGAAGAGTAAGACTCAAACATGAGCCGAATACAGAGGGTCAAACACTAGAACAACCGAACACTTAGAGCTTAGACCGAATACTAAGAACTTAGACCAAACACCTATACAAATTGAGTACCTGTACAATACTGAGCACTACCAAGACCGAGCGCTTTTGAAACCGAATGTTGGTAAATGACCCAGCACTATCAAGACAGTACATGACTGAACGGTCATTAATAGTTAAGACCTATAACAGACCGAACGCTATTACGAAACCTAGCACTACCAAGAGACCAACCACCTAAGACCGAACGGTCATGAACTGGAAAGACTAGAGACTGCACCCAACTAAAGATTGAGTACTTGAACATGGTCGAGCGACCAATAGCGCATGACCGAGCGGTCAACAGTGCTATCAGCGTTCTGCATAATTATGCATAATAGCTGCAAAACTATGAACAACACCTAACTTTGCCAAAACTGATTATTTTTCTCAACTTCTAATTCCCCAAACTTGAATCATATACCAATTTACATTATTCCACGAATGTCTAAACCTTTATAAACACTTTCTAAAGAGTCTGCTACCAAATTCACAATGCAAAACTACATAATCATCAACCTAAGGATTCATATTCAATTCTACTGGTTTATGGCACAGTTTGAGTGACTTAGGGACATTAACAAGTCCTAAACAACTGATTCAGACTCTCCCCACCAACCAATTCCACACCTGATCCCAAATCCCCATTTTTGCTACCCCACTTCCTTATACACACTCAAGAACATTACCAGCAACTCAAAGCATAATAGTTCAACAAGGTCACAGGTTATATTATCTCATACAACTATATAATTCACACAATCACTCAATTACATACCCAAGCAAACTTCCAAACAACATTATACAACAGTACAATTCCACAACACATCAACCAATTAAATTAACTAACTTCCCTTACCTCTAACCGAACCGGACAACTTCCACAACCTTCAGGAATTTGCTTACTCTTTTAGGAAATTCTAAGAACACCTATGGACCACCGATTTATGAAAGGAGATCAACCATAGCACCAAAATGAAGTTAAAATGAAGTTAGAAAGGGGAATAGAATATTGTTAAACACATGCAAACAACAAAGCTTTCTTGCATGTACCAGAAATCCCAGAAATTCATGAGAATTTAAGGTACGACACTTACCCGCTCTAAACACGAAATTGATTGGGGAATTAGGAAGCTTGTGATGCCAGGATTACTCAGGTGCTCCCTGATTGCTGAACGATGAACTATGGGTGAAGAAACCTAGAGAGAAGGGGAAGGAAAATTAGGAAATAGTAGTTCTAGAGAGATAAACAGTTTTTAAGATAATGAACTGAGCGTTTAGAAATTCCTATTTATACTGTTGATGTATTTCAACATTAAAAGCTCAGTTCAGTTATCTTAATACCTCTATCTACTCCATTATTCTATTTTCTGGGTCTTTACATTTTTCATTACAAAAACATAAAATTTCGTTATTTTTCTTTCTCCTATTATTTTAATAAAATATAAAATCAAAATAAAAAATCAATTCAAAATTCGGTTCTCAAAATACCAAATTTCAACCAGTATTTTGGTCACCATTCACAAAATGAAAATCAAAATAATCCGGTTTCGCAAAACTGAACTGTGATCTAAAATAAAAAATTATATTATGTATGGTGCAAACTATACTATATAAGGAATTTTAAAAGATGTATTAGACAGGAAAAAAACACGTTTCTTTTGTTCTCACAATCAAAAATTTGAGTACATCAAATTTTTCTAAAAAATTGTTAGTCTCCAAATTTAAAAATTTGTTTAGTTTCTCTAATTTGAAACTTAGCTTGATTACGATAGTTGATGTTGTTAAAATTTTTGCTAACATAAAGAACATTTTTTTGCTTAGTTTTAATGCCTCAAAAAAGATAAATTAACATTTTAAACTACAATTTGTAGAATAAGCTCCAATTTTTTTTTTCTTACAAGTGTTTTCTTAAACTGTATTTTGTTTGGAGTATTTGTGAAACAAGTAAACACAGTTTTCACTAAGCAAATATATATTTTCATGGAACTTAGTTTCACTTAGAAAAGTAAAGAAACTTAATGCTTAATGGTGAAAACAAAGCATGTTGTTTTTGTGTGATGATATTTTTTAGGCTGATAAAACAAACAGTTAATATAATTACAAAAAAAGTCATCGTAATTAAGGATTATTTATTATTTAAGTATAAAGTTATAAAAAAAATGTGATTCTAGAAAAGCAGTTGTGAAAATAATATTACGTCATTAATTGTCATTTAACTAATCAACATATTAGTTTAAGAAGAAAATACATTGAAATTAAAATATTCATAATTAGCATTTTTTTATCGTTTTATGCTACATTCGTGCTAATTGTAAAATTAGTTTAAAATAACTAATAAAATATTCAGAATTAGCATTTATTAGAATTTAATAATGGAAGAAAAAGAGTTTTAGAATTTGTCTTCTAAAAGGGACCTACCCTTAATTACGACACCTCATATACCCTTCATTACAGTGGCACGTGCTCCCAAACTGTCAATGACACGACACAGTTTCCTGTCCTTCACAAGTCTTACGTGTCAAAACAAGAAAAGTCATATAATCTAGAGTCCCCTTTCGGCACTTTGTGTGACGTGTCGTTTTCTCATTCGTCTTTCACACCACTGTCCCCTTTCCTTCCTTGTGTAATCGGTTATTTTATTGTTTCTCTCGCTCTCGCTCTCCTTCTCTCTTTTTTTCCTCCGTTTTCTCTTTCTTAAAGCACAAACCTTTTTCACTTTCTTCGCTTACCCACCTACGTTTCCTTCAGATCCAACCAATTCCATCGTCACCAGGGATACCCTTTTGTCTATTCAGCTTTATCTCACTCTTCAACTGTGTCTATCTTTGGTGAAACCCTTCTTCTGCTCTCTATGCCATTCCTACAGGTACGATTCGCCGTTTCCTGATTCAGAGCACGCGTTTTTTTTCTGTTCCGGTGATTTTGATTGTGGGTTTCCTTTTTTTCTTTTTGGTGAATTATGGGTGTGGAGAATTTTATGGGATTTTGGATCTGTGTCTTAATTCTTTATTGGAGTGTTTGAATTTGGTGTTTTGGGTAGATCTTGTGGTTTTTGTTGTGGGGGTGTTTGTGGATTTTACTTGAATTGAGTTCATTTATGCGTTGATTGTTAGTTGGGCGGATCTGGTCTCTATAGGGTATTGGTTTTGTTAGTTTTGGGTTGTTTACAAATTGAATTGCGGGAGAAATAAAATGGCGTTTTGTGCTCTTGTATATGCAAAATCAACAAATCAATAACAGTGAAGATAACTATTTGGCGTCATGTTTGGCGAGTGCTTTTTTAGGCCAGCAATTGAATCTTGCATTTTCGTCTTTCATTAAGGGACAAGCTAGGTTATGTATGTTTTAGTTAAGTGTTTGTTATTTCATTTTGGATTTAGGTTGTTAGGTGGATGTGGAGTTGGTGGATGGTGAATTGATAATGAATTGGCTAATGGTATCTAAAGTGAATGATTACATTGTGATAACGAGTTTACCTGCTTTTGAATCATTCTTTATTTTTTTTATTGAGGACTGATATAGAATGAAATGTGTGACCTATAGATGTAACTATTGTCCATTAAAATTAAATTTCCATCCGTCCCAACACTTTTCATTTCTCAACAAGTCATTAGGGTATACAATTCAGTTCTCGATACAGTATTTACTCTTAAACTTGGCTCAGTCTTGTTGCCATTTTACATTTTTCATGAATAAAGTAATTTTGTTAGTCTTAAAATGTGTATAAATGCATTGTTTCTGAAGATTTTAGTCTAACCAAGCTCAATATGACAATTCAAACTTGGTCGTTCCGCTTGATTACGTGTTGTTTGTATCTTTGCGCTACTCTATTAATATTCAGATGTTTAATTCTATACTTCATAGTGAAATTTGATTTGTTCTTGAGACATATTCATGTTGTTGTTGGTTTGTGTGTTTCCTTTTGCTGTTCTAGTATCTTTATTTATTTGTTTTGGGCTGTGTATGATTCTCTATCTGTAAATGAGTCGTGTCTCTTTGTTTTTGTGAGCACTTACAGATTTTGATGATTCGCATGCTCTTTGTAGCTTACTCTGCAGTTGGGAAGGGTGTACCCGAACACGAGTGTAATTGCAGCATACGGATTTATTAATAGTCTTGTAGATCTGTTGGCTTTTTCAGGATGGGCAAATGCAAGGGTTGTGGGAAGTTAGGAAGAATGAGGCCAAGTCATATGAGTGCTTATGAATTTTCTCTGATGCTGGCTCCTGTTGTTTCTGTTTGGGATTGCATAGTTCGCAAAATGAGGTACTCCTACAGACCTGAGTGGGTGTAGTGGTTGGCAACGTATCAATAGTATTAGTCCTGATACTTCAACTAATTAGAACATATTTAGCATTACAATTAGGGAAAGAGTGGAAAAGTATTACACAAAAAAAATGTATACAGCTCTAAAGAAATTCACTTGAAGGATCTCTCAAAGACATCACTTTAGTATTTACTATTTAGGTGCAGTAAATTCTATGGATACCATGGCATGTAATAAAGGGCAACATGTGAGAAAAGCGAAGAAGAAGCAGGTGAAAGACGAATTGGATCGTCTGAAACAGGCTGAGAAGAAGAAAAGGCGCTTGGAAAAAGCACTTGCTACTTCTGCAGCCATTATTTCTGAACTGGAGAAAAAGAAACAGAAAAAGAAAGAAGAGCAGCAGAGACTCGATGAAGAGGGTGCTGCTATTGCTGAGGCTGTTGCTCTGCATGTTTTACTTGACGAAGACTCGGACGATTCCTGTAAGGTTGTGATAGATAATGGTGGGTGCAAGACCTGGAACTGCAACCGAAATCTCGGCATCTCTGTGGGTGGAGAAAGTGGTTGCTTCCCTCATCTAGATGGTGGCAGATGGTCTTTTGAAAGAATGGGTTGGGTCTCTGATGCATACAGATATGGTTGCAAGTGGGGTGGTGGTGAAAATGGAGAATGGTCATTCTCATCAGACCCTTTTGAGAAAAACGTGAACGAACCACTATATGAAGGTGCAGGATGGGGACCTGCAGGTTTCTCTACTGATCTCATAGCAGCACAAGCAGTTTCAGCTCTGCAGATTGCTGAGGAGGCAGATGAAGATAGGATTCTGTTTTAAGTTTTAAGGGCATGCATGTTGAGGTGATAGAAATTAAGAATCATAGAAACTAAGAATAACTGTTTGTGGTGGTGACTGGATGAAGTCTTTTGCTGCTTTGATTGAAGATATATATGCGTGTATATATATATGATGTTATAACTATGAGTCTTGTCCATGTCAAACACTTTCTGCTTCAGTTGGGATTGAAATGTTGCAGCAGTGTGACCAATGTTTTATTATTGATTATCTTTTAACTTTATGTTAATGTGAGGCTTCTAATTTCCTGTTTGGAGTGACTTTTTGAACTGATTTCGAAAAATACAAGAACACCAGTGGACCCTCATCATTAAGATACTACTGCCATGTGCGTCTTGGATTATGTTATCACTTTCAGGATTTCATTTTGATAATGACATGAATCTGTAATCTCTCTAATATCATACAAAGTGGCTTTAATCTCTATATTTTAAATGCACGTTGTTTTTCTTCATTTTATAATTTCTCATTTTTAGCACTTTGGGATTACCATTAAATTAAGAATAGATTACTGAGACTAATTCTTTATGGTGAAATTTGACCTAAAAGGATCCCATTTTTAATTTCAAAGGAGGAACTAAAATGGATGGTTTGGGATAAAGCTAAGCATTTTGTTTTCAAGGGTCCACTCTTGCATGTGCCAATTTTAATCACTGTCCATTGGAAGTTTCGTCCAATGTTCGTACCTAAGGAAATTTCTTAGTGAGCGATTCTTGAATATTCATTGATATTTATTTCTATGACTAGTTTTTATTTAACAATAAGATTTGCCAAACAAGAAAAATAATTTGTATAACGTAAAATACGTTTTTAGTACCAAAGACATTGATACAAATTACTTATCTTAAAAAATAATGATGACTTATATCAGAAATTTTGAAGAAACAAAAATTATATTTAACGTGAACATCTAAAAAATAGTATTTTAGAAGTAGTATTGAATTAAAAATAATAAGACTCGATTATTTTAATATTAAATGATTTTATTATAAATATTTTTGGTATAAATAAGTTATATTTTTCAAAATATACTATTTTTCTAGAAACTACTTTTCTAGAGTTTTTCGTTTTCTTTATAAGGATTCTTGTACCTGGTTTATCTGTTTGAAGATTGAAGACCGTTTTATTGTTTTTGTCTTCTTTTAGGTTATATATTGATTAGTGATTCTAATGTTGTATCCTGATCATGATTATGTAGGTGTAGATAGAACTTATTAAGCTGTGAAAACATAATATAATTTTCTAGAGCATTTGATCTTCTAAAAAGGTAAAGTAAGATAAATACCTCTTTTTTATTATGTAAATTATTTAATAATCTGAATTGGTATGTTGGAGTTGATTAAAGAAATATGGCTAATTGAGATTTTGTTGTGTTGTAGTATAATTGCTTGAACTTGATCTATACATGTGAATTTTGATATTAGAAGATTGTTGTAATGAATGCTTGTGTGTATTTCCTGTTTTGATCACTTGAATTGTTGTAATTAATGTCATAATTGGTCAAGACCTGTTGTTTAACCTTGATGTAGTGAAAAGTGAGAGCTTTGAATAGTTTTGGGTCAAATTTGGGAGGTTCTAATAGGTGAATTTCTAGAGGAGTAGTTTTGGAGAGAAAATTGATGTTTGAGGTTGGTGTCTAGGTCATTTAAGACTTTTGTAGCCTTTTAGTTCAACTAAACTCAAGGTGAAATGTTTAGAATTTGATATGTGAGTTTTAGAGTTTTGATTTGGTCAATAGGTTAGTGTGCATGCGTTGATGGATAGGAAATTAAAGGGAATTGAATGAGAATTGGATAGCTAGTGCAGCAGATTGCAAATTAAGAGCAAATTGGATTCGTTGTCCACATCAATTATGTAAAACTAAGAAAGGGAGAATTCTTTATTTGGTGCATTGTATCTTGCAACCTGTTAGGTAAACCCAAAGAGAGTGAAATCTAGAAGCAACACATCACTTATCCAGTTTTGTGCATCTACTAGTAGGATTGGACCAGTCAGGAAACCCAAAGAGAGTGAAATCCAAAAGCAACAAGTCCTACATGAAGTCTCCACAAGATTGGGACCAGAACATGGCAGCAACTGTGCTTATTTCCCTTTTGTAATTGTTTTGTTCATTTTAGATTTGCAATAGGTTTTTGTGTTAGCTTTCTTTTAATTTCAATGTAAAAGGCCATTCAAAGTCCAAGTGTTTTGGAAGAGTCCTTGGTGCTCTTTCAACTGTTGGCAAAACTTTTCTTGCTTGTGTTTGAATTTTTGTGTTTCACGTGTTTAGGTGTGATACTTAGAGTCTGAAACTAGAGTCTAGTTTTTGTCTTTTGTGTCTGTTTGTGAGTCATGTCCATTGATTTTAATTTGAGGGGTATTTAGTTAGCTTAAGACATTTCTGGCAAAGTAAGACTTGATACTTAAGCAACCCTTGTAGTTCACCTCTCTTACCTGGGATGTGTCTAAGTGAAGCTTATAACCCTTTAGATTAGAAAAACTCTTAAGAACAAAGGATGTCAAGTTATAGGTCTTATAGGAGTAGTAATTTTAGTTTTGACCATCCAAATACTTTCAAAAATATGATTGAAACACTTGAAAAGTCTAGGAAAAATTGTACTTTTTGGGAATTGGATAGGATTGAGTGCAAAATATATAATCAATCTAAAAGGGAACTTCCATTCTTTGCTAAAGATATAAGTGTATTAACCTATTTAGCTTGGGAAAAGAAAATTGGTGTTCCTAGACTATACATTTCCAAATTTGAAGGATATATAAGAGAGTAGTGGGATAAAAGGCAAATTAGTGTTAAACAAGGTAGAAAATCTCTCATCCATGATTGGAGTGAATTAAAAGATTGCATGGGAAGAACTTATCTTCCTCCTTCGTTTGAGAGAAACCAAGAGGTTATGAGGGCCTCATTAAAGAGGGCAAGTCATTCATTAAAAATTTAAGTGGGTTTACTCGTAGGGAAAATGAGTTTAGACAAACTTCTGATACTCTTGGATGAGACCAGTAAAAGAAAAATTGAGAGAGGACATAGGAAATTACAAGAAAGAATAGAAATGTAAGAAGAAAAGAGAGAAATAGAAGAGCATGAGAGAAGAGAAGAAGAAAGAAGAGAGCAAGAGAGAAGAGAAGAGGAAGAAAGAAGGAAAGAAAAAGCAAGAAGAAAATAAGAGAAAAGAAGAAAGCAAGAGGAAAGAGAAGAAGAAGAAAGGAGAGGAGAAGAAAATAGAAGAACAAAAAAGAATAAAAAAGGAAGAATGTGAAAGAAAAGAAAAAGGAATGGAAGAAAAGAGGAAAGTGCAGTTAAAGGCAACAATTCTTCCCACAATTACAATAGAACCAAGACTTTTAAGGATAGATTTTCTATCCTTCAACTTTTCTCCATTTATTCTTAAGTTTTCAAAATTCTACTTTTCTTTCAAAGAAATTGTCACTCCATATTTTAAAATGTTACAACTTTCAAAATGTGATAATTCACTTGAGTTATTGTTACCTTTGTGGTTACAACTCACTCTAAGATTAAAAAAAAATTAGAAGAAGCAAGGCATCTTAATATTAAGAAGCCTTCTTCCAAACCTATTTGTCTATATATTTTGTTGGGTCAAATAAATTTAATTAGAAATATGTTTTATATTTATTATAGATTGACATATATATGTTTTATGCTTATTGTAGATTGACATTTGACCTAGGAGAGACTATTGTGAAGCGAACAAAAACAAGTCCTCATGATGCCACATCAACACTATTTATTTAATTAAAACAGTCCAAGTAAGTCATCAACACAAATCACCACATTCTCTATGCACCACGTCGTCTTAATTTTAACGCCGTCTCACACCACTTAACGATTATGGTACAATGTACTCATTTTTACAAAAAATATGACCCAATTGAGACAAATGAAAAAACGAGAACCGAACTTAGATTTCCACACAAACTTGAGGACCAAGGGAGGGTTTAAACCTATATATATATATATAATTGATTTATATATAATTGATTTAGAGACACTGATGAACGGGTCGCACCTCCCACAAAAAGTGTGCATAAAAGAATGCAGTATAACTAGGAAGTGACTCCTAGGTCGTCTCTCAAGGACCAATTTTAGTGGTTCAGTCTCAGATTTTTACACGAAGTGGGGGGGTTTTGATGGTAGTTTGTGCGGAAAATTAAATAGCAGTGTAGAAAATGAAAATGCAGTAAATATTGAAATTACAGTAAATAATAGAAAACCAAAGACAGTAAATTTAGAGAATGGTAAAAACGAAATTTAACTTTTTAACATAACCAGAAAATGTAAATCAACAAGTGCGGTGAAAATAAAAATTGAGAAACAACTGAATAACGTTTGAGAATGTAAATTGAAAACATAATTCTGACAAATTTAAAATGCTCAACTGAATTTTATGGCAGAACAGAATTGGAATTAAAATGCAAAATTGAGATTGTAATTGACAAACTGCAGTAAATGGAACGTGCAAATGAAATCAAACACAAAACCTCCCCAAGAGGGGAGGAGAAAATCAAAGCATTGCTTCCTAAATTCCTACTCCTAAAACTCTAATGATTCTTCTCTGCTTGCTGATACTCTTTTATAGCCCAAACTCTCTGGACGTGAATTGCTGGCCTCCCAAACCCGTGAGTTTCCAGTAAAAACCGTGACCTTCTTTTGATTCAATGTGGTCCCCTCCAAAATGCTGCTTCTCCAAACTGCTTGATTGTGCAGGCCGTGTGCTTCCAATCTTAGATGGTGGTTGCTCCAGCTCCAAGCTGCTGGATGTTTTTGACATGGAAAGGGCCGTGAGCTTTGCTGGAACGTGGCCTCCGTCTGCTGTTGGACATTGTGGAGGACCGAGAGCTTTCGCCTGCATCATGCGTTTTTTCTCTATGCGTGACAGCACTTCTTTCTTTGCTCCTAGGTATCATCCAAGCCGTGACACTTTCTTCTACTCCCAGCCATCACCGTGTACATCTTCTCTTGCTGGACTCCACTTCCGTTTTAAGCTGCTGGAAGGGTGCTACACTTTCATTTGCTGTTGGATGAAGACTTCCCTCTCGGTGGCTGCTTCTTCAAGGTGATGGACTGCTCTACGTGCTGCACCTCCTCCATGAGCATGCTTTCCTTCCCAGCTGTTGCTACCGTTCCAGCCAAGACCGTGAGCCTCTCCCTTCAACGTGGTGCTGCTGGATGCTTCTCCAAATGCGCATGTGTCATCCTTTCCGTAACAGCCCAAAGCTTTCTCTTAAAAATTAGATCATCATCCTCTACTTTTCGGTGGCAGCTCTTTTCTATATGGGCCATGTCAATACTTCCACTGATTCACTATAATTCAGCACTTCAATTTGTAACTCTTCCCAAGGATGTGAGCTTTGCCAAACCGTGAGTGGTAAATGGACCCCATAGGCCATTATCTTCTTTTCCACGTGGCCACTTCCCTTGATAAATTGTAACTCTCTCCATGTGCCATGAGAATTAATGCTTCTTAATATTAAATGAAAGACTTGCATCCCCTTTCACGTGAAAGTATGTTGGAGCATTATTTTCTTTGTTTTAAATTGTGGGGCACGACATATGCTTAGACAACATGGCTTTCTCCAAAATAAAATTCACACTTCTTATCTTCCAAGAGCTATAAACCGTGAGTTCTACTTCTTCCAACCGTGGCCCCTTTCTCCTTTGTTTCTTCTACTTTTTGAATAAAGAAGATTCCCTTCTTGGTTTGGTATGCTTGCCGTGAATTCATTTCCATGTGATTGAGAAGAAGTGGCCCACGGCCCTTGATTGCTCTTCTTTATTTCTTGTAGAATGGATGACTAGATGGAGTAGTTCACGTAGATAGCTTCTAATATTTGATTGCTTCAAATTCCCTTTTGCAAAGAGTGTGCAGCCGTTTGAAGAGTCTGAAGAGGAAGTGGCCCACGGCCTTCTTTGATTGTATTTCTTATTCTATTTGGAATTGGACATGACCAAATAAAGGATGCGGCTCCCACTTCTATTCCAAAGAAATCATAGGCTTTCTAGCAAGTTGAATTGTGCTCTCCATATAAGCAAGGTGCACCTGGAACCGTGCCTCATTCTTTTCAAAACAAATCATGTGCTTTCGTTCCAGCTGACCAACATGCACCTCTCCAAATGCACCCCCAAATATGAAATTCACATCTCCTCACTCATATTAGCTTAAAATAAAATTGACGTGGCATTTCTCTAAGTCCCAAAATATTTTCCAAAAATTCCCTTATAATCAATAATGTGAATAATTAGTTTCAGACAATTCAAATTAATTAAAATAAGAATTTCTGATTAAATTGAGCACAATTAGGAAAAATGGGAAAATAATGGACATTTAAGTACGATTCCCTGATTAATTCTAGCACAATAAACTAAGTGAAGTGAAGAAAATAATGATTCATCAAAATAGACCACACTTAGTCTTTTGCACTCCTGGGCAAAATCAAAACACAAATCAGGGAATAGTTCAAAGGACTTCTAGGAAGGCGACACAAAACTCAGCAGACAGAAAAATAAAAACTCACGAGAAAAATAAACCAAATTTACACAGTTCTCAAGAATTCTTGGACAAATAAAAGAAGTAGAAATTATCCAACATAAATCAAATAAAGCAGATACTTACAGAAATCATCCAAACAATTCAATACACAGCAAAATGATTAATCAGCTCAAGAGGTGATTTAAAAATAACAAAACCTCACAGATGCACTCATAGTGTTTCTCTCAAGTGTCTAGGGTAAATAATTATATCAGCTCGATGTACTCAAGAAAACAAACACAAGCAGACTTGGCAAGCCTCTAAAATCAACACTCAGAAACATATGCATGTTCAGATCAAAAGGTCTTTTATGGGTTGTAATGGGGCCAAGGACAGGGGAGGATAAATTTGGATAAGTAGCTATAGCTCAGAAGAAATAGAGGTGCACTAGGGAAAAAATGTAAACATTGTGAAATCTCACCTAAACCTCTAATTCAATCCTCTTCTCGACTCCATTATTTACAAAATTATTTTTCAATTTTTCTCTTTTTCTCATCATTTTTTTTTTATATCCTGTCTTCTTTTTTTTTTTTCACACAACAGGATATAAATTATCATTTCAAAACATGATGAGGAACCAACTAGCCAATTCATCAGAATTCCCAAGGAGACCACACTTATTCTCAAAACACTTCTGTAGCTCCAGACTTTCCTAAGTTTAAGGTAATCATTGTTTTTCACTTAGGGTCAGTATATGAGCTTCAACACAAATAAATGGGGAAAGTATAGGCTCAAAGGGGTTATCAAAGGATAATAACAAGGTAGGCTTATTTGGCTAAAGAGGCTCAAGAAATAAAATGCCTTTATCATTTTCTAAACATGCATATCCATCAAGAATTATCAAAAAGAATCAAGCCAAGGCATATGTGCAAGCAATCAAGATACATGTCACACAAGAAAGAACATAAAGTGGCTCAAATCTCACACAGGGTATTCGTGTTATAATCAATTCACCCTCTTGAACACATAATCATCTTTCCAAGCAGAGAAAAGCAAGGATTTTAAACAGTAAGTATTAACCAAGTGAAGTGAAGGATAAATCTACAACTTAAACAAACTCCAGAAATTAAGAGAAAAATGTAAAATTTATTGCACTTAAGACACTAAAAACAACTTAAAACAGAAAAATTTAACACTTAAAAAACAAAAAATTTAACACACAAAAAACATACTAACAGAAACTAACAGAAATAACAGAAAAGTCAGAATTTCTCCCCAGTAGACCACACTTAAATCACACAATGTCCTCAGTGTGTAACAATCATCAGATTATCAATTTCAGAGCTGTCAAATAATATAGACAAGTGCAATAAAAGTAGAAAAAATGGGAGAAATTTTCAATGACACCCATCAGTAGATGTCGTCAGATAACATCCATCAGTAGATGTTAATATTATTTTATTTTTTATATATTTTTTTTTATTTTTTTATTTATTTTTATTTTATTTTATTTTATTTTATTTTATTTTTTTTTTTTTGAAAAAGGATACCGGTACTGTGACAACAGTCTCGGTGGCAAAGACCGGAACTGTTGCTACAGTGGCAGAATTTTGGCTATTAATAGGCCAACTTCGGCTCCCGAGCGGCATTTCTGACTGCTCTGCTCTCTCTCTCTACTTCTCACTTCTCTCTCCGCTCTCCTCACTCTCAACCTGAGCATCTGGAACCTCTGCGAGGAAGCTCTGTCCCCGGCCTTCTGAAGAGTCTGAGTGAGATCCGTGAGGAGCCTCTGCCTGTGTGCCTTCGGAGCGTCTAAGATCTGCGTCAAGCTTCTGTAAGCCCTACTACTCCGGGTAAGTCATCTGCACCTTGGATCTCCTTCTTTCTGCCGTTTAAGCTTTCTGCTCTTTTCTTTGCTTTTCAGTTCTTCTCCTTTTACAGCTTTCAGATCTATCATTTTTTTTTCTTTTTCCTGCTTTCAGTTCCTTCTTTATTTTCAGCTCTTATTCGCTTTATTTTTCACCTGCTAAACACTTAAAACACATAAAACACAATTGTCTTAAAACTTAAGGGGTATATAGGCTGGAAACCAGACGTTAATCTCCCTTCGATTGAAGGTATTGCAGAGACAATCGGGTAGAACAACGCCACGTACCCCACTTAAAACTAAATAAACACATAAACATAATATACAAGAACAAGGACAACAGGACAACTGGACATAGATCCGTTTAGGACCCTTTGCGAGGACCGTGAAACAGATCTGAGACCAAAAACTGAAACATCAAAGCATGACTGGACAAAATAAATCTGAAAGGAAACAAGAACAAATAAAGAAAACACTGAATTAAGAATCTAATGTTTTTATGTTTTTTTTTTTTTTTATGTTATGCTTTTTTTTTTCTTGTTTTTGTTCTTTTTATATGTATTTATTTTTTATTTATGTATTTGTATATTACGAGAGGAAGGATGAGTGATATGGAATCAGAGAGATATACCAGTCAACGATGGCGTCCTACAGATGATCAAATCACGATGATGACCAAAATCTACAACTATGGGGTCACACACCCAAGCCGAGCGCAAGTCGTCGAGATCACGTCTCGACTAAGGACCTTCGGCGAAGCCACTGAATACAACGTACACTGCTGGTTCAACAACCACGGCAATCGGGTCAAGCGCTGGCAAGCGGAGATAGACCCCACTGGCACTCTCTTTTCACAACTGCCGCTATATATGTACGGTAAGACCCTGATCACACCTCCATTGAAATTTTTTCACTTCCTCTTCTATTATTAACACATGTTTTTTATTTTTTTATTTTTTTTATTTTTTATTTTTTGTTTGAAAGAAAACAACTGGGTGATAATGAGGGCACCGAGGCTGCTGAATTTGTTTCCAGTTCCGATCATTATCGATGACGACAGAAATGAACGAGAAATTCCTCCACCAAAGCCTCCGCTCGTGACTTTTCGAACCAGAGCTCCCTCAACGGAGCTCTCCCTTAGACCACCACAACCAGCTCGAGAATTCTTCCAGTTTTAGTGTTTTATGTTTTTTTTTTTTTTTTTTATATGTTTTTGCTGGCCGAGTGTGGCCAGAATTAAGGACTGTAATATGAACAATTAATTTTTTTTTTTATGTTTTTATTTAATATGGTGTGTAATATTAACGATCAGAAATGATCGACCCCTGAACAACTTTATTTTCACATATATCTATTGCAATTTCATTTTCAGATCTGAAAAATTTCCTTTTCTCAATCACTGTAATTTTTGCTCAAATGAATGAAATCTTTCTTAGTTAAACAAAATTTTTCAATCAAAGATCTGTATGTAAACAACTAAGAAATTATATTTACAGTGAAGGAAAATAAAGAAAAATAAGATCTGAAGTGAAAATTTTTATTGGTATGAAATAATAAGATACTGAGGGTCGAAATAAAATCAAGGAATATGCAAAACAATTTTTTTTTTTTTTGAATTTTTGAAATTTTTTTTTTATAAGGATAACAATGTGAAAACTAAGAAAAAAAAATAATTATACATATCAGAATACAGATTTGGCACGCTTTTAAACAAAAAAATTTTATCACAAAATATTTTTTTTTTTAATTCATGCTCACAATTTTTAAAAATGAAATAAACACAACCATGAAAACACACCAGAAAAGCTAAATAATATGTACATAATGAGGAAAAAGAGTGCTCCCTGGTCATGGTGGCAGTTGCCAATTCTGGACAATCAGTGAGATATCTTCCACCTCAGGATCCGGCGAAGATGTCTTCAGGAGCAGCTCGCCCAGTACTGCCCTCTCACTTGAATCAGGACAAATCCCAGTAGCCACGCCACTTCTCCGAGCAAGTTGTTGAATCAACAAAATCTGGAGCCTTCTGTCCACCAGCAGTTGTTGAGTCTGTGACACCGGAGTAATAAGAGAAATAGCAGTATACTTTCCTTCATCTATCATTGTTTCCTCTATGTCAGTACCTGTATTCTCATTTACTTTTGTAACCTGGTCATCAAACTCATAATCAATAGCATCTGTTATGAATTTAGAATCTGTTTGTAACACATAATCAATTTCAATACAAATCGGGCAAGAACCAGATTCACAATCACATTCACAATTCTCAGAAAACTGAGTCAGATCAATGTTTTGTTCTAACTCTATCATGTTATGCGACTGCAAAATTCCTGTCTCAAAATCAATATTGACATATGCATCATCAACAAAATCCACATTCAGTGCAAAGCTATTATCAATGGAAAATTTATCACTGTAATCATGTTCATTCAACACAACATTTATACCAATGGTTTCAGAGACTAATACTGAATCAAAAACTTTAGAATTGTCAATCAAGTCTGTATCAGTTTC
The DNA here is from genome assembly GCA_034642375.1 of Vigna nakashimae. Taxonomy (NCBI): domain Eukaryota; kingdom Viridiplantae; phylum Streptophyta; class Magnoliopsida; order Fabales; family Fabaceae; genus Vigna; species Vigna nakashimae. Next base: position 28,802,750 of record CM067768.1, read on the forward strand.
AATCCTAAAACCTGTAGAATCATTGTGCAACAAATCACAAGCAATTGAATGTATAGGCAAATCTGGTAAAGAGCTTGTAATCTCAGTTTCAGAATAAACATGTTTTTGCTCAGAATAAATTTTCTCATGAATTTCCAATTCATCAACTGCACATTCAAGTTGAGGTACGTTTACCTCCACGGTGGAAGATAAAAATGGTCTACCTGTCTCAACAGTGTTACTCATACCTGTCTGGTCCTTAAAATAATCATCAACAGTCTCAGGTGCAAGAGTGGCCATCTGCCTGATCTGATCACTCAGATTCTGCATGGCAGCTTGAGTTTCCTGCTGGAACTCCATGCTCTCTTGCTTGAACTGCATGTTCCCTTTCTGTAACTGAACGTTCTGCATGGTCATCTGCTCCAGTAACTCCTTTATTGTAGGCTCAGAAATCGAAGGCTGAGGAGTAAATTGAGCAGTAGCATCATAGAACTGCATCTGCTGTTCTTGCTGGACTAGTGGAGGCATCAAAGTATTCTGGAATGGTGGTTCTTGATATCGATACTGTGGAGCACTGTACCATCCCAAGGTAGGGTCATTCCCTCCAGGACCGTTGCTGTATCCATCTTGTGCAGGGAAAAATTCGATCAGAAAATTTTGCTCAAGATCTTCCCATCTGGTAATGAGTCCTCGAGGAAGACAATTCAACCAATCCTTAGCTGCTCCTTGTAATGAATGCTGAAACGCCGTCAAGAAAATGTAATCATCTGGGACATTTGGAGGTTTCATTGCAGAACAAATTCTATAGAAATTTGCCAAATGTTCATGTGGGCATTCTCCTGCAAATCCATGAAACTTAGGGAGCAGATATATCAGTCCAGCGCTTAGAACGCAATGAATATCATCCTTTGTAGGTGGGACCGGCTCACTAGGAGCGCTCTCAGTAATTTGAGGATGATCCATATAATTCCCGACATAGAAATCAACAGAATTATAATCAGAGTAACATGCAGAAGGAGAATCATAATTATGGGCATAGACAGAATAAGCATTTTTCACAAAATTAAAATCGGTAGACATGGAAAATAAAAATAAAAATTAAACACTAAAAATTACTAGACAAACAAAATACAACACATTTATACATGCTACAGGCACACACAAAACAGAACATAAAAATAATTTTATTATTATTTTTTTTTTAAAATTAATTTTATTTTTTTTTATTTTTTTTAATTAACAGACAAAATACATACGACACACATACAAAAAATAGAACATCACAACACAATTAAACATGCTACAGGCACAAACAAGACAGAACATCAACAAAACTTTTTTTTTTTTTTTAAATATAACAACTAAATACAAAACACAACACAATAAAAATATAAAAGACAAAACATATATTAACACAACATAATCGAAAAACACAGCAAAAATCTAAAACAAAAAACCTGGAACTGAGTGACAACGCCGCCAAAATTTGCTGAAGGTGTCGTTGTCGCCTACAAAAATATACAAGACAAAACACACAAAACAAACATATTAACAGAACAAAACTTTATACAACAAAAATCTAAAACCAAACCTCCATTGGTCCCCGGCAGCGGCGCCATTTTGATGAACGGGTCGCACCTCCCACAAAAAGTGTGCATAAAAGAATGCAGTATAACTAGGAAGTGACTCCTAGGTCGTCTCTCAAGGACCAATTTTAGTGGTTCAGTCTCAGATTTTTACACGAAGTGGGGGGGTTTTGATGGTAGTTTGTGCGGAAAATTAAATAGCAGTGTAGAAAATGAAAATGCAGTAAATATTGAAATTACAGTAAATAATAGAAAACCAAAGACAGTAAATTTAGAGAATGGTAAAAACGAAATTTAACTTTTTAACATAACCAGAAAATGTAAATCAACAAGTGCGGTGAAAATAAAAATTGAGAAACAACTGAATAACGTTTGAGAATGTAAATTGAAAACATAATTCTGACAAATTTAAAATGCTCAACTGAATTTTATGGCAGAACAGAATTGGAAATAAAATGCAAAATTGAGATTGTAATTGACAAACTGCAGTAAATGGAACGTGCAAATGAAATCAAACACAAAACCTCCCCAAGAGGGGAGGAGAAAATCAAAGCATTGCTTCCTAAATTCCTACTCCTAAAACTCTAATGATTCTTCTCTGCTTGCTGATACTCTTTTATAGCCCAAACTCTCTGGACGTGAATTGCTGGCCTCCCAAACCCGTGAGTTTCCAGTAAAAACCGTGACCTTCTTTTGATTCAATGTGGTCCCCTCCAAAATGCTGCTTCTCCAAACTGCTTGATTGTGCAGGCCGTGTGCTTCCAATCTTAGATGGTGGTTGCTCCAGCTCCAAGCTGTTGGATGTTTTTGACATGGAAAGGGCCGTGAGCTTTGCTGGAACGTGGCCTCCGTCTGCTGTTGGACATTGTGGAGGACCGAGAGCTTTCGCCTGCATCATGCGTTTTTTCTCTATGCGTGACAGCACTTCTTTCTTTGCTCCTAGGTATCATCCAAGCCGTGACACTTTCTTCTACTCCCAGCCATCACCGTGTACATCTTCTCTTGCTGGACTCCACTTCCGTTTTAAGCTGCTGGAAGGGTGCTACACTTTCATTTGCTGTTGGATGAAGACTTCCCTCTCGGTGGCTGCTTCTTCAAGGTGATGGACTGCTCTACGTGCTGCACCTCCTCCATGAGCATGCTTTCCTTCCCAGCTGTTGCTACCGTTCCAGCCAAGACCGTGAGCCTCTCCCTTCAACGTGGTGCTGCTGGATGCTTCTCCAAATGCGCATGTGTCATCCTTTCCGTAACAGCCCAAAGCTTTCTCTTAAAAATTAGATCATCATCCTCTACTTTTCGGTGGCAGCTCTTTTCTATATGGGCCATGTCAATACTTCCACTGATTCACTATAATTCAGCACTTCAATTTGTAACTCTTCCCAAGGATGTGAGCTTTGCCAAACCGTGAGTGGTAAATGGACCCCATAGGCCATTATCTTCTTTTCCACGTGGCCACTTCCCTTGATAAATTGTAACTCTCTCCATGTGCCATGAGAATTAATGCTTCTTAATATTAAATGAAAGACTTGCATCCCCTTTCACGTGAAAGTATGTTGGAGCATTATTTTCTTTGTTTTAAATTGTGGGGCACGACATATGCTTAGACAACATGGCTTTCTCCAAAATAAAATTCACACTTCTTATCTTCCAAGAGCTATAAACCGTGAGTTCTACTTCTTCCAACCGTGGCCCCTTTCTCCTTTGTTTCTTCTACTTTTTGAATAAAGAAGATTCCCTTCTTGGTTTGGTATGCTTGCCGTGAATTCATTTCCATGTGATTGAGAAGAAGTGGCCCACGGCCCTTGATTGCTCTTCTTTATTTCTTGTAGAATGGATGACTAGATGGAGTAGTTCACGTAGATAGCTTCTAATATTTGATTGCTTCAAATTCCCTTTTGCAAAGAGTGTGCAGCCGTTTGAAGAGTCTGAAGAGGAAGTGGCCCACGGCCTTCTTTGATTGTATTTCTTATTCTATTTGGAATTGGACATGACCAAATAAAGGATGCGGCTCCCACTTCTATTCCAAAGAAATCATAGGCTTTCTAGCAAGTTGAATTGTGCTCTCCATATAAGCAAGGTGCACCTGGAACCGTGCCTCATTCTTTTCAAAACAAATCATGTGCTTTCGTTCCAGCTGACCAACATGCACCTCTCCAAATGCACCCCCAAATATGAAATTCACATCTCCTCACTCATATTAGCTTAAAATAAAATTGACGTGGCATTTCTCTAAGTCCCAAAATATTTTCCAAAAATTCCCTTATAATCAATAATGTGAATAATTAGTTTCAGACAATTCAAATTAATTAAAATAAGAATTTCTGATTAAATTGAGCACAATTAGGAAAAATGGGAAAATAATGGACATTTAAGTACGATTCCCTGATTAATTCTAGCACAATAAACTAAGTGAAGTGAAGAAAATAATGATTCATCAGACACAAAAGATATGAGAAGGAAAACAATCTGATTATTCTTTACCACACGTATTTGGTTCTCCTATGTAATGTATGACTGTCAAGAAAAAAACAAACATAAAGTCTAGAAATAATATATTCTTAACCTATTATGACAATGTGAAGGAGTATCATTTATGAGATCTCATTGTCCATAAATTGTTGCTAGTAAGAATGCACTTTTTGTAGAAAATGAACTAGACAAATGACAACTTTAAGAAGTACAAAACCATATTACAAATAGTGGAAAAGTGTTTAAATGATTATTTCATGTCAAAATAGGAGATGAAGAACAAGAGCCAAATGAAATCAATAATGGAGAACTTTGACTATCAACTTAAGATGACACTAGTGCAGAAAGGACTTTAGACGTCTGTTATTTTGGCCCTTTGACGTCCGACCTGCACCCGACATCTTTGTGGGTGACGTTAACCAGACGTCTATTGTGCCAGGTCGGACGTCTATATAGACATCTGTTCCGGCACAACAGACGTCTATATAGACGTCCATTTGTGTCAGAACAGACGTCTATATGGCTGAACGGGTTATTTAGGGTTACGGGGTTTGGACGTCTGTTTGTGCACTGCCAGGCGTCTAAGGGAAATGGAAATAACACGTCAAAAACATGCATACACAAAACCCTATAAAAAAATTATTAACGAAGAAACTAACTTGAAGAGCAGATTTGAAATGAAAATGAAGGGCAATGGAGGAGTGCACGACCTAAAACGTAGGCCAAAAAACGCCGCCCAAGAACACGCAACAAACTGCACCAAAACGCACCGAAAATGATTTTTAATCGGTCCAAATGAAAGATATTTCATCACTAAACAATTTAATCGGAATAAAAGTAAGATTAAATGGTCCAAAACAGATAAAAACCAACCTGGAAATGCAAGGCGCAGAGGGAACTCTCACGGCTTCGCGTTTTGGTATATATGTCCTTCTTTTAAACGTCCGTTCTGGAGGGGGCCGGACGTCTATAATATTATAGACGTCCGGCCCCCTCCAAAACGGACGTTTAAAAGGCTGAACAAATGGGCTGACAAGGGGAGTTGAGGCATTGATTTGTTCAGCCTTTTAAACGTCCGTTCTAGAGAACAGACGTTTAAAAGGCTGAAGCAATCAGCTCTTCAACCCCCCGTCAGCCTTTTAAACGTCCGTTAGAGGGGGATGAACGTCTATAATATTATAGACGTCCGTCCCCCTCCTGAACGGACGTTTAATGGGCTGACAAGGGGGTTGAAGCATTCATTTTTTCAGCCTCTTAGACGTTCGGGCCCCTCGCACGGACGTCTATTATATTATAGACGTCCGTCCCCCCCCCCCCAACGGACGTCTACAGTTTCACTTATTTACGAATATGCCACTGATCAATTATTTACGTTGGGGCTTTTGTGGACGGACGTCTATGGGGGGACGTTAAAAGCCAATTCTGCACTAGTGTGAATTTCAACCATCTTAGTACTCAATATATGTAAATCCATGATGTGTATTACCTCTTTTTCATGGGTTGAATTTCTTAAAAAGTAAGAAGATGCCCTTAATTTGAAATAAATTACCTACCTTCTAAACTTGCCCAGTTCAAATCAACATTAGATATACCTTTTCAATTTACATATCTCCTCATTTTAAAGCTTAGAGTCAAATTCAACCGTTTCAGTGTGCCTATTTATGATCAACTTAATTTTGTGCCATAACAAAATAAAAAGGAAGAAGTAAAGAAGCATTTCAACATAGCACATAACCTTTGCGTTGCTCGTACCTCACTATAAATAAGCCTTTTAACAATGGTGGGAAAGCAATATTTTTGAGTCAATGGAAGAACTTATACAAAAGTATTTCAAAGGATTTCTAAATTGAAATCAACTATATGTGGGAGATTTTGTCATCACACTCAAAATGTTAGAAGAAAAATTCGAAGTATAACAATTTTTTTTGTAATTAAAGATTACTTACAAAATACGAATATGATAACTAATTTTAATCCTCCAAAACATAATGTAACACTTTGAGCTTCCTTTGTGTAATGTATAGTATTATATAAATCATGGCATATATATAAGGTTTTCCATGCATATGCATACAATACTTGGGACATTTTAATCCGTACTTCCATGTCACGACTTGTACTTGAATATAACTTATACAATTGAAAGAAAGTGGGTTAAAATTTGTTTATATTCTTGCATGATGAAGCATTTCAAGACCTCTAGTAAGTATTTTAAGAAATTCAAATCCTCCTATATTTTTTGTTGAAGTCCATTTATATTCCTAAAGTCTTGCTGGTTCTAAACCCTTTGTATATTAGGCTTCCTAAATGTAGATAAAGATTCTAAAGACGGTGAAAATAGGTTTTTTTTACCATGATTTTCAAATCGTTGTTGAAATGTTCGTTGTTAAAAGTGTGAAAAAAACAACTATGGCTGTTTAAAGTGTCATAAAAGTGTTGAAAAATCAATGACAGCTTGTATCCATGTCATGTTTCAAAAGGACTTATATTCTTTACTACCTATGTAGGAAATGTATTATGTTAGAACATAATTATATTTGCAGCCTCAACTTTAAACATTTTTGACGAATTCTTTTCATGTAACATACATGGAATTTTAATTTGATGTTTCGAACCTTTGATGTTTTTATGTAAATACATTTCTCGCTGTTAAGAAAAACGATAGGAAAAACATCGTTAGTAATATTTGCGGGGTTTTTTGAAAAATCGTCGTTACTTACAAGAGTTTTTCAGAAAATTGTCACAAAAACATAGATAATGGGACACGATCCGTTTAAAATCCCAAGAAAAGTCATCGGTGTAGTGAACCCCTAACATACCCAATGCAAAAAAGGATCACAATTAGTGTTCATAGTTATTAGTAGCTCATTCTTTCATATCGAGAAAGGTGGAAGATGGCAGCGTGCACTTAGGTTCAACTTTGTTGGAAAAATTGGACACTCCAAGGGGAAGATGGTGGGGTGGTCGAGGAAGTTGGTGGTGAGGAGATGGTGATGGAAAGTGTACATTTGGAAAAAGAAACAACATTAGATCAAGATTAATTAATGTAAAAGATCAAGACTGAAACATTTTATCTATGTAATTCGTTCAAAGTAATTTATTTTTAAAAATGTTAATTAATTTCATGTTTTATAAAACATTAAAAATTTCAATACAACACGACCATATAGTATCATCATTTTTTTTATTCCACAATGAGAGCTTACAATGGTACATAAATTATCCACGATCGAGCATTAACACCAATAAAGGCATCACTGTTCATTGGGTTAAATATATCCTCATCCTTGTCAATATTACCAATTTTCCAGGCATTGGGATAATGCCTCTTCTAATTTATCATATAACTCCAAATTGTACTACATGCTGAGTAAATGCACATATGATGACGTAAAGGGCTTCAGACACAAAGCATTCCCCAAGTACATGATAAATTACGGTCAACACCCACTCTCAAAGCATCATTACATCTAGGCATCAATTTCATAAATTTCAAAATCAACATTTTCAATATCGAATAATTTACCCTGTTCTCTCAATACTGCCTTCCCTTCCTTTTTATTTACTAAAACCATTTGATGCAAACATAAAATAGCAAATTAGTAATGAATTGAATTTATAGGCTCCATTGATATAATATAAGTGAACATAAAATAGCAAATTGGTTATGAATTGAATTTATATGCTCCATTGATATAAAGTACCAACAACTTGAATTCCTTAGATGTATGTGTCGAAATGTTTCACACATATAAATTACACCCATCAAGTTTAATGCGTATGGCTGGAACGTAACCTATCATGTGGTATTCAGAGCCTATGTTACAACAAATCGTTCCAGCTAAGTGTTTCTTCATCCATTTCATTTTGTCCAATCTAATTTTTTTCTTGTCTTCTTGGTTCTATTATCACTGTTCCATTGCTAATCTGATTCCAGTAGGTTTTGTGTTTGATTAATTCTCTTGTGCCAACCTTTCTTTGATGGTGTTTTATTATTTTAATCGGTCAAATCTGGGTTTGAGTCATTTTTATTTTCGTAATCCATTCTGTTTTGTCATTTAGTCATGTTAATTGCTTATTTGTCTTCAAGTATGCTTTGAAACCGTGTTTTTGCTTCATCTGCATAATCTGAAGAGAATGTTCATTATTTGCACACCAAATGAGCCATGACAAACTCAATGTGAGCTCGGGTGCATGATCTGTGACATCAGATTCAGTTTTAAATTATGGTGCAGTAATATATTGGGATGTGTTCATTTGCAAAATAATTGTGATTTGAATCTATGATATAGTGTCAAAAGATATAGTACTTGATGCATACCATATAAGCAGTAGCATCATTGGAAAACTCTAATTGCATCAATTTTGCAGTTGACTGATCTACACATCCATTGCTTGAGTCATTTACTGTTTTCAAATCTGATTTAGTACATAGATCATTATTGAACATATTCAAGTTGATTCTAGTGTCTTCATCAAGTTTTAATTGTTGTTTTTGAATCCATTGTCCAAAAGTCATTTGAACCTTTGCACCTAAATTTGGTTGATTGAGTTGATTAATTTGATTCATAAAAGGGGTTGAGTAAGTCAAATTTTGGTATTATGCGTCTCTGCATCGACCAAATTTCTATACAAGCAAGTTTGTTTTAATGTATTAAACTTGGTTATACAAAAGAAATTTGAGTTTTAACAGCCCTGCACATTTTGACCATTCCAACCACCGATTTAAGCACTTATTTCTGATACAAGTTGCTTTGTCATTTGCTAACTGTTTGATATGAATGATGCATCTGTAATTGTGTTTAGTTTGGCAGCAAAAGCTTGGTTTAATTGACATATAAAGAAATTACAATGCAAAATCAATAATAGAATTCATTTTAAAAAGCTGACCGAACTAGTGCCATTCTTACTTAAAATCTGATGCATCAGTAAGTGAAAGGTTGTTAATCTCTTTGGCAAGTGCACCAAATCGTTCAAGTAATAAACCGTGGTAAGACCAGGTATCGTTTTCCTAAGAGACTTGTAATACTAGAAAATTGTGCGATTAACAACTCATCTAGACTCAAGAACAACTCATCCTTTAAGAATATGTGCATAAAGATAAATTCACAAGTAATTACAAGGTTGGACTTTGATATTGAAGGCACTTGGAAATGGAAAAAGACTAGAAATTGTATGAAATGACATTGTTAAGGTTAGTTTTCACCAATGCACTCTTGTGTATAACCAATTTCATCTCCTCTCTATCAATTTACTAAAGTCAATCCACTAAAACACTCTAACCCTAATCCCTTAGGTGAAAGAGCCTAGGTCTTCCTTATCAAACTATAATCCCTTGGACAATCTAACAAGAAAACCCGCATTAAGAACTAGGATCTAAGACAACATGTGAATCATATCCATCCCTGGCTCAATGACCCATAAGAACTCTTGTTTCAGTTCAAGATTTCATATCCCATCCCTGGCTCAATGAAACCCCAAAACCAAGTCATGAACGTCCCCATTACATGCAAGCGTTAAGATCGAAAACAAGAATACTAGTAATAGATAGAAAAGGCATTTATAAATACGAAACAATCATTCATTACACAAGAGTTCATAGGCTACATCTAACCCTGACAAGATGAATCTAGTTCTCCATTTCCATGGAGAACCCTAAAGCTTACAAACATGGAAGATGGAAGAAGAAGGAGACCCAAAGGAAGAGGAGGAGATGTTCCCACAAGCTCCTCGCACCCTTCATGAGCTCCAGACGTGAAATCGCGCCTCCAAGGAACCAAAGATCCTTTTTCTTTTTGCCTCGTGAGTATATATACTGCCCGAATTCTTGCTTAAGCTAAATTATTCTCGCTTAAGCGAGAATAAACTTCTTGGAGAAGATAGTCATTCTCGCTTAAGCTAAATTATTCTCGCTTAAGCGAAAATGACTTTTAAATCAATGACTTCTTGGATCACTGAGGCTCTTTAATGTAATGGAGGATCTTCCTAACATCAAAATAGATCAAAAAATAAGGGATTAGAGTATTATTTACGTAATGTAGCTCAAAATATAGATAAATACTAAAACTAAATAAAAGAGAGGATTTAAGCAAGTAATAAGCTAAAGAAGAGTTGATTTTGCTACTAAAATGATACTTAGATAATGGTAAGAATTAGCATTATCAAACTCCCCCAAACTTACAACTTTGCTTGTCCTCAAGCAAAAGTAATTCACGTACTAAAGAATTCAATCACGATAGTCTAGCAACTCAAGCATAATTTCAATCAAATAAACAAAATCAATCATGCTTGCTCAACTTGGAAATTACATTCAAGAGATAAAATGGCCTTAGCAAGCTAAACTTCAATCATGGTGCTCACAAACTAAAATCACAAGATAGATGTAATTGATAGATCAACAAACGTGGCAAGATGTTTTCATTGAATGCATGGAAAGTGTTTCACTCAAGCACAATGGTGTATAAGGATGTGTGTCTAACTCTCAACTGTCACAATGTTATACAAATGAAATTTGCCGTTCGTTTCACAATATCAAACACATTCACAAGCAAGTTAGCATCACAAGGACTTTTTAAGGCTTATAATGTGGCTGGGCTAAGAAGAAAAATTAGTTTTTCTGGACAACAAAGCACCTTGAGCTAAGAGATAAAACAATTTACTTCATGATATAGCATTAGTCTCTCTCTTTGCTTCACAATTGGATAAACCACTTCTCAACTTATTTCCCAATTCTTTTTCAATGAATTCATTTTTCTTTCTCTTCTTCTTCTTTCTTGTTTCTTCTTTTTCTTTCTCTTTGACTCATTTTGCTATTTTCTTAATGCTCCCTTATTTCAAAAACTCCCCCAAACTTAAACCATTCTCCTCATCCTAACATATATGTTCATCTCAACTCAAGGTAAGGAGGTTAAGGATTTTTCAATAAGCTTAAGGTTCTAGGGGTGAGAAAGTTTTTCTTCAAGGTTCAAGTGTTTTGCATTGGCTTTTAGGCACAAAAATGTAGAAGAGGTTGAAGAACAAGATGGCCTTGATCATTTGTAACAAGCAAGCAAATAATTCAAATAGAGAAACTCAGGCAAAATCAACTGTGATTTCAAAGTGATAACACTCAACAATAAACTCTGGGCACAACATCTCACAGGTTTACTCAGGGTTCCAAAGTTTGATAAACATCATGCCAAGAATATTGATCACAATTGAAACCAAGCATCCATCTAAACATATACAAGCAACCACAACCTCTATTCAACAAACTTAACCACATAATCTCAATTAAATTTTCAAACAAATTTTCATAAATAAAGAGCAAGCACAAAAGATTTGTATTCAATTCAAGCATAACATATGATTCACTCGAATCACCAAACCAATTGCAAAAGAACTATCCACTAGGCAAGTCAAAAAGAAATCAAAAACACAAAAACTGAAAGTAAATAAGAACTGGAAATTAAAACTGAAAAACCGATCAAAATGGACTCTTTGCAGCTCCAACAATGTAGAACACTAGCTTCACTTTTCATATGTAACATTTTCCTCCTCCGGTAGCTTATACTCCGCAACTGCTCCACCTCCCCCATCAGTAGGGGCCTGGCCCCCAGGCCATGCTACACGAGCAGCAAAATCTTCAAGTCATATGTTTCTCAGCTTAGACATGCCTCAAAGGTTGACCAATGGTGGTTTTGAACTCTTTAATTCCTAAGGAAGATCTTATCCTGTAACAAGAAAGCTCAAAGTAAAATTAGTATCTCATAATCAAAAATTGAAGAGAAAGGTCCAAAAACATACTAAAAGAAATGTGCAAAAGAAAGCAAAGAAACAAAACAATGAAAGTCAAAACAAACAAAGACAAAAGTACATGAACATAGAGGGAAGTCTTAAAATTAAGCTTCCCAAAGGTACAACAACATAAAAAGGTTTAAAAACACATCAAAAGAAGTGTGGGAAAGAGTGCAAAGCAAGAGAAAACTCAAAATCAATAAACAAAAACAAATGTGCAGAACCAGTATTGGGGCACCATATCAGATTTTAGCTTAAGCTAAACACTTTTCGCTTAAGCTAAACACTTTTCGCTTAAGCTAAAATTATTTCGCTTAAGCTAGATTTACAGTAGAAATTTTCGCCCAAGCTACAATAATTTCGCTTAAGCGAACTTGTTCCAGTGGGTACCTAATTTTTAGCCTAAATCTCGCCCAGGCGATTTAGTTTTAGCTTAAGCGAAAATGTTCCTGACAACGCTTGAATTTGAAATTCGCTTCTCGCCCAAGCGAGTTATGTTTCGCCTAAGGTAAAATATCAGCAAAACTTACTTTTTTCAGTTTTCTGCATATCTCGCCCAAGAGCGAAAGTTTAGCCTAGGCGAAAATAATGCAACTTCTTGCGAGATTGGCCATTCAATCTGTGATTTTTAGTTCCATACATTCATTCAATGCACTTACACACAAACCAAGCTACAAATAACATAATATACTTATACAAACCACAAAAACAACATTACAACTCAAAAATCACAAACATGCAATAAAATACAAACATGCATAACACAAATCACTAATTGAAATTGAAACACATACAAGCACATGACACTAAAACAACACAAACACAAGTAAAAAGGGTAAGAAAATTGGGTTGCCTCCCAAAAGTGCTTATTTAACGTCATTATCTTGACGGTAGAAACCAATGAAGTGCAGATGTTGTTGTTGGTGTGCTCCTTTCACCAACTCTTCTTAAATCACTTTCTAGTCACCAAATCAACTCTCATAGCATAAGAATCTTCATTGCAGCCCTTCCACTACCTTGACATCTTTAAATACTCATCAAATAGTGGTGGTGACTAGTCTTTCTCTTTTGTTTCTCCCTTTCTTCTTCTACTTTCACTTAGTACTTGGAGAATACACAAGAAAGGGAGAAATTGGGGCAGTTTGTGATGCTCAAGCTAGTTGTCTCCTTATGTCCTATAGTTCCTTCACCCTCAGGGTATACATGATGTTTTGGAGGCTGTAGTCTTCCTTATGTGAACATCTTCCTGCATACACTTAGACACAACTAGGCTAAAGCCACAAATTAGCCCAAATAAAAGTAAAAATCTATTTACAACAAAAGAGTTAGTTCTATATACAAAATCAAGCCTACATAAGTTAGAAACCTCACAAAAGTCTAGCATTGACACGAGTCCCCGACAACGGCGCCAAAAACTTGTTAATCTCTTTGGCAAGTGCACCAAATTGTTCAAGTAATAAACCGTGGTAAGACCAGGTATCGTTTTCCCAAAAGACTCGTAATACTAGAAAATTGTGCGATTAAAACCTCATCTAGACTCAAGAACAACTCATCATTTAAGAATATGTGCAAAAAGATAAATTCACAAGTAATTACAAGGTTAGACTTTGATATTGAAGGCACTTGGAAATGGAAAAAGACTAGAAATGGTATGAAATGACATTGTTAAGGTTAGTTTTCACCAATGCACTCTTGTGTATAACAAATTTCATCTCCTCTCTATCAATTTACTAAAGTCAATCCACTAAAACACTCTAGCCCTAATCCCTTAGGTGAAAGAGCCTAGGTCTTTCTTATCAAACCCCAATCCCTTGGACAATCTAACAAGAAAACCCGCATTAAGACCTAGGATCTAAGACAGCATGTGAATCATATCCCATCCCTGGCTCAATGACCCACAAGAACTCTTGTTTCAGTTCAAGATTTCATATCCCATCCCTGGCTCAATGAAACCCCAAAATCAAGTCATGAACGTCCCCATTACATGCAAGCGTTAAGATCGGAAACAAGAATACTAGTAATAGATAGAAAAGGCATTTATAAATACGAAACAATCATTCATTACACAAGAGTTCATAGGCTACATCTAACCCTAACAAGATGAATCTAATTATCCATTTCCATGGAGAACCCTAAAGCTTACAAACATGGAAGATGAAAGAAGAAGGAGACCCAAAGGAAGAGGAGGAGATGTTCCCATAAGCTCCTCGCGCCCTCCATGAGCTCCAAACGTGAAATCGCGCCTCCAAATAACCAAAGACCATTTTTGTCTCGTGAGTATATATACTGCCCGAATTCTCGCTTAAGCTAAATTATTCTCGCTTAAGTGAGAATAAACTTCTTGGAGAAGATAGTCATTCTCGCTTAAGCGAAAATGACTTTTAAATCAATGACTTCTTGGATCACCGAGACTCTTCAATGTAATGGAGGATCTTCCTAACATCAAAATAGATCAAAAAATAAGGGATTAGAGTATTATTTACGTAATGTAGCTCAAAATATAGATAAATACTAAAACTAAATAAAAGAGAGGATTTAAGCAAGTAATAAGCTAAAGAAGAGTTGATTTTGCTACTAAAATGATACTTAGATAATGGTAAGAATTAGCATTATCAAAGGTCTTTCAGACATTTTCACAAACAATTTTTCTAATTTTGAATTGAACTTGATTTTGATGTCCATGCGACTTGTATCAGTTTTATTGATTTCTGAATCTACTCTAGAGCATTTCTTAGGATCCTTTTGAGTACCTCCATTCTTGGAATTCATTTAATTGCTTACTTTTAATTGTTGGCTTTTTTGCACTGCAACCGGGATCGCGACGGGACAACGGGTAAATATTTTCGGAGTCACCACAATAATTTATTCTGGAAAAACTATGGAAAAATAAGGCATGGTCTACAAAAACAAGATTTTAAGTTCGGGGAATCGGTTACGCATATGACAGGTATTATCACTCTACTGTGCCTAACCAAAAGCAGTACCTTTAATTAATGTATAAAGTTGACGTGGTTTTTCAAAATATTTAATTTTCCTTTAAATGATTATATAAAGAAACTAATAAAAACCAAAAAATATTTTTTGTTTTATGAACCGACAAGGATTGACCTTGTTTCTACGTATATCCATTTAAAATGGAAAATCAGGGATCACATACTTCTTTATCCAGAAAAATGTTTGTGAATTTGTTTAAAAATTAGGTTTAATCATTTAGAACATCCTATTTCTGTAGGGTTTTCTCAATTAGGTCCTCGTATTGTAAAATCTCTCAATTAGGTTCCTGAATGTGAAAAATTGGATCAATTTAGGGCTTGCCGTTAATTTGGGTGGACGACGTTAAAAAATGTTATGCGTGGCAGAGTAACATTACCAATTTTTATTGACGTGACACACATTGGTCGCTGAGCTGGCTTTCTTTTATTTACATATTTATAAAACTTCAATGAAAATCAAAACGCAACGTTTTTATTTCATTGC
Source organism: Vigna nakashimae (assembly GCA_034642375.1). Lineage (NCBI taxonomy): Eukaryota > Viridiplantae > Streptophyta > Magnoliopsida > Fabales > Fabaceae > Vigna > Vigna nakashimae. Next base: position 28,818,037 of record CM067768.1, read on the forward strand.
GTTATGTTCGTCTTACAGAGGGAGGCAATGTTTTCCTTTCTCTCCTCTACTCTAGTTCGTCCTACAAGGACAATAGGGCTTTTGCGTTTCGCGCTGGGACAAATGGCGGTGATGATGACAACGTGGAGAGAGCGCGACCCGACAGTGTCTTCGTATTCTCCGGGTAGATCGTGATGGCGTGTTGTTCGTTCCTTTCTTTCAACTTTCCACGTCCTTAGTTCTCTTTGAGTTTTTCTCACAGGGAAGGAGAGACGAGTTGCAAGGGGCTTAAGCACGACGTTTCATGACGCGAGGATCTCGCCCTCCAGTGTCTTCGCGACGAAGGGAGAACGTGTTTGGGCTCACGATCTGGGGGTTGCTTTTGCTTTCTTTTCTGTAGATTGGAACCCAAATTGGAGTTCTTCTTTTGCAACATTAAGGTTAAGGTTTCTGAAATTGTGAATTTGGGGTTTTAGATCCTGCGATTTAGGGTTTTTTCTGTTCTATGATTTTGGGGGTTTCAAATTGGAATCTGAGTTTGAGTTATGGGAATTTCTTATGTTCTTGATGTTTCGTTTTGGGTTCTTCCTTTCTGCATTGTTTTTTTTTTTTTTGCGTTGAGGGTCCTTTCTGTAACATCCCAATTATTATAGCATTAAACTATAATAGAGTTCTTACATCATTGATACAATAGAACAGTTGATAGGAGGAGGAATAACAGTTTTCCTCATTATTATACAAACCCTCACTCATAATTCAAACTAAATACAATTCAAGCTTAAAACAGAGACTAAAAGTATAAGTCTCATTCTTATAACTAAACTTCCGTCGATCCTCCATCTAAAGCTTGCTCCACCGGTATATCACCAGCTTCTGCTCCCATCCACCGGATGATCATCGCCAGACAAAATACATAACACAAAATAACAACCACACAACAGACAAAGCAAGGGTGAGCTAATGCAACCTAAAATGTTATGGTAAATTAAATTAAAAACCAAATTTCCAAATTTCATGTTACATTACTCTATAATACAACAAACATACCATACTCATCGTAAATTTACTCATCTAGATAACCGTATGAATATTGAACTCTTAGCTAGTTCTACACTTACAGTGGTACTTTACTCGGCTACATCCTATCCTACTCTGTCCCCCAAATTGGATCTTCGGATATGGATGCACTTATTCGCTAACTCAATTATTCTATCCTACTCTGTCCCCCAAACTGGATCTTCGGATATGAATAAAACCACTGAAGCTACATCCTTCCTACTCTGTCCACCCCATGGTGGATCTTCGGTAAGGATTTCCCACTCTCCACCACATAGCTTTCTCTCTAAGTGAGATCGAGACTATTGAGAGCATAAGAATGAACCCCTAAGTCGGAGTTCCTATATTCATACGTATAGTACTTGACACAAAAACAACAATGAGTTCCTCCTTGGAACTCTATTCCACACTTTCCATTCATAAATACACATGTCAACATATTATCATCTTTAGTCATATCTCAAGAAAATGACTCTTACATACTCAGACATTCCACATCCTCATAGAAACATCACTTATTAACACATAACTCTTTATGGTCTAGTAATTTGAACCATTAAGTAGTTCAAACAGCTTGGATACCCTCACCAATGGCTCCGGAAGGGTCAAAAACCCCCATATCGACCTAAAGAACGTCTAAAACGGACATCCAGAACTCCCAAAACGTCAAAAACATCAAAAACACTAAATTTGTTACGCATAACTCGCTCCAGCGAGTTGACTCATTCACTCAAGCGAATTTACTATTCCAAAATCACGAAAATTCACTTCCCGGACTATAACGACTCTTCCTTTCATCATACAGACTTTCTAGACATCCAAAAACTTATCTCCCATCAACAACCCATATTCATCCAAATCTTATAAACATCTAAACTAACCATATAATTAAAAAGGCAGCGGATAATTAGTACAATCCAAAATTTCTGATCAAAACCTAGTCTCCTTTTAAATCCATAAACAGATTCAAAATCTTCGATCTATACGTATACCTAAAAACTTCCACCGATTCAAAATACTTAATACGAACAAGATCTCTTCAAAACCATCAAAACAGAAGCATATCCCAATTCCAAACCGTACATCAATTCAAAAGATACAACAGAAGTAGAATTTCATTCTAAAATCATAAAGAGAATCAAAATCCTAAACATATACCAAATTTAAAATCATACAGAAACAAAAAGACTCAAGGTTAGCTCCCCTTACGGTTTTCTCCTTAGCTAGCCTTTCGAAAACACTTTGCGAACGTTTCCCCCGACTCAGATCACAGCTCTAAAGTCCCTCTGCTCCAAAACCTTCGTACTCTAGCCTTTGGTTTAACTTAGGAACCATTCCAACCCCTGGGACGTCCTTAAATAGCCAAACATTTGGCCAGAAACGCGTTTAAACAGTAAAACGCGTTTAAACAGTCAAAAACGCGTCAAAAACGTGTCAAAAACGTGTCCACTCACTCGGACAACTTTGTCAGTCTGGTTGAACCCCTTCCCGATGTCGGAATTACGCGTATGAGTACTCGAATCGAAGCTATTCGAGTCTACTTTCTAATGGAAAACGAATCAACTTAATATCTAATTTGTACAATTAATTATAATTAAAATACCAAACCATGTCAAAGTTGACAGCATTGTATTTTGCATATAAACTTTAACTTTTGTTACAACTTGATAAATTTTTGGTTTCTTACTCTACTAATGACCCGATATTCACATTTTCCTTTAATTTTTCAGGGTCTTACACTTTCTCGCTGTTATGGGTTCCCGTGGTGGTTAAGGATGGTTGTTCTGGGTTCCTGCGGTGGTTGATGATGGCTGTGAGAATGGCGCTAATGGGTGCAGCCATGCCACGAGTGTTGCGGTTTTTTTTTTTTGCAACGTTGCGTTTTGATTTCATTCATGTTTTTTAACTATGTAAATAAAAGAAAGCCAACTCACTGACCAATGTGTGCCACGTCAGTAAAACTTAGTAATATCACCCTGCCACGCACAACATCTTTTAACGTCGTCCACCCAAATTAACGGCAAGCCCTAAATTGATCCAATTTTTCACATTCAAGGACCTAATTGAGAGATTTTACAATACGATGATGACCTAATTGAGAAAACCCTATAGAAATAGGGATGTTCTAAATTATTAAACCTAAAAATTATTATGGATTGATTTAGATTTTTGAAAAGTGAACCGACAAAGATTGACATTGCTCCTACGTAACTCCATTTATGATGGAAAATCAGGGATCATGTAGTTTTCGTAAAAAAAGGTTTAGTAAAAAATAATACCTTTTAGAAAAAAAAAACTTCAAAGTACAATAAAAAAGAGAAAAATAATGGTGTAGATGTGACATACCTTTTTAGCTTTCGGTACTCCCCTAGTTCTTCCTTGGTGGTTACCCTTGACAGAATCCTTATGTGTGAGAACTTATTTTCCTCTATACTCTATTTCTCTCTTTCTATTTCTAGTATTTTTTTCATGTCTCTCTTTATTATTTTTTTTCCCATTCTTCTCTTCTATGACTGGATGCGTATATATACACACACCTTATAATATTATGGTAATCTTATCTTAATTGTGAATTAATTGACAATGAACAAAAAAAAGGAAAGAAATGGTCATATTACGGTAATCTTGCCTTAATTGTGAATTAATTCACAATGAACAAAAAAGTGAAAGAAATGGTCTTGGTTGCAAGAAAAACAAATCAAATAATATTCAAAACATTGATTATAATTATGGTGAGAAAATTTGTCAATTTCAAAAATCATATTTTTCTCTTTAAAAAGAAACTGACGCAACAAATTATATCAATATATTATTTTAATTATTGTTTATAATTATTGGCATAATATTGATTCAAATTATTACCATATCAAAAAATTATTTTCTAGGGATGTGTCCTGCATTAAAGAAAATTATTTTATTATTTTCTTTTTACCCATCATTAATTATTATTCTCTTATTTTTGTTTTTTACCTTTACTTTTAATTTTTATTTTTATTAATTTACCGGACGAAATGAGGTGTTGACAATATGATGATGTTTACATGAGACTATGCATATGATTAAGTATGCTGAAAACATATGGTAAAAATGTATGATGATGTTCAAATGAAATGTAAAGTGTGGATTTAAGTATGATGTAAAAAGTAATTTCATGGAGAAATATGTTAATGTTGTTATGTTGTGTAATCTATTGAAGTAAGGACTTATAGATTGGGGGATGATCCTGACACTCTCAATCTCAAATAGAAATGGGTAGTTATGTCGTGGATAGTAGTAAGAGGTCATTAGTCTGATGGTCATTTATTAGCCATAAATGTTTAATGGATTAACCTTGGTGTATGACACTATAGTGGTGATTGTGGTTATGATTATTATTTCTGAGTAAGTTGCTCCACCATACACTAGTGCAGGTTTCCCATGAGTCTGACATCAATACATGTATCCGAATGGGTCGAGGTCTATAGTAGATATGATTATTCTTGTATAGTTTGATTTATATTATGAATGTAATGTTATTGTTTTTAAAATGTATCTATACTCTTTTGGTATTTTAGCTCACCCTTATTTTTGTATTGTCTGTTTGTGTGTTTTGTTTTCTCTTTTACAATGATAACTTTAAATAATGAATCCAAGAGCGGAGTTGAGAAGGATTGAGAGTGAAGCAATGACATAATTAAGTGTTAGTCTTCTAAGTGTAAGTCTTCTTTTTTAGAAATCTCTAGATTTTCTTACCAGACATCATGTTTGTAACACTTAGTTTTACAGTATTAGTAAAATAAGACGTTACATAATCCTTAGTTAGACATTGATTAAATTTTCTATAAATAAAGCAAATTTGATTATAAAAGAAACAAGAATGAAAATAAAAAAACGTGTGCAAAATTAAATCATTCTAAAATTAAATTTCTCTATTTATTATCGTAAAATTATTATATCTTCAATCTTCTAAATTATTTATTGGATATATTCAAAGTTATTACACTCATGATTAGTTCTTATTCTTTTTAAGCGTTTATGGTCTTTTATAGATAAAGAAAGAGTAAAAAATTATTATTATTTTTTTTTTCAATTAGATTTCAGATAAACTCTTTAAACTCAAGGTAAACTCGTATAAATTCTGAAGTTAAGAGCAAATTAATAATTTTGAAATAAAAAATCATTTTTTTTTTCGAATTTTACTCGTATTTCATTATATTCAAATCATTTAAAGAAGTCAACTTTTCTTTTAATTTTGTTTCATAGTTTAATCTTTTTGATTTATTGCTGATTTGTTAGTTTTCTTTATATGAAATAGAAATATTGAAGTATGGTTGAATTAAGAATATTATGGTATGCACAACAAAATTACATTAGAAAAATATATCGAGTTATTATGGTGAATTAGAATGTTAAGATAAGAATTAAAATACATTAGTAAAATCATCGATTGAAAAGGATGAAAAAAAAATTCAGAAAAATGTTAAATTATAGGTTCACAAAATCATGAATCAAGTACTAACAAATAATTTATTAGATTTGTTATTTCTCTTCATTAGAAAGGTAAAAAGCTTTGTATAAAAAGTTATTGACTACAAAAATATATTGACCAACAAAATTGTCAGGTAAATATGTTAAGTTAAAAGTTATTGTGCCTCCCTTACAATAAAAAGTAATAAATGAACTGTTAATATAAATTTTTTACTTTAATTACAATTGAAACCTTAATACCTTTTATATTTTCTTGATTTGATATTAGAAATTAATTATTTTAATATAACATGTATCAAATGTGATTCAATCTATCTACCAAGTTCAAATTGAAAATAGTTAACCTTGTTACCTTAAATAAATAGGACTCAGAATTTATTTTCTACTGTTATTGATTGTTGTTTACAACAATTTTTATATACTGATTTTGAAAAAAAAAAACATATATAATTAATAAAATTTTAATATTATTTTTATTTTTACTAAACTCGAGTTTATATAACCAAATCCATCACCCGTGATTACATGTGCAGGGAAAACGTAAATACAAGAAAACACAACGTTGATTTGAGAAAAATACAACACAAAATACACAATTCCTGGGTACAGCAAAAGGTTGTGATTTTGGGAGGGAACAACATCAATGTGAAACTTCTATATAACATTGAATGAAGATTCAATTAAGAAACATAGTTTCTAGACTCTGCGTTGCTCACACGTGGATTTCACCCTATGTTGTTACTTGTAGCTATATTACTGAAACCCATCATGCCAATAAGCATAAAGCATCAGCTATACACAAAAACATTAATCCATATGGTTTGGATTCAACCACTTTCCATGTTGCCTGCCAAATGTTTGAAGAAATGTCTGACCTAACTGTTGCTTCAGCAACAATCATAATTCAAGGTTTCGTTAAGCGGCACTGCTATAAAGATGCTATCCATCTTTTCTGTATGATGTTGGCCTCGGAAATCAGACCCAATGAGTTCACGTTTGGAACCGTGCTTAACTCCTCCACTTCTCTTGGAAATGTTGTTGTTGGGAGGCAGCTTCATGCTTGTGCGATGAAGGTTGGCCTTAGTTGTCATGCATTTGTTGGTACTCCTCTTCTTGATTTGTATTTCAAGCTGAGTTCTGCAGAAGATGCCCAGAAGGCTTTCAGAGATACTCTACACCCCAATGTGGTGTCTTATACAACTCTAATTTGTGGGTATTTGAAGAGAGGGAGATTTGAAGAGGCTCTGCAGGTTTTCCATGAAATGCCTGAGAGGAATGTTGTCTCGTGGAATGCGATGGTTGGTGGGTGCAGCCAAAAGGGCCATAATGAAGAAGCTGTGAATTTTTTTGTTGGCATGCTTAGAGAAGGATTTATACCAAACGAATCTACTTTTCCGTGTGTGATTTGTGCAGCTGCAAATATAGCTTCCCTTGGAGTTGGAAAAAGTTTCCATGCATGCGCCATCAAGTTTTTGGGCAAGGTCGATCAGTTTGTTGGTAATTCTCTTATCAGCTTTTATGCAAAGTGTGGAAGCATGGACGACAGCCGGCTAATGTTTGACAAGCTTTTTAAAAGGAACATAGTTTCGTGGAATGCCATGATCTGTGGTTATGCACAGAATGGAAGAGGTGTCGAAGCGATAAGCTTCTTCGAAAGAATGTGTCTTGAAGGATATAAACCTAATGAGGTTACCCTTCTCGGGTTACTCTGGGCTTGTAATCATGCTGGTCTTGTTGATGAGGGCTACTCTTATTTCAATCGGGCAAGGCTTGAGAGCCCCAATTTACTGAAGTCTGAGCATTATGCTTGCATGGTTAACTTGCTTGCTCGCTCTGGACGATTTGCAGAAGCTGAGGATTTTCTTCGGAGTGTGCCTTTTGACCCTGGACTTGGATTTTGGAAGGCATTGCTTGGGGGCTGTCAAATCCACTCCAACAAGGAGTTGGGAGAGCTTGCAGCAAGAAAGATTTTGTCTTTAGATCCTGATGATGTATCGTCATATGTGATGTTGTCAAATGCTCATTCTGCAGCAGGTAAGTGGTCAGACGTTGCTACCGTAAGGACTGAGATGAAGGAAAAAGGAATGAAAAGGATTCCAGGTAGCAGTTGGATTGAAGTTGGAGGCAAGGTGCATGCTTTTCTTACTGCGGATCATAATCATGAAAGGAACTATGAAACTAATTTGCTTTTAAATTTTTTCTGTGAGCATTTGAGAGAAAGTGAAGATTCAGATTTGTTCAACATTTATTGATATCTTAGTTCGTAAGTACTGGGCTAAGTTCTTTCTGGTATACTATACTGCTGTTAAGGGCATCGAAGGAGAGGGGCGAGACAAGGGGCAAAGGGAATGATATGTCGTAAGAGAGGAATGTATCAAGACGCAAGAAATCGAGGAAGAGGAATGAAAGAAGGGTTAGTCAGCTCATCAATTAATGTATCATGGAAGATAGCATTGAGAGAAGCCTGTACTGGACAGAGTCCAGAAAGGAGTGAAGTTGGATCGAAGGAAGAGTTAGCTCATGATAACTACTACAAAACCTAGAAAGAATGAGTACAACCGACGCAATGTGAGCGGTTTTTAGGAAGTTATCACAATTTGTGTAATTTTTTCTTTATCACAATTTATGTAATTTTTTCTTTGTTTTATTTTGGTTTAACTGTCAGGAGAGAAAATATAAATAGATCATTCAAATATAAAATAAATGCCAAATTGTGAGTATAATTCAAATATTATGTGAATGTTACGAACAAGAGAAATGACAAATTCAACGATTAACGTCAAGTTGGATCATCGTTCTCACAAATTTTCCTTACAAGTTTTTGTTCTATCATTTTTAATATATTTTTCTTGCAATTTACATTTTTAGTGAGCCACTTCAACTTATCTTCATATCCTTTTACATCTTCTCCATTTTCATACTTTTTCTTTTCACCACACACCATTCCACCCTTATATCCAAAAAAACACAAAAGAAAATGTTTTTTAGAAAAATGTATGAATTCCTTATTGAAATTCACATTAAAAGAAAATTAAGTGATTTAAATATATTTGTGAAATTAATCAGTTGCGAGTAACACAAATAAAGTCCACTGGTAATCGACTACAAGTACTCTGTAATCAATTAAGGTGATTAGAAGTCATTTTCCCTAAAATGACTTTCATTTTTTAATTAAAAGTCCTAATGCACTCCAACAACTTCAATATAACAACTTCAACATAAGGTAATCAATTACCATACACGGTAATCAATTATATCGCAATGAAGTCATTAGAAGACGTGACGACTTTCATTTGTCAGATTGACCATAGCGGAAGTCGTCTTGGAGGATGCATGACTTCTGAACAATTTGTCTATTCTCGTGCGTATTTTATCTTTATGCTAAAATGTGTTTCACATAACTGGCTTCTTAAGTTTTATTTATCCTCTAGCTAACATATTAAAACACTTCTCTTGACCATTTTACAATTTTACACAAGTTGTGTACGGTATAACAGAAATGTTTTGTGGTTAACAGAATATATGGAAATGAAATGGAATGATTAGGCCTAAACGTGGTTTGATGTATATAATAAACACAAGATAAGCATACCAATTTTAAGATCTTTCTTAATGGGAAATGGTGCACTATTAATGGAAAGTTGTCTAATTCACATCATAAAAATGATAAAATATCATTAAGAGAAATGGACTTATTCTTGTTGGTTCGGCTCATCTTTATGTTACTTTTAATTACATTTGGCTGCCTGAAAATTAGGTCTAACTGAATTTTGGTTTACTAGCCGCATATTTAAAAGATACACTTCACAGACACACCCCTTGGAGAGTTAGAAACGTTGGAACTGATAATCTTTATTCAAAGCTACCAACAAAAGAAGTCTTGCCACTCTAAAAATAAATAAGCATTATTATATTCTAAGACCAGAGAATGCATAGCTCATCATCACATTTTAATAGGTTCTTGCTTCTGTTGGTTTAATTATTAATCAAGGAATAATACTATAATACAGAAAAGTTAAACTGCACGCTGTCCTTCTATGACTTCAGTAGCATATGTTCACATTGCATAAAATTTTGTTGTTAGTTCCTCACTGTTTGATGAATTTAAACCATGGACACATACCTCTATAGATTGAAAATGATATAGAGAATAAGAAGAAACAGTTCGTATCTTCAATTTTGGAGCATCTTTAACTCTGGTGTTTCTACCTTGAATCAAAGAAATTAATTGGTTGGCCTATTCACAATGGTATTCCCTGCATAACAGAAATTAGAGAGATTGCACATTTCCATTAAATACTTCGTTCACATCTCAGTACAGAAAATGAAATGTCTTTCGAATAAATACTAATAAATAATCTGATAATAGACAACACGATAGATATAATAAATAACATTTTTTTAATAGTAAATGATACAATAAATCTAAAAAAAATTGTTAAAATAAGTTTCAACTCACTTTTGTTAATACATGTAAAGAAATAAGTATGGCACTTGAAAAGAGAGGCTAACATTATCTTATGGATAAGCCGCCGCTTTATAAATTGTGACATTTGCATGTTTGATGCAACCTTGGTCCTAGTTCTAACAATTTGATAGAGTTTAAATTTGTCCTGGTCAATTAAAAAAAAATAATTTAGTCTTTCAAATTTGAAAAATAAAAAATACGATTTTAGAACTCCGATTTATAGTTTGAAAACTAAAAGCATTTTTTCAAAATATTTTAGTCCCTCAAATTTGATAGTTTAAAATAAAATAAGTTTTTCTCCTTTAAGTTGAAAATAAATAATTTAAAATTTTTTTCCTTCAAAATTCACTAACTACAATATAATTTGATAAAATAAAATGATATGGTAGGATAATAAGAAAAAACTTAAATATTAATGGTACATGTACTGGATAGTCCTCCTTATCCCATATGTCGAACGGTTCTTAGACCATACGGTCCTCCCTACCCCGTATGTCGAACGGTCCTTAGGCCGACCACCAAGCTTACAACCCTGGCTGACCAGGCCAACCCCCCATACTGACCGACCACCAGGCCTACAACCCTGGCCGACCAACCACCAGGCCGACTGTATGGTTGGATTATAAACATGAATAACTCATTAAAGCCCCTATGAAGATTAAGGCGTAATTGAGTCGTCATTAGGCCGGTAAAAGATAAAAGTCCATTACAACCCGTATAAATAAGAGTCTCAGATATGATTTCTGGGCATACTGCACGCTGCACATTATGCACTACTTGCATCACTTATTATAACCGTTCGGTCACTTTACTGACTTGAGCGTCGGAGCACCTTTAACAGGTACACCCACATCCGGCTTGGAGAAGGGGGGAGAGCGAGTTACGTCCGTCCACTTTAACATCCAGATCCTAACGGTCGCCCGCTTGGAACAAAGCTCGCCCAATCTTCATCATGAAGCACTTCCGATCTTTAACATCCACTCAGTCTTCAATACAATCAAGAGTGTTTTAATAAAGTCATACCAAACCCGACCGAAACAATTCCTATTACTATAGTTTTCCTCTTGACTTTATTTCTATGAACTTGTGATGCATTCACTAAAATAATTTGTCGAAAACAACGTTAGATCAAATTAGTAGAAGAGATATAATAGGCGTTGTTGTATCATCATCATCACCAACATCAAACATCAATTAAGGACAAACTAAACAGTGCAGGCGGTTCATCAGTAACACATGATTTGAGTTGAAAAAAGGAACGAAATTTTACATTTAATACAGAAATGAATAGCATGTAAAATTCTGTTTACTTTTTGTGACTCTTACAAATTACATTACACAGCATAACTAAGCCTTCAACTATCGTGTGAAGATGAACTATGTAGCATTGCTTTTTCATCTTCTCGCTTTGGCTGTAGAGGCGTAATTCCATTCTGATCCTCAGCTTCAGAACTGGTAGATGGTTTTGCACCATTAGTGATCATATTTTTCAACCAAGCAGTTTGAAATCTAGGGGACCCTCCTCTGTTTGAATTGTTGTTAGGGGACTCGGGACCATTCTTAACGTTATTTGTAACATTATTCGTAACACCTAAGAGGAACCGGTATGCTACTTTGCTTGCTGACACAATCTCGGTTTTAGCTTGCCGGAACTGCAATCACCAGGTTACAATCATCATCAGTGCAACTTTGAGTTTCTCAAAATATGTCAATACTAATGATAAGTTATAACTACTTAAATAAGTGTTCAAGCCAAAAGAACAAGAGCCAGGTTATGATGAGACAATTCCAACAAATAGTTTACACAACACCATAACTTGGTGTATTATGAACTTTTTTTCGTACCCGTAATGCAGTGTTTCCAGCCACTTCCATAGCAGTATCGCCGGCATTCGCAAATCTATTAACCCAACCTGTCATGGAAGCTGTAAGAATACAAAGTAGAAGATGAAAAAAAGTAAAGAACAGAAGCAATAATTCACAAGATGGATCATTGCCTTGACTAAACTATCTTCCTAATGCCAACTTCCTATCAATACATATATTTGCAATCCGAGGGATTTATTTCAATATAAAAGGTATATTGAACTAAATAGATGTGTTCTATACAAACCCGATAACATTAATAAAAAGTTTAATTGAATGGAACACGAGTTACAATAAGATAACAATCATATAACTATTTAATATGAATAGAGTTTCCTCAAAGTATTACATTTTATCTGAGAGAAACAGTACTTCAACCACACACTTTATTGGTAAAGTCTAGCATACTGTCAGAAACGAGTAAATGAAGGGATAGAAAAACTGTATAAATAACGAATGTATTACAGTGGTGCCTTCTGAAATACCCACAGAGCTAAGTCCACTCCCACAGCACTAACAAAAAGCACCAGAACTAAATCTCATCGCTCAACTACCCATCTTAATTCAAATGGGATCTCCAATTTCCACTTCTATTTCCCATTTTGCACTACTGCACTAACTCCCTTTTATTTTTTCTGTTACCTGATTCCAAACCAAAGGCCCATAACTGAGTTTCATAGGACTAACCAAAGGCATTATACATACCATAGAATTTACATTGTGTCCAAAATATCACTAGGTCATCTTTTAGGAAAACAGAATGATTTTAGTTAGATATTTACCTGGAAGTTTTGGTACATCAAGCCTTTCACAGAATTCATCACAAAAGTGATTGCAGTTCTTGGCCAGCAGATCATATGAACTCCCTGGCCACTCTCTACTAAGTTCTCTTAGTATTTGATTCACCTTGAAGATGGAAAAGTTTGTTTTCCCAAGAACAATGGATTCACGAAATGTATACATTGGATTCTTTCCAGAAGGGCAACTAAAAACTCCGGTTCCTTGATCACAGAATCCAAATGACCATTCATCCTCTCCAAAAACCTGTCATAGCAGAACACACAATCTTACTATGTAAGCACAAAATTAAAAAAAGTCAAATATACCATATGTCAAGGAAACAAAAAATGAAAAATAATTTTTGGGCCAAAAGATGTTTGTAAGCATAAAACATGCACATATAAAACAACAAAAAGAGTAATATGGTGAGGGAAACAGTTTCTGTTTAAGCTGGATGACAAGATAAAGAAAGCTGCGTCACTATATTTACCAAGTAGAGGTCGGTTAAAAAGAAGACGATTTTCAATCTCAAACTGACAGATAAGTTCCTTCAGCTATTGCAGACCGGGAGTGCCAAAGGGCTAACTGAACGATGAAAAGAAATAATTGTTCCTCATAATTTTAAAATGTAAAGGGAAATAAATAATTACGTCTAACAAACGCAATTACCAAAAATAGCAAGAATTTCAAGTTTTGGTTCACAAAAATTTAAGCTTGGAAAGTTGTTGGGTTGGGAAGTATCAATGCCCAGAGGCATAATAAACTGGTCTGAAACTACTTTTCTCATTGTCCCCTTGGTTTCAACATTAATCACGCCCAAAAAATAGTGCCACCCTAAAGTCCACTATAATAATGCAATTACACTTCCTTCTGTTAAACTAAAAATACCCAAACTGAGATTTCCTATGACGGGATGAAGCCAGCCAGCGTTCACATATACCAAACTGACTAGTCAATGCAGACTCAGAAAGAGATCCTAACGTCAGTCTGATAATCGTGGCAACAAATGATGTCAAGGATCTCCATTCTAATAGAAAGACAAATATACATACATCACACAGACTAGTCCAGGCCACAGAACCTAAAACCGCCTTGAACACTTATCTTCCACAACAATCCAGGGCTGCCCCAACACAGAATGAAGCTAGAAACAACCAGAAGCAACATCTAGTATATCTGTAAACTACAAGTTACCAACTTCTCAATCCAACAGCAAAATACATGCTGATGAAGTATGAAAAAAATATTTATAACTACACCATAGATATACCTGCAAAATCATATAGCTTCCATAACTGACAATCACTTAGGTACCAAGTTAATTGCTGTTTCTCAAATCTCAAATACACTGCTTCATGCAAACAACTACCAAACTCAATGAAATTCCAAAGCTAGCAGTGGAGCCCCACATTGGAGAATTACACTCACACATTCAACATTTGCATACACCAATCAAGTTCCCCACAACACATAAGCAAAACATAACCTAGATCGAATCAACAGTTAAACTCAAACAATAACTATGTTAGGGCAAGAAGAAGACCTGCACGGCGCTGTGGAAGATGCCACCGAGACCAATCCCATCCTTGAAGATCTTGTTGATCTGAACAATAGTGTTGTTCGTTTTCTCCGATCCACTATTCGTCACATCGTATATATGCAGTACTACATCCGTCATCTTTCCCTTTCACACTTTTACACCTGCCAACCGCAACCCACAACAACACACCAAAAACCCAAACTTTCCACAACCCCACTTCACCTTTCTCTCTCTAAACGCTATTCACCTACCTGGGTCTCTCTAAATGATTCGAGAATCAACAACAACAGCAATAACGGGTGTTGTTGTTCCTCTCCCTCTTCGTGAATTGAACCGAGATTTGGCCTCGGGATCCTGGAAAACCCTCCAATTTCACCATCCAAATTTTCTCTCCAGAATAGAAAGATCTTCGGCCTTCTGTCGTGGATTTATTATATTCTAGAAGGAAGAAACAGAACAAAGAGAGTGTGTCTGAGAGAGACCAAAGCTACAAAATGAACAAGAAAAAAATCTGAAGGAAAAAGAAAAGGAAAAGGAGCTATCGAAAAGACGCGTTTGCCCCTACGAATTGATTAAATTATGGGAAACCTTATTTTCTTTACAGCTGGCTGCCACTGTGGGATGCGTTTGGCTAATGATCAGTGAGAGAGTTGGAATTTGTGGGCTCCATGAGTCATGCACGCATTATTAACGGTCACACAAACGGGCCGTTGTAAGTTGAAATGACGAATTTACCCTCTGTTAGCTGAAAATTGGACTCTTCCTTCATTGGCGCAATATATGGGTCCTTATATAATAATAAGAATAATAATCTACAAATCTTTATTATAATTTAACTATTGATCAAATATGTTTATTCGTATTTTTATTATATTAATATATTTAGATGATTTATTCATTATGTATTCATAACTATATAAAAAATATTAAATAATATCATGAATTAATATACATCTAAAATTAATTGTTACTGCACTCTTATGATCTATACTGATTTATAAAAAAATAAAATTAAAAAATATTATACTTGTTGTAGTTTTAACAGAGTAAACTTTGTTTCATAGAGAGTGTTCTTTAAATTACAACAATAAAAATATTAATTTTAAATTTAAGAGGACAAAGTTGGAAATTCCAAGATTAAGTAATGTAATGAATTGAAAGAAAAATATATCACAAATTATACTAAGCATGTTTAGAATTCATAACAAAAAAAAGTTGTATGCATTAAAATAAATATTTTTGTTTTAATTAGTACAGTTGTTAGCATTTGCCAAAATATATTAAAGCCTATGTATTATTGTAATTGCAAAGTTAGGAGCAATGCAAAGAGAAGACTTGAAGAGTAATCAATCTGGTAAAGATCATTTCACAGTGTACAAAGTATATATTAACAAAAATTTATATGTTAATCTAAAAATATTTCTTACTTCATTCATTTCTTTATACATAATCATTTTAATCAAAAAAAAGCAAAACATCCTTGAATCGTAAAACTCCAAAATTTAAATTGTCAACTATATTATAAAATCATTAAAGGAATTCTATAAAAAAATTTCAACACAAAATAAAACCTAAGCAAGTATACATAAAATATAAATATAATTATTTACAAATGAAAAAGTTAAAATAAAATTTTTATTATTTTTCAAATATTTATGTCACTCTTAGATTTATATTTAGTAGTGTATATCACAAGTTACCACAACAACTCATACAAATAAATCATTAAAATAAATTATCTTAAAAAAAATTATATATATATATATATAATACATTTTAATTAACAAGTCACAAAATTTTTTTATTCAAAATCCAATATATAATAACCATATAAACTACACAATAAACTACTCATCAAGAATATTTAATAAGCATAATATCAATTAATACATTTGATTAGAAGACACATAATATATCATACTAAATACTAAAATTTGTTTTTAGTCTCTTTTTCAAAGTATATATCATATTAAATACTAAAATTTGTTTTAGTCCCTTCTTTAAAGTAAAATACATTTTAGTCTCCCTTCTTTAAGAAACCATAATTTGTCGTCCTCTAAATCCAACGGCCTTAAAAAAGAACTGAGCTGACTAACGGTGGAATGTCACATCATTTTTTTTTCTGAGTCAATCTCCCTTCACTGGTGTCGTCTCGACTCTGTCTCCAAGAAATTCCTTCTCTCCAACCTGGCCCTCCACGGCAAGACCCGTCTGGACTCCTTCGCGATCTCTGCTGCCCCCTGCGGTAATTTTTGATCACCTCCCACGCCAACCCTCACTTCACCTCTCTCCCCCTTCTCTCCCATCGCTTCGGCCCCCACGATCTCCTCTGCACTTCCTTCACCCTAGATCGGCCCTCAGATCGGCGCGTTCTCGTTTTGCTCGATGCACTTCACTGTCAAATCCTCACACTCTCTCTTCTTCAACTCCCTCAAATCTCGAGGCTTCGATCTCCATTTCCACCTTGCCGATGACCCCCAATTTCAGATTTTGTTGATTTGGGTCATGATTTTGTTGATCCAAAACGTAATTAAGAAGAAATTTTCTGAGTTTCTGGTTTGATTTGGGGTTTTTTGGGCTTTTGCGTTTTCTGGGTTTTGTCTTGCAGGTCAGGCTTCGCTGTTTGAATGTTCGACGGTATTGCTTGAGGTGTAGGGAAAAGTCTCACGGTGTAGGTTTCCTAGATGATTGGGGGTTTTGCAATTCTGATGATTATGTTGTGGAGGCTCGCGATGGCGATGAATGTTGCTCATGGTGGTGGTCCGATGCGAGCTTGCAGAGGATGACGGAGGGAGAATGGTGGCAGAGAGATTGAACTCGTAATGGCATTGCTCGCGTTGGGTGGTGGCGCGATGAGGTTGCTCGCGTCTGGGTGTTGATGGTGGAGGTGCATGATGGAGGATGGCGGCGGCTAGGGTTTCTGCAGCGACAGTTTCACGGCGACATGGTGGCTGGCCGGCGCGACATTGTATTGTCAGTATGGCATTGACGGTGGGAAAGATTGATGTGGCAGAAAAGCTGGGAAGATTTGCTCAAGTTTGGAAAAAAATGGCGTGACAACTTCACTGTTGATCAACTCAGAAAGAGGACTAAAATGTAACTTAGTAAAAGCAAATTCGCTTGATAGATTAAGTACTAAAAGTACTAAAAGCATATTTAATCATTAAATTTATAACCAAGAAAAATTATTAGACTCAATTTATTACCATATAAATCGTACATTTACACATATAATAGTAGACAAGAATTATGATAATTTCATATTGTGTCTTTCATTAAATTTATCTTAACATTGTTTAAAAATTTCACATGTCAAATTTAAATATTCATAAGAGTTTTAAAATAGAAAATGACTCAGATATTAACCCGTAACAGACGTAGACTTTAACAGATTTAGATTTTAACATTGACAGTTTCAAAAATTGACAATTTAATAAAAGAGACTATTGATTCTTTTTATAAAAATTAGAATTTAGTTGAATCAAAATAAATATAAAGTCCTAAATATATAGACCAAAATTGAGCCTTCTATATAAATAATGGTAAAAATATCATATTAATAACCTATTACTGTTAATAAAAAAAATCTCATGTAAATAGATTTTATGATTGGTTAGGGAGACCTTGTCATTTCCCCCAACCAAAACTTCAGCTGATTTCACACAAAAAAAAGATTGTTTTTATAAGATGGAACGTGTTTGGTACTAATAGTAAAAGCCATTATAAATAGTTTAAAAAAGTTACGTCTCATGCTTTGGACATGCACCCAAACATGCCATTATATAAATAATAATAATACTTTAATAACATTTTTTTGACAACATTTTAATATCATTTACGTGTTATGTTGATATTTATGATTATTATTATCATTAATTATGGAATAATTTTGAACCAATAACAACATGACACGTAGATAATGTTAAAATATTGTAAAAAAATATTGTAAAAACATCATTATCCTTATACAAATGAACCAAACTCATTCTTAGGCATAACACAGATTACTTTTTCTTCATAGACTTATAGTGACGTGCCCTCTCATTCACAATATCTAATTTGCATGTGTAAGAACACCATAGGTTCCACTAAACAAAGTTGACCACGGCATTAACAAGTGTTTGTTTGATGGTGAAGCTTAGAAAGGAGTGGAGAACAAACTACTATTGCCTCCACATTGCAAAAAACAGCAGATGTGCGCACAGTGTGTTTGCCTTTTTGACTGAGAGAGCTCAGAAATCTATACAGAGAATAATCTCTTAAAGGGTGGCAAAGGCAAAATGGTGGAAGCCAATTTTGCTTATGTAGGTGGTCCTACTTGTTTAGGAATCTTATTTTTAATAGGTTGGCCTTTGATTGAGGGTAATAGTAATTCATGTACATTTGTGTGTGTTTGTGTAAATTCTTCTATGCATCATTCCAATCTTATCTGAAAAGATTCTTCTCTTTCTGTAAAGTAGTAGTGGAGTGAGAAGAAAATGAGGGGGCGGGGCAATCACTTCAACAAAATCTAGAATTGAATAAGTATTCTTTGACCCTTTTACCTGAAAAGGAGATTCTACATTTTCTTCAAGTGAAATAGATTGAAGGTTGTTGAACGAGTTCGATTGATCTGCCAAATGTGTACATGTTCTTTGGCTGGTAAATATCTTCTCATATATTCGAGAAAAAAGAACGAGATATGACACAATAGCACGTGAAATGTAGATGCAGCTTTGAGGTATAAATTCCTAACAAATATTCCTATAAGTGTCTGATTGGATGAACCTACAGCATCTGTTAGGAAACAACTTCCATCAGTTGTGACTTATAACTGATCTGTAAAACACGAGTGGAGTATATTTTCATGATTACTGGCAAAATAGCCTTGAAAACAAGTTTTTTTTTTACAAAGACAATAGAAATTCACTCTATCTCTACAGTATCCTATTAATAGTTACTATAATGTGTCAGTGTCTGTATGATGAATTCCCATTGAATGCTTCTGTAAAAAATATGGCCATTAAGTTTAGCATATGATCTTTGTTACCCTCCTTCTTCTAAATAGATGTTAAATCAGAAGACAAGAAAAGGTGGATTTTCAAGCATTTTCTATGGTTCAAGCTGAAAGTCCTCCATGAGGGAGTGTGTTAGGTTTAAAAACCATTCATGTGCTTATGCGTTCTCCTAGTCCGAGGATAAAACAATAACATAAGATTTCCTACCTGTCCTCTTCTTACCTCACAATGGTGAAAGTAATATATAAAGAACATGGTATATTTTGTCTTCTCAAATGAATTCATAGCAGGTCAAAATGAGTAAATAAAAGAAAACATCATTAAAATCAACTTCATTTGTCAAATAAAAGTTAATAGTAAGAGTAAACTTACAAGCATGCAACTTATACCTAATTCATCTCTTCATAAATACAGAACGGTTACATAACATTAACAGACAAAGTTATACTGTTATAGATACTTTGCATCCCTTCAGTGACAGACATCATGAAAATATAGCTTATGCAGATATAGGTAAGAAACTAGAAATGAGTCTTGCTTATCACTGGCTGCCATATGCGAATGTTAATATTGATATTGGTGCAGTTTTCTTTAACACAAGAAAAATTATGAAGAAAAGAATTATCAAAGCACAGGTACTCCTCGGTACCTTTATTTCCATGTGAACCTTTCTATACATGATCAAGAGTTGCCTCTATTTGCATGACAATTCTATATCTATCTACCTTCACTCTTCATTAGTTGAGAAAAAACTTCAGTAGCACTTATGTCTGAATAACCATTATCATTATTTTCCTCTCTTCTCATGTTGCTAGAAGGACTCCCAGGAGTTATCGTAGTATTCACATTCACTGTTTCCAGAGCACTGCTATCATCGTATGGCTCCTCTTCTTGGTCACTTTCATGGAGCTGAAGTGCATATTCCAAATTCCACAATACAGTACCCATAGTTGGCCTATCAACACCATATTCAGCCAAACATTTCTCTGCTGTTTCACCAAATTTCTTCAACGAGCTTTGCTTTATCTTCCCAACAAGATGAGGATCAATAATATGTTCCAGCATGCCTTTTTTCTGCCATTCAAGTGCCCATTCGGCTAAGTTCACCTGTTCCCTATCAAGTTGTGGATCAACAGCAGATCTGGCACAAAGAACCTCAAAAAGCACAACCCCAAATGAGTAAACATCTGACTTATCCGTAAGCTGCTGCCGTCGGAAATACTCTGGATCAAGATAACCAAAACTTCCTTTCACACCAGTACTAACATGGGTTTCGTTGAGACAAGGTCCTGATCTTGAGAGACCAAAATCAGCAACCTTGGCAACATAGTTCTCATCCAGTAAAATATTGGTTGATTTGATATCACGGTGTATGATTCCTTGCGCGAAACCTGTGTGTAGATAGTGGAGACCCCTAGCTGCACCAATGCATATCTCAAGCCGCTGCTTCCAAGACAAAGGTGCATGTACTGCTGAACCATATAGATGCTTTTTGAGTGGACCCTTTTCAACATACTCATAGACTAGTATCATCTCTGAATTTTCTTCACAGTATCCAACCAGTGAAACAAGATGGCGATGGCGAATTTTGGATAAGATTGTTATTTCAGTCTGGAATTCAGGAAGTCCTTGTCTTGATCCAGGCATGCCTCTCTTGACAGCAGCCTTCACATTGTCTTTGAGCACTCCTTTGTAAACCATACCAAACCCACCAGATCCTATAATTAGACTCCTATCGAAGTTATTTGTGGCTAATTGTATATCAGCAAAAGGGATTCTCAATCCGATATAACCATAAGAACCGGGAGAGGGAAAAGCTGTTCCTTCAGACATTCTACTAAGTGAACTCCCCCCAAACACACGTAAAGGAGTCCATCCTACACTTTCCAGTGTTCTTTGTTTTGGTTTCTTCTTCTTCTTCTTCTTCCTGCATTTGAGAGCAAGCACAAAAGCAGACATAACTAAAAGCAAAACAACAACACCACCTGCAATTGAACCCACCAATATCCATAACCTCTTCTTCCCAGGAACAACACGTGAGTCCACAACATTCACCAGCTGCATTATCTCTGCCCCATTCAGAATGGCATTCATCCCCCTAGAACCGCTCAGTTCAGAAGGGCCAACACTTATTCGAATAACACCTGAATCATTAGAATCTGCAACAAAATCCACATAGACCGGAGATGCAAGCACATGGACTGCAAGGGATGACAAATCCAAATCTTTGTATGCAGAATACCCGTTGATATACACGTCAAAATAGAGCAAATTAAGAACAGGACTAACAATATCACAGAAATGCAACCGAATCAAGTGCCGAACACCACCTGGAGCCACTGGAAAATCCCAGGTTATGTTGAACTGTGAACCTATAATGGCGTGATCCTTATCCATTTCCTGTGCAGTCATGTAAACACTATCTGGCGCGATCTCCCTAGTGGCGCCTCCTTTCTGAAAATTTGGTGTTTGATTACTCACCGCAGGCTTAGCAGCATCCTTAAAAACCAGAAATTCCTCGTCAGGAATCCATGTCCTCCAAAGGGTGTCATTAAAAGGAGTTACTTTCGCACCCCCAACATTAATCCTATGGACAGTTTCCAAAACCTGAGATGATAGGTTCTTGTACTCTACCACACCAAAAGGACCCACTAACCTTGCTCCATAATCTATAACAAAATCAACAGGAGCAGTGAACACCTCCATAGCATTTACAAAGCCAAAACCTGAATTACCTTCAGGTCTAAACACAATTTCAAGTAAATTTGACTCTATCTTCAGAATAAACTCCTTAAGCAACACACCATTACTTGGCTTGAAATTTCTAAGCACCAAATTACCATCAACCAAGACACTGAAGTTAGCAGCTTTTAGATCAAACCCTTGAGCCTTAAAAGGTGAGAAATGAAAACGAACCAATTGGGTGCCATGCTTTCTCACGTTGAACCTGAAGCTTCCTGTGCTGGGGAAAACTCTTGCAGTGTGATACAAAATGGGCAAATCCGGAGGAGGGTTTTGGTTGGTAAGGGAAATGGATTTGTCAGCAGAGAGAAAACTTGAGACTTGGTTGGTGGAATCACCAATGAAGATGCGATTGAAGAGAGAAGCATTGTTCTGTGATCCACAGCTAAGAAGGTAGTTATCTATGGGAGTGAAAGAGGATGAACAAGGAATGCAAAGGAGAAGAAGAATGAGATGTATAATTAGCTTTTGAGTCTCCATGGAAAAAGGAGGATACGGTCCTCAAGGAATTTGGAGCTCACATGGAAGTAGAAACTGTGAAAGATTTGCAGCAAATGCTTATATAGAAAGTAAAGAGACAATAAATTCACATCAATTTTAGTCACTCATTAAGTCAAGGTGGCTGCCACTACTATTCATTTTCTTAATGGTCGTGTTTAAAAAGCAACATTTGCGAATGTTTCACACAAAATGTGCCGTCTCTGGATGCTGGTTTGGACTAACTGTACTAGATTGAGTAGTTCAGTTTGTTTTGGTTCTGTTCTAGATTTAGTAGGTCCTTTGTGAAGTAATAAAATATAGGAAAACAGATAAATGGTAACATATTTTATTTGCAATTAAAGATACTAAGATCGTTTGCTATCGTGAAACTGAAATGCAGTTTTTTTACTAGAGTATGAACACCTTTAAAAGTTGAAGAATAGTTTATCTCATACTGAATATAAAACTTCAAATCTTAGAACACATTAATATAACTGCTTATTAACTTCTAGTTGTTCTGCTACTCTACCTAGACTAACAAAATGCATGACAGTTTATAGAAAGTCAATATTAATTTTCATGAAAATAAAATTTCAATCCATAAAAAATAAGACAAATTTATAATTAATATCAAAATAAATATAAACTTTATTGTATAAATCAATTTTATTATCGTGATCACTTTTCAAATTGCCTGTTGTAGGAATAATTTGAGGGTAAACACTGGAAGAAAGATAAATACTAGCACACTATCAAAAAGTTGATGGTGGAAGCTGTTTTAGGCACTTAAATTCTTTATTTCAGATTAAGATATAGATTCTTAGCAGAAAATATGACTTTATTTCATCAAGCAGTTGGATTGAGTAAAAGGCAATGTATGGCTCCTGGTTATAGAAATAATAGTAAGACAGTGGAATTGCACTGAATGTTCATTCAATTACTTTTACTGGTGAAGTGGTGGTGGGGTTTGTTTGGTTATAGTCTATTTAGCATTCATTAATGGCATAGAGTCTTGTTTGGTTGGCATCTTTAACTGGTTGAAAAGAAAGTTGACAGAAGTAATTGTGGTTTGGCTGCCATCCACTACTGTGTCACAGATTAGAGCCAAGAAAAATGCATCACACTTTCAAACCAAAGTGATACAGCTTTTGAATTCTTAATCTCAAGTTTAAA
The DNA here is from genome assembly GCA_034642375.1 of Vigna nakashimae. Taxonomy (NCBI): domain Eukaryota; kingdom Viridiplantae; phylum Streptophyta; class Magnoliopsida; order Fabales; family Fabaceae; genus Vigna; species Vigna nakashimae. The sequence goes on from CM067768.1 coordinate 28,841,585, forward strand.
TTTTCATTTCTGGTTTCAAAGTAAACTTGTAGCTGAAACTATTACTTTATCTAACAATTAAATAATTCCCTGTATTAAATAAAAGTCTCAAACACTTCTTCATATAAAAAAACTTTTTTTTTCATGAACATGATGTCTATAAGAAGAAATTTGTACACCATGATAAAAATGTATTTGATGAAGAATTTAATCAGGATTTAGTTTTAATAAATAACATCAGTGTTTATTTTGGGTTTTAAAAATAAATGCCTCATATATTAATTTAAATGAATAATATGACCATTATTTAAAATAATAGTTAAGAAATTTATGGAATTAGTAAAGTGATCTTAAAGCAATCCACATGTGCATAACATAATGACACATGCATGACGAAATCATAGCTAAGAATTTAAGTGCATAAAAACATGCATGTGCAATTGTACATCCATTAAATGTGTCACTGTATCATCATTTATGATGTATAGTACAAGTAGGGCATTATAATAATTTGTATGATAATTAGTAATAAAATATATAAAAGGATTATCCATTTTCAAGTAGCATATCATTTCATTTACGAGATATATTATCTTCAATGGCACACATTTTTAGTATATAGAATTTATGTTACCATATATCTACAATATTATAATACAAAATAAATCATAACATTAAATGAAAGTTTGAAGAAATATATATTTATTTACAAAATGTAATTATATATATAACTTGTAATTTGGTTTTTATTTTTATATATTTTTTTACCTCGACTGAGTTTTAATATTTGTTTTATAGAGTCAATTTTTACTAATAACATTTGCAATGTGTTAGTGTCAAAATATTTATTTAGCTTTATTTGTAACTATCTTCGTGATATTTGAAATCCTAAGTGTGTAATATGAAATTTTCTATTGTAGATGGCATTTTCTGAAAAGTGTTTGGGTTTAAAATATTATTTTCTCATTAAATTGTGATGGAGGTGCGGAATAAAATATGGAGTGCAGGAAATAATTACCCAAGAGGAACAGCACTTTGAATCGTGGGTTTGGACCCATTTCATGAAGACCAGTTCAATGGGAAGGTGAAGAAACGCGACCTTGTTTGCTTCTTTTTCGGTTCTTCTTCTGCAATCTGCATCAGATACAGACTGAGGGGGTAAAACCCTAATTTCTTGTTTTTTCCATCTGTTCGCCACAATCGACGACCACAATTTTATTAAACGGTAACCTTCTACCTATCTCTTAATTTTTCTTTAATAATATTCTGTCAGGAGTTAATTATTATTTTAAAATATAGGTAGACGAGATGGGTAATTTGGGGATGATGTAATTGATTGTTAATTCCTAGGCACAGAAAACAAAATGGTGAATGTATCGTATAGTTAGTCATCCAGAGTAATTTGATTGGGATTCTTTCAAGGTTTTTTTTTTTCCTTTTTATTTTAATTTTGAGTGTAATTCTGCTCCTGCACTGAACTTATGAACACATTTGGAAAATTTGCGAATTTGATTTTGCAGCATGGATGGATTATGCTAAAACTTTTCGTTTTTAGCTTTTGGGTAGTTGAAAATTCCTTTGGAAATATGTGCAACTGGGCCATTTCAGAAGTGCAGAGGGTTGTAACTTGGCAAGTAATTGGTATTTAAGAAAACTTGGGATTCCTTTATCTTATTTATTTTATTTCTTCTTCCAGTCTTGTTAATGCAAAGAGTTTAAGTTATATACATGCATCTAACAAGAATTTAGCTCATTGCTTGGCCATATTTGTAAATAAGATGATGTGGTAAAATGATTAAAAATTCTTTGTACTGATAATGTATATAATTAACTTCAACTTTATTTTGAAATTGCGATTGCAATATAAAATATTGCCTCTTATGTTTGGCTAAGTGATGATTGTGCATCATGGAATTGCATGCAGTGGACTAGATCTTAGTTGATTATGTCAATGACATTTGTGAACTTGCTGTTTTGAGTAACGTTATGCTGGATTGTTCATTTACAGGATGATGTACATTCTATGATTCAGAGTTTTGGTTGAAGAATCACTTGTGTTCTTTGCTGTCATGGTATGTCAATGTGTGTATTTGCTATTTGATTTAATTGTGTAATTTTATAATTTTTGTTTTTGTGCTCTTCATGGCTGGTTGAGAGGTCTTGCAATGTCTTATTATGGTCTGAGGGGGTTAAGGTTTTGCATTGCTTTTGGCTTGTCAATATTTTTGTATTAGTCGAAGCATTACATGTATATCTTTACATGGAGCAAACTCTATCAAATGTAATGTAGGTATGTAGATATTCAATAATTTCTATTAAAATGAAAAAAGTATTACCAAAAAGGGTTTGACAAGATATCCTCCTAAAATAGAGCTCAGAAAGAGCATATCCGATCTCATAGAAACAATACATTCAGGAATAAATTTAAATGTTGTAATTCTTAGAATCCTCTTAACTGATATGAATATATGAAAGTACCTAAAATTGTTCATTTGAATTTTGCTATCTTGCATGTCAATTCTATGTGACACTTATTTTATGTATCACTTAATGCAGGATGCGAATATTGATGATAAGAGTGAAAGCAGACTATATATTGGTAACCTTGATCTTAGAATTACAGAGTGAGATTTGCTAACTAGCCACCAAGGCTTGACTGTGTTTTTGTTCTGTGTTTCATGCCCATACTGTCATACTTATTCTTTAACTTTCTTTTCAATGCTTTCCAGAGCTGCTTTGCTCAAAATGTTTTCTCCTTATGGAAAGATAATTTCTGAGGACTTCTTATGGCACACACGTGGCCCAAAACGCGGGGAGCCACGCGGCTTTGCTTTCATCCAGTATAGCACAAAAGAGGTAAGTTGATTGCACTCATTACATAAGTCACTTTCTATCAATTTCTGATTTCCATCGTTAAAGTGAGAATGCAGGAAGCCGAATTAGCCAAGGAGAAAATGCATGGGAGGTTTGCCTGTGGCCGGCCGCTGGTTGTTCGTCTTGCCGGCGAGAAGTGCTTGCTGGAAACAGCTGATAAGTCTACAAAAGCAGCAAGTGAAGGGCACAAGATGCTTCTCATTGGTGGTGGGGGTGCCATGGGACAGACAAGTCGTACTGCAAAAATAGCTGCTATAAAAAATAAATTAAAATCCTTAGAGGAGGAGAGTTCTAGGACCAAGAGGCAGAAGCAAAGTGACAATATATATTGAGGCAGATTCTGTAAGTATATAAAGAAGAGATTATTTCATAAATTTTAAATTCACATAGTTCAGTTTGTTTTTTAGGCCACAAGGCAGATTGTGACTACAGAAACTAATTTTCCATTTGAAATTATCTAAATTGATATTTAACAGGGGATTTTCTTTGCTCTTAATTTAGAAAAATGAGACTTTTTTATTTTCTTAGAAAATTATTGAAAAAGGAATTAAATATAAATGATTTTTTTTCATTTTTTAAAAAATATATATTTTAAAAAAATTAGGTATTCCCTTTTAGGGTTTAGGGTTATAACAACTGTGGAATCAATTGAGTTAAACAATTCAATATAATTTCATTTAATTACAATTTCCATGTATATGGTAGCTCTTTATGTTTTTTTTTATATAGCATTTAACATGGGAAAGTTAATATGTATAATCAATTCACCTTTTAGTTATAAAGAATAGAAATATGCTTTAAAATATTTGGAATAATATGTATAGTTATTTTTAGTAAAATATTTCATTTTCAACAAAAGTTAGTTTTATGTTTTAATAAAGTAATTTTACCATCAGTTCACATGAAAGTTTTATTTAGATATGAAGGCACACTATTTAAATTTATACTTATTTAAAATTTAATAGAAATTTATTATATTCAAAAGAATATTTAACCGGAGATGTATGTGAGAGGCACCTTAATATCGAAATAGGAAGAAAGTTAAAAAATTGGAGGTGCGTTGCTATTATTACAATATGAAAATTGTCACATTCATGAAAAATGAAAAATAAGTAAATGGGAACAAAAATGGTTGTGGGAAAAAAATTAACCACCAATCCTTACGTTTTTCTGTTATGTTAATATCTTAAATCAAAACTGTTTTCATCTTTCATTTTATTTTTTCTAAACTTTAGAGGAGCATTCATGAAGACTGAAACAATTAAGGGACACAATCAATGCTTGTACTTTTTTCTTGTCTTGTCAATTATGAACATTTGTCCTTGTGTTTACAGCTCATCTCGGTAAGTTCACAGTCAAAAAAATAATTTTGCAAAAGTCGCACAAATTATATAAATAGAAAATTTTCATAAATAAATCAATGGATGACCTTTCATAGAAAAATACCAATGACTACCATAATTACTGTAAAACCTTGAGAGGGAAGAAGGCCTGTGATGAAGTCCATTGCAATGTCCTCCCAATCTGTTCTAGAGAATTGGTTGAAGTAATCTTGAAGGCAATGTAGAGTTACATTTGGCTTGTTGGCACACAATACAATTTTGGACGTACTCCCTTATGTCCTTATGCATATCTTGCCAATAAAACTGATCCGTCAATCTGGCCAATGTTCTAGCATACTATGCATGTCCTCTGAGCAACGAATCATGGAGTTCTATAAGAGCTGCTTCATCAATTCATTGCCATAGAGAATAACCAACCTATTTTTCCATATTAACAAGTCATCATGTATAATATAATGTGGAGGAGGTGTATTAGCTTTACACAAAAGCAATCATAGATTGCAACTTCACATCTTTATTCAAAGCAACTTTCAATTGTGGCACAATGTGGAGATTGGTCCCTGACCAAGACATATAAAATGATCGAGAATGGGAGTCTGAAGTTACGTTCTCTTTGCCAGGTTTATATTCAATTCAAAAATCATACCCTAGCAATTGTGAAGCCAATTTTGTTGTTCTGGTGTCTGAATAGCTTGATGAGTTAAGTTTCTCAAGCTCTTTTGACAGTTAAGTTTTTCAAACTCTTTTGGTCCGCTCAGATGATAAACTTATGACCAAGAAGGTGTGTCAGAATTTAGCAATAGCTTTTGTAATTGCATATAATTCTATGGTATATGCAGATTGATTAGCATTCTTGCACTTAATTTTTTGGAGAAAAAAGCAATAGGACGGTGATTTTGGCTTAGAACTGCTCTGATTCCACTACCTGAAGCAAAAGCAAGCACTGGTATGTGTAAGGGTTGTTTTTAATTTCTGAAGAGTTGTAGTAACCTCTAGACTCCATGAAAAACTATTCTTCTTTAAACAAGTTGGTAAGTGGGGCTGCTATATATTGAGACATTTCATGACAACTTGAACCTTTTGTTTGTCCAATGCAACTCCCTTGCCTGAAACAGTATGTCACAACTATTCTACCTCTTGTAAGCAAAAAGAGCATTTGGATAATTTAGCAACTAGTTATGTTTCCTGAGGAGTTTGAGAACCTCCTCCAAATGATTCATACGTAGAGAGAAACTAGGACTATACACCAGTGTCATAAAAAAAAGAGAAAAAAAACTAGGACAAATTTCCTTAAAATGCCTTGAAACACTTCTTCATCAAGATGTGAAATGTAGCACGAGGATTAGTTAGTACAAATCACATCACAAGTCATTCATACTGCTAGAGTCATGAACGTTGTTTTGTGCTTATCATTAGGATGTACCAAAATTTGATGGTACCTAGATAGATCAAGTTTTGAAAAAAAAGAAAAACGTACTCCAAATAACTCTTCTAGGAGTTTATCAACAGTAGGAGTTAGGAAACTATATTTTTATTCTTTTGGTCATTGCATACTGAGTTGTCAGATGTTCTATTGTGTTCGAAAAAGCATTTTCCTTTGTACAAGGTTATTTAACATACATTTTCTTTTACAATATTTTGATATATCTGTCATTTTTTTCATCAGGTTAGGTTTAAAATACGAAAACACAATAATAAATAAATAATAAATCATTAAAAAAATAATACATATATTATAATAAAATATTATAAAAAATTAGTGTCAAAATATTTTTTAATTTTTATTAACCGTTTTTCATTGTTTTTTACAAATACCAAACCTCCAAAATCTTACATTGACAATGAGAATGACAAAGAAAACAGCATGGATGACGCAAATGACCAAACGAGAATGAGCTAGAAAGAAAAGGTAAGAGAGTGAGACAAAATATCTCGACAACAAAAGACAATCAATACCACCATAAATAAATAAATAAAATTGTAAACGAAGAACAAAGAAAAAGAGAAAAACAATAAAGAAAGTAAAAAAAATCATCGAAGAATAAGAGAATAACTTTATTAAATATTAATTTCGTCCCAATAAGATCATTAAAAAAGTTCACCTATGTTGTGATCACAATATAACTATTTAAAAGTTGTCAATATACCTCTCATATAACATTTCCTTTCATGATGGTTTTTGACAAGAAAAACGTTTATAAAATGTTTAGTATATAAAAGCATATTAATATAACCTTCACTTGAGCTTTTCTAAAATCATATTGTATTTGATGAAGAAATTTACGAAAATATTTCCCTTTTAAGCTCATTAGTTTGGGAAGTTGTTTAACCAAAAGTATTTTTATTTTTGGAGTAAAACAGTGATAAACAATTTCAGTGTAGAGAAAGAAAATAATAAGTTTAATAGTCAATTTTGTCCCAAGTTTCGTTGACAAATCTTAATTTAGTCTCTTACTTTAAAATTGTTTGAAATTTATCCTTACTTTTAAAGTTTTGAGTAAAATTAGTCTCTTCCATTAAATATAAACAAACCGCGTTAAGGATTTGATGATTTGGCATAAAACAGTGCTACCATGTTATTTTATAAATATATTTGTGCTGACATTTTAGTGAACTAGAAGTTGATGGTGAAGAGTAAAGATTGTCGTGGAATGTATTGTGCTTCCCAGGGGCTTTATACCCTTCGGTTGAGAAAACATCCTTAGGCTTCCCATGGTCGGTTGTAAGATTGGTAGCACAGAGCTAATGATTCTCGTTGTTTTTCTGATCTAGTTGAGTTGATTGCTTTAAAAAGTTCAATTAGAGCAGCATAGACTTTTGTTCCAATGCTAAGGATGCAACTTTTATCATTACTTCAGGGGATGTTCCACGGGTTGATAGACGGTTGGCTATGTCAAGGGCTTTTGGTGACAAAAGCTTGAAGAAACATTTGAGTTCAGAGCCATTTGTTACGGTGGAGAATATAAATGTTATCTATAAATCATTAAACAAGCAACATAATAAGAAAGGAAAGAAAAAATGTTATCTAACAGAGTTACCACTACTTTGTAGATTTGATTTCCAGAACCTCAAATATTCAATTGAAGAGGAAAATGTTTTTCTCTTAATTCTACACCGAAAACAAATCCATACCAATACATAATATAATAAATCTTGAAACAGAAAAAAAAATTAAAATAAAAAAGAGATAGGATAGAGTAAAAATGTTGAGTTGAGTGGAAGAAGGAGAAGAGTGACGACGATGTTTCGAATCTCGATCAGAGTTACAGTGATTGCGAGGCAGCAACGAAGGCGATGCCGCTGGTGATTCTGATCGGTATCGACAGTGATGCTATCGGAGGCTCAAGTGAAGCGAAGGAATTAAGGCTCAAGACGAGTTGTGATTTGTGTTTGCGATTCGAAGAGGAGAAACATGCGATTTGCTCTACAGGACGGCGACGTTTACTCTAAATCGGAACCTAATGGTAGCCGCAGCGGCATCATCAAGTGCGCACGGAGGGAGGAACGCTGTAGTGGCGGGCAGTGTCTCTGGCAATGATCGATGTTGTTGGCGACAATTTTGGTCGTGTAGAGGAAGGCATTGCGGGGTTGGTCATGCGGAGGGCAGAGCTGCCGCTAATGAAGGTGGAGAAGAGACCTTCGTTTCTGCAAAAGAAAAAAAATAAACCCTAGAGGGCTTGGGCCTCGCCTAGAAAATGCCAAGTGCACCTCTAAATTTCATCTTTGCACTCATTCACTAACACGTCAGCATAAATATATCTATAAAATAACATGTCTTCTGCCAAATCATCAAACATTTAACGCCATTTGTTTCTATTTAACGGAAGGGACTAATTTGACTCAAAATTTAAAAAATGACAATCCATTTCAAACATTTTTAAAACAAGGGACTAAATTGATATTTGTCAACGAAACTGAAGACAAAATTGGCTATTAAACCAAAATAATACAACACAATTAGAGGCTTTTTCTTCTCTCATTCTTTAAGAAAGAGAACGAAGTTGTTTGGTTGTCAATTATTTGGTGGTTGAGTGATAGTTTTTTAAGAGAAGAAAAGAGTTATTAATCCTCATTTAATAAACATTGTATGAGGAAAAAACGTGAGCAACTAAATGTGATTAAACATATAATTACGTGCCACAATTTCTAATTTGTATAGAAAAAAGAAAGTGATTCTAAAGTTGGAGTTAATTGGAACATTTGATAATTGAGCAGTGGCCCAGTTATAGAAACTAGAAAGGGATAAAGTAAATTGAATACTTTTGGGGAGATTTTGTTTTTCTATTATTTTCAAATTAAGAAATACTATCTCTCTTTACTTTTCTTCCTCTTTTGTCCTCTACGTTTTAGTTTGTTTTCCAAACGGAAATTCCTACTTTAGTAATATATCTATTATTATGATTTCCAGCATGACGTAAAATGAGATATTTAGCAATGAAATATGCTAATATCACAATCATGAATAAATAAAATATCTAATTTATATAATGGGCTATAATTGCTGTATTTAAACACCCTTGATTTCTTTGGTTCAATGTTGGTTCGTGATGCTTTCCTACTTTTCCTCCATATCACATTATATTGTATAATCTAAAATGATTTTGGTTCTACTTTCTAAGATGCTATGGCATTTTCTGATTGGCATCTATGAAAATTCCAGATCATGTGACCTATGACATTTAACATGAGATGTATTTCCTATGTGCAGCAACCTTCATAACGAATTGAGCTTCACAAACAATTGCACAATTAAGAATGAGATATCATAAAAAACCAACTCATTTCTCTCCCTCTTCATTATCATTATGATAATCAATTTCTCACATTAACCACTCATTACATTCATCAGTCTCATTCAATACGATAGGGTTTATTTCATCCCTAATATTGTATTTTGAACAAGTTGTTGATTATACTTTATGTAAACCAAATCATGCAACTTTTTATGGTCCAAATCTATTCATTTTCTTTGAATGAATCTACATTATGAATAAGTAAAATGTGAATTAATTTCTTTCCACACTTTACAAATAAAATAATAAGGAAACGAACCATGTCTTATTACTTGCTCAAAAATACTACAATTAAACTCACATCTTGATGAACTACATGTTAAACTTAAAGTCTTGATTGCTAGCTTTTGTAAGTTGGGATTTGCATGCCCAATTCTTCCACCTTTGAGCTACAAAAGCAAAGAAAGTAACCATTTTATTTTAGTGCAATTTAGAACATGCTTAAGTGTCTCACCTAGGCTGTGATCTTCCTTGATTCTTTGGAAAAGTTATCACCAAAGACTCCACTTACACTCTTATAAAGAGGCAAGTTAGTTAAAAACAATTGTTGCACATATTTACTTGGCACCAATCTCCTAATGCAATCATACAATCCATTTGTAACTTCCAAATCATATTCCATGTTTGGGTTGGAATAATAGAACTCTAGGTTCAAAAAGTAACCATTTGCATGCAAGGGGCAATGAAGATGACATGTCCATCAGTTATCAATTGTAAATACATCATTGTGTTTACTTTGATTGTTGTTGATGACTTCATTATTGTTTCCTTGGCTTTCTCTTTTGCTTCATATATATAGTTCATAGTTGATTTTCTTTCCCCATCCATTAGACGAAGCACATGAACAAAAGGAGCCATAACTTCGAGAATAATTACGACATGATTCTAAAATTAAGGAATAAGAACATTTTTTGTAGTCTCCCTCCCCTTAACTTCCTTAGAGAGCTTGTTATTGTTCCATTCATCAAAAGTGAACATCTTTCTCAAATTTCCATTCTCTTAATGCAACCTTTGTAATAATAAATAAGAGGTAGCAACCCTTATAACAACATGTCTTAATAATTTCCTCTTATCAAAGTAAGCTTTCCAATGTCTTCAAGTATCAAATCTATAAAATGGACAACACAAGGAGTCGAATAGAGATAAGGTCTTTTATATCCAATAACTTACTAGCCAACACATAATTGCTCCCCTTATCTTTTATAACTTAAACAACATTTTCTTCTCGAATTTCCTCCACAAGGAATCAAGCATCTCAAATAATTTTTCTCTTGTCTTCACAAATTTAGGAACCATCAATGGACTTGACTAACGTTGTCCATGCAAGGGAGTTCACCACAAAGTTAATCAATGCATATGACATAATAGAATTGCTATGTTTGTTCCATTGCTTATGATCCTGCAACAACTTCTCAGTGTAGTCAACTTGTGGAACTCTAATTTCGTGATAAGTAAGAATTGGTAAATTAGGTCTATAAGTACCTATGGCATCAAGCATATCTTGAAACTTTTCAACCTCACAAGATTGAATGACAAACCAAGTTGGTAATATATTAATGAATCGAGGCTTTTAATTTTTGTCACATGTCTCTTTAATATGTATTACAACACTAAAAAAATTTATTTAGTAGAGATTTATTTTCCATTTTTGCAGAGAGAATTTTACCCTCCGTAAATTAATTTTCAACAATTTTTTAAACCCCCACAATTAAAGTCATAACTATTAATTTGTGGAGATTTTAATGGTCTCTAGTATCTGGTTTATATTGCAAAGATCTTTTTGGTGAGGATTTTAACCTCTTCTATTAGTAATTATTATTATGTAGAAGTTTAAAATCTCCTTTATTTTCAACTATTTTACTACAAAAATTAACCCTGTTTTTGTCAATTTTTTTGGATTAATACTTTATTCAAAATTATAATTTAAAGGTATTAAGTCGCCTTATTTGTATTATTTAGTTTGTGATTTTACTACTTTATTTTACTTGTCTTATATATGACAATGTTACCATTAAGATGCTTATATTTATGTCAACAATATTTATTTTTAACAAAATTCAAATACAGTAATGAAAACAAAAAAAGCACGACAAATTTTCTTACCAAAGTATTGAATTATATATCATTAAAACATTCAATTCTCAAAAACACAATAATATATAAAAGTAAGTTAAATTGAAACATAATTACAACTAAATGCATAATTACTCAAAATTCATAGACTAAATATAGTTTCATCCTAAAAGACATCATAAACTTCCTAAATTTTGCCAAGATGATCCTAAAAGACATCATAAACTTTTTTGTAGTACTATAAATATTATCTATATTGCTCTCTGATCAAAATTATCTGCAGTGATTAAATGAATTTGAGAAGATTTGAAGATAAATTTTTTGTTGGTTATTTGAGTAGATTTGGAGGTAAGTGAGAATATATTTAGAAGTAAAGTTTGTGAGAATTAATGTAAAATTTGATTGATGTAACAGATTAAAAAAATTTACTTTCGAATCGACTCAAATAAACAACAAAAAAATGTACCTTCAAATTCATTCAATCACTATGCCTAAATTCATTCAAATGAACAAAGTGTCAAGAGATGGAGAAAATAAAAGATTTGTTCTCTACTATTTACTTATCAAGGAGTCAATATATACCATATGACAAAAGGACAACTAAAAATATAGCACAGCATGTCCTAGGGAATGAAACAATTTAGGAGGGAAAGTTTTAGTGAAGATGTCAAAAAAAGCTAATGTAATGAAGAAACTAGAAGAAGATTCATGAGACCAAAGAGGAGTTTTTTCCAAACCAGGTGACAGTCAATTTCCAGGTGTGTGTTCTGAAACACGGGTTTTTGCAGCAATGTAAAGTGTGCTTTGACTGTCACAATATAAAGCAGGGCGTCGTATAAGGGAGACTTGTAAATCTTGAAGCAAATAGAGTAGCCATTGAAGCTCGCATGTAGTGGAGGTGAGTGCTCAATATTCAGTCTCAGCAAAAGATCTAGAAACAGTGGATTGTTCCTTAGTCAGCCATGAAACTAATGAGCTGCCAATAATAAAACAATACCCAGTGATGGAGTGTCGAGTGTCTACACACATGGGCCAGTCTGCATCACTGAAACCAGAAAATTGGAAGGAAGATGTTCGACTAAAGAAGAGACCCTTCCCAGGACAACTCTTGAGGTATCGAACAACTCGTAAAGCAGCTTGGAAATGGGATTGGTGGAGGCAACCACGAGATATGAGATTGTTGGCACGTTCCCAAGAAGGATAAACGAGATCAGTGGTAGCTGGCACAGGTATGGTTCCGTTCAAGAAATCCATTTTGCTTTTGGAAATTAAAAGTCATATTCATATGGAACGTGACCACGAATGGTAATTGCTGCGAGTTAAGGCTAGAATGATTGAGACTGAAGAAGTATTTTCACTAGGGCACTACATATTAAGGGCTGGAAGGATCGATACAAGGATCAGACATTTGTAAGATGTGAGAATTCTTATTGATGGAAGACATTTACGGAGGAATAAGCATTAGCTCCAATCGGATTGGTGCTCTGATACCATAAAAGGAAAAGAAAAAAAGAAGCGTAAAAGCTGAAAAAAAGAACACTCAGGAAATGAAAGATTTGTTCCCTACTAATTACCGATCAAGGAGTCAATATAAACAAGATGACAAAAGAAAAAAACTGAAAAAATACAGCACATGTCCTGGGGACAAATAACATAATACAGGAGAGACAAGGACAAAATAAGAATGAAACAAAATTCTAGAGTTGTCCAATCAGGTCTGTGAATTATCCGTAATATTCTTTTCTTTTAACAAAGCAACATAAAATATAGATGTTATTAAAACCAAAAATTCAAGGTATCATATCCTTTAAGCAGAATTCTTATGGCAGAAACATAAACTACGAATACTCTTTTCTTCATGGAAGCAGAATGTCTATGAAAAAAGACAAACTATATAAAAGAATTCATATATTACAGAGATTTAATCAAACAATAGTAATATAAATCACTTCAAAATTTAACCCCAACGGAATCAACTTCATTTTTTTCTAAACAAATGACGACAGCCTAAGAATTGAAGTTCTGAATCGATATATAACGTATTTTTCATATTAACTAACCTAAGTTACAACAAGAAATTGACTTCTATAAAAAAGAGTAAATTTAAAATAAGTAAAAAAAGAAAAAAAGCACAAATACCCGCTTGCAGATATATAACTTGGGAGTTCAAAAAATTAAGAAGCTTGCAGAGTTAGTAAGATTTAGCAAAAATAGCCACTTCTTCAGCAGGATTACCGGTCATCAAGCATGTTTTAATCCCTTTTGGCTGTTCAAAAGGATAACACCTAATAGTTGCTCCAGTTTCTTCCTTCACTTTTAACTCGTCCTCATCACTGTGACATTATGTAAAGCTTGATATTAGAGTCGTGAATTAATCAGGTTCCTCTCTATATACATTAGAGTTAGAAGTTATCTTCTCAACGTCAAAACATAAATATTTAATGGCAAAAAGTAGGGGGGAAACAACCTAGCTGACCAAGGGCCCCTTGCCCATTTCCCTTCAGATATTGCAGCTTTAAGATCATTGTATGAGCTTACATCTACGATATTACTGCGAGAAAGAAACTGTGCATATCAATTTGCCTGCCTACCAGTGAAGCCCGGAACATATTTGCAATTGAATGAGCATCACATGCAGAATAAAAAGTGAAGCTTAAGAACTTGGGGAAAAGTAAGAAGGCATTGTGTTTAATAGCATTTTAATAAAACCTTACTACAGGAAACCCTCATTCCAATTGGTAGCAATAGTTTTTGTCACCACCAAAGCATTGAGATAGTTCTTAATGAAGTTCTAGACAGGACTTGGTTTGGTCAGTCCAGTAATTCATGGTGCAAATATCTATTTACAGGTCAGATCTGAATTTAGAACGGAACCTACCAGACTCAAACCACGTATTTGTTATTGAAGTCAATCAATGCACAAAATTTTCTCCACAGAAATTATGCAGGCAAAGTACCAAACTGTTTTGACAGAGCCCAAGATTAAGCAGTTATACTACCATTACTATTCTTATATTCAGGAAACAAATGGCTAATGCGACTAACATTAAAATTAAAACTCAAAAGTATGTTAGAAAAGTTATGTATAGGAGTGACAAGCCAAAGTAGAATTGAAAGAAAGAACCTGTCTCGAAATGCAATTGCTCTTTCCAAAAGGGACGACTGTATCTCATCTAACTTGTCTTTAACATAAGCCTCCAAATTCGAAGGTTCCATAGAGATTCCAAACACTTTTCCTTGCTTCCCAGGGATATCTCTCCTCGATATTACCACACTTCCACTGGCCACATCACGAGGACCAATTTCAATTCTAAGAGGAACACCCTGAAAAATGTGAAGAGACGCAGATGATATAAATAAAATCAGATACTAAAAACAAGATAAGACCCTGCAGCATGTGCTGAAGCAATGCACATTATTTGGTCGTCCCAGAATATCCATTAAAGTTTAAATACCTTCATTTCCCAGAAATTGAATTTCCACCCAGGGGTTCTTTGATCTGAGTCATCAAGTTTAACTTTAATCCCTGATTTTAGAAGTACATCCTTTACAGTCAATGCTGCATTTAGAACTGCAGCTTTTTCTTCATCCTTCTTCCAAATGGGAACAATTACCACCTAAACCATCAATACAAAACATGATTTTGACGAAAAGGAAAAACTCATAATTTATTTAAATTACAATATGAAAGTAAGGGCTTGGAATATTATCCTGCATCTAAACGTAGAGGTTTGGACTTTAGAGCAAATGATACATTTTTTTCATTTTATGTCACATTTCCTATATTTTATAATGTTTTAGAATGAAAGGCTATCATGTAACTTTTTAAGGTCCCTAACTATTTTTATAAACATTTTGTAAGGAAACAAAAAGCCTTTTACACCCTCCCCCTCCAAACTCTTCCATCCAAGCATACCCTTAATGAAATATGTGCGCAGATCAAGGAAATTAGCAATGAGATACTAACATGTGAATCAAAAGCACATGTATTATGTATAAAAAATAAATAATTAGCACTAAAAACACAACCCTTCAACAAATTGCCTGAAAGAGGCAGCTCAGCAAATCAATATGATGAAAGCAGGTTTAGTATCTAGTGTTGCAGGATGTTCCTGTAAGAATATTTACAGCAAACGTAGGAAACTACATTATTCACCAGCTTAGCCTCACCAAGGTGCCAAGTTTTCCAACTTCGAACAGCTAAATTTAGCCAATGGTGCCTACAGCACAAGCTTTAGACACCAGTAGCATCCAAATGTACCTGTATCGGTGCAATCTTTGGGGGAAGCATTAGGCCTGCATCATCTCCATGGGTCATGATGATGCCTCCAATGAAACGGGTACTAATTGCCCATGATGTCTGCCAAACATGTTCTCTAACTCCATTTTCATCTGTGAACTGCACAATTACACATTTTGAACAACTGCATCCTCATTGAAAGACTATATCAATATTTTGAAAAGAAAACAAAAATAATAACAGTTAACCCCATAAAAGAAATGGGACAAAAATAAATAAATAAATAAGTTTAGAGTAAACAAAGTCTAGATACCGGCATGCTGCAAATACTAAAAGATTCAGTTTGATCTTCCTCATATGTATTCGGGTATTTCAGGGCTTGGTATTTAGAAAGAAGATTGAGTTACTAGCTGGGTAAAAGCAACTGATGAAGCACAAAAAGGCACAAATCAATGACCGAGGAAAAAATAGTAGAATTTAGAAATATATCATTATATTATATTTGTAAGTGGGATTTATCATAAGAAGTGAATTTATTAGTAGCTTGGTCGTTTAGGACTTTTTTCTAAATGTTTTAATTTAAATCAGAATGCTTTTAGGATTAATTTTGTTCTAGTTAGGGTTTTGTACTTCCACTCTTCTCACCTTCTTCGTCCCACCATTTCTCTCATATGTATATAACAGACTTCTCAATCCTACATCAGAAACATACTTTTCAGATGAAAACTATTTAACCATACAGCCAACTTGAACAAACAAATCACTTTTTTTCTGCAACTGACATTAACAGTAACAAGTAAGATGGCATGGGTGCATACTATAACTTGCAGGAAAGTCTGTTGAAATAAGCAAGAGAAATGAAGTGCAGAATTATGCCTGCTTACTTTGTAATTTTATGAGCTGAAATCAATAACTCTATAAAGTTATGCCAATGACAAATTCATTAGTTGTAGACACCAGGGTAGTAAGTATTTTTCAATATACTATTCGTACCATACATACATTAGGATTTTTCAAATAACAAAAACGACAAAATGGGCTTTATTCATCCCTTAGGCTTAATTACTGTTTCTACCCCTCTTCCTTTAATACACTTTGACGTCCTGTATCTCGTGGTCCCTGAGTCTAACACTATGATTTAATAGTGACACAAATCACTACAACACTCATTTTTGCTCCCAAATTGATATGGTATAATTTGAATCACAGTGAGAATCAAGGACAAAATCGTGCATGGGTTGTATGACCTGGTTAGAAAAACCCAAAATCTGCTTGATTTTTTGTGATATGAGCAGAAAGATGGGCAAAATGGTCATTCTTTTGCCTCCAGCCATGTCCATTTATCATTTTTCCATTTTCCTAACTTCTAGATTCAGCCATAATCTCTCTTCTCCACCTATACGTCCGTCTCACCCACTTATCTGTTTTTCCCTCATGTCTACTTAAACGATAAATGCTAGTGATTTCTTAAACGTTCCCTTCTACTCCTCAACAGAACGTTGCAGCAGTGATGTAGATCTTGGAGAGGAATAGGATGCAATATGAATGTTTTGGATAGAAAATTTTTGTTTTTGAGGCTGTTTAGAATGTGCAGTGTAGCAGCAAAATCCATAGTTTGCAGTAATAATGCAGTAGCAGCAACAAAACTTATTGTTTGGATGGCTATAAAGCAAAATTTGTTTAGTAGCTTATAGCCATTGTTATAGGATTTAGCAACAGCAGTATTTTTTAGGAGGTTGTGTGGCTGAAATTGTGATACAGATACAACCACTCTTTTTGACTAAGTGGTTGTTATTAATTGTATATTTTTATGTTTATGTAGTTAAGTATTCAAAAAATAGTCTCTTCGATACATCTTTGTATCTTGATTCAACTACCATGGTAGACGCAAACCCAAAAATAATCCCATAAAACAAAAGAAATCCAGATAAAGGAAACACTATGTATTCGGCAATAATTAAAGCAGTACATCAGACCTGTGTCCCAAAGGCACGGGAAAAGTTTTGCCCAAGGTTATGACTGGTTCCTGCTTGTAGTGCTTTCTTGTCACCCATCATAGCTTCAATTGTATAGGTCTTACAAGCACCAGCAAATGTTTCCACTTTAGATTTTCGACCAGTAATAACAGGTATTGCAGCTTGCTCATACGCAAATCTGGTATAGATGTCAATCATCTGTATAGCCTGCAGTTGAACATGATCTTACTTAAGATTGTGCAATAATACATTCATTCCAGAAAATATTTTACCATCTTGACATAGATAAGACATGCACCTCATTCTCTGCTTCCTCTGGAGTAGCATGAGCAGTATGCCCTTCTTGCCAAAGAAATTCAAGAGTTCTCACAAATGGTTTAGTGCGCATCTCCCATCTAGTCACGTTTGCCCACTGAAAGCAAGTTGGCAAAGTTGTACGTCATTCAACAAAGCATGTTCTTGCTCACAAAAATAAAATAAAATAAAAGGTCACAACAGCATTACCTGATTAATCAAGAGAGGAAGATCACGATAGCTATGGATCCATTGAGTAAACATATGATTCACAATGGTTTCACTTGTAGGCCGGACCTGCCACAACCTCAACAAGTGCAAAAATCAAAAGACAAAACCTTAGGGTCACAGCTTTTCAATGAATATTACAGATGATTAATCACTTTAATTTATCTCAAATATTACAACAATCATTAAAAAATTTCACACATGAAAGCAACTGAAAAGCATACATACCACGAGTTTCTCTTCAAGTTCCTTTCCACCCCCAATTGTCACCAGAGCTAATTCAGGACTGAAACCCTCAACGTGACTAGCTTCTTTCTCTATAAAAGAGTATGGGATAAACTGCAGCACAGATTAAAAAAAGGCATCAAACAAATGATAGATACAATAATTTCATGCCCTGGTCATAATCTTTGTACACCACAATATAAAGATCTCACTTTGCTCAACCCTCACTTTTTGACACGACATATAATAATGGCACGCTATAGTGAGAAACATTCAAGCACTTTGCAATCCCTATCTCAATTGTCAAGGTTAGCATAGAAATGCTTGCATAAATTTTGGGCAAATATATCATTAAGGAAGCATTTGGAAGAGCATACAGAGCTTATTTGGACCGATGAAAGTGGCCTAGACATGTTCGGTACGTATGTTTGGAACTTATTTACAGAAGCATTTGGAACTTTTACATTAGTTTTCTCATTTACCTTCTCCAGAAACTGAGGTACGTAAGTTTATTTTTAACTTTAGGTAAAAGTTTCAATTCACTTTGCTTCATATCTCGCTTTCTTATAAGTACTAAGAAATATCCTAATAGAGTTATATTGTTTAAATTTTTATAAAACATGAGCTTACTGATAAGAATGAACAATGTGAAACTTAGAGAAATAAGCTAAGAAGAGCTTTCAAGAAAGTCATCATGAGCCACAAACAAAGGTGTACATAAAAGCTCTTCCAAACACACCCTTTTACATTAGCTCCTATAAACTCATATCAACAAGTTTCATGCAGTTAAAACTCATAAACTGATGTGGTAAGTTATTGAATAAGCCGTTAAGTGATCAGTTTACCCAAAGACATCCTAATAACTGTAAATAATCAATTTACTAACTATGGATGTTAACTTTTACCTGGGGAAAATACATGTTACTATGCCCAGTCTCCTTGAACTTCACATTCAAGTATTCCTACACCAACACCCAAAAAGAAAACAAAAAATAAGTTCAAATAACTTAAATTATGAAAATAAAAGGTACAAGAGACGAGAAAATGCAAAGAAACCTGAATGGCTTCCCAAATGGCGTAACCGTAGGGACGAATGACCATGGTGCCGCGAACCGGACCATAATCGGCCAACTCAGCATTGGCAATAACGTCGAGATACCACGCGTTGAAGTCCTGTGATCGTGGCGTGATGACTTGATCGGGAACTCGGTTCTTCGAGTTGTTGACTCTGTCCTGTGTCTCCGCCGTCGCGCTCTGAGCGGAGAAAGAGGCGGCAAGCGGCCTTTTCCGGAGGTGGTGGCGCCGCCGGAGAATCGCGCGGGAACGGCGCGCGATGGCGGCGGAAGAGGTCGGGGATAAGAGTTGGGTGAAAGAGGTTAGCCTGAGAGACAACATCTGTGGCTTTGGAACACTAGTGACTGAAGAGTCTCCAGAAAAGATTCGGTTCTTATTAAAAGGTTATTGTAATATTTACAACCTTATTTCAAAAATTATTTTATAAACTTTATATATGAAATACTTATGGTTTTGTGGTAGCTTCTTTGATATTATTTGGTCTCAACCTACGTAATAATTCATTTAGAATATGTCCACACCATCAATAAATAAATAAATAGATAAATATATATATATATATATATAATTAAAAAAAACAGTTAGATTGTAATATAAAATTACAATTTACAATCTATTCCATTTTATTTTCTTTCTAAGCGGTGAAGCGAAAATTTTAATAAATTCCACATAACGTATACAGATAAAGAAACAATAATTCTATTTCATTTCATTGAATTTATTTCATTTTAGGTACAAGTAAATTTAAAATATCTTTTTATGAGATAATAACAAAGTAAAAAAAGTGGGAGTACTTCTTTAAAATTGTATTATGATTATATTCTCGTTTCTAAATAAATTCATGTTAGACACAGCGTTATTACATACAAATTTGTTATAAAATAAAATAAAAGTTAAGAATCACACTATGATTATTATATTGTGCATATAAGAAAAAACAAAACTACTTTGAATTTTATATATAAGAAAAAAGAATTCTTTTAACATCTGGTCAATCTTCTTACATTTCAAAATAAAGATATTTAACATTTAGAAGTTTTTGCTTTTAAAGATTTAATATTAACTTTATCTGGCTTATTCTTATTAAGTTTTCTTATACGGAATTATATAGTCTTCAATATTAGAATATTTCCTCAAGTATATTAATCTACTTAAAAACTATTTTCATTTCTTCTACTGAACAGGATTCCTTAAATGTTAAAGAATTAGAAATTGTAGCTAAAATACCATGAGTTTAATATAATTGTTATAAATTTTGCAAACTATTAACAACGAAAGAAACATCCTCCAAAAGAACTATATCGGTCAAGTAATCAAATTTCACTAATACATCACCGACAAGATTCTTAACAATAAAATATTCATTCTCAACACAAATATTATCATGATGATCTACCATTGGCTCACCACAAGCTCCATCACTTGAACTAAGAGGCCCACCTTCGAACAATAAAATTGTTGTATTTTTATGTCAACTATTTTCTTCCCACCAAAAATAACATTAGCATTCTTCCCACCAAATACTATAACGTTATACTAATTCTATAAAAAAAAAAGTTATCATTAATTATATAAAAAAATGTAAAGATGGACATTTAAATGTTGACATTAGCATTTATATGTTGATGTTAGCATTAGACGTTGGTGTTGTGATAAGAGGAATTTGTGATTCGGGGACTTTATCATATTCCTTAATTGTTGACTAATTAAGCTATAATTCTGAATTAGTAACCTCCAACAATAGAACAACCCCAAAATGATAACAAAAAAAATGAAAAAGTTGAAAACAAGTCAAAATAACTAAACAACGACAACAAAGCAAAACTGAAATGAACGACGGGAACCTAAAAACCCACGTCAATGATGGTTTGATCCTTCAACGATGCTTCAAAATGACGGTTGCAACGATACGAACGACGGTTGCAGCGACGATGACCGACAGTTGTAGCGACAGTGAACGACGCCGCACAACCCTCTCTCTCGCACAATCATTTCTTTCACAATGAAGAATGAAATTTTTGAATCCAAATATGAGAAAGCTCAAACATTAACACTCTTAAAACTCCTAATTCTTCTCTTTTCACATCATTTTTTTTTCTCTTTTAATTTTGACAATCTAGACTAATCACATTTTGACATGTGGCGGAATCAAAATGTTACTAAAATTAGGAGTTAAAATATCATTATCCCATAAATGATGACGGGTAGAAAGTTACATTCAAGTGACACAATATCCAAATATTACCTTTAACTAAATTATCAAATAAAAATAAGCATCCAAATTAATTTGAAAAAAAAAAAAGACAATGTTGTACTTCGCTTTTTCTTTTATGTAAAACATTAATATCATTTTGAATTTTCTCATTGGTGTGAACCATTTTTGGTTTGTTAAGTAAAGAAATTAACTTAATTTGGGGTATCTTTTAGTGAGTATTAAAAATATTTACATATATGTTTGGTTTAACCATCACTCAAAAGTCACAACTTAATAAATTTGAAAGACAAAAATTCCTTAATCTCATATAATGTTTTAAAGGAAAAAAAATGAGCATGTTTAACAAGAAAAATTCTATAAAGTGTGATACAATAGTGCATACTAAATATATTTAGCATAGAAAAAAATGAAGTGTTTGTAACTTAGGATAAATAAGAATATTATATGTCCCACGTAGGGATATCATGATTGAAAGTCTTATAATACAAATCATTAATGTGATTCTGATAATTACCTATCAAATACTAATGCTCAAGTAAATTCTTATGTTGGTTGAGTTAAATATAAATTACTAATATAGTAATACTTAAAAGGTAGATGTTTCGAATGTAAAGTTTTAAAGTCAATTCAAGTTAAAATAGTTAAACAATTAATGTATAATAAATATATAATAAAAGTCTCAACAATCACATCTTTAATTTATATTTATAACTTTTTTCATGAATTTTTTATTAAGATCGGCCTAATCACGATCCAATTTTCCTTAAACCTAATTATTGACCTTTTTATATTAATTAAATAATTAATTAATACTAATTGTGATGGATCGGTTTTTTCCATATCTGAATGGTCGATCATGTTATTTCGATAGTATGTATAGAATTACACATATAGTACAATAGAAATTCTATTTGTTCATTTCCCATACATGATTTCAAAACAAAGTATCAATATGTAATTAGTTTCATTTTATTATAAGTGAGTCAAGTTCTCTTTTATTGTTAATTATTTTTCATTTTTATTTTTCAATCCGGCCCTGCCCAAACCATGATGGGTTCAAATTCAACATATGAATTTTGACCTCACTAGTTAAGTCATGTTATGGTTCATTTCGGTGACACTATCTGAGAGGAAGCTACAAGAACAAAATTTCTAAAACTGATGTCATGAAAGAAGAGTATAAGAGGCCCTAACAAATAGAGATTCATAGAGAGTGTTGCTCTCTCTACCACCTCTAGTGCTCCCTGTACCTCTCCAATTTTTCTTTTATTTTAAAATTATCATTTTTTTACATTTACTATTTACCTTTTTAACAACCCCACCACCCTCTCCTCCCTTTCTTTCTCTTTCTCTACAACCCCACGCCCCCCCTCCCCCCTCCCTCCAACTTTCCCTTTCTTTGTCTTTCTCACTCACGTCCCCCCTCCCTCCCTTCCTCCAACTTTTGCTTTCTTTGTCTCTCTCACTTTTTCTCTCTTTCACTACACCCTCCCCCCACTCCCCCCACTCTCCCTTTATTTCTTTCTCTCCCTTTCGTTATTTCTCTGCAGCCTCACCTCCACTCTTCCTTTCTCTCATTTTCGTTGAAGGAGATTAAATGTGCGTCACGGATGAAAGCATAAGACCCAAGGGTTATTAAAATTTTATATAAGAATGCATTAATTGAATTATTGAGGATTTAAACACTAACGAGGTCAGTTGTGTTGTATATACAGTGTATTTGTAGTAAACAATATGGATATTGAATTTATGAATTAGTAGGTGTCTATTCCTTGTATGGGGTCATGGATGTTAGATAAAAGGAAGACCCGATTTAAGTGTGCTTGTCTGGAGAAAAAATGTATATTTGTATGTGATTAAGGAGAAGAGCATGGGTATGTGGTTAATGAGAAGAGCATGGGTTTTTAACATCCGTTGACAGATGTGGGGTGTGGAGATGTATTGGAATGTTGGTGAAAATTAAATTTAGTAATTAAATATTACTGAAGGACAAAATAGAAACGAGGAAATAATCCATGGTGGTGTAGGGAACAACTATCATTCATAGATCTCCAAAGCCCAAAAATCACTAACTTGTTGGGCCAAAGGCCCATGAGATGCTGAGTAACGTAACCCAGAGAAATTACGAAATTATTTAAAAGAAAAGCAAATTAAAAGTGCTACTTTTGCTGCTCTTTTAAACGTCATCTAAAGACTTTCCGTTCATTAATTAAAAGGTATTATAAATGTTATTGTTTCTCATCAAACAGTTATGAAGTTTCATATTTCACCATTTATTGTAATCAGAAAAGAAGTCATTCCACTATTATTCAATCATAAGAAATTATATACGGTAAGCTCGCATAAACGATCATATATATGCTAACTTTATTATTGATATTAAAATAAATGCCATAAAAGTCGTACCAACAGTGGTACATGGTTGCGTGAACTTGTTTATTACATGTGATGTGACCACTTTTTTTCCTGCTATATATTCATACTTTATATTTCCACTTTAATAATAAATGTGTAAAATGATTCAAACTTAGATGAAAAATAAGAATATGAAGTAAGATAATTTCATACTACAATATTTTATAATATAATCTCTATTTTATGAAATAGCAGAAGAACACAGCAGAGGCATTATGACATGTGAAAGAAGAAAAAAATGGTAGAATTGGAAGAAAAAATGAGTGTAGGTGTAGCTGCGAAGGCTTTTCTTGTCTTGTACCACATTAATCCAACATAGACAACTTAGCCTAACTGTTTCAAACTAGATGTTATTATCAACACAAAGTACTTCCTTGGGATGGCATGTCTCTAACAACAGTTAATCTTTCACCTCAAATCATGCCACCTTATAACTTACCATATATATATATTACTTTCCAAAATACTTATAATTTATAAGTATAACATTATTAAAAGTTAATACGAAAACACATATAATTAAATTTATCTGTAGGTTTTAATTTTTGCACCTTCTATTTTCTTAAGTTTACTTGGTGAGTTATAAACTAATCTCTAACTATATTAACCTAATCAATATTTACCCATAATTTTTATTGTGTGAATCATTTCACGTTTACCTATATAGTCAATCCTCGAACAATAATTTTAAAAAAAAAATTATTGATAGAATTTTATTCATAGACTTTTTCCTGTCAGCAAAATAGACTTTATTGATAAATTTTAAAATTTTAATTATCAATAAATATTTCATTAAAAATGAATTTTTTGATAAAATTTTTCTATAAATTAAAATTTTATTATTAATGGAAATATCCATCAATAGTGAATTTATCATTAAAATATGATGGTAAAATTTGTTCATATTTCACAATGTTTGTTATCAATGAATATTTTTGTCGATAAAATTCACTAGTAAAATAAATACGAAAATCCACTAGTAAAATAAATACCAAAAGTTTCACGGTAACAACCCTAATTAGCATATATTATACTACTAATTTTTGACATTACATAAATAGTAGCAGACAATATCACTAAACTTACTAATATACAAATATTGATATTGTATGTGAAAGTTTTCCAAAAAGAACCTAACTTGGTGTATTTAAGAAGTTCTAACATATAATTACATTTTTCACCATATAACTTAAAATAAAACTCCATAGCCTCATTGGTACTCCTCACTGTCATCCACAGAAATGTCTACCTAGTCCTCTACCCACGTATAATACATATACTGTGAGTGCAAGTGGATAGCATAACACCATAAACATAAAGGATATGTTAGTGAAAATTTTCAATATTCTAATCATATATGGCTATACATTTGAAAACTAGCATCCAAAATCTAATTATGAGGATGACCAGGATAAATTTCTATATTGCGAGATCCGATCTTTTTTATATCAAACTCTAGAGTATAGCAATCACTTTCTATTCTCATCACTAAATATCTTCTCCTACGTGAGTCTCATAAGTAAAAACATGAGATCTATGAAATCTATTTACTCGGTGATGCTCAACAGTTTTGGATTTCCATCCAATGCAATTATTAAAATTCTAGAGATTTAGTGTTTATTAAACTAGTTCATTGGGTCTCCTTGACAATTTATTATTACTTGTCTCGTATTGTCCTAAGGTTTTGTTCATTGCATAAAAAGTCAATCAAATAATTGAAAACATTTGTATGTATTAATTACAAAAATAAAGTGTTTTATCATGATTATATTGTAAATTACTAATAATTTTTCTTTTTAGTGTTATTAATGCACTACAAGAATAATTGAGATTACCGACGGTCATAATTCGTCGGTGTCAATACCCAATTTCGTCCGGGTAAATAAAATTAATAATAAATAAATAAATAAATAAATAAAAAAGTGAATAGTGAATAGTAAATAGTAAATAGTGAATTGTGAATAGTAAAAAGTGAAAAGTAAAAAAAAAAAATTATTTTTGGAAAGGATAAGTGTTCCACGTAGCTTTGAGATCAGAATTCACCAATTTGCAAATAAAAAATTAATTTTGTAATAGTAAAATGAATAAAAAAATGAATAGTAAAAATGAATAGTACAAATGAATAGTAAATTCTTTTTACTATAAATAGCCAAGGGGGAGGCTGAAAATTTACACAAAAGAATTGAGAAAATTTTTGAGAGAAGAGAGTTGGAAGAATTTCTAATTTCAAAGGGGATATTCTGGAAGTTTTCAGAGAGCGAGGAGATTAAGTCTGTAATAGAGGTAAGGGAAGCTAACCTTGAGTATTTCCTTTTGTATTATCTTGAGCCTTGAATATGCTATATTTTGCTTTTGTCTGATCTTAAATCTTGATTATGGAGTATTTTGTTTCTGTATGATTTTGAATTTAAATGAGAGTATGCTTTTGTGTTGATATCCAAGTGTGATAGTTGTAAAACGTGATATTGATTATGTTATGCCATTTGTATGTTATTAGTTGTTTATTTTTGTATTTTGGAAGGATTAGAAGTTGTCTAACCGGCTCTGCCAGATTCAACTTCTTATTTCCCCAAACGTTTTATTTCTTTACTTATTTATTTTATTGCATTTTGGAAGGATTAGAAGTTGTCTAACCGGCTCTGCCAGATTCAACTTCTTATTTCCCCAAACGCTTTATTTCTTTACTTATTTATTTTATTGCATTTTGGAAGGATTAGAAGTTGTCTAACCGGCTCTGCCAGATTCAACTTCTTGTTTCCCCAAACGTTTTATTTTTTTACTTATTTATTTTATTGCATTTTGGAAGGATTAGAAGTTGTTTAACCGGCTCTGCCAGATTCAACTTCTTGTTTCCCCAAACATTTTATTTCTTTACTTATTTATTTTATTGCATTTTGGAAGGATTAGAAGTTGTCTAACCGGCTCTGCCAGATTCAACTTCTTGTTTCCCCAAACGTTTTATTTCTTTACTTATTTATTTTATTGCATTTTGGAAGGATTAGAAGTTGTCTAACCGGCTCTGCCAGATTCAACTTCTTGTTTCCCCAAACGTTTTATTTCTTTACTTATTTATTTTATTGCATTTTTGTGATTAATTTTTATTTCATCTAAATTTTCCACCAACTTATTATATTATTTTTGTTCATCAACTTTCTTCATCCTTAACTCTATAAATACCTACATTCTCTTCACTTCACACACACAATTTACATAATATCCATATCTTCTCTCTCAAAATCTCTTCATTCCATCCCGAAACTCTACTTCATTTCTCCCTCACATTTTACTATCTCTCTATACATAATAAATCCCGTACCCCATTTCTACCATAAAGTTATCTTCTTCATCTTCCATCTATCTTTCTCACAACTTATTACAAGTAGAGTTTTATTTCATCACACAAATCTTCAACAAGGTATACATTTTCTCTTCATTCTATTTATATATGCATTTTGATCATTTTTTTAGTTTATAAATTCATCGTGTTTTCTATTACAATTTTTCTTTATGCTTTTCACATTTCAACCCATCTATCCTTCTTAATAAAAAAATATAAAACTTTAAAAACATGTAATAATATAAATATCGGTATGAGTACTCGTGCGATCGTACGCATCAACCTAGTACTCATTACCCAAAATCTAAAATAAACAAAAAAAGTCGTGTGAGTGCTCGTGCGATCGTACGCATCAGCCTAGTGCTCATTCCGTAAACAATAAGAAAAAAAGCCGTGTGAGTACTCGTGCGATCGTACGCATCAGCCTAGTGCTCATCATGCAAAAATCTAAATATTTTATAAAAATACCAAAAATATTTTAAAGGTTAAGCACATGTGTGATCGCACGTATCGTCTTTGTGCTGAAAACATTTTTTGTTTATTTTATAAAAATACCAAAAAAATACAAAATCTTTCAAAACCCAAAAACATCCACATTTTCAAACAACATACAATATGGCTAGCCAGAACTACGTGATCCTTGATTCTCCATCAAAAGTGGAGATACGTAGGAGCAAGGCCAGTCCTTGTCAGGTTCATTTTCCAAAAAAAATCAAAATCATTTCCAAACAAAATTCTCAAACAATTTTCAAATAAATTTTCAAGCAATTTTCTAAAAGAACTACGGAACCCTGATTTCTCATTCTTAATGAGAATACGTAGGAGCAAGGTCAATCCTTGTCGGGCTCAAAAAACTAAAAAATACATGTTGTTTCTTTAGAATCTTATTTTAGGGGATAGTTAAACATTTTGAAAACCACATCATATTCGCATATTTAGTTAAAGGTACTGCCTTAGGGCAGGCGTTGTAGGGTGCTAATACCTTCCCTACACGTAACCGACTCCCGAACTTAGAATCTCATTTTCGCAGACCAGGTCTTATCATTTTATGGTTTTTCCGTAGTTTTCCAGAATAAACTATGGTGGCGACTCCAAAATCTTTTTTTTTTTTTTTCAAAAACAGTTTTTATTTTTCGGATCGTCGTCCCGTCGCGATTCCGGTTGCGACAGTCGGTAATGTATAAAGTTCGCCGATAAATAGTATTTATCGACGGCTTACCGACGGCCAACATACCGTCGGTAAAAATGTTGTCGGTAAACTTTATTGACGGATCTTTTGTCCGTCGGTAATTACCAAAGGCTTTTGATCGTCGGTAAAGCCTTCGATAATTATTGAAGGACCTAGGCCTTCGGTAAATCCGTCGGTAAATGTCGCGACCTGGTTCATCTTCTTCCTCTTCCTTCGTCACTGTGTCAATTTTTGTTTTCATTTCCACGAATTCTGCCACCAAAACGACATCACGCGAATAACCAAAGGGAATCATGGAGAGTTGAGCTCGCCGGAAAAGTTTAGGACCGGTGATGTTGTGTCATTTTATCACAGAGAGTTAAGCTCGCCGGAAAAATTTAGGACCGGTGATGTTGTATCATTTTATCATGCAGAGTTGAGCTCGCCGGAAAAGTTTAGCACCGGTGATGTTCCTAATCGCACAAATGAACTCTACAACAGCCCACCAAAAAACTTGAGCATGCCGGAAAAGTGAAGCTCGCCGGAAAAGTTAAGAGCATCTCGTGATGGTGGAGACTATCCTGCGATGGTGGAGAACAACCAACAATGGTAGAGAGTTGAAGCCACAAGACGATGGAGAGTAACCAGAAATGAGTAGTGGTGGTGTGAAACTGAGTTGGTAAAGAAAATGAGGAGTAATGAGCATCTTTGCCACATATATTGACACTGGAGGCAAAATTTGGGCGGGAAAATTCCCGCTCTTTTTACCGACGGACATGGACCTTCGGTAAATCCGTCAGTAATGTCGGTAAGTGAAATAATGGGTGGGAAAATTCCCGTTTTTTTTACCGACGGCCAAAAGCCTTCGGTAAAACCGTCGGTAAGTGACATTAACATTACCGACGGATTTACCGAAGGCTTTTGACCGTAGGTAATGTGTATGTCAGTTATCGATGGATTTACCGAAGGCTTTTGGTCGTCGGTAAATAAAATTCAAAATCCGTCAGTAATGCCGTCGGTAATGAAAATTTACCGACAGAAATATATCCATCGGTAAATATCCGTCGGTATTATTAAAAATTTCTGTAGTGATGTCAACAAAGTCTTAGATGGT
This sequence comes from Vigna nakashimae, assembly GCA_034642375.1. Classification (NCBI taxonomy): domain Eukaryota; kingdom Viridiplantae; phylum Streptophyta; class Magnoliopsida; order Fabales; family Fabaceae; genus Vigna; species Vigna nakashimae. The sequence goes on from CM067768.1 coordinate 28,870,933, forward strand.
AAATTTACTACATCTTCATCCTATCTTGATTGGATTTATTCTAGGGTATGTAGTTTTCCTTTAATGTATATATTATCAACTAAATTATCTTATTTCTTCATATATTAATTACATAATTTTCATTGCAATAAGCAACATGGAAGCTTTAAGTGTAGGTACCACATTATGCATTGGAGCAGATCATAGTTTGCGTTAACATTGTTGGTTCATGGGTTGATGTAAGAAATTCTTTAATTATTGATGTTTAACTTTGCTTCCTATGCTATATTAAAAGATGTTTAACTTTGCTTTCTATGCTATATTAAAACATAATTAATATATATTATATATGTATTTCAAGTTTTTGTGGGTGTTGAACCATTGGGAACAATCAAACTTGTAGAACCAAGTAATAGAGGCAAACTATTTTTTGAGGCGTATTCATAGTCAATAGAAATTTTTTATTTGGATGTTAAGTATTTTGACGCCTTAACATTTAACATAATAGCTTTGATATGTTTTAGTGATTTAGTATATCTTAGGAGAACTATCATCACAAAACATCATGTATTTGAATAAGAATACAGTGTGGAGTTTCAAGTTTTCTTCCTTCTTTCTTTTCATTCCATTATATTTATATGAATTTTTTCTATCATTATATTATTACATCATTGACCATGTTACATTTATCCTAGCTTTAATCATGTTGTGATAAAATCCGTTAATAATAGATTTTTGTTTCAATTGTTGATACAATTCATTAGTGATTTTTCTTCAAACAAGTATATCGGTAAATTCATCAATAAATCTATTGGTAATTGTATTTTTTCAATTTTTTTAATAATTTTATGAATAAATTTATCTTTAAAATGAACACCCATTTTTCTATCAAATTTAATGGAATATGTTTTATAAATTAGTTAAGGAAGGGTGTGAAAAGAAGAAAATAAGAGAAAAGAAGGAGGGGGAAGAGAGGACGAAAGAAGAAGAAAAAAGCAAAATGAAAAAGAAGAGAGAAAAAAAAGATCAAATTAAATATTTATTGATAAATTTTGATCAATGACTATCCACCAAAACTTATTGACATATATTTACTAAAATTTAATTATTAATAGATTTTGACTATCAATAACATATTTTTCTATTCATCAAAATTTATCGATGAATATTTTACTAATAAATTTTTTATTGTCAATAATTTTATTTTTATCGACATTATTATGATAAGTTAATAAATTTCTTTTATTTTAATATTGCAGTATATATATCTAAAATAGATTAATATAGCGTGTTTATTTTGTACAACCTTGTAAAAATATAAATATAATTTTAAAATTTAAGAACAATCTATATCTTTGTTAAACATGTTAAAAAATGTATCTAACAGATTATATTAGCTTTTTATTTCAATATTGATCTAAAAAAAGAGTTTTTATTTTTTATATTAGTTTAGAAAACTCTAGCCATAAAAATGATAAGCTGACAAGTCTCTTTGGATTTGACATGTGATAAAAGTTTAGTTATAGTTTATATAGTAAAGATAAGGACTCCATTTTTTGTAGATGGCTTGTCTTGGGAGGAGATGAAATGTCTTTGTGTTTAAACACCACTTGTGAAAAAAGAAACAAAAATCCTGAAGCTTTATATCCGAATTCAATGATATTTTTCACCACAATTAATACACCATTAATCTCAAATTATCAAAGCAAAATAAGAAATAATAATTTATTTGAATGTACATCTCAATTGAATGAAAAATTTAAAAGTAGTGTTTTAAAATACAACTACATTCTGTAGTAAATCAGGTGTTGTTGGATAATAATTGAAACTATTTTTATTTTGTTTGTCACAATCAATAATGTAAAAAACATGACACATGTATACACAAACATTGTATATAACAATAGTTTAAAAAAATAATGTTATTCTATGCACGAAAAGTGACAGCATAATTGCACCTTGTTGGTAATAATATGACTATTTACTTTTATGCTTTTCTTTTAAAGATCATTCATCAGCATCATCGTGCTCTTATTATGTTTTACTATTTCGACATGAATTAAACCTTCCTTCGTTTGAACAATTTATCAAAATTCTTTGAATTTATGCAAACGTGACTTTTCTGATGTAGAATTAATTAAGCTGAATGGTATTTTAAAATAAATTGAAAAAGTACATATTTAAAATTACAAAAATTATAAATTAACCAATATTTATTACAAAAAATATAGACGGATAAAAATTTGGTCAATAAAATAACATGTATTCTAACATCCCAAAAATATAGTATAAAATCATACGATAGAATAATCACATCTAATAATAGTACAGCTCAGTCTTATAAGAAATAGGTTGTGCGCTTACGACCGAACGACCTTACAGAAATAACGAGAAAATTAAAACTGAACAAAGATGCAATCATGACCGAACGGTTACAAAAGACCTATACCGAACGGTCCTACAAAAGAAGAGGGAGAAGATGATCGAACGGTCATCATACCATTAAACTAAAATACTGACCGAACGGTTCTACTGTTCGGTCTTAACTTCTACCTCGACTAAATTTTCTTCTTCTAGCATCTCGTCTCCTTCTGCTCACATCCACACGGATGATCATTGCAACAGAACCGAACGTACAAAACAGACAAGACAGGAAACATAGGGTAAGCTTATGAATTCAATTCAAATATCAACATAGATTTCACACAATTCAAATAAACGAGCTAGTTCATTCACTTATATATACAAAGCATAATACTCGACTCTGACTGTCTGGACTGTATGAATTCTGTGTAACTACAACGTTCGTGCACCCGGGTGATGTAGTAACTGGTATACCCTCAACAGCCGCCACCCGATGTTAGTCCTATCTGTCCAAATAAACCATAAGGACTACGACCTCCTGTCATTCCCACACATGACTTACTCTTCTCTACGTGAGAACGAGTAATCACGAAATATCAGGATGAACCGCCAGCTTAGCATGCCCACATTCCTACTTTACCAATTCCAATATACATTCATGAGGTATTCCTCCCCGGAATACTTGTTCATAACCATACTCATTTCTTCTACATCATATTCCATCATCTTACATTTTCAAAATCTCAAATCAAATCAATTTGAACAAAGATCCCTTAGGATGCCAAATACCGAACGTACATCTTCAACCCCAACGAGATCGAACACTTGGAGTGAGACCGAGAGGGCTCTAGTTCCAAAACATATTAAGACAGAGAGAGTTACTATCGGGGTTGAGAAAGAAACTGAGTACAATAATATTTCACAAGAACGAATAGAAACGAATGTTATTTACAAAGTGGGCCAATTTAATGAACTGACTCTTGAGAGTTCAAACCGAACACCGAAAAGCCTAGGCCGAGTACTAAGACTCTAGGCCGAAACCAATGGAGACAGACACTGCAAGACATTCAAAGGATAGTACTTAAAAGAATCATATGAAGAAACCGAACGTTATAGATACTTAGCTTATTTATGAGTTTATCATCAAGAAAATTGAATGCCAGTTGAAGACTGAGCATAGTAAAGAGTGAACACTATTGAGTTTGGACAAACGCTCTTATTATCAAAATAGATTATGGAAAGGAGAACGACCGCTTGGTGTAAGACATAACACTAAATTGTACGAGCGCTTGGTGAAAGACCTAACACTAAATAGTACGAGCACTTGGTGTAAGACCTAGCACTACTTAATTAATAGAATAAAGGCTTGATAAATATACGATATCAATTAACTAATGTTCAAGAACGAACGAAATATACAAATACATATAAATATACTTAAATTTATAACAGAATACCAAGGAACGAATGTCCTTGGTTGAACGTTGATATACAAATTTTACTAAACGAAGACGCTCAGTCCTCAACTGGAATTCCATCCAAATGAAGGAATCCAGTTCCAACCGAGTCCACGAGGAAACCGAACGGTCAAAGACCATTCAGTGACGAATGTAAATTTTCATGTAGAATTTCATACTTAGAATTATTTATATCAATTCATTTCTCAACATCTATCTTCATAATTTCATACATCTATATCATAGTAAATTTTCATACTTCATACAGTCAAAACATATCAACAATCATACTTCATATTTCATCTAACAATCAAACGAGCATGCCAGCATTCAAAAATGATAATTTAAAAATCAAATTATATAAGCTTCCCTTACCTCTAAGCATGACCTAACGTTCACAGGTAGGATTACCGATTCACCTCTACAAATCCTTCTACCCTCAACGTTCAACAATTCTCCAAAACTAAACCAAGTAAAACCAAAACACTATCAAAACTACTCATTTTAGAAGAGTGATCAACACATGAAACCAGAACTTGGTTTGCATGTCCAGAAAACCGCACGGCTAAGTGAAGAGAAGAACTTACCAACTCAGCTTCACAAACCGATCGGTTCAATCGAAAGCTCTTGACATCAGAAGAGTGGAAATGGTGCCTGAATGATGATCGAAGGAAAGAAACAATGAGAATCCTTAGAGAGAAGTAAGAGCTTTTTAAATAAAAGAGAATGAAAATTTTCAGAAATATGGGAAAGAAGGGTGCATGCAGTGAGTGGCGTGAAATTTTGAAACTTAGAGTTTTCCTTCCAACGTCAAAACCGAACGGCCTCTCAGCTGCTCACATCTGCCTTCCACCATCTGAGTGTCGAACTCCCTTCTTGACACATGTAATCCACTAAGACGGGTCTTGAGTTGATTTTAATGGTTCTGACATGTATCGATAAAAAGTACTTGTGAATAAAACAAAATTTATAAATAAATTTTATTGATAAAAACAAATTTATCATAATTAATGATAAATAATTATTGATAAATTTAGACCATGATTCTTTTATTATCAATAATTATTAATTAATTTTTCTATCCATTAATAAAATTTAGTAATGAATATTTTATCAATAAATAAATTTTTAAGTGTGAATAAGTTTCTTTTATTGTAGATTCTTATGTCGTGATTTGTCATTCAGCAATTCACATCTGAATCAATTAACATAAATATGAAAAATGGGAAAATAGAATAGAAATAGAATTATCTCTCTTGAAAGATAGACTTTTTGGAATTTTTCCTTCTTTCAAGGTATTAAATTTACTATTCAAAAGAGAACAAAATTTAACATTTCCTATATAATGTAATATTTCCTTTCACTTTCATTTATGCTCTATACTGAAAACAGTGTAAAGGTTTAAGATTTAAAAGCTAGTAAAGAAAATTATCATTTAAATATTAAATATACAAGTGGGTTGAATATTCCAAATAAAAAATTTGTCATTCCTCAGTAATTATCTAACCTGATCATAACTATCTCCAACAACATAAAAAAGATCTATAATCTAAAAGACAGAACCAACATAAAAAATGAGAGACAAGGGTTAATAATATTTGATCTTTATAAGGTTTTGACTTTGCTTGTTCATGGAAGTTCCAAAGTCCCCCCTTTTGAGTGACAGAGGTTTCTTCTTCCACTTTAGGGTGACATGTTCCTCTTTATCATTTCAACCCATCAAATCCAACATTCTTTCTTCATTATTCTTTTCATTATTTATCTTTTTACTTAATTAATTTATGATTACCTCAATCAAAAAGGCATCTTAATTATTGCCCCAACACTCACCCAAATGCACTTAACTACTGTTATTAATGTCATATTTATGTTCCTTTTATTATTCTATGGTAGTATTTGTTTGGCTTGCAATTTTAGGTTTATTCATATTAATTGTTTACCCTTTTCACATTATTGTTCATGCCCACTATTGCTTCCCTTTACTTTTGCATTCATACTCATCTTCTAGCAAAAATTATTTTGCACTTTAACCTACTTCTCTTCCTCACAATAATTATTATATAAATATATAGATAGGAGTTGTTTTTCACAATTTTTGTTATATATGCACTGTCAAATTTACAAAAGGGAAAAAGGTTAAAACACAAATAAAATAAAAAGAAAATACACGATATAAGATTTCTAAAATGGTACTTTTTTAAAGTGTTTTTGGCAGTAAACTTATAGAAAGAGGAAATGAAACCCCAATTTAAAAATAAATTACCTCTGCCTTTAAGTGCGATTTTGAATCTGCCATTTGTTTGATGTAATATTCCATTTAAATTACTCAACCAACCATTTTTTAACATTTTTAACTTTAATTGTCTTTTAAAGTTTTGTATTTTTCTGTAGATACTACATTACAAGAAAAACATTAATCATTAACTTATTTTATAGACAAAAAGTAATTGATCATTATTTATATTAGAGATTAATTTAGACATTTATTTTTTTATAATTAAAATTTTGATAATTAGTGTTAAATACTAATTTAGACTCTAATGTATAAGTCAATTATAACTTTTTAATTATAATAAAAATTATTTTAAAAATCGATAAGTTTTAGTTTATAAAATTGTATTTAACTTAACTAATATAATAATTAATTGTTTTGATTTTTTTTAAATTAATTATTATTTAATGATTTTGCTGTATTGTAATTTTATCATCTCATTTTTCCTTTAGTCATAGCATCAAATAATGTGTTCTTGAATTTTTTGGCATGTCGTGCTTATATTTATTTACAAAAAATATTTTGATTAAGAATATATTTAGTCTGAATTGCATAAATATTTCAAGTAAGAATATTTTAATTACTAGTATATATTATTGCTTTTTCACTTTACAAAGTTTTTCATACTTCCATTTATTTTCCAAACCTTACCTTTATAAGACACGAGGTTTTACTAGAATTAAAATTTTAATTGAATGAAAAGTACACATTTTATAAATAGATTATAGTTCACTTTTTATTCTATTAAAAATTGTATGTTTTAAATTTTTTAAAATTTTTATATAATTAGAGAATATGTTTTTAAGTTTTAGATTCTTTGGAAGCTTAGTAAGATTACAGAATAATTAGGAAGCACAATCTTGAGGATGTAAGAGTATAAATGTCAATAAGTTAACCGAAAGAAATTCTTAATATGAATAAATTAATAAGGATTCAGCCTCTTTTTTCTTATTTTTGGATGTACATTAAGAGCATTAAAAGTAGTTAAAGAGATTTAGGGTGCTGCTCCTTCCACCTCCACAGCCTTCTCCCTCCACCTCCCCAATTATCTTTAATTCCAATTATATCCTTAAAGTTAAAATTTTTTATTTTTATTATTTTATTATTTTAATATTTAAATATTTAAATATAAACTAATATAAATATAAATTATTAAAATACATTAAAAAGATATTCAAAAATAATAAATCAAAATATTAAAATATCTAATAAAATAATAGCAGAAACATAAAATTAAAATAAAGCTTAAACGGATGACATCCTTCAACGGATGTCAACATCCGTTTAAGGCGAAACGGATGTCGACATCCGTTTTGCCTTAAACGGATGTTGACATCCGTTGAAGGATGTCATCCGTTTAGGCTTCGTTTTCATTTTACGTTTTAGGGTTAAAGGATTATTAGAAAGATTATTGGAAGGATTATTGGAAGGGTTTAGGGTTTAGGGTTTAGGATTTAGGATTATTGGAAGGATTATGACTACGTACCTGAAGAGAAACCACGACAAGCACACTACACCACAAACGCACTGCTGAAAGCAAGAGGAAGATTGCTTGATAATTCTTTTCTGGATCACTAAGCTTTGCAGAAAAATATTTTACTCATACAAGGAACTATGTAGGTTATCAGTGAAATATATTATAAATGAGTAAAATTAAAAAATAATAATCCTAAAAATAAAATTTTACTAAAGGGCAAAATAGTAAAGGGGAGGTGGAGGGAGAAGGCTGTGGTGGTGGAGGGAGCAACACCCATATTTTAATAAATTCACCAATTTTAGAAGCCATATGCTGTTGAAAATTCATACAATCGACGTCTAATTGGTATTTTGACAGTTCAAAGGTTATTTGAATTTAAGTTGAAATTAATTGATGTAATTATACGACATCAAAAAATAAGATTTCTAAAATTAAATAGTGAAAAAATTTGATATTTGACATGTAGATTAAATAATTATTTACAATAAATGTGATTAATCATTTTTAACATTAACTTTTTTATATTCTGAAAATATAAAAGATTTATTTCACCCCACTGAGAAAGTTAGTAAAAACTATATAATTAATCTTTGAAATTTATTTAAATTTTAATTTATAAACTAATTATAATTTTTTATTTATTAATTGAGATTATTTTAAATATTAATAATTTTTAGTTTATAAAATTGTGTTTAAATTTGATGACTAAATATTTTAGTCTCTAAATTTGATTTTTATTTAATAATTTTCTTTTATAAAAAGGTTTAAGGTAAAATTTGGAGTTGATAGGTAATTACACAAGGCCATACAACTTAGTATTTGGCGCAGAAGTAAAAAATTTAGTCACATAAAACCTAGTAAATAACAATGATTACTAAGTGTCACATCCTTCTTAGCTCTCCATTATAACTCTTGGGGTGTTGCTCCCTCCATCACCCCAAGTGCTCCTGCACCTCTCCATTGTTTTCTTTTATTCTAAAAATGCTCTACACATCTTCACTATTTTCTTTTATTCAAAAAATACCCTACACCTCCCCACTATATTATCTTTCTCTTTCTCTCTCCACAGTAATGGAGCATTCAAATGGCTCATATTTAAATTTGTGATATATTTCAAAATTTTATTTACATTTTCCCTTAAATAAGTTTGATTCAATCTTATTTTCACTGTTCAATATATATATTTTATTCAAATTACTTAATAAATGGTAAAATTTTGTTTTAAATTTCTAGAAAAATGTTTATATATATATATATATATATATATATATATATATATATATATATATATATATATATATATATATATGTGTGTGTGTGTGTGTGTGTGTTTGTGTGTTTTTTTTTACATTTAATATCTATAATTTTTAATATTATATTATGTTTTAACTTATCGACATGTTTGACTCAAATAACTGAATAAAGTATTTAATTTATTAGATAAATAATATAAAAATATTATCAAATACTTAAAATATAAAAGAAAAATTATTTGTTAAAGATTTGGAATTTATTTAGTTCTTTCGTCATTGTAAAGTTAGTATATAATAATAATAATAATATATTATTTAATATTAATATTATTATGTTTATTATTTTGTATTTGGATCTAACTTTTAAGTTTATAAAATGGAATGGTAGAAGCACTAATATTAAAGTTTTCTCTGAATTTTATATTTTGCAATATATCACAAGTTTAAATCATAACATTAATGTAGAGAGAGAAAAAGAAAAATTGCTGAGAATAGTGGAGAGGTGTAGGGTATTTTTGAAATAAAAAAAATAATGGGGTGATGTGTAAAGTATTTTTAGAATAAAAGAAAATAGTGAGGAGGTGCAGAAGCACTTGGGGTGGTGGAGGGAGCAACACCCTAACTCTTGTGACAAGTTTGAAACATCATAATAAACTCCTCTTTTCTCCTTAAATTGCCTAAAGAATATATCAGAAGTAATTATCACTAATTCAAATTTACAATTTTACTCAAACTGGCACCATAAGAAAATGTTAAATTATTAATAAAATTTTAATAACAAAAAAAAATTGTTAGTAAAATAAATTTTACTAACAAATTTTCTCGATAGGTTTTAAATTTTAACTAGTGATAAATATTTTAAATATTTTAGTAAATTCATTCGTAATTCATTTTTTGAAATCCCTTGATAATTGTAATTTTTTAAAATCCATTAACAAATTCATTAGTAATTGTATTTTTTTATATTGATAATTCATTTTTTTAAATACATCACTAATTGTATGTTTTTAAAATTTATTGATAATTTTGTCAATAAAATGGATGCAAAAAAAATTTCTCACTAAATTCGACGAAATATTTATTATAAACTAGATGAGTGAGAAGAAGAAAAGAAAAAGAGTAAAAAGAGACAAAAACGATGTAATAACAACGAAGGAGGAAAAAAAAAGAAGAAGAGGATAGAAAAGAATAATTAAAGATGATGGACACAACAACAATGACAAATATGACAATACCAACCACTAAAGAAGAGAAGAAGGAAAAAAAGAACAGGAGAAGAGAAAAAAAAAGAAAAAATTGAAAAGGAAAAATAAAATCAAATTAAGATATTTATCATTGCATCATTACTAATGAATCATCTCATTAACAAATCTTATTCATAAATATTTTACCAATTTTGATAAATCATTTTACCAATTTTGATAAATCACTGATAATTTTGATTTGTGGACTAATATTTAAAATATGAATGAAATTTTCTTATTGATAAAGTTGTTTCTTGTAAAATAGAATAATAAAAATGATTTTATTCCTAAGAATAACTAAAAAACAAATTCTCAATAACATATATCCCGAATGTCTTAGTTAATGTAAGTTACTAGTTTTATTTATGCGTAAGTAGGTTGTCTTGGAAGAGAAACAACTCCCATTGTCCATGGTACTTCCAAAGTAATAAGATGATCCTTCAAAGCTACAACTTATACAAACATGTCCACTTTTTTAAATAAGTATTATCGGATATTTTCATGGTTGATTTCAAATAATAAAATAAATTCTGAATAATTCAAAAATTGAGAAAAAAAAATAGAGTCAACCATAAAAGAAATAAAGACTTCTTCAAATTAAAATTTTGATTTGAATTAATATTTGAATTGATTGATTGATTTAAATTAAAATTTTACATGTAATATTATTATAAAACATAATTATAGGTAAGCCAAGAATCTTTAAAAAATGAAAGTATTTAAAAGTTTAGAAAAATTGAATTTGAAATAAATGAAAAAAAATATATGTACAACTATTTTCCAAAATATATATTCTCATTTTCAATTTACTTTAAAACTATAAATAGGCCTTACAACATAATTTATTTCATAATCATGACAAAATGTTGTAATTATGATAACTTAAAAATTGGAGTATTCAAAGTAGATGAGTATTTTATTTTAATGAGATCAATTTATTTTAATAATAAAAACAAAAGTGTATATCTAAAACATAAATCATCTCTCTAAAAACTCGTTTCTTGAGTTTCTCTACCTTCTCTCTAAGATATCTGACTCCTGAATCGTCTGTTTGTCGATTAGGAAGTGCTTAAGAGATCACGATAGTGAATCCTCCATTCTCTACCGATCAATTTCTAGTTTAGAGAAGTAAGTTTTGACTCCCTTTTCTTTTCACTTTAGTTTGAGATCATGTGTGGTGATTTTTTTATTGCATGTGTCGTATGGTCTCTTTTCCTAGTTCTTATTTGATCAGAGGTTCTAAAGACCCTTTTTGATCACATTTTAGTGTTATGTAAGCGATTCTAGGATTCCTTCAGCTAGAAGCAAGGTTGGTGAGCTGTCTAAAGCTGTGATAGTTCTCTTTTGAGGTAAAGGAAGATAATTACCTTTCTTTGTTTCTATTTTCTTGTTGTGAATTGTATGATTTATGAATTGATAGTAAATTATTTTGATTTGGTTGAAAGATAAATATAAGTTTTAGTACTAATGGTAATGGAATGATTCTAACTAATCTTTAAATGTTTAAGGTTGTGAATGATATCTCTACAATATGATTATGTTGTTTGGATTTGCTTTGATTATGGATTTTTTGTGTTATTGGATGTTGGTGGTGTTAAATGTTACTAAATTGTTGAGAAAGAAAAATTAGTTGGAGTAATAGGTCTTTTGAGTCAAAAATGAATATGTTGATAGGTGAGATTTTGAATTAGAAGTTGTAAGTGTAAAATTGAGTCACATATGGTATTTGGTGATCGATTAAGACTTGTTGAGGCAATTATTTAATAATAAGTTGTCGTATGAGGTGTGAGTATTCAATAAGTCGAGTTTAGAAGGTTGTTAAGTTCATTTTGGGAATCAAAACTAGTAAAAGTTTGAAATATAGGTTATATGTCAAAATAGAGGTTTTGGAGTATGTTGTTAAGTCATTTATCACTTGTTAGAGTCCCTAGTTTGGTTATTTATGAATTTGAGTTTATAAAGTGAGGTTTTGGTGGTTTTTAAGTAAAAATCTTGTGGTTAACAGTTTAAAACTTGTTTAGATTGGTTTACATACTATTTGCTAGGTCCTTTGTAGTTTAGAATTTCATCTAGAAGTGGTAGAAGTTGAAAAAAGTGCATAGGGCAGGTCATGAGAAGTTGAGGCGTCCAAATTTTGCAGAATTGGTATTATGCAGAATTATGCAGTCTTGCTAAGCAAATGTAGTCGCTGAGCGAGTAGAACTATATCTAACTGAGTGAGTATAGTCTTTGAGCGAGCATAACTCACTATTTCTGTATTTATAGAGCAAGTTGTGGTGGCTGAGCGAGTGGGTTAGCAGACACTTTCAGCTAAGCAAGCAAATTTGGTGGTTGAGCGAAAATACACTAGTACAAAAATCGCGTACAACGTCGAATATTTTGGGCTTTTAACGGCAAATTTGCGAACGAAGTTATATCAGGAGACGTTAAATTAACGTCGAATTATTTAAATTCGACGTTAAATGTCGAATTTTGTTAATGCATGACATTAACTTAACATCGAATTTTGTCAATATTCATGTTAATCAATTTTTTTGTTTTTTTAATTAATTGTGATTCTTTTTTACAACTTTATGGGAGACTTAAAAAGCAAAAAAACAACAAATTTCAGTTTTTGGTATTTTATAAAGCATGAACTATGAACGTGTATTGTAATATCGACAACAAACAATAATAACCAACAACAAACAAATTCAATCAAACAAAAACAACAAACAAGTTCAACAAAAAAAACAACAAACAAATTCAACAAATAAGTTCTTCAAAATGAAAACGAAAACTAACCTTTAAAAGGTGGGTTCGTCGGAATAAAGTTTCGTCACAGTGAGAAAGAAAGCAGAATGCGCCTATGAAGGACAAAAGCACAAAAATAATTGGTTAAAACAAACAAAAATCACACATAAAGTAATTAATTAACATGCATTTGTATCAAATGAAGAAAGATTACATGTGATGCTCGTCAAACTTTGCTCGATAAAAGTTTGAGAAGAGAAGAGGGTATCGTGCGCTAAGATAAATTGAATGAATTTTCAATCTCCCGCTCAAATTTTTATTAAATTCACTAACCTTTTGACGTTGAATTTAAAATTCATTCAACGTTTTATATCCTTTTAGGTCGAATTACAATTTTAAACTACGTTTAATAATTGCATTTATTTACAAAAATGTCACCGCTCATTTTTAATGTTAGTTATTCAGTGGTTAGACGTTGAACGTGTGATGTTATACGTTGTTTTGTAATAGTGATTTTAGAATTTTCAATTAAGTTTTTATATACTTCTTAAGGTGTGTTCAATATAGGTGATTGTTTGAATGATTGGTTTACAATACTTATTGTGAAGAATGAATTGGTTTATAATATGAATTGGAAACAAGATTATATCTATATGATTATATATATGATTATGCATATGATTATGTATGATATATGATGATGATGATGATGGGTTTTGTGTTTTTTCTCTTATATGATTTGTTAAACATGTAAAAAGGGGTTCCATGGGAAAGACCTTTTATGTTTTTGGTTGTGTAATATATTGGTGTAAGAGTTTTGAAATGGGGGAATGTTTCCTTACCCAAATAGCTATCCGATCTCAAGTAGAGTGGGGTAGTTATATGGTGAGGAGTGGCAGATGGTCCTTAGCCTCAGGTTAGATTGACCATAGTTTTTTGACTAATTAACCTTGTGTGAAAATTGGGAGGTATGTTGGAAATTTGAAATTATGTTGTTTTCACATGTGTAGGTTTCCTTAATAGTTCGATACCAATATATGTATTCGGATGGTCAGGTATAGCGTTAGGAATGTGTGTGTCAAATTGTGCTTGTTTAATTGACTTGATATTTGAACTGCATGTTTTATGATTTATATTAAAGTATGTATAATTCTTTTTATCATTAGCTTACCCTTACTTTTGTCTTTGTTTGTGTGTGTTTTCTATTTTGTAATGATCACCTTAAATGGTGTGAGCTTAGGGGAAACGTCTTTCTAGTTGTTTCAGTTCGAGGTTCAGAATAAAGTAACAACATAAATAGGTGTTTGTTCTTCAAGTGTAAAATCTTCTTTCTTCTAAAATCTATAATTTTCCTTGTTAGTTATCATCTTTATAACTATTATTTTAATGGTTGTATGCTATTAAGATTAGATGCTACAGTAATATCCAAATACATATACAAAAAATAAATTATAATATTTGTAAAATATAATTATTTTAAATAAAATAATGTTAAAAAGTAAATAAAAAAATTATTTAGAAACTGAAAATAAATTATGAAGGCGTATCATGTTTATAATTTATTAAAATTAAATATTTCTAAAATTATTTTGATAAAATGATAATGGTTTAAACATATTATTAAATTATGTACTATAATTATCTGTACCAATAATAAAAAGATAGTACCCACAATAATTTCTAATGTGGTAACTTTTTTATATGAGTTGTTTTATTATAAACAACATTCAATAAAACTTGTTATTGAAGGAGAAACATTAATAAATTAAATATTTTAAATATTATATGATGCTGTTCAACTGAACAATTAATATAAGTACTCTAGTAAACAACTATACTGAGTTATTATTATATAATAGCATTGAGTTTAAATTTTTTCCATAAAAGATATTTTTAAATTTGATATACAAGACAGTATATTGTATAATGACAGTATATTATATAATGAATGGAGTTTCTTCTTCTCTACAAAATAGAAAAATAAATTATACCAAGAAAAACAATTTTTGGCTGTACACTTTGTTTCTGAGTGTTTCTATATTCCAAGCACCTTGGTTTAAGTTTAGAAGAAAAAAAATATATATTTCTTACAAAAACACAAATTTTCTTTGCTAATATATATTTCAAAACAATTTTATTTACCCAATTTAATTCTAAAAACTGTATCATCTTAGAAAATCTCCTTCCATCATGCATTATAAATTGAAAGAACCAGCAAACCAAAAATCTTTGTGGTGATCAATGGAAACAAATTTAAAGTATGTTTATTATAGAACATGTTTGTGAAATTCTATCTTAGCTATACACAGTAATATTTTTCCTTTGATTCTCCACATTTTCTTGTCTTTCAAATTTTTTTCTTTTTTCTTCCTTTGATTAAGCATTTATAAAAAATATTATTTTTATTCTTTTACAATGTATTTGAATTAGTTTTGAGGTAAGAAATTACTAATTATTTGTTATGATGAATGATGAATTATTATAGTTTTGTGGCATAAAATTGATTAGTGTGATGTATACATATTATTATAATAGAGACAAATTGTGTCAATATAAAGTGAGAAATTGAATTGAGTTAGCTAAAGACGACAAAAAAGAGAACAAACATGACTCTCGTGAAGAAGAAGAACACAAAGTAGTTGAGGCATTATTCAGTTTCACCACAACTGTAATAAACCATTTCTACAAATAGTAACTCACCTTTTGCATTTCTCACACATTTTTTCTGGAATTTCTAACCAATTACAAAAGGTTGATAATGATTAGTTTTCTTCTCTTTATATATAAAAGTATTTTTTTTATTATAGCAAATATAGCCTCCAAGATATTTGAACACACTTGAGATTTTGACAACCCACATGTGATTTTTATAAAGTTATAAATAATTTTTTTTTGTACAAAATTTTAGGGACAGATGAAAGATTCCTAGCTGATATATGGTAGGTAAGAAAACTAAATACATGTTTCATCCTTCTTTAATTATATTATGTGATATTTTTGTAATCTTTCAAAAAAAATATCATTTGTTCCATTTAAATTAGAAGTTTTTCCACAACTATTTTCATACATCCTTTCAATGTGTGTAAATTATACTCCTTCAAGTTTCACTGAGGATTGGGTCTCCTATAATTGTCTATTATTCTTTAATTATAACATATAATTGGTATAAATTACTCTTACAAGACTAAACTTTCATCATTGAAATCAAATAGTCCAAAATCAATGGTGTAAGTTTGGTTTTGTATTATGACAGTGGAATTTAATAGAAAATTGAGAGCCAACCTTAATAAAAAAAACATTTTTATATTATTTTTTAATATATAAAAAATTAGAATTTGAGAAAATATTGATTAAGAAGAAAAAAAGAGAAGGAGGTTATAATTTTCTTATAAATTCATTGACCCATGCACAAAAAAGAACATAAAATAATAACATTTAGTTAATAGAAATCTAACTAATAGGAAAGATACCAACTATTCTAAAGGTATCAAAAAATAATATCACAAAACAAACAAATTTTATGATCCTACTATGTCTCTATAATTAGGGCATGAACTTTAACTGAACCCACCTTGAATATATTTTGTTTAAAATAACTGGAATAAAGTTTTTGTGAATATATATATATATATATATATATATATATATATATATATATAATTTGAAAATACGATAGTCATATATATTGTCTTCTAAGTTCAATCACTATATAGAAGTATCTGATTTATTAATATATTTTCTAAGACTAAAGCTTGAACAATTTGTAATTAAAAATTTGAATATTTTATATTAAAAAATTAAGTTTAATAAAAACAAATAGAATAAAAAACACTGTATTTGTCTACTATTTTATCCAAAGCAAAACTATGCTCATCACATTGTTCTTTCCTAATATTATTCTTCTTCTTGTTCTCTTTATTAATGTACTTACTACTATGTACATATATATACATGTAACTTTTGTAATAACTTTTATTAAGGCATATTAAACCATGCGGTCTTAAATTTTTTATAACAATATTATGTATACAGGCATCATACCTAAAGGAAATTTTAAGTGACACAAAAACAGTTACTCTTATTTTACCTTATCATCCACAAAACTATTGTTACATTTAATCTCCGTACTAATAAAACTAGTAACATATTTTCAATGTTGAAAAGCGAGATGATGAGCGAGAAAAGCAAAAGCTGAAACAAACACGTCATAAGTGTATCTGAATTTCAGTTTGTGCAATCTATTTCCAACCAGAAAAAAAAATTATATATATATATTTTTTTTCTAAGAAGAATGTCTCTTTATATAACCTAAATCTGTTCTCACATTTAAGCTCAATTCAAAATACAAAAGATGTGATTATACCAAACAAACACGAAAACAAAAACAACTGATAGAAACAGAAATAGAATAAAAAGGAGTTGAACAATGATATGCAAGGCAGTCTTTATATTTTCTGGTATCACTCATAGTCTTGGTGTTTTTTTTGTAGTAACCTAATCTTGAACACCTATAAAATAAAATGTTTGGGATTATGATTTTTTTTTCAGGGCTCAAAGCTACAAGATTCATTCTTACACAACAATAGAACTTGGTAAAATGGAATAACATTCTTACACATCAATAGAACATGGTAAAATAGAAGTTGGTTTAG
Source organism: Vigna nakashimae (assembly GCA_034642375.1). Taxonomy (NCBI): domain Eukaryota; kingdom Viridiplantae; phylum Streptophyta; class Magnoliopsida; order Fabales; family Fabaceae; genus Vigna; species Vigna nakashimae. The sequence goes on from CM067768.1 coordinate 28,888,364, forward strand.
TAAAAAAGGTTAAAAATTTAGAAGAAAAATTGGATAATAGGGAAGTTTGAAATGTAACTAAAAACCTAAAAATGAAGGATATGAGTGGAGCCCTGATTTGTCGGTAATGTGAGGGCAAACGAAAGCATTGTATGAGAGAGAAGTAAGCTATGTACCAAACAGCAACCAACTCCTTTCACACACTTAAGTGACGATGATAAACAAATAAAAGCACATCAACACAGAGAAGAATCAATAAATGTAACACAAGTCTTCTCGGAATCCAAACACTTCTTTATTAGTAGTTTTGGTAAAACCAAGAGAAGAAGGGTAAAGGGTAATAGGTTAGGGACTTTCCTTTCAGATTTTCTTTTCACCCTATTATCATATAATTTTCCAATTCTATACTCTTTGCCTTTCCATTATCTCTAAACATAGTTAAAATATAGTAACAATGTGATATTTATATATTTATATATCATATGTGATATAATCATAATAATATTCCAAACTAAATATTAAAGAAAAGAAAAGGAAAAAAAGTGAGCCATGTTAACGCCAAGCAGATGCTACCGTCAGTGCTCTTCCCATCCAGCCTGAGAAAATACCACCGTTCTCTTCCTTCACTGTCAGCCCCGAGTTGACTCGGTTGTTGTTGTTGGTGGGAGTGAGTCGTGATTTTATTGACTCGGCCATGTTTTGACTCAGTGGCTTTAACTCGAACCCTGCCATGCTCATGCGCGCTCGCCATTTTCCAAACACTTCACAACGCTCTATGCGATCTCTGCCTTCGCATGCTACTGAGTTGTGTAGCTTGCGGGTCAGTCCTTCTTCGAGTCTGACTCGGTCAGAACTGTTGATGGTGTTATTGTTATCCCTAGATGTCATGGACTCCAATAAGGCACCATAAAACGACAGCGTTTCTGCCACGCGAGCCAAAAAAGGTGCTGTGTTTGCATTCATCTCCTGCTCCACTATTGTCACCACGCGCGGTGCGAGTCCCTTCACGCGCCGGAGAAGCTCGTCACGAGGATTTTCTGTAGAGACGCTCTCATCAGGGATTTTGTTAAGCTTGAAAGCAAAGTTCACCATGAGAACTTCGTCCTCATTGCATCCCAGCGACTCACGAGTCAACTCGGTGAGTTTCTGAGTTGATACAAGTCTGAACTCGAACCCGATCCGCTTCCTTTCTGCTAGACGACTCAGCATGTCTCCGACTACATGTACTCTGTCTTCGCTGCCGCTATCGGCCACAGCCACTATTTTGAGCGTGACGTTTTGTCCACGTGCTGAGAGCGCGTTGATGAGGTGCGGATACTGCTTTCCCTGTCCAATCTCAAAATCCATGACGCAGAACTTGTTTTCGGTTTTCTCCTCAAATGCAGCTTCCAAAATAGCCAGATTCGCAGCCATTAACCCTACCTTAAAGCACATGGAGTTTTCCAAAATCAACTGAGTGGACTCAGCGTGTTCATAGCCGAAAAGCTCCTTCACTGGAGGCGGATATTCCACCGGATTCATCCTGGACTTCAACGCCAACACCATGCAATCGGTTAATTTGTCAGTCCGGTTCGGACCGTTCAACCGGTTCAGGATCTCAGTAACCATGTCATATTTTCCTTCAACAATTGCAGATGCGGCTTCCATGAGAGTCTGCTTTGAGCATCCAGAAGCAGGTGAAGCGATGGAGGAAGAAGATGAAGTAGACGACGTGGTTGATGAAGTCGGTGATGTGGAAACCAGTTTCTGAACCGGACCGGGACTGATTAAATTCTGATACGTTTCAGACCACTCGCTGGAGGTTATCACGGACGCAGCATCGGCTTCTCCTTCATCGTCGTTATCTTCCAGAAGTTGTTTCTCCAATTCCAGAAGCCGGTGATCCATGATCTTCTTCTCCGGCTCAGCCACCTGAACGGGAACCGGAAGAGGACCAGAAAGTCGAACCCGGTTCTGTGGCATGCCCAAATCAGAGTTCCGATAGCCGAAATTTGGGCTTGGCATGGGCCCAGACCCATTGCTGGGAAGGTTAATGGGCTGGGGACGGAGCTGATGGAGTAAAGGAACACCAAAACGCTGCTGTTGGTAAAGAGAAGGGTTTTGGTTATGCAATTCGGGAAAGTTATCCATGGAAACCTGAGAGAAACTGGTTCGAGGCTTAACGGAACGAAGCAAGAGGTTGGAGAGGACGTGGTTGGGGTTGTTGTTGGGTTGGTTATAGGCTTGGTTATAGGTTTGGTTATAGGTTTGGAATTCGGTGAGGGTGCGTTTACCCATAAGGGTTGGTGTTTGGCGTTGAGCGATCTGCGAGGCAGGATCTAGAAACATTGCGGGAAGGTTCTGTTGTTGGGTTCGGTAGAGAGGGTGGAGGTTTGCGGTGGCAGTCGCGACGCCGTTCGGGTTGTTCATGGTGGCCGCCGGAATGGATCTGCCAGTGAATCCACCCGCTCCGGCGAAATACTCCGACGCCCCACCTCCTCCAGTGAACCCCGGCGATGACATTCTAGGATTCCGCGAAGAAAATAAGGAAAAGAAAAAAAAAAACAGTTAAAAGGTTGTGTTTTTGAAGGAATGCATCAGAGAAAAAGAAAGAGAGAGAGAGTGTGTGTTTTAGTTATGTTGTGTGGTGCTTCTTATGGGGTTGAAATGATCCTCATGAATATAACGGGAATGGCAAAGGGTTTTCTTTAATTTTAAAAAAAAATTGTTTATTATTTATCACATAATATAAAATATTACAATATTCTGTTTTTTGGGGTTTAAAATACAAGTGTGGAATGTTTCGCATCAGAGTTTGTACGCATCGAGATCTGACCGTTGATACTTTTAAGATTCCAAGATTCAGCTGGAATAGACGGTGATTAGAGTGTGTGTTTTGCCAGCCGAAACGCACACCTGTGTTGTTGTTATTTAATAACGAACTTGAATTGGCACGCAACCTCTGAGGCGCGTGGAAAAAGAGAAATAAATAAAGTGAGGATTTGGCAGGGTTGCGATGTTTTGTGAAACTTCTGAAAATCAACGTAAATTGAGAATTTGATAAAGTGTTAGTTGTTAAGAAGGAGATTGCGTTAATCAATCACTCAGTTTTTTATTTATTTATTTATTTATTTTATATTCAGTATAGTTGGTGCTGATAGATTTATATATGTTTTTTTAAAACGGACATTTGACAATGCTTTGGATGTTGATTTCAAAATTTTTAATGTTATAAAAGTTAATAGCTTTAATGATGCAATAACTTATGATTTGTTACTATTGCAAATATGGAATATATCTAATTAAATTTGATTATGGGTGTGAAAGTTTTTTCTAACTTATTCCAAGAAATAATGAACATAAAAGTGTTTCTTTTCTTTAAATTGGAAAATCAATAAAAATACGGTGGAATTAATATGTTTGTTCCATTATTTTTAATTTCTTTCTTCTTTTATTTCCTTAAAACCAAATAAAAAGAAAATTATTTTTCAAGTTCTCTTTTATGTACTTGTTTCCAAGAAATAGGTGATAGAATGAATATACAAATTTAACATGAATACGTATCTTATATCATACAGAATATAAAAATATTTTCGCTTTTAATGTGTAGCTTTTTGGCCGATAAAAAAGTACCTTAACATTTGATATGTTTAAGTGGAATGTACTTTTCCTTAATGAAAATAAAAAAATATAATATGTGCACCTATAAATAACATATATGTTTGTGAAAAATAAGTTGTAATAAACATATAGTTATTTTTATATAGTTATTCGTTTATCCTAAACAATAATACAGTCACGCTGAGTAATCAAACAAATAATCTCATTAATTATTACATTAAAACATTTACATTTACATATACATATATAATATTTTTAATAATACATTTAACAATAATTTTTTTTATCAATACTGTCATATTTGATGTGTTATGACTTTTTACAGAAATCAATTCTATAAAAATAAGTTTATGTATGTTAAATCAACTTTTCAAACTCCACCTAATTCGAAATATGCACTAAAGTTAACACTGTGTGGATCCTATTTACTTTTAATATGTTTTGTCATTTTCTCATGGCAAACTCATCTAAATTACCTTTCCAATGCAAATTTATTTAAAGAAAACTTCCATACCTTTCACAGTACATCATTTGCATTTTTAACTAAATAACTGTTCATGATTATGTATTTAGTAAATAGATTACTTAAATATTTTTTAATAAAATTATCATATGTGAATTTATATTATAAATTTTGGTATAAAGTTTATTTTGTTAAATTATACAAAAATAAGTTAAGATTTATATGCAGCGGTTACAAATTATTTTCGTAGTTTAAACAAATTTCTCAAGGAAATTTAGATAATTTATTAGTTAAGAAATATTAGTGATATTATCGTCAATCTAAGAAACTAGTCTCTACTGATAAATGTTTTTTATATATATATATTAAAGCGTTTTAGCTGAATGCAGGAAAGAGAATTTCATTTTTTTAATATATCATATTTGTATAAACTCTTTAAATTTCAGAGATAAAATATTAAATAAGTTTTTTAGACGGAAAAGTACACTAATATACCACAATGTAGAAAAATAGATATACAAAATAATGTTGTATTATTTGTGATAGGTAAAGTGATAAAAGTAAATTAATAAATTTCATAGAAATATAAAAGATATTACTTGGCAAATTTTTTTATTTTTAATGTATTTTAATCGATGTAATAATGCAATGCAACTAACTCCCAAGATAAAAGCAATCATATTAAATTAGCACAAACTTCTCTAAAATTTTAAAATATTAAACGGTAACACAGTTTTCACTTTTCATATGGAACAGAACAAAAACGGTTTATACGTAACTTTTCCTAAAATTAAGACATGCTTATCCAAAAGACTTTTAATTTTGATCTCAATACATATAAATTTATTAAATGACTTTATAATTTAATATAATACAATATAATTTTAATTTACTCTATTTGGATAATTTAGTCTTTACAGATAACAAATTTTTAATTTAACCGCTTAAATATGTATATTTATATTTTAACTTTAACGGTAAAATTGAAATTTATTAATGTCTTAATATATTTTAGTTTTTAAACATCTAAAAAAAATATTATAACCTCAACTATTCAATTTTTGTTTTAAATATAATTTTGATTGATATTTAAATTTAAAAATAAAAATCATTTAAACATTTAAAACATCTAGTTAAACCTATTTTAACGAAATCTGTGATTAATATAATGTTCTATCCACGAGTCAATATCAGATTATTTATTAATATCTAGTCTCATGTTCGAAATGTATATATTTTGACATGATAAAAGTTTGTTAAAAATATCATATTTGCTAGAAATAAAGTCAATTTATAATATATAAATGAGTGTAAATCATATTATATAAATCAATTTTGTAAAATTGAGTTAAATTTAAAGTTAATTAAAAATATTATATATATTGATCGACTAAAATTCGACTGATTAAAAATTTAAAATAAAAAGAATTTTTAATTTTACATCAAAATTTATATCCTATGAAGAAGATGAAGAGAATAAATAAACAATATTACAATTGAAAATATTAATATATCTTCTAAAATAAAATAAATATATCTAAATCTTAAATTTTAATAAAATTGGTAGTGTTTTAATTGTTTATATATATTATTATATTGAATAGAAGGTAAAAATGATTGAAGATGAGAGAGGGAGAGTGAGGGGCCTGGGTTGAATGGAAAAGCGCTTTTGAACTGGGAAACAGCAGGACCAAATAGGATAAAAGCCTGAAACAGTTCAAGAGGTGAGTCAGTCTCCACGCGCGCGTGATGGTGCGTGTCTACAGTTCTAATAATGTCTCTTACTCCTTCCTGGGAAGGAATGGATCTTCATTCATAAGTGATCACCTGAGTCGACGACAGTTACTCAAGCAACTCCAAACGCAACAACAACATTAAAAGCAACAAACCAAAAAACTTTCTTAATTTTTCTTAACCATCTTCAAATAAATCTATGCATATTAATTCTAATAATAACGGTAACAATTAATAATTCCTTCCTAAAATTAAATATTTTATTTTATTATATTTTTTTATCAGCTATTTTTTATATTACATTCTTAATCGGGAGGAGAACATAATCAAATCGAGTAAAAATAATATTTAATTCCAATTTGATTTGTAAAAGAAGAATTCACAGTTTTATTATTTATTGGATATTTGTTTTTAAAATATTCATAAGTTTTGAAAAACTATCGATATTTATAAATCTAAATAAATTATAAAATATAAATTATATTAAATTACAATTTTTATTATATTTAATTTAATAATATGATTAAATTTTAATTTTAATTAAATTTATTTTACAATACTAATAATATAACACCTACATTTAATTCGTGTAAAAATATTATTATATGAAGCATTTATTATTTAAAAATAATAAATACTATAAATATTAATTGTTTATTATTTTTAATGAAATTAAAACTGAATGCAACACTACAAAAATGTATTTAATATAAAAACTTGAAAAGATTCATATAAAAAAATGAAAATAAAACTTGTGACAACATTAATGTGAGATGATTATAACGTTAATTCTCATATCAACAACGATTGAGAAACACGTGTGGACACGTGGTCCAATAAAATCTTGTGGCTATGGAAGTTGAGTTTCGTTGCTTGTCCCCGTAAGAAAACCCAAAATCTGGTACACCGGATTTCAATTCTAGGAGCTGGTTTGGGACAACCGGGTACAGGCCGTGTCTTGTGGTGGTTACCGACAGCTGTCGGTCAGTGCAAAGGAAGTGAAGATGTGGTTGAAGATAAAATAGAAATGAATAAGAAAGAAAGAAAAAAAAAATTGCGTATCATTTTCTCTCTCTTCTATTCCCTCTTGCGTCAAATGCAAGAAAATTGGGATTCTGTTATTGTGTTGTGACGTAAATGCAGCAAAACTGTGAGATCACGTTAATAAATGTTTCAATTATTATCAAATTATTTTATAGGAAGGTAATTAATAGCATTTGTGTTATTCACTATTTCTATTTTGTTTAACATTCTAAGTAAAATGGCAAGAGTTTAGATCCGATACAAATCCTATCTATACATAATAAAAAAATTTATTTGTTATTTATTTTAGGATGATACATGTTTAAAAAATATTCATAAAGTATTTTAAAATTTACAAAAATTTATAAATATTTACGAAATTTTTTTAAATGAAATAAATTTAAATGAAATAACAACACATAAGATATAAATGAAATTAAATTAAATATAAATTAAAAAAATTATTTTATTTTAATTTAATAAAATATAAATTAATGTCTGTTTTTCAGTTGGTACATTTTAGCAATGTGTACCAGATTTTAGTAGATAAAAATACCCTTATATGTCATGGATTTTAAATTTTAAGGTTAAGGGTATTTTAATAATTTTCATTCTCAAAACTAATAAAAAAGAAACCCCAACCATTACTCACCTATCACATTCCTTTTAACCATTTCTCTTTCATCTCTCTCACTCCAATATTTTCTTTGTCATCCTACTGTAGCCCAATTGAAAAAATCAGAAACACTTGTCGTTAAACAATTTGCCTTTATAAAGAGTTGAGTCATTGACAACTTGCCATTTAATAGCGAGTATTTTTGATTTTTTTTCAGTTGGGACTACAATAGGATGACAGAAAAATGTTTGAGTGAGAGAGATGAAAGAGAAAGGGTTGAGAAGAATGTGGGAGGTGAGCAAGGGTTTGTTTTTTTTAGTTTTGAGAATGAAAATTATTAAAATACCCTTAACCTTAAAACTTAGAATCCATGATATATAAGGGTATTTTTGTTTACTAAAACCTGGTACACATTGTTAAAATGTACCAACTGAAAAACAAAAACAGGCGTACCCGCGTTAGCAAACCCCTAAAATATAAATTGTATCATGGTAAGACCTTCAAAAATCGAGTATTAAATGTGGTTGAGTATTTTAATTACTGGTATTCTATTATTTTATTTCAAAAATATCAATAATATATATAAAATTTTATAATAAAGAGTTTCATTGTCTAAGAAGTTTTATCTCTCTAAAACTTCCTTCTTTAAAATTTCCTTTGTCTTTTCCCTACAAATTTTAACTCATTATTCATTTATCGGAAGATCAAAGATTGCTTGAGGGTTCCTTATAGCAAGATCTTCATTTCTAACCGATTGATTTCAGTTATAAAATAAGTTGATTTCTACCATTTTCCTTAAATTTTTGGTGTCTTTGCATGTAGGGGTTTTCTTCACTCTTTTGGCGTCTGAGTCTTCTTTAAGACTATCTCTTGGTCATTGATACTGAGGGTATATTCTGATCAAATTGTCATGAATTATAGGAGCGAATAGAAATTTTGGAGCTATAGGAGGAATTTTAGAGTTCTTAGAATCTTCGGAGAGTTAACCAAGTAAGAAAAGCTAGTTTAACTTATTTGGATTGGTATATATGTTGTATTTGATGTTTGTATGATGATGTGATGATTGATTTATGGAATTTGGTATGCTGAGTTGCTTTTAAAAGTGGTATGTTAAATTGAAAACTTATGCATGTTGGTGTGTAGTTTGTTTGTTGATGTGAAAAGTTGTTTATTAATTTGTTTGGGAAGGTAGTTTAGTAAATTTGTGTTGATGTAGTTTTACATAACTTTAATTTGGAATAAATTAGAAGAAGGGTGAGTTTTAAGCATAAAATGGGGGGTTTTGACAAGTCAAATCCTAAAATCTCGGTTTTGAGGAAAGTTTGCAGTTTTGGGAACTGTCTTTAGGCCATTTAGGACTTAGTTGGCCTCTTATACTAAAATCTGGTGGTAAGCGTCTGGTGGAGAACGTTTGGTGGTAAGCGTCTGCAAAGAGCGTATGGTAGTGAGCATTTGGTGGTAAGCGTATGGTGAAAAGCGTCTGGTAATGAGTGTTTGGTGGTAAGCTTCTGGTGGAGAGCGTCTGGTGGTAAGCGTTTGGTGGAGAGCATCTATTAGTGAGCATTTGGTGTTAAGAATCTGCTGAAGAGCATTTGGTAATGAACATTTGGTGGTAAGCATCTGGTGGTAAGCAACATGGTGGTAAGCATCTAGTGGTAAGCTTCTGGTGGAGAGTGTCTTGTGGAGAGCGTCTGGTGACTATGGGTCATCTAGCAATAACTATGTGGTTTGAGATCTCCAATTCAAGGTTTTGGACATCAGTTTTAGACGTTCTTTAGGTTGTTTTGGGGTTTTGGACCCTTTTCTCAGCTGTTAGTGAGAGTTTCCAAGCTATTTTTCTTGTCTAGTGTGTATGGAGTTGTTGTGAAGAAAATTGTGTTATTGTGTGATTTGGTTTACGGTGCATATGTTTTGATAATTATTGTGAAGAAAATTCTTTAGGTTGTTTTGGGGTTTTGGACCCATTTCTCAGCTGTTGATGAGAGTTTCCAAGCTATTTTTCTCGTCTAGTGTGTATGGAGTTGTTGTGAAGAAAATTGTATTATTGTGTGATTTGGTTTACGATGCATATGTTTTGATAATTATTGATGCTTTTGAAATGGCATGAGTATGTTGTGAGAATGAAATATGGGTGGTATCATGATATTCTACCAACCATTCAACTCATATCAAGATGAATTGGGTGGCAGAGAGAATGGCAGGAGGTATTTACCCTGACCTTTTGGGTTGTAGAAGGGAAGATTAACCCTATGGAGAAATAGGTCAAGTTACCATTGTTTATGACTCTACAAAGTATAAATACTACCATTGATGTAGGGCTTCAACGAAGTTTATGTCAGCATCGGATCTGAATAATTGAGTGGAGAGATCAAACTGTGATATGATCATGTGTTTGATGGGCTATTGTGAATATTGATCTATGATTTGTTATATTAAATTATAATATGTTAATTTCTTTGTATAGTAGCTTATTATTGCTTTGTGTTGTTTGTTTCTGTGTGCTATAATATCTTTGGCAATTATAATCATTTGGTGTGAGTAAAAAATGCATAAGTGATAACCTGCCTTTGATGGAGTCGGAAAATACCATCGAGTGATACATAGGATGTAGTATATAGACATATATATAAATGTGGATATACACATAACAATTTAACTCTTTTGAGATATTTTGTGTTTAGGAGGTTTTGTAAATATGTTTTTATTGTTATAGTTATTATTTTGGATAATTGTAATGGTAAATTATCTGTTTTCTTAACTATGTGTTATGTAATATCAAAATATATAATATTTTGTTTATTAAATTAATTACTTTTTAAAATTAAAAAAGATAAAATTAAATAAAGATCTTATTCTTATATAAGACTTTACTATTAGAAGAAAATTTGTAAGGCAATTTATCTAACGTTTCAGATTATATATATATATATATATATAATATAGCAGTCCACATTTTTAATATAAGAGAACAATTAGAATAAGATTGTAAATAAGGTATTAAGGTTACAGTCATCCAAAACTTAGTCATAATTTAAAACTTAAACACATTAGAGTGTTTCATCTTCCTAACGAGACTAAGTTGCAGCATCATCTCCCTCCAAAGCATGCTCTAAAGGCACCTCATCCACCTCTGCTCACATCCAAATGGATGATCATTGCAACAGAAACACGACACAAACAACAGACAAACACAAACATAAGGGTGAGCTAGATATACAAAAATCATGTTATAACAATCACACACAACATGCAAGTTTAATTCAAAGTTAATGAACCATACAACACCACTTGTTACACTTTACACTTGACTCATCCGGACTTAGAATGATTGTCGAGCTATGGTGGATCATGCACTCGTGGTGGCCTCTACTGCTTTGCAAAGCCATTGCTAATGAGTTTTACCCTACCACACTCACAAGGTTAGTCCTTTATCACTCACCTTGGGCATACTGAAAGCACTCAACACTAGGACCTCCTGCTACTACTCACGACATGATTTAATCCTCTCTACTTGAGAATGATTGACCATTGTAGTTTTAGGATAACCCCCAAGACTGAGCTAACCATGCAAATCATTCTAAAACATACCAAGGGCACCACCATGAATTCTCTCCTTGAGGAGTAAGGAATTACGTCCAATAATCGCACTTTGTTACATTCAACCACCAAACATGTCTCATACATTCACATACTTTCAATATAATAACACTACCACCAACATACTATGCATTCCAATCTTTCCACACACTTAATACAACCAAAGCAAGAGCAAAAGAGAAATCTAGACTCAAAGGATTCGCAGAGCGCATCCTATTCGCAAGGCGAGACAAGAGAATCTCGCACAGCGCACTCCTTAATTCGTTATGCGAATTAACTCGCTGAGGCTATAGGCCTCAGGTCTTCTTGCATAGCGCACCCAGGTCGCTATGTGAGGGCTTAAACAAAGAGCACACCCCCAAACATCTTCGCTTTGTGCCCTTCTCGCCTTTCGAATTAAAATGGCAGTGACTCAAAGCCACCACCAGTCACACAACGACTACATTCGCTATGCGAATCACCAGACAGAGAGTAGCACTCTCCAGTCATTCGCATAACGCACCAACTCGCACAACGAATGACTCAGACAGTGAGCACTCTCTATAGGGACTCGCTATGCGAGACACCTCGAATAGCGACTCTGCATAATCTACAAAACGTAAATTCTGCAGAATCATGCACTCACACCAGCCCTTACCATTTCTAGGCCTTTTCTCCAATTTTTAACACCCATAATTCTTGTTTTACATCTGATTAGACTTATCTAGATGTTCCTAATCCTTCCTACTACATTTTTAAAGGGATTACACTCAACTTTTTACTCCTCACCATCAATTTCCACAACTTGAAGATCTCAAACCCAATTCTAACACTTTGCACATATTAGGACCACTTTAGTGACTCAAACAAGTCACAATACACTTGCCAACACTGCCCCAATAGCCCAACTGCATTCTGGACATCCAACGCTCAAAATCACTATCTCACTTCCTCTCAACAGTTCCACAACACTAATATTTCACTATGTTTCTGCCAAATCTAGGTTATAACAACCTTCTACTCAAAATACTACTAACATGAACAATTTCCACAGTCCAACGCATCCAATATAGTTTATTAACATCACCTCATAGGTTCACAGATTCAACACTTCAACATACGCAAATTAAACTACCAAAATTAAATAACATCTTAAACAACATATCAGTTTAAATTTCAACACACATACACTAAAAAATCAGAAGAATGTCTAGCTCCTCTTACCTTGGAGTTGAACAACACAACTCACTAGAATGCCTAACAGTACCTCGAGTTGTGAGAACTCAACAAAATCCTATAGAACACCACATTGATGATATGAACAACTCTTAGAGCTAGAATGGAGTGGAAAAATGAAAAAGATGAAAGCATAAGACACATGCAATCAACAATAATTTCATGTGCTAGGTTCAAGAACAAAGAAGAGACTGCATGTAGGGACTTACCAACCTAAGACCCGAAATTAATCGGTCCGTTTCGAAGCCCTCTACGTTGCGGACGTTTGGGCACCACCTGATCTGAGATACACTGGCTCAGTGAAGAGGAGTGGAAGAGAGAAGACAAAGAAAAGAGCGAGAATTGAGTTATAGAAAGATAATGGGGTTTGGTTAATGAACCAGAATGTCATGAAAATGAACTTTTAAATGAAATTTTTTTTATTTCATTAACTTAATTATCCTATTAACTTTCTAATTCATTTTCAGGTTTTTACAATTTAAAATAGACAAATTTCACTAAATATCTTGGAAGATCATTAGAGTATTTTCACTAATAGTTTTCTTTTTTTAAGTTTGAAGAAACTAAATGTTTTAGAAATACATCATGAAAGAGATTATTTGTGAACAAGCCATTCTTTCAAATTCTCATACAAAGTCAAACATATCTTTAAATAAAATTTGTTTAAAACATAATTAAATAAATTAAGAAAGTATAAAAATATGACTTTCTCAACTTATCATTAAAAAACAATTGAGTATGTTATTTATTAAAAACAAAACTATGAGAATCATAAATAGGAGGTAGAAAAAATAATTTTAAAAAATTATAAAAAATTATTCTTGGCCGAGTCCATCACTTTTAAAATTTTTTTTTATCTCACTTCAATATATAATTATATCTATACATAATATTCTTCGTTAAAATATTCTCAAATTGAAAACAAAATTCAAAGTTGCCATCCATATATAATATTAGTTACATATGTTTATCACATTAAACTATTTTTTGGGTATGCGAAAGGTGAAAATTTCTTGAAGATCCATTTGCTACGGAAATATCTGGGATGTATTCATGTGTACCGTGAAGATAGAAACGGAAACAAAAATTCGCGGATAAAAATTGTCATCGATAGTTGTTAGATGCGATTATATCGGTTGGTAAGAGATTTAATATTATATTATTTATATTTTTATATATTTATTATTTAAAAAATTAAAATTAAAATTTAATTTATATTTTATTAAGTTTCATTTAATTAAAATAAAATTTATATTATATTATATATTATATTTTTTTAATATATTTTAAAAACTTATAAAATATATTTTTTAAATATTTGTAAGTAATATCGGATACTTACATATTTTAAAAAACTTATTATTATTTTTTAAATGAATATAGATGAATACGAGAATGAATACTTTTATTAAAGATAGATAAGAGATATATCTTATTTATCCTTGATTTTACCTGTTATCAATTTTAGTGAGAAAAGATACTATATTTCTAATGAGAGAAGATGCTCCACAAATTATATATGGTAGAATAATGATACTATAATTGAAAATATTATGATAGACTTAATAATTCTAGTTTATTTAAATATCAAATTTATAATTAATTTAAAAAAATATACTTTATTTTGTTTCAATCCATTTTTAAGAATAAAATTACGAAAAAAAATTAAATCGAATAATATTTTAAGTATAATTAATGATTCTAATGATATTATTTAATTTAATTTGATATAAAAGAAATTTAATAAAGGTGGATATATGAAGATAATGTGTAATAAATATGGAAATGTTTTGGTAGTTTAATATCTTCCTCTTATCATTTTTCAACGGAAGTTCAATTCTGATAACGTAATGTGTGGTAGCATGCATGTATTTTTGTGTTAGTGATGACTTTAAAAGGGTTTTTAATACGGAAAAATAATAAGAAAAACTGAAATGAGTTAGGTATAATTTAATAAGTGTCAGCTTTTCTTATAAAATTCAAATTTTTATTAAATAGTTAATATTAGTTTTGGAAAAAAGAAATTAGATTTTTTTTTCTTTTATAAATATTTACAGAAAAACTCCTTGAAGATCTCGGCCTTTCGAGGTGCTTCCTTAAAGATATAGAATTTAAAAAAAATCATTATTGGTTAAGTGTCAACATTAATTTAGGAAATGTTTTTACCTTCTTTTTTTTGAATTAAAGATTTCTGTATTTAGTTTTGATAGAATTTTAGATATGGAAAAATGTTAAAGTGTTTCAAGAAATACTTTTCAATGAAATAACCTTTTTAATGCATTACTTTGAAACTTTTGCTACTTTTAGTATTTTTTTTTGAATAAGGAAACTTTGTGAAAAAAAACATCAACTTCACGTCAGCGTTCTCTTACTGTCAAAGCTAATAGATAAATACTTCATGAAAAAAAAAAATGAAAATATCAACATAATCATCTATAAGAGATAACTATGTGCCTAAAAGGAAAAACGTAAAACATAAAAGGAAAAACTATGTGCCTAAAAGTATATATAAGCATTATAAATTTGTATTTGTGCATAAAAGTTAGAGAATTGATATTTATTTTAATCATTTTTAATATTAAAACTAGTATTTATTTTCAAATATAAAAACTATGTGCATTAAACACTAGTGCAGAAAAAACCTTTAACGTTATCCTTTAGACGTCTGACTCTCGAGTATTCAACGTAAAAAAATAACTGGTGACATTTTTCGTAAATAAAACAACTATTTAGACGTCGGCTATGGCGAGACCTGACGTCTAAAGACTCATATACGTCGACTCCCCCTAATAGACGTCAAAACTAAACGAAAAAATTAAAAAAAAAATTATTCTATTTAGACGTCTGTTATGGGAGGAACCAACTTCTAAAGTCATTTAGACGTTTGTCATTGGGGGAATCTACGTCTAAATACACAACCCAGAAATTTAAAAAGTCACTTTTTGACTCCATTTAGACGTCTGATCCCGCCACTCCGACTTCTAAAGTCATTTAGACGTCTATTATTGGGGAAACCAATGTCTAAATACACAACCCATAAATTTAAAAAGTCACTTTTTGACTCCATTTAGACGTCTGATCCCACCACTCCGACTTCTAAAGTCATTTAGACGTCTGTTATTGGGGAAACAAACATCTAAATACACAACCCAGAAATCTAAAAAACCACTTTTTGACTCCATTTAGACGTTTGATCCCGCCACTCCGACTTCTAAAGTCATTTAAATGTCTGTTATTGGGGAACTTTTGACGTCTAAATACGCAGCCCAAGAATTTAAAAAATCACTTTTTTGACTCCATTTAGACGTTTGTTATGGGGGTAACCAACTTCTAAAGCCCTTTAGACGTATGTTATGGGGAACCGACTTCTAAATGTCGGCATTAAAACACCGCGAACGCGAGACAACAGTTACATGCACTCATTGTTCATCATCTTCGTCGTGTTTTCTCTCTACGGGTTACGTTTTCTCACTTTTGCACCATTTTAAAATAATTTTACTCCGATTACATCACTCTTTGATGCATTATCTTGCATTTGAATCGATTAAAACGCATTTGCGTTGGGTTTTGATACAGTTATTCTCGTGTCCTTGGGCGGCATTCTTCGGTGACGATTTCTTGCGTTTTGCACTCTCCGATTCCCTCCACTACGCTTTTAAAACCATCCAATAAAAAAATGTACAATACATTCTCTTCAACTAAAATATAAAGTTGTAAACTCGAATCACCATAAGTCAGGAGCAACCTCAGAGACGTGTGACTTGTATGGATCAGACGTCTATATAGATGTCTGACCTGTATAGTTCCGACGTCTATATAGACGTCTGACCTATAGTGTCCGACGTCCATTAACGTCATCCATATAGACGTCGGACAAAGATCAGACGTTAAAAGCCCAAAATAATAGACGTCTAGAGTCCTTTCTACATTAGTGAAAGTATATATAAGTATTATAATAAGAAAAAGAATGAGACACAAATAATTTTACATTGATTTGATTCTAACGAAAGAAATTTTATATTGGTTTGATTTTAACGAACAAATTAAGTAATGGTTTCAAACAATTATATCTATTTTATTTAAAGTATTAGAAAATAGCAACATGTATTCAATAACACAATTTGTATTTGTAGAATATTTTGATAATAAAAGATTAATTTTTATGTCATAATAAGCATCTTCAAATATATTAAAAGTTGATTTTACTCATCATTATTTAAGTAAGGAATTATTTGTATAAACCCAAAAAGAATATCACATTGATTATTAGGCTTTTCATAAACCCTATCAAAATAAGTAAAATACATATAGATACCTATTATGTGGTAGGGTCCATTCATGTTAGCAACATAGATGTTGGTTTTGGACAACCATAAATATTTTCCACTTGGAACACCAACATTTTTTAAATAAAAATAATTTGATGTATGGCTTTTTGTTAAACAATAGAAAGGTGTAGTGAATGATTTTTTAGGATAAAAGAAAAAAAATTTCAAAGATTTTTGTTTCTTTGAAATGCAATATCCAATTAAACTTTATTCTTTATCCTTTACACACTTTTAAGAATTAAAAAGGTTATCCAAGTTGGATTTTTTCATTGCAAACTTTGTAAGAGTTTTCTCAAGAAATTCAACTTTGTTTTTAAAGTTCTTGTAATCTTTATAATAAAAAATTTCAACTTAAAAGGTTGAATTACAATTACAATAAGAGTTTTTCTAAATAATATCCAAAATTTTCCAAATGAGAATCCAAATTCTTGTTTTCCTTTTTTAATTGATTCAATCTATTTTTCAAATCTATATAATCATATTGAATTTTTGTTTACTTCTTCATGTAATTCTTCAAATGCATTAAGCAATTCATCATACTTTGCTTGAATTGTAGAGTTAAAAGTACTTATCTTGCTTTCTTGGGACTCAACATCAACTTTGAAGCATGTGTTGACATCTTTGTTGTTGTTCTACTTTCTAAACTATTATGATTGGACTCTTCAATGCTCTCTTGAGCTTTTTCCAAAGTTTCCCACACTTCTTTTGCATTTTTTTTTCATGTAGAAACTTTGTAGAATTTCTCCATGATGAGTGCTGATGAGATTATGTATCTAGCTATATCACTATATTGCTTTTTCTTGTTCTCATACTCAATCCAAAAGTTGAAATGTTTTTTAACCTACACATTTTCAATGGTATGCATAGGAATATATGGTCCATTTATCACAAGATCCCACACACCTTTGTCAATTGACTCAAGAAATATTTTCATTCTAATTTTTTAAAATGGATAATTTTCTCCAAAAAATAAGGGTGTTCTATTTATGGATGCCACTTCAGCAAATGTTTGAGAAATATTAGTCATAACAATAACAAGATCCTTTAATCGATTAATTTTTGGAAAATAAGCTCTTGTGCCAAATGTTAAAGTAGATACAATCCATTAACTAAGAAGGGGGCTGATTTTGTTCTTTTTCAAAAACTGGTTTCTTTTGCTGTTTCAAAATAATTTTGAAAACTTTCTTTTAATCAATTAACAAGATTAGTATGAAATGCATTACTAAGATTCAAATCAATCACAAAGAAAGATAAGAAAAAGATTTATAATAAAAAAAAGAGCAAGACACAAAGATTTTTATATTGATTCGATACTAACAAATCTACATCAATTTTTCTAACAACCTTAGCTAGAAATTCTACTAAAGATCAAAAGTTTTAGATTTTAAGTGCACCTACATAATCATATAGACAAGAGAAAACTCCTTCAGTCTTTAATCTTCTTGAATAAACACATTTTCTGTAAAGATAGAATGCTTAAAACTCTCTCACACCATTATGTTGGACTTAGGATATCAAAGTGTTGAAATTAAATGAGAGAAGATGCAAGATTTAGAGGAAAACTAAGTAATTGTCAAGATTCATAGATTATATTAGTGACTTAATCGATTAATATGTCTTAGCCACATTTTTTTAAAACTCACTGGATTAATCGTTATGAAGTGACTTAATCGATTAAAATTGTCAAGTTTTACATTTATCTATTAAATTTAATTAAGATCATGCCTGGATTAAGACTAATCAATTATTATTTGATTAAGATTGATTAAGAGTGTTTTTCTTGGCTTTACAAACATGCTAAAACACACACTAAGACTAATGTCAATCTATCTAAACAAACACCTCTCATAGAACTTGGACATAATAGAAAAGAACTAATTAATTTTTCTTCTTGACGTAGTAACAATTAAAACATTAGTTATCACTAACGGAAACTGGGCCATTTATGTAATTAATTTAACGTTTGTTCACAAAACATTTAAATTGAAAAATGTATGAAAGTATTTTTGTAATTAAAAGTAAAAATATTTATGTTAGACCCTAGGACATCCAATGTAAATTTTGAATTTACTCTTACACGTAGTTTCTTTTGCCTCACTTCTCTTTGTAATTTTGGAATTTTTTATTTCTTCTTAAGAAGTGACTATAATGACCTCTTTTATGACTACATTAATGATCCAAAGGCTTTGTTATTTCATTTTTGTGAGTGATTTTGCGTTTGAAGTTTTTTGTTATATTAAATTATGATTTAGAGTACTCCATTGAGGTTAATAATTTAAACCTCAATTTTATTTTCAAAATTTGAAACAATATACATCGGATATGGACATGCTTGACATAAATTTGCATTGGACATTGCATGGTTTGATGTAAATTTTGAACGCATTCTCCCTAACTTTTATGCATTTACTTATGTTTGTTATGTCTAGGTCCCACGTAAATGTGAAGTTTTTATCCAATGTAAGTTTATGTCACTCGCATCCATGTCAAAGAACTGCCTAATGTAAAAAGCATATTATGCACTAGTATACATTCTTAAAAAGAATGAGAAATATTAGAAAGCAAAACTATTAGAAATAGTAATACATTTCATCCATATTATGAGAATCCAAAGAACCATCTAAGGGCTATTGAGAGAAAAACATTTCAACCACATATGCTTATATCAATGATCAACAATAATCTCAATCAACAAAATAGTTGTTATAAGCTCAACATATAATGACTCGTTGATATGATGGTAAGATGCAAAGCTAGTAATGTAATTCTAACGACCCCTTTAAAGATACATTCACAAGATGATGACATACTTCTTAGCCATGGAACAAGAACATTAAAGAAGAGTTAGAGTCATCCATGCAAAGTGAAGCAAAACTTTTTCTCTTAGGTCATCATGGAGTACCTCTAGTAGATTAGGAGTATTTAGACCTTGTAGGAAGGGTCATGTAAGAGGTTGTTATCACAAGATGTGTGTTTGGGACATTCTCTAGCAGCACTATCAATATTCACTTTAACTCATCAAGTATCTTCCAAATAGCTTGTATTCTTTTCAGGATCTTGTTTGAATGTCAAAGAACTTCAAAATAGATAATTCATTAATGTAATTATTCATAAAAAATTTAGATGAATTACCATTTTGATATGTCAAAGGATTTGTCATAACAAGATGCAAGCTTTGCTTAAACCTAGCATGACTTTGCATCCTTAACAATATTCAATCAATATAAGTAACCTCACCAATACAAATCTCTCTCACAAGAGGACTCCGACCAAGTTGATGAACTACAAAAATATGATTCTTTGTAATAGAAATTGAACTTGGAAAAAGTTATTGAAGTGATGACCAAAATTTAATAGCTATTGGATAGCCAAAGAAAATGTGTGTAATACTTTCCTTTTGTTTGCAAAGTGTAAACATATGTATCATATATGAATACCTTTGACTTGCGTGTTTTTATACGAAGGAATTTTGTTATGCAAAAGCTTCCATAACATTGGGGTTTTGGTAGAAGGAATAAACTTTATCCATACCAATTTTCTAGACATATACACACCCACCTAATCAATGAACACACATATAAAGATGATCTAATTTAAATTTCAATATCAAACACATTATGCATATATATCAAATATACAAATCATAGTTTAATGATATGATCATCATCACATAATCCAAGTTATACGAGTGTATTGTTATTAACATGAGAAGTTATTTAACAACATTTCTGATGAACAACGAAAAAATGAAACTTAATCACATTTCAAATGCACTATGTAGTTACCATATGACACTTTATAAAAGAATCCAACATATTAATCATATCTTACCAAAGACTAACATTTCCCTAGGCTAGGATAGTTTATGCACCTACTAGAAAAGCTTCATGCACAAAGCTCTTTAGATTTTACCACATGATATTTTTATTTACATGATTAAATCATCAATAAAACAAATATATCGTCTTTATTTATTAAGGTAACATGCTTAATATCACCTTGTAAGACCTAATGTTATTGCAAGTGTCCATACTTATCAAAAGTCACTCACACTATAATGTGTTGTCTCTTGTTACACACACATACAAGGGACACCTATAAAAAGCTACATATCATAAAGGCATCACATTTTATATAACTCATCTCATACATAAATGCTACATATCTATAAAGGATCATACATCAACTAAGAACCACCCACAAATAACCCATATTGTTGAAGATAAAACGATTTTATAGTATATAAGTGGGTGCAAGCCTTATCTTACAAGTCAGTTTTGTTAGGTTGAGTTAGACTTAAAATTCACTTCTTAACATGATATCAAAGCCATGAGTTAAAATCCATCCTAGCAAGATTTGTTGTTTGTTGGACCTATCATTTCACTTGATATTGAACCACTATCAAACCTCCCATTAATGTATAGTCCCACGCTCGAGATGTTTATACCTTCGCCAAGAGTGTGTGTTGGGGATTCCACATCGACTAGAGATAAGATAATTTTAAAGTATATAAGTTGATACAAACCTCATTTTACAAGTCAATTTTGTATGGTTGAGTTAGGTTTAAAGTTCATTTCTTAACGCATCATATAAACATCAGTATGCATATAATTCATTAATAATATATATTAACACATTCAACATACATAAATAATACATTAACATTTTTCTTGAGCGAGTTGGTCTCACTAAACACCTTATTTTCCTTAATCAAGAATAAGTAATGTTATACTACTTTAAGTGAGATATCTCTTAAAGTTAGAAATAAATATGGCTCTTTCTCATTTAAGTTTCCATCCACATTTAAATATTTAAAAAATACACAACGTAAATATGACTTTTTGTTTTTATGTTAGACCTATTACATTTAATGTAAACAATTTAGTCGAGAAAAAATATTAATATTTTTATTATACTTACTACATTGTGCTATATGTTAAAAGACATAAATAATAAGGGTTAGATGGGTAAAAATTTCAGCGAAAAATATGTTTCCTCTCCATTATCGCACATTGATATGTTTAATAAGAGTTAAACCTGTACCAACATATGCCACTACATAATAAAGTATTATAAAATATATGGTTCAATAATTTAAAAATAAAAGAACCTTAATAATCCGGAAGTTATTATTTATTATTGTTTAATAATGACGATTGGAAAGGATGCGAGAACTATAACCGTTGCCAAATTGCATCAAATATGTATGATGTATTGTTTGCATTAAAAAATGTATATAAAGTTGGCAATTTGAAGAAGCTGCACAAGTTGGATTGTGTTTGTCCAACAACAGTGAAATAGTGGCCACACAATGTGACATGTCTGCAATTTATGCTATGAATTTAGCACACCGTGGATTACAAGGTTGTAGATTTTTTTATTTTATTTTTATTAAAAAAAATACACTGTTCTTCTATAAAATCTAATATTGCATCCTAAAATATATTTCAATTTCCATCTTTTGGCACTAAATTTCGAAAATCCTAAATTTTCGATATAAAATGAGAGTTTGAACTGAAAAAGAATGATGGTTGACTAAATCTACTATAATTTTAAAATATAAAGACTTATTTCGCTTAACAATGGAGAGAAAAAAAATCGAACAAAAACAAATTTCAAACTATAGGGAAAAAAAATACAATACAATTAAACTACTTCCTTCAAAACGTTTATTACTTTATTTAATGTATGATATTAAATATAATAGTCAAGATAAGTTTATTTCAATTGGAAAAAAAAGGACGGCATTGAAGGAAAATTAGGTTGATTTTCAAAATTGTAATATTTTTTCTATATGGTTTTCGTCGTAATTAATAATCGTTCAGACCACTCTTATCTAGGGCATTCATGTTATTTACGTTTAGGGGATTTTTTTTCTTAATATTAAAATTACTAAAATCATATTTAGAGTTAAATATGTTGTAAGAAAGATTAAATTGTTATCTTTTTAACTAATTGAAAACAATTTATTTTCTAAATTTAACTATATCAAGTCTATAACTTATTTTACGCAAACAAATTATTTTAAAAACTTATTATGCATTGTTATGACCTCAAATTCCCTTCCCCAGCAAATCGAAATTTCGGATTTAATTTTATTTGAAATGACAATGCCGTTCCAACTTAGATCACCACTTTTTCTCAACATGATTGGTGATTTATTACTTCTTGAAAACGACTACTCCATTAATATATATATATATATATATATATATATATATATATATATATATATATATATATATATATATAATATAATATAGTTTAATATATTAAAATATAATATGGAGATGCGATAATCTGTAATTTTTGTGAGTCCACCATGCATTAGGCTTTAAGACCAAGTCATTGTCGTATATTACTCAGACACATCTTTCCCTAAATAAAAGTTAAACATTCATTTGGTTATATTTTAATTAATAATTAATTATATACTTAAATAATTTTTTTAATTTCTATGATTTAAGTTGTTTTTTTGTCATTTAAATTGGTCTTCTCAATCTCTATATATACTTAAAAAGAATGTTTAGTCTCATCTTGATACGTTATGTTTATATACAAACGTTGTCAAATAAAAAATTTAGAAAAAAAAATTAAAGTTGGTCACGATAAAGTAAATTGAAATATAAAGTATTTATAAACAATTTGTGATTATATATACAAACTTTATTTTTTTTAAAGTAATGTAAATTAATTAATTCTATTAAACACAGATGACATGTTTCTAACCATCAGACATAAATGGGATTCTGTACTGGTAAAAATAGAAAAAAGAAATATTATTAGAAAAAGTAAAAGTTACTTTGATGATAATAAGTGTGAGTTTGAAATCAGTTTGTTTTCATTTAAAGAGCATAATTGTCATAAATTTTGAATTACAATAATAATTGTTTTTATATAATGAAGTAGTGGTCTTCAGTCCAAGTATTTGACCATATATTAATACACACATAGTCTTTTCTTTTTCAACTTCTTACTTTGTAGATGAAATAGCAAATACCTGAACCTAATTTTTTTTCATTTTTATTTTCAAAATTTTGGGGAATGAAATAAAATAATAATCCCATGTATTTGGAAGAGTTGGGTCAATGAAGAACTATGAAAACTGAAAACTACTCGACACTGTACAACGAACACAAAAGTTTCTTTATAGATATTATCGAAATTTGGTGGTAAACATTTGACTGAACAATTGAAGAAAATTAATTAATTAATTAATTAATTAATCAATTAATCGAACCTTTTGGATTATTACCTTGATAAAAGAAATGGTTGGGAAATGTCATAAGGATAGTTATAATAATTGCAGTGCAATGAATTTGAAAGATCCACACATGCAGATTGCGTGTGCTCGGTGTGAAATATTTAATAAAAATTTAGCTGTTAACTTAACAATCCAAGATATTTTTCTACTGTTTCTGTGTAAAAAAGGATAATACTAATACTGTTCACACAACACTTTCAAGATATTTTTATCTGTTTTTTTCTATATTAAAAAAAGGATAATACTAATACTATTCTTCACACAACACTTTCTCCATACAATAATTAATTCTACCTTTAGCTATTATTTGTTTACACTCACTATTAGAGACCTTAAAATATACTCAAATTCACGAGTTTGCCATTGATTTTAATTGGGTTGATTTTTTATAAATCTTTTATTGCAATTATTTTATTTATTGCTGGGTTGATAAATTTTTGTTATGATTAAAAGATTCTTAAATAATGTTTAAATAATTTTAAATTTTAATTTATTTATTTCTCAAATTCTGTTGGTTAATATCTTAATTTTCATACAAATAATGTTTAATGAAATAAATGAACATAATAATTCTGGTATATAAAAAAATGGAATCAATCTATTATAACTATACTATAATAAATTTCATAATTAAACATTTTTAAATGTGTACAATTCATTCAATCCGATGACTCATAATTAAACCAGTTGAATTATAAAATTTTTAATTCAGAAAAAATCAATTAAATTAAATAAATTATTTTTAACTCAACCACTAATAAAATCATTATATTTTAATATATATTTTTATTGAAATGTAGTTTTTTCATAATTTATTAATGATTCATTGACGTGAAATTGTTTGGGTACGAGAAACAACATGAAGATGGTGATAATGTAATGTTGCAACGATAGACACATGAATGCCCTCGAAGAAAAACAAATGTTAATGATAATAATAAAATAAAAAAGACATCCTAATTAATGAAATACTAAAAATAGTGAAACTGGTGGAAAAAGAAAGTCTCTTGCAATGAGTCTTTCTGTATTTAATTTTTGTAATACATTTGGGCATGAGACACGTGGCAGACGCAGAAGTGATGCGGCACTTGTACCTTGGCCTAACCAACTCAACCACCTCCATTCATTTTCTTTTTCCATTATCAACCCTTCTTCTTCTCATGCTTTCCCCAATTATACAATCCAAATTCCAAATTTACCTAACACCTTTTGGCATTCTTCTACTCTCATAATAAGACACCCTCACCCATCCCAAGGACCCACACCACTATCTGGGAATCCATCCCTAACTTTATATTATATTTCTCCTATCTTAATAATTAACTATCTCTTTATAAATTATTAACACCTACATCTCACAACCCTACCAATACTAACCAATTTCAAGACACAACATTCATGTTACAAATGATATTAAACTCAATTTTATCAAAATATCTATAATAAAAATCACAAACATCGTTTCCCTTTTAACGAAGAAGAAAAATACTCCAATATAAAATATTACTTAACGACACAAATAGAGTGTTCTAAAAAACTATCCGTTTCATTTTTATATTATTTTTATTAAATATTTGATAATGGTTACTTTTAACCTACTTTATTACTCTCATGTTCATTAAAATTGTATCCGCACACGCCGGACGCCGTACGGAAGAGCCCATATGGGCGGACGCCCATACCACATGGGCGGACGCCCATACCACATGGGCGGATAAGACGCTAGCATCCGACCTCCGTGCGCGCTAAGCGGACGCCCATACCATATGGGCGGACACTGCCAGCGAGGCCGGACGCCGTACGGAAAAGTCCGTATGGGCGGACGTCCGTACCGCATGGGCGGATAAGGCGCTAGCATCCGAGCTCCAGGCCACGAGGCGAACGACCATATCACAGGGGTGGACGCCCACACTCGCCAAAACACTAATCAACGTGACTTAAAGTAAAGTAGCCTGGCTTAAAGGTAAGTAGAAATTAGAAGCTATTGGGCTGTTTTGGGCCGTGATTAACTTTTCACTAATTCCAAGCCCATAGCGAAAACTATAAATACAGGTCCACAGTGAGTGGTAGATAGGTTACATTGAATGCACATTTATTGCTATCCCTGAGAAAAGCCATTGCTCTGAGATTGACTTTGGCATCGGAGAATCTTTTGCAGATCTCCACCCCTCGGGATCGAGAAAAGGACAGAGAATCAGAACAGAAGATCAGCTATCAGGATAAATTGGCAGGAGGACGTGGAGGTTTGGAACAGCACAGCCTTACACATCCGAAACATTTGGCGCCCACCGTGGGGCCGTGTGATTTCAAAAACTCAATGGTGACCACAAGAAACATGGGCATGGACGATCCCGTTGAAATGATCCGCGCATTGCAACAAAAGATGGACGAAATGCAGCAGCGTCATGAGGACGAACTGGCCGCCGTAAAGGCCGACTATGAGGCCCGGATAGCCCGGGAGGTCGGGCGAATAGGCGGAGGAGAGCAGGCGAAAGATAAAGGAAAGGCGGTGGCAGGAGAGGGTATGCCCCAAGATACCGAATGTGATAGGACTTGGAGGCCTACCGGGTCTGAGGCAGAAGGGAGCAAGGTTAAGTCGGTGCATGCGGAAAGCGCCACCGAGGACGGGCGGATGGTAGTAAAGTCGGAACCCTCGTCCACTTTGTTACTGCCATTCACCCAAAACATAATGAACGTGCAAATATCGGAGCAATTTGTGGCTCCGCAATTCAAGATGTACAACGGAACAACGGACCCCGTGTCCCACATCCAGACGTTCTCGAACGCGATGGCGTTCCGGACAGGCAATGACGCCATCTGGTGCCGGGCGTTCTTGCTCTCATTAGAAGACGAGGCATTGGAGTGGTTTAACACCCTCCCCCCTAACTCAATAGAAAACTTCGCCGGGCTGAAACAACTATTCATCAAACAATTCGCGGCCAGCAGCACCCAAGACTTGACCGTATTCGAACTGATGACCCTCAGGCAGGGGAAGGACGAAACACTACGGACGTTTATGGACAGATACCAGAAGACCGTCCGGCGCGTAAAAAGCCTGACCCCAGAGCTAGCCCTTCACTATATCCTGCCGGCCCTAAAGCCAGGACCATTCAAGGATAGTGTCTGCAGGCGAGCACCTAAAACAATGGAGGAGCTGAGGGAGCGAGCAACTGACGAGATAAGGGTGGAGGAGATGAAACTCTCCTACAAAAAAGAAAATCAAGAAGTTAGGGGAGAAAGGGCGGACGGTAATAAACCCGGCTCGTCGACGGGAAAAACGTTCGGCCCTAGACCCAGGGAGCAGAAGAAAGGACCCCGCTTCCAACAATATACACCTCTAAACGCCTCAAGGGAGAAAATTCTCCGAGAGGCCCTGAGTGCAGAGCTGATAACGGAGCATGAAGGGCTCCCGACTTCGAAGAACGCTGACCGGAGCAAACATTGCTCCTACCACAAAAACATGGGTCACAGCACCGAAGATTGCTGGGCCCTCAAGGACAAAATCGAGGAACTCATCCGGGCGGGAAAGCTTAAGAAGTACGTCCAAGACGAGCGCCCGCCGCAACCGACCGAACGGCCTGCCCAGAGACCGGCCTACCGTAAGGATAAGCCGCGGAACCCAAGAGCGGAGCGGCCCCGCTCGGAGAGGCGTCCGAGCCGAAGTCGAAGTCGCAGCCGAGAACGCCCCTTGAGAGGGCATATCAATACCATTTCTGGAGGATTCGCGGGGGGAGGATCATCTTCCTCCGCCCGTAAACGTCATGTTCGGGCCCTCCAATCCGTCCATCTGGTCGACAAGCCGCGCCGCTCCATGCCGCCCATCACCTTCTCGGACGAGGACTTTCACACCCCTGATCCCGACCAAGACGACCCAATGGTCATAACGGCAGAAATAGCACGGTACGGGATCAACAAAGTTCTGGTTGACCAAGGAAGTTCGATCAACATCCTTTATTGGAAGACTTTCCTGCAGATGGATATCTCAGAAGATCTGATTGTTCCTTACGATGGGCAGATAGTGGGGTTTGCAGGAGAGAGAGTTGACACAAGGGATACCTGGAGTTGAGGACGAGGTTGGGGACCGGACGATCTAGCGAGGAGAAGAGGGTCCGGTATCTGTTGGTAGAGGATAACACGTCGTACAACGTACTGCTGGGAAGGCCGTGCTTAAACGCTTTTGGAGCAATTGTCTCTACCCCCCACCTCACAATGAAGTACCCTTCCGAGAGGGGAACTATCTGTACGGTCCGGGCGGACCAGAAGACGGCTCGAGAGTGCTACGCGGCGGGGTTGAAGTTACACGTCCGTCCAGTAAAAAGGCGGGCGGCCGGCTCTGAGGTGGCCATGGCAGACCTCGACCCTAGGACGAATACCGAGGACCGTCTGGAACCCATGGGAGAAACCCAACCTATCCTGATAGGAAGGGAACCCGCCCAGACCACACTCATTGCCAGGGAGCTGGACCCTGAAATGGAAAAGGAGTTGAGGGCACTCCTATGGAAGAACCGGGATCTATTCGCGTGGACGGCAGCGGATATGCCGGGCATCCATCCCGCAGTGATGAGCCATAAGCTCTCGCTTTTTCAGAATGCTCGCCCTGTGGCCTAGAAAAAGCGAAGAATGGGTGAGGAGAAGCGTAAGGCTGTGGAAGAGGAGGTGGAGAAGTTGAGGAGAGCTGGTTTCGTCCGGGCAGTCACTTACACCACATGGCTAGCTAACGTGGTCATGGTGAAGAAGGCCAGCGGGAAGTGGCGCATGTGTACTGATTACACGGATCTGAACAAAGCCTGCCCGAAGGATTCGCACCCCTTACCCAGCATAGACGCCCTGGTGGACGGCGCCTCCGGACACCGGGTACTGAGTTTCCTGGACGCGTATTCCGGATACAACCAGATACCTATGTACGGGCCTGACATTGAAAAGACAACATTCATTACGGAGAAGGCCAACTTCTATTACGAGGTTATGCCGTTCGGCCTGAAAAATGCGGGGGCAACATATCAGCGCCTAATGGATAGAATCTTCCGTGACCAGATAGGCCGGTGCATGGATGTATATGTGGATGACATGGTGGTCCGGTCAGCAGACGGAGATGGACACCTCAAGGACCTCGAGGAGGTTTTCCGCCAAGTAAGGAAATTCGGCATGCGCTTAAACCCCGCAAAGTGTACATTCGGGGTAGCAGCCGGAAAGTTCTTGGGCTTCATGCTAACATCCAGGGGGATTGAGGCTAACCCGGACAAGTGCGACGCGGTGTTACAAATGCAGAGTCCGGCCACCCTTAAGGAAGTGCAGAGACTGGTCGGACGCCTCACTGCCTTGTCCCGGTTCATCCCCAAGTTGGCGGAATGGATAAGGCCGGTCCTACGTAAGTTGAAGAAAGGGGCCGGTCCGTCCTGGGACGACGAGTGCGAGCGAGCATTCCAGGACGTCAAGACCATCCTTAGCAACCCGCCGGTCATGAACCGCCCGGTCCCAGGTGGAGATTTGCAC
This sequence comes from Vigna nakashimae, assembly GCA_034642375.1. Lineage (NCBI taxonomy): Eukaryota > Viridiplantae > Streptophyta > Magnoliopsida > Fabales > Fabaceae > Vigna > Vigna nakashimae. The sequence goes on from CM067768.1 coordinate 28,917,676, forward strand.
ATCTTCTTGGGAGTGTCCGAAATGGCCGTCAGCGCCGTATTGATGCAAGAACAGCCTCAGGCGAGGCTAATTTACTTCGTGAGCCGCACGCTCTTAGATGCAGAAACCCGGTACCAGCGGGTAGAGAAGGTGGCCTTGGCTTTATTGCACGCGTCCCGAAGACTTCGCCCTTATTTTCAAAGTTATCAGGTGATAGTCCGGACAGACTTCCCAATCTCCAAAATCCTCAGAAAGCCGGACCTAGCTAGACGGATGGTGGCATGGGCGGTAGAGCTCTCAGAGTTCGGTTTGCGCTATGAACCAAGGGGATTGGTTAAAGGCCAACATTTGGCGGATTTCGCGGCCGAGTTACCCCCATCCGGCCAAGATGACTGGAATTTGTATGTAGATAGGGCGTCCGGCCGTTCGATAAGCGGGGCCGGCATCGTACTTGAAGGCCCCAATGGATTCTTACTGGAGCATTCTTTGATATTCAAATTCAAAGTATCCAACAATCAGGCCGAGTACGAGGCCCTGGTGGCCGGCCTCGAGTTGGCAAAGGACATGGGGGCGAGGAGGATAACCTGCCGGACGGACTCTGAGCTGGTGGTGGGCCAAATGAATGGCAACTTCCAAGTCAGAGAGGAGCGCCTTTTACGGTACTACCAACGAGCGACGGAACTCGCAAGAGCGTTCGATAAAGTTGACATACAGCATATTCCCAGAGAACAAAACACGAGGGCGGACATACTGTCTAAACTCAGTTCGGGAAACGAAAAGGGACAGTTGACTACTGTCGTACGGCAGGTTCTACTTCAGCCTTCAGTAGAATGCTCGGCGGTATCCGGTGGAGGACAAGACTGGCGTGCAGAAATCAGGGAGATCATGACCCGCCAGGATGAGGGGCGGACGGAAGGTCCGGGCGAAGCCAAGAAAGTTGCCCGTTATCTTATCGTGGGGGATGACTTGTACCGAAGAGGATTCTCCTCCCCCCTCCTTAAATGCTTGGGGGATGACGAGGTGCGCTATGTCATGGACGAACTTCACAATGGCGTTTGTGGTCTCCACACAGGCTGGAGAACGTTAAAAGCCCGGCTGCTGAGAGCCGGATATTATTGGCCTACCATGGAGGCGGATACAAAAGCGTTCGTCCAGAAGTGCATCAGTTGCCAAGCGCACGCCAACAACTCTCACATGCCGCCACACGCGTTGCATCCGATAACATCCCCTTGGCCGTTCGCTCAATGGGGAATGGACATCGTAGGACCGTTCCCAGTAGGGCGGGCACAGAAGAAGTTTCTTTTGGTGGCGGTGGATTACTTCACCAAGTGGGTAGAGGCCGAGCCTTTGGCAACCATCACGGCCGCCCAGGTCCAGAAGTTCTGTTGGAAATTGATATGTCGCTTCGGCCTCCCTCGATCCATCATCACAGATAATGGCCGGCAGTTTATTGACAAAAAACTCGCCGAATTCTTCAAAGGGCTAGGGATTAAGCACATCACCAGCTCTGTAGAGCACCCTCAGACGAACGGTCAAGCCGAGGCAATGAACAAGACCATAGTCTCGGAACTTAAGCGGCGTTTGGGAGAAAGGAAGGGAGCATGGGTGGACGAACTACCCGAGGTCCTGTGGGCCTATAGATGCACACCTCATGGGACCACAAGTGAAACCCCTTTCAACCTGACCTATGGTACTGATGCCATGTTGCCGGTGGAGCTGGGCGAACCGTCCCTAAGGCGGGAAGTTGAAGACTTGAACCTCAACGACCAAGAGCTGAGGATCGAGTTGGACTCTCTGGACGAACGGCGAGACCGGGCGGCACTGAGGGCCGAGGCATGCAAGCGAATGGTCGAAAGAAAATACAACTCCAAGGTCCGGCCAAGAAGTTTCCAAGAGGGGGATCTAGTGTGGAGAAAAGCGGGCGACGCCCGCCGCAACCCGGCTCATGGAAAACTAGCCGCCAAATGGGAGGGACCGTTCAAGATAGTGGAAGCCCTCGGAAACGGGGCCTACAGACTGGAGCGCATGGACGGACGTCCCATCCCGAACACTTGGAACGCCACACATTTAAAGTTTTACTTTAGTTAATTTCAATTACTTGTTTTGATGTACTCCCACAATCAATGAATCATAATATCTATTTTCTCCCACGAAGTTAACTTTACCTTGTAGAAATATAATAGCAAAAGTCTTCCGGAGCAATTATCGGATAGACCGAGCAAGGCACGAAGGACCGTCCGCCCTACTAAACGCCAAGCTGGTGAAAGAGTGTTCCAACGAGAACAACTCTCAGCTTGGTTGGGCGACGAACGAAGGACCGTCCGCCCTACTAAACGCCAAGCTGGTGAAAGAGTGTTCCAACGAGAACAACTCTCAGCTTGGTTGGGCGACGAACGAAGGACCGTCCGCCCTACTAAACGCCAAGCTGGTGAAAGAGTGTTCCAACGAGAACAACTCTCAGCTTGGTTGGGCGACGAACGAAGGACCGTCCGCCCTACTAAACGCCAAGCTGATGAAAGAGTGTTCCAACGAGAACAACTCTCAGCTTGGTTGGGCGACGCAACGAAGGATCGTCCGCCCTATTGAACTCCCAGCTAGTGAAAAAGTGTTCCCACGAGAACTCTCAGCTCGGTGGGGCGACGAAGTGAAAAGCCGTCCGGAAAACTCGGACGAAAAACGAAGCAAGAAACTAAAGCTAAACGCTACCGTCAGCCTCGGAAAATGGCCGGACAATTAACTTAAAGAAAAGTTATCATTGCAAGAAAAAGGACATATAACAAGGAAACGCACGGAACTAAAAGGGTAACTGTGTATTAATCATTCGCGTCAAAAGACGCCCAGATTTACAAAAGGACCGTCCGGCCAACCTCTGGACAATCCGAGACGTTGGACGGACGGCCACAAGATACACATCAAAAAATGATAAAAGGTAAAACACCTAACTATCTCCCCCAGCACCGACTTCTACCGCTGGCTCATCCTCTTCAGCCGCCATCAGATCTACTAGGACGCCATCTATGACGTCCTTCTCAATGTCCACCCCGAGGCCGTACGGGTCTTCGATGCCCGCCAAAAGAGTTACTTGGCGAAGGGCCTTATTGAAGCCTTCCTCATGTTCAAACATGACGGTTGACTCCAGCTCGGCAACCTTCTCCTTGGCCTTAGCAAGGTCTTGGGCGAGAGCCTCGCCCGCCTTCGCACGCTCCACTTCGGCCTCCTTCAGGCGGGCCACCTCCGCCTTCAGCTGACGACCTTCTTCCGCCATACGCGCCCCTCCTTGTCTCTGCGCCCCTCCGCGGCGTGCTCTTTTCTCTTGCGAGCAGAAAGGTCAGCAGAAATAGTGGCTGCCTCAAATAGTGGATCTGCTTGGGTGGCCGCCACCTCCGGTTGAGGGTTGGGAGGCGGCACCTGGACGCTTGAACCCCCAGTCTTATTGGCAGGGGGAGGTCCTACCTTCTGGGCTAGACGCACTGTCGGCTGGCGTCCGCCCGAGGAAGCTCGTCCGGCAGGAGGAGGACGAGGTATATTAGGAACGCTGGTCGGCCGGGCGGTCGACGAGCTGGCCCCGGACTTCTTCCGGGCGGCAATGAAGCTGGATTTGCGGGGGCCCGGAGTCGTCATAAGTTCTGCAGAAGATAAACCAATTCAGAAAAATTTAACGTCAGTATACGAAAAATAAACATGCCCAAAATGACAATCATACTAAACGCCTTTGGTCCACAATCCTCAAGACTAAGGCATTCGACCAAATGACGGGCGGAAATCCGGCGGGGGAGGGCGTTAATGGTGCGCACGGCCTCCAGGTCGGGTGCTGTTAAGGCCCCTATAGAAGTCGCCTTTATTCGTCGAGGCTCCCTCGTCCAGTAAAATGGGAACAACAGCCGCCCTTCCTCATCAGAAAACTCGTGGAGGCCGGCTTTATCAATAATTATTTTGAAGTAATGTTGTTTGAAATTTTTGAAAGAATCAGAGAAGGGGCGGAATAGGGTTCTGTCCCGGACTGACGTGAAGGACACCCAGCCGCCAGAGGGAGAAGGGCGAACTTCGAAATAATAAAAGAAGACCGGGATAGTGGGAGTGACACCCACGGCTAAACACATCGCCAGGAATGCCTGCACGGCCGCCCAAGAGTTGGGATGCAGCTGCGTGGGAGCCACATTGACTTCCCGAAGAATGGCCGTCTGAAACTTTGTAAAGGGCACCCGGATAAATAGATGGGTGAAGAAGGTCACATACATGAAGAAGAAATCAAACGGAGTAGACCGCCCATCATGAAAAACCCTTTCGTTCAACAAAGTCACCCCGGCACGGATTAATCTCGAGTCTTCCTCATCCCGGACGATATGGGTGTGGCGGACCCTCCATTCTAACTCCTTGCGGAGAGCATAGCAGGAAGCATAGCGGCTAGGAACGAGGGGAGCCAACTCTGATACCACCCTCCCTTGACCGTCCGGCTCGAAGGGAGACCCGACTACACAAACACCACCCTTGAGCAGGAATAAAGGAACGCCATGGAAGATCCGGTCGTCCGTCAAGACCGGTGCCTCAAGGTCCGCCCCAGAAGACCCAGCCGCCTCCTCCACAAAATGAGATGAAACTGAGCTAAGAGAATCGCCGCTGTCGCCCCCCGCCGACCCCTCCCGGATTCCGCCCGACGACCCAGAACCAGACTCAATGGATACAGATGCCATTTATTACCTGAGGGAAAAAGAATTTGAAATCCTGAGTAATGAAGATAAGTGAAAATGACCTCGTCTAATCCGCTATTTATAGGAAAAATTTAGTAACTGTTGGGCGCGTCCCAGCCGTCCAGATCTAGCACGACCAACGCTCCGGATTTGACGACGCTTCGCCTACCATCAACGGGAACGAGCCACGTGTTTTCCCGCCAAAAATCCAAACTCAAAAGCCCACTGGATATAGCCCAATCGCGGATTCCCGGCCCAACACACGCCGTATTGAAAATCCTACGCGCACTACGTGCACTAGGACTTGGGGGGCTTGTGTATCCGCAAGCGCCGGACGCCGTACGAAAGGACCGTCCGGCTGTTTCGATGACCATCCGCCCAAGGGATATAGTGGGGCTCGATACAACGCCTATACGCAATCGTAAGATGCTCATACACCGAAGTGGAAGATATGCCATAAGAGCCCGTCCGCCCAACTAGATAAATGTAAAAGATTGAACCTAGAGCCGTATAAACTCTCCTGCATTAAGTGAGGACCGGACACCGTACGTAAGGACGCCTACGACAAAGGTTGTCCGTCCTCCACGCCCAACTAGGCAGAACCTCACAGAATAATCCGAATCCGTTGAACAGGAAGCCTTCTACCCGCTTTCTGAGAGCGCTGAATCATTCGGTTCAAAAAAGGTCATAGCATCACGCTTACTCTTACTGCTTCATAGGACGCGTAGCTGGGGCAAAATGCCTGGAAAATAATTATAAGCCACTCCGTCAAATCTTTTCTTGTTTGTTAGGTTACTCAAAGTCCTACGTCCACTACGTGCACTAGGACTTGGGGGGCTTGTGTATCCGCAAGCGCCGGACGCCGTACGGAAGAGCCCATATGGGCGGACGCCCATACCACATGGGCGGATAAGACGCTAGCATCCGAGCTCCGTGCGCGCTAAGCGGACGCCCATACCATATGGGCGGACACTGCCAGCGAGGCCGGACGCCGTACGGAAAAGTTCGTATGGGCGGACGCCCGTACCGCATGGGCGGATAAGGCGCTAGCATCCGAGCTCCAGGCCACGAGGCAAACGACCATATCACAGGGGCGGACGCCCACACCCGCCAAAACACTAATCAACGTGACTTAAAGTAAAGTAGCCTGGCTTAAAGGTAAGTAGAAATTAGAAGCTATTGGGCTGTTTTGGGCCGTGATTAACTTTTCACTAATCCCAAGCCCATAGCGAAAACTATAAATACAGGTCCACGGTGAGTGGTAGATAGGTTATATTGAATGCACATTTATTGCTATCCCTGAGAAAAGCCATTGCTCTGAGATTGACTTTGGCATCGGAGAATCTTTTGCAGGTCTCCACCCCTCGGGATCGAGAAAAGGACAGAGAATCAGAACAGAAGATCAGCTATCAGGATAAATTGGCAGGAGGACGTGGAGGTTTGGAACAGCACAGCCAACACATCCGAAACAAAAATTATTATTATCTCCTGTCATTATAGGTTGTAAAGTTTTCTTCATTCCCAACCAAAAATGATTTCTTTTCTTCTCTTCTTCTTCTCATGTTGGTTTGGTATCATTATATTATCTTTTGTCTAGGTTTGTGTCTCCTTCCTTCACATTTTATTTTTCCGTTATTTGTTTTTTTCTTGTCATCTGACCTTAAATCCTTATTTGTGTCATCTCTTTGTGTCACAGTGACCACACACAATATTGTTATCACTTTGGGTAACTGTGTTACTACTTATATTGATGTTATTCATGTTTTCATTCAAGCACACTCTTAAATTTGCATCATGTCTCTCTTCACTTGTTGTAATGCATTTAAAAAAAATTTGTATGTGATACCATTTTTTATTACCTAAATTATTATGTGTTTTTAGGTTATTTTTTGTTTGAATACCTTGTTTAGTATAAAATTTTGATAATTGATTTATTGTATGAGCAAATTTAGTTTGTGTGATGTTCAGTTTAAGTTGTTGTGGTTTTGGTTCTATAATTATATTTATGTCCACGTTGTTTAATTAGGACAAGAGAAGCTAAAATGAAACAATTATTAAAAAAAATCAAAAGGATAATGAATCATGGTTCTCTCAATGACTAGAGTTTATTGTCACATACAAACTATGATTTTTTTTTAATAATCATAGTCTTTTAAGAGATGATAATTGTAGTCGATTATCTCTTAATAAACTATGATTATTGAAAAAACTGTAGTTTATAAGTAAATTATGGACTACGATTGGTACTATAGTCTAAAATACTTGTTTGTGTACTATAGTCTGATACACTACAACTTTATAATTGTCAAGTAAGCTTGAAAATAATCATAGTCTGTGTCCTCTGTTGCACTAGTGTAACAATAATTTTTTAATCATAGTCAAAAATATCTTACAAAGATAGTTCAAAATGAAACTTTCATCATATTAAAAAACTACAGGCAACAACTATTCAAAAAAACGATCATCATCATATGATTTTCATATTGTAGTTGTAACAAACACTTGCACATATTTTTTTTCGTTTTCCTCCCTTCACTTGCTCTCCACCCAATCCTCCTTGGTTGACCTCCACTTTCGTATGTATCATAGGAATTCATAGTGCCTAAATGGGTGTCTGTTGTATATTTTCATCCTCATTTTCTCTTAAATAACATATAAACTCTAGGAAAAGGGGAGGGGCATAGGGTTGAATAGAGTTTAAAAAACTTTTCGCAAGTTAGTGCTACATGTTGTTTGCAAGGGTTAGACGATCTACAAATAGTATTGAACACTTAATAATTTTTTAGAAAGCATTTTGAAAGCTAGTAAAAAGATAATAGAGAGAAGACTTGTTTTTATACTGGTTTACTTCAACTGAGCTATGTCCAGTTATTCTTTAAATACTCTTAAAGGGTTCCACTATCTTTGAAAAGATACAACGAGTTTTAACACTCTTGGTTTACAACAAGTATAAGTACTACTGGTATAAGATAGTTCAATTGACTATAAACGTTTAACTTCCCATGAGTTAAACAACCAAAATTTTTAAATTACTTTTGATTATCCTAAAACAACTCTAGATAGAAAAGCTCTTTTAGAGACGATATTTGTCAATATAAAGTTTATCTTGAAAACTTGTTACGAAGAATTTTCTTTTTCAAAAGCATTGATAATATATGCACTTAGTTATATTTTTCTTCTCTTCATGTGGTCTTACGTATAGGCAGCTTTGAAAAAAATTGTTACTCAAAAGTATCAACTTTGATGTAGGTGTGTAGCCTTTTTATACGAGGTTAGATGATGTGTTGTTTTTGTAGAGACAATTGTGCTGCTTGTACGAATTGGGCAGATAGAAAGCATTGAAGAAATATTCTCAGAATGTTTTCATATCTTTTAATATTCTTATGAATCAGCATAGAACTTTTGAATAAAACATTTGTCCTTTATGGATCTGTATAGATAAAAGAAACAATATAATAGACAAAAGAGTATTATTCATACATTTGGATTATATCGTTTAACATGGTCTGTCTATTGTAGTGTTTATGTCGATCTATTTATCAACTAGTTTAGATTAGTATATATTGTTTGCAATTAGGATATCTTTTAGACATAGATATTGTTTAACAGGTTATCTAGATAATAATTTTGATAAACATTATTTTCTTAAATTCTTTTGTTAAACTTCAAAATAAAAATATTTTTAAACGATGTTATCTTAAAATTCTTGGTTATTGTCACAATTTGAAAACTTTGTTAACTGTACTATCACCAATGCTTTTCAATTTGAAAATGAACATATTTAACCATTTATTTTGTTGAAAATGGACATATTATTTTGTTGAATTATGTTTTTAATCATTATTAAAATTTCACTTTTTAGTAACAATAACATACATTTTCTTTTCTTTCTTTAAAATAATAATAGAGAGATCACACAAATACTGTAGGATAATGAAAATATGCTTAAGAAAGATGTGTTTACTTATTAATAAGAAAATTTTAATAATAAAATGGGAAGACTTGCAAGTCCCATGATGATGCATTAAATATCTTAATAAATGTTTGCGAATAGTAACAAATGGACCACATATATAAAAACTTGTTGGAAGAACATTAATTGAAATATCTAATATTTGTAGGAAAAAAAATTCTTAATCTTAAAATAATTACTGCAGTAAATAGTCTATTTACTGCAATATTAAAGAAATATGATTTAAGTGTTTTTGAAATGTAGTGTTATATATTTAATCTATTGATGATGGTATAACTCAAAGACAACTAATGTTAAATTGTTAATCTCATGAGCCTTTTGTCGGAGTATTGGGATTACAACTTGTGGCATTTTTAAGACTACCTGAATAAAACCACAAGGTGACATTTACAGAAAATTAAAATACATTCTTTTAAATATCAATGAAACTGTCTTTATTCAAAGCATTATTTCTAAACGATTCGATTTCAATTTAAAAATAATTATCCCATTATTTGGTAAGGGTTTGGAATGAAATCCAGAGATGCTAGTCAAATTGAAATGGTTCAATCCTCTTACAAATATTGTTAAAGTTTTCAGTTTTTTTTCTTTTTTCTTTTTCAATTTCGAGTATTTAAAATATTTTCTTCTAAGTCTTTAAAAAATAAAAAATAACTAATATATATATATATATATATATATATATATATATTAGGTATATTTTTAGTACTTCATAATAATATTAAGTAACTTTTTACCATCAACATAAATGTTGATTAGATATTTAACATCTCTATAATAACATTAATTAATGAATGAACTGTATTGATTAGTTTATATATTTAAATCATATTTACTATTTTTATTATTATTTTATATGAGGAATAAAATTATAGTATTAAGTAAAAATGTTGTAGAAACAGTATCCTTAATTTCTTTTAATAAAGGGAGACATATTAATTTTAAGAATAAAATTAACTAACAATCATATTTTTCTTAACCGATAGTTTATATACCAAATACTGCACTGTTTTGTCTAGAATGATTAAATTCATTGAATGATAGATAAAGAGATATGAACACAAGTGGCATGGAGATTGTTTAAAGGTGGCATTACTTAACATTAATCTAACTTTTAAAGTGTTTAAAATCTATATAAACTAGATTTCAAATAATTTTATATTAATAGAAACATTTTACATATAATTTATATAAAAAGGAATTTTCAATTTAAATGTTCTTTTCTTAAAAAAAAGTTATTTATCGAAATAATACTACAACATTTAATAAGAGTTACATAATATAAATATGTATTTTTAATATTAATTTATATATTATAATTAAAGATCAGTATGGACCTAAATCTTCATATTTAATTGTAATATATTTTTAAAAAAATTATTTTATTTTTATAAACCTTTAATTACACTGTTTGATAATAATTTTTTTCTTTTTTTCTAAAACTGCAAGCTTCCTAGTTAATGTATATTTTTAAAAAATATTGAAAGGAATTTAGTTGTAAAAAGATAATCGAAATCTGTTTTCAGAAAAACCTGAATTTGTATTAAATTAATTTTAGTTGAGAAACATTATTTTATCCAGAATATCTGTGAGTTAGGTTCGCAGTTCGTGTGTTCATCGCGTTATCCTAATATAGAACAGCTCATTCTGAGTTTGAAGGGCAATTAGGTTATTTCACTTTGTGGGCCACATATTTGGTGGCAACCGGGGTTTATCGGTTCTCACTCTTCAAGGCGCCGACACTGACATATCCAACGCGCTCTTGCATTAGGCCTGCATTCACGCGCTGGCGGCACCACACGCAACGCACGCTCCTCTTGAAACATTTCGACGGCGGGTGATTGCGATTTGGTTAAGTCAGCACCATCAACGGCTCGTGTTTCACGACTAGCTAATCATAGCTTTACTCTTTCTTTCTATTATTATATTGTATTATAGTACAAAATAGAAAAAGGAAATATGTTGGTACATTACCTATGTCCAACTTGTGCTTTTTAAATGCTTCTACATGACCTGTGTAAAATATCTGCTCCTTGTTCAATAATTAAATTAAATTAAATGTGGCTTCGCAATAATGAAATTATTATTTTCAAAAATTAATTATTCTAAAACAGTTGTAAAAACTAAATAAATTGTTTAAAATAAAAATATTTTATTTTCCCATTATTCTGATAAAGATATTTCTTTTAAATTTGAAGATTTATAAATTTCTATTTTAAGAAACTTTTCCCTATTTTACTTTTTATCTTCTATTTTTTTTATAGAATTTGCTCAAACACGTTCATGTTAATTTTTTTTTAATTTAGCATTTATATTTTTGTTGGTAAGATAAAAATTTCTTGGGATTCCTGACAAGTTGTTGAATTGTATTTTAATGGCATGTTTCTGGAAAGTAGCACCTGTTGGAATTGAATTTAGTGGAAGATATAGGTGAACACTTGCAAAGCATGCAAAAGGTCAACGGAGTATGGAGTCAGAAAATGTTGAGTCCTAAAAAACTCTTCAACTACAATAAAAAGAATTGCATAACTTCTACTTGGTATAGCACATATGTAACTATATTTATAATCTATAATTCAAAATTAATAACATGGTTCGAAGATATAGGATGAAATTATGTAATTCCATACAACAAATTATTAATTTATAGGATGTAAGTGCAACTATTCATGGTGGTTCAGGAATAGGAGCTAAAAGAAGAGTAAAATTAATTATTGTATATGATATTTATAACTTACAAAAAAAATCTGGATTTCCATTTGTATATATGGTCATAATTTTAATAATTGTATACCTGTATTTTTGTTTTCTTAGCAAATAAATTGTCATTAAGGAACTATTACATAAGATACGCATGAAGATTCGTAATATGTTTATTATCAATTTTTTGTGAAATATTATTTAATAATAATTATTTTGTAAAAAATTAAAAAGATTAAGATATTAAACATTTTATTCATAATTTCATCCAAATTTAAAAGGAGTGAGTTGTTAATTTATAATCTCCATGGAACTTGATTAGGAAGATTCTGAATTGAATTATTTAAAAATAAAGTTCAATTATAGAAGTTAACAACTTAGGTATGATTTCAAAATTTTAAATTAAACAATATAAATATAAATAAATAATATATATATATATATTATTTATATATAGATAGATATTTTAATATTAAATTATTTTAATATAAATAGTTTTATTATCAACTAGTTTTATTATTTAAAACACATCATCTCTTTAAAAATAACTTTTTTAGAATTATATGATTTCTTTATAGGAATTTTCATCATCGAAGAACAAAGATCGTAAGATTGATCCTTGTGACAAACTCTTCAAATTGGAATGACTAATTTATCTGTTTGAGTTAATTTAGTTCCTTGGTCTTTTTGTGTGTGTGTCGCATGTAGGCCCCGCTTAGTTTGCATGTGTCTTTTGAGTCATTATATTGATTATTTGCTAATAATTGGTTCTAACATTGTATTCTGATCGCATTTTTGTTGTTTTGTAGGAGCATATAGAGATTTCTCTGTGTTTGAAGTTCTTTTAAGCTTTCTAGAACGTTTTGATCATCTATCAAATAATGAAACCTAACTACCACGTTTTGGTGTTGCTAATGCCTTGATATATTGTGATGCATATTTGATTCGGTCTAAAATTGAGATTTAGGCATGTGGAATTGTTATTGTGCTTACTGTTGGATGTGTGCTTGTTTTGGTTGTATTAGAGTTAAGTTTAGGAATTAGAATCTAACAATTTGAGCAAAATGGTATTCATTTTGACACTTAAACTAGTTTTTGAACCATTCATTGAGTTAGGAATACTAATTTAGTCATTTTCATGGGTCTCTAGTTCCCTAATTTGTAGTTCTGAAGTTGTTGTTACTTGATATGGTGCTGAGCAGTGCTGGTATGTTGTTGAGCGCAGGCTTGACAATGAATGTTTAGAAGCATTTTTGTTCCAGACCGCTGAGCGCCACCTATTTACGTGAGCGACCATTTTTCAAATGGTCTAGGGTTGAATGACGACTTTGTATTGTTGAGCGCCAGTTAGCACTACAAGTCTAGAGCTATTTTCTCACTTTTTTTATTAGTGACAATAGTGTCTAGTTGAATAAGAAAAAGTGTGAGAGCTTTGGTGCTAAGTGGCTAGACCTGGCGTTGAGTGCTCTCTTTTCCTTGAGCTTCTACGCTAAGCATCGGTCTGAGTGCCAATGCATTTTGCTGTTGTTATGAATGATGTATGTGTTTAAAAGAATTTCAAAGAGAAATTCTTGTAATGGGTTCAAGTAGTGTATGTATTAATGTAGGGATTTCATATTGAGAGTTATCTTAACGCTCTAATAACCACCCAATCTCAAGTAGAGAAGGGTGGGTAGGCAAGTTGTTCCACCACCACAAATGCAAAACTCTCAGAATTTAACATCAATACATATATTCAGATAGTTAAGTCTAGAATGAATGATTATATGCCTTAGGATTTGGTTGATATAAGTTATAAATATATATATATATATATATATATATATATATATATATATATATATATATATATATATATATATATATATATATATATATATATATATATATATATATATATATATATATATATATAAATCAGTTAACATTTATGTTCCAGTTGCATGATAACTCTTTTGGTACATTAGTTTACCATTTCTTTTCTGTTTGTCTATTTGTGTGTTTCTTCTTATTTGCAATGATCATCTTAATGGTGTAAGCGGATGAAGATGTTTCAGTTGATATAGTGCAAGACTAGAGTCATGTTGAAGATTAAAAGTAGCCAATTTTGGTTTCATGTTTTATCCATTTTTTGAACTAGAGGTTTTGGGTGTGATTTCATTGTATTTTCACTTGTTCCCCATTACACCTCTATTCTTTTTGGTTTGTAGCTTCTCATCTATATGTTATCCTCCCTTGTCCTTTGTAACACCCTAATATTTTAAAGGGTATTACTGATAGTAGAGACTAAATTAATTTGATATATTTTATAAACCATCAAACTTTATTTCAATTCTCTCAAAGTACAATACCAAACTTACAAACTTCAAACAATATAGTCTTCACCACTTAACATAAATTCGAATTTCAACTTATAAGTTCTACACAACATAATTTTTCCAATACAAATTTATTCTTTTTACAAAATATCCCTGAAAGTTTTTCCCCGCGTCTCTCTCATCTCTAAGCTTTTTCAACCGCATCTGCGACATTATCTATTCACATATAACATGAGTTATATGATCATAGCACAAACAAATAAGGGTAAGCCAACCATATCATAAAATCATTAAACTTGTAATAAAAATATTATAATCATGTATTTCTGCAATTGATAAAATATCATTATTCCGATGTCATTAATTCATCATTATCAAAATCATCTTTCTCATTTCCATAAATCTTACAAGTGTTCCATGCTTACTCATGAAGCCTTATGGTCAGACCGCTCTCTGCCTGCTTCCTTAAGCCTCACTTATATACTATGTCTTACTTTCTGAAGCCTTATGGTCAGACCCCTCTCTGCCTGCTTCTATAAAACTTACGAATCATATGTTTATGTCAAAGCCTTATGGTCAGACCACTTTCTGCCTGCTTTCATAAACCTCAAGTGTTACTTTGCTCATACCAAACTCTCATGGTATAACTCGAACAAACTACTCCCGGTAGTAAACATCATTTCATAAGTAATGATTTCTCATATTCACCCCAACATTTCATAAAACCAACAATTCATACCCTCTTATCCACCTAACTCAATCATGTTCATTCTTTAATCATGAATTCATAATCACCCGTTTTGGTATCAATAAATCAAACATATTGCCAGATATCATGCTTCATATTATAAACTCATTTTGCCCATAACGAGTATAACTCAACATATTTTCACCAAACAAAGATCATGGATCAACCAAAATATATAAACATATCTTAAGAACTACATATTAAAGTCTGGGCTCAATGTAATGATAAATAAAATATATATGAAATTTTTACCATGATAATATTATGCATCTACAATCAACTTGTTTTATTTTATTTTCATCCTATTATAGATTTTTCTTTACCCCAATTGGTCACCGGAGAGGACCCAGATGTCTGAACGCATCAAACTCACCTTCGACGCCAGCACATATGACTAGTCACAACTGACTGGACCAGGCCAGGGCTGCTCTATGATCAGGGATGTGCCAACTCAGGTTTTTAAGGTTCCTCTATCCTACCAACAAAGGGAGGTCCTCAATAATTAACAATTTATTTATTTAATTTATCTACCTTATTTTCTTATGCTCTAAATCTTAAAATGCTTAATTTTACTTCCTCTCACAACAACCTCAACCAGTATCTGTATATCTATTTAATACCCATATACAAGTTATTACAGAACCCTTATTCCAAACCTCCCAACAAGATCAATTTCAGCCAACAAACTCATTCAATAAATTCATCACAATAAACATCCATAATAGAATTCATACAAGATAATTATAAACAATTAACAATAATAAAACATTACAATAAATGGTCATAGAAGAATACAATATTTGTCAATCATAAAAATAATCTTAATATAAAAATTCATGGGGAAACAAGAAGTTGAATCTGGCAGAGCCGGTTAGACAACTTCTAATCCATCCAAAAATACAATATAATTAAATAACAAGAACAATAACATGTATGGGGAAATAAGAAGTTGAATCTGGCAGAGCCGGTTAGACAACTTCTAATCCTTCCAAAAATGCAATAAAATAAATAAGTAAAGCAATAAATAGTTTGGGGAAACAAGAAGTTGAATCTGGCAGAGCCGGTTAGACAACTTCTAATCCTTCCAAAATGCAATAAAATAAATAAGTAAAGAAATAAAACATTTGGGGAAACAAGAAATTGAATCTGGCAGAGCCGGTTAGACAATTTCTAATCCTTCCAAAATACAAAAATAAACAACTAATAACATACAAATGGCATAACATAATCAATATCACGTTTTACAACTATCACACTTGGATATCAACACAAAAGCATACTCTCATTTAAATTCAAAATCATACAGAAACAAAATACTCCATAATCAAGATTTAAGATCAGACAAAAGCAAAATATAGCATATTCAAGACTCAAGATAATACAAAAGGAGATACTCAAGGTTAGTTTCCCTTACCTCTATTACAGACTTAATCTCCTCGCTCTCTGAAAACTTCCAGAATATCCCCTTTGAAATTAGAAATTCTTCCAACTCTCTTCTCTCAAAAATTTTCTAAGTTCTTTGGTGTAAATTTTCAGCCTCCCCCCTTGGCTATTTATAGTAAAAAATTTTACTATTCATTTTTACTATACATTTTTACTATTCATTTTTTTATTCATTTTACTATTACAAAAATAATTTTTTATTTGCAAATTGGTGAATTCTGATCTCAAAGCTACGTGGAACACTTATCCTTTCCAAAAATAATTTTTTTTTAATTTTTTTTTTACTATTCACTTTTTACTATTCACAATTTACTATTCACTATTTACTTTTTTTTTTTTAATTTAGTATCTGACTTATAAATATTTTCAAGGATCTTACAATCTCCCCAACAACAATTATTTTCGCCCTCGAAAATTATTTATTTAAACAAAGACTATTTAACAAAAGAATACTTACAAAAGAGATATGGATTTTCAAAAACCATTGCTCTGATACCCAACAGTGTAACACCCCGATTTAGGCGTTACAATTTATTTTTCCACAAAAATACATATATAACTTTTCTTTAACAATTTTCAACACCAACAAAATATTAAGTGCTTTATTACAACACAAGTCTTCTGAAATAAAATTTCACACAATTCATAAACTTCTGAAATTTAAAATTTCACACAGTTTGAAATTTCAAAACATATTTATTTAGAAATCCCCCATGTCTCTCTTTTTTTTTTTTTTTTCACAGATCTCTCATCTTCTAAGCAAGTCCAGAACCATCTTCTAATTCATCTTAAATAGTTTCTGCTCCCGTATAATATCACACATTATACGATCATTGCGTTCACATACACAAACACAAACAATAGGGTGAGCTAACTGAAACAAGCATACAATCCATTCACAATCCGTTAATAATACATCCACAGTATTCAATACAGTTAAGCATTATCACAATATCATTGCTCAACAATTTTACTATTCCACTTATCAAAGTATTACAACTTCTCCTCATCCGACCTACTTACCAAAGTAGTACAAACCAAGTTATTCTCTCTACTTATCAAAGTAGCACCGCAAGATAATACTGTCTACTTATCAAAGCAGCACAGACATCTAATTCCAAATCTGAATGGTCAAGATCACCTAATATGTCTTATGAACTACATACTAAAGTTTGGGCTCAATCTAACGGTAAATGAAATATCTATGAAATTTTTACCATTATAACTTAAGAACAGAATTACAGTGTTCATCAAATATTTCCAACTTTCGAAATTTCTTTCTCTAAGCATAGACCTTCAATTACAAATCTGATCGGTCACAGTGTATTAATATGTCTTAGGGATCCTATATCAAATTTTTTAGGTTGATCTAACAGTCAAATAGGTCAGAATCTATATTTTACTGAGACAACTTAGTAACAGAACTACAGGGGTAACTAAATTACTCAAACTTATAGAATTTATTTATCCAAGTACAGACTTTTATTTTCAAATCCGAACGGTCAAAGTTTAGTAATATGTCTTAGGATTCACATATTAAAATTTTAACTAAATCCAACGGTGAAAAAAAAAATTAATAGAAATTTATTACCACAGTAACTCGAAAATAAGAAATTATAATCATGAAAACCAAATTTTACACAAGTCAATAGATAACTACCATTACCAAATTTTTAACATATTCATATTCATATTCATGATCATAACAAGAAAGGATTAGCTCCCCTTCATCAAAGTCAAGCAATTGGAACCATATTTCTAACCACAAAATTCTAGAAATTAAGTTGAGTTAGCTCCCCTTACCTCATGAAGACTTAAAACACCTTAAACTCTTCTTCAAAGAGAGCAACTCCTCTCCTCCTTGCTAGACCAAGTCAGCCTCCACTCTTAGGACACTTAGGATTTCGTTCACCGCTCACCAAGGACCTCTCTACTCTCCCCCAAAACTCCAAATCTGATTTAGAATTGAAAGAAGATGTCTTAGACAACTAAGGACCCATGCACTTGGCACTTAGCAATAATAAACAACCAATGGACCATCCTAAACCATTTTCCAGCCCTAAAACATGGTAGGAAAGTCTCCAAAGGGTCCCAAAATGTTCTCCTAGTCCAGAACACAACCTACCCACTCCAAAAAGTCGCAACTTGTAAAAATACACCTAAAATTAAGGTTGGACGCTAGCCCTTGGACAGCAAAACTGTCACGTTTTCCCCAGCTCGGTTAGACCCCTTCCCGAAGTCCAAAATATGCGTAGGAGTAGTCAGATTGAAACTCTTTGAGTCTAGTTTCCAATAAAACAAGAATCAACACAATTGATATTTTACTAAGAATAATAATTTCACTCCCCAAAGTCCCAAAATATTTTCGAAAACCATTGCTCTGATACCAAAATGTAACACCCTAATATTTTAAAGGGTATTACTGATAGTAGAGACTAAATTAATTTGATATATTTTATAAACCATCAAAATTTATTTCAATTCTCTCAAAGTACAATACCAAACTTACAAACTTCAAACAATATAGTCTTCACCACTTAACATAAATTCGAATTTCAACTTATAAGTTTTACACAACATAATTTTTCCAGTACAAATTTATTCTTTTTACAAAATATCCCTGAAAGGTTTTCCCCGCGTCTCTCTCATCTCTAAGCTTTTTCAACCGCATCTGCGACATTATCTATTCACATATAACATGAGTTATATGATCATAGCACAAACAAATAAGGGTAAGCCAACCATATCATAAAATCATTAAACTTGTAATAAAAATATTATAATCATGTATTTCTGCAATTGATAAAATATCATTATTCCGATGTCATTAATTCATCATTATCAAAATCATCTTTCTCATTTCCATAAATCTTACAAGTGTTCCATGCTTACTCATGAAGCCTTATGGTCAGACCGCTCTCTGCCTGCTTCCTTAAGCCTCACTTATATACTATGTCTTACTTTCTGAAGCCTTATGGTCAGACCCCTCTCTGCCTGCTTCTATAAAACTTACGAATCATATGTTTATGTCAAAGCCTTATGGTCAGACCACTTTCTGCCTGCTTTCATAAACCTCAAGTGTTACTTTGCTCATACCAAACTCTCATGGTATAACTCGAACAAACTACTCCCGGTAGTAAACATCATTTCATAAGTAATGATTTCTCATATTCACCCCAACATTTCATAAAACCAACAATTCATACCCTCTTATCCACCTAACTCAATCATGTTCATTCTTTAATCATGAATTCATAATCACCCGTTTTGGTATCAATAAATCAAACATATTGCCAGATATCATGCTTCATATTATAAACTCATTTTGCCCATAACGAGTATAACTCAACATATTTTCACCAAACAAAGATCATGGATCAACCAAAATATATAAACATATCTTAAGAACTACATATTAAAGTCTGGGCTCAATGTAATGATAAATAAAATATATATGAAATTTTTACCATGATAATATTATGCATCTACAATCAACTTGTTTTATTTTATTTTCATCCTATTATAGATTTTTCTTTACCCCAATTGGTCACCGGAGAGGACCCAGATGTCTGAACGCATCAAACTCACCTTCGACGCCAGCACATATGACTAGTCACAACTGACTGGACCAGGCCAGGGCTGCTCTATGATCAGGGATGTGCCAACTCAGGTTTTTAAGGTTCCTCTATCCTACCAACAAAGGGAGGTCCTCAATAATTAACAATTTATTTATTTAATTTATCTACCTTATTTTCTTATGCTCTAAATCTTAAAATGCTTAATTTTACTTCCTCTCACAACAACCTCAACCAGTATCTGTATATCTATTTAATACCCATATACAAGTTATTACAGAACCCTTATTCCAAACCTCCCAACAAGATCAATTTCAGCCAACAAACTCATTCAATAAATTCATCACAATAAACATCCATAATAGAATTCATACAAGATAATTATAAACAATTAACAATAATAAAACATTACAATAAATGGTCATAGAAGAATACAATATTTGTCAATCATAAAAATAATCTTAATATAAAAATTCATGGGGAAACAAGAAGTTGAATCTGGCAGAGCCGGTTAGACAACTTCTAATCCATCCAAAAATACAATATAATTAAATAACAAGAACAATAACATGTATGGGGAAATAAGAAGTTGAATCTGGCAGAGCCGGTTAGACAACTTCTAATCCTTCCAAAAATGCAATAAAATAAATAAGTAAAGCAATAAATAGTTTGGGGAAACAAGAAGTTGAATCTGGCAGAGCCGGTTAGACAACTTCTAATCCTTCCAAAATGCAATAAAATAAATAAGTAAAGAAATAAAACATTTGGGGAAACAAGAAATTGAATCTGGCAGAGCCGGTTAGACAATTTCTAATCCTTCCAAAATACAAAAATAAACAACTAATAACATACAAATGGCATAACATAATCAATATCACGTTTTACAACTATCACACTTGGATATCAACACAAAAGCATACTCTCATTTAAATTCAAAATCATACAGAAACAAAATACTCCATAATCAAGATTTAAGATCAGACAAAAGCAAAATATAGCATATTCAAGACTCAAGATAATACAAAAGGAGATACTCAAGGTTAGTTTCCCTTACCTCTATTACAGACTTAATCTCCTCGCTCTCTGAAAACTTCCAGAATATCCCCTTTGAAATTAGAAATTCTTCCAACTCTCTTCTCTCAAAAATTTTCTAAGTTCTTTGGTGTAAATTTTCAGCCTCCCCCCTTGGCTATTTATAGTAAAAAATTTTACTATTCATTTTTACTATACATTTTTACTATTCATTTTTTTATTCATTTTACTATTACAAAAATAATTTTTTATTTGCAAATTGGTGAATTCTGATCTCAAAGCTACGTGGAACACTTATCCTTTCCAAAAATAATTTTTTTTTAATTTTTTTTTTTACTATTCACTTTTTACTATTCACAATTTACTATTCACTATTTACTTTTTTTTTTTTTTAATTTAGTATCTGACTTATAAATATTTTCAAGGATCTTACATCCTTGGCCCCATTTCATCCATAAAAGACCTTTTGATTTGAACATGCATATGCTTTGAGTGTTGATATTAAAGGCTTGCCAAGTCTGTTTGTTGCTTGCTTTCTTGAGTGCATTGCGTTGACATTATTATCCTAGTCACTTGAGAGAAACAATGATAGTGCATTTGTGAGGTTCTGTTGCTTCAGATTCACCTCTTGAGCTGATTGATTATTTCGCCATGTTTTGGAAATGCTTGGATGATTTCTATGAGTATCTGCATTCTCTAATTATTTGTGTGAAGGATGTTGTCTACTCCTTTTCTTTTTTCCAGAATAATTGAGGATTGTGTAATTCTGTTTTGTGTCTACTATATCTTTTTTATTTCTATGTCTGGATGTTGTGTCACACTCTTGATGTGTTTAGAATGGTTCCTTGTTCTGTGTCTTGATTTTTCCTAAGAGTGCAAAAGACTAAGTGTAGCCTATTTTGATGAGTCACCATTTTTCATTATACACTTAGCTTTCCGCACCATATTTTGTTAGTGAATTGTGTTTAATTCTCAAGTATTGTTGCATTTTCACTATTTGGGCTTAATTTCAAGACTAATTCTTATTTTAATTAATTTGCATTATTTGGGCTTAATTATTTCAATTACTATTTGTAGGACAGTCATTGTTAGAAGGTTGAGAAAAAGGTCTGAACATGTTGTATAGAATCGAACGGTTTGAGTAGGTCAAGATCGAACGGTCTATTGAAGCCTTGATCGAACGGTCTGTTGCATGCCTACACCAAATGGCCGAGCACTACAAACCGCACGGTCTAAGCAGTTTTGCCCCAGTCAGAGCAAACCTGCAGAGCTGCTGAACCGAATGATCTGAGACTGAACGCTGAGAATGCGTAACCAAACGGTCTTGTGAAGACCGCACCGCACACCAGTTCCTTAGCCTGCAGAACATTGATGAAGCGAATGGTCTGCGAATGACCAAGCTTCACTCTACCGAACGAAGAAGCACTGTTGCATAGGAAAGCTGAACCGAACAGTCTGTGAGGAATCAACTGATGCCTGATCTGGAGTACTAATGACCGAACGGTCTGAGACCTTAATGATCGAACGATCAGATGCAGTGATAAGATGCACATTGTTGGAAGCATATTCTGGACTTCTAGAGTGTAGCCACGTCATTTTCCATTTTCCACAGCAACATTGTATTTCAATCTCACTTTTTAGTGTAACTTTGGGCTCATTTTTTGGCCATCTTTGGAAAGCTCATTAGAAGGGCATTTTTGTAATTTGGGGTATATACTCCAAAATAACTTTCACTTGACCTAGTCTCCCAACCGTCACTCAAGTTTTTCTCTAACTTTGGAGCTTCTTCTTCTTCTTCTTCTTCTTCTTCTTCCTTCCCCTTGGGGGAGGTTTTAAGTTTTGTTATCTTTACTTCTTTTTAATTTCAATTGCATTTGTGTTTGTCTTCCATTCTCAATTCCAGTTCCATTGGTTTTTTCTAATTGTGCATTTTAATTTTGTCATATTTTAGCTTTCCATTTCACGTTTTCATACTTTGCCCATTTATGTTTCCCAGCTTAATTTCATTGCTGCCTCTGTTTATGTTTTGATTTACGTCTTCTAGTTTTGTTTAGAAGTTCGTTTTGCTTCGTTCTAGCTTTGCATTGCATTCAAGTTTCATCTTATTTATGTTTTGGGTACTGTTTATGCGTATTAAATCACTGTTGCGTAATCATTTCTTTTTCTACATGCATTCTGCATTTTTGGTTTCTGCATTTCACTGTTGTTTTGATTTTGCATGTTTACTATTTCTGCCTTTACTGCATATCGTTCGGTTTTTCATTGCTACCGTTCGTCCTCGCTTTTGTTTATCGTTCGACCCATCTTTATGATCGTTCGACTTTTATTTGTTCAGTTCAATTTTACTTTTACTGTTCGACTTTAGTCTGTTCATTTCCATTTCACTGTTTTAATACTGATCGTTCTCCTCTCCAGGACCGTTTCGTCTGTGACCAGAATCTATCGGTCTCCAACACGCATGTTGTTAGAGCCGATCGACATTATTAATAGAATCGTTCGACTTTGTGAAGAACCGTTCGATCTTCATGTTTTCCATATCTCTTTCAGCATTTTTAATTATGTTTGGTTGTATTTAATTTCCAGTTTTGATTTAGTTTAATTCTCCTTGCAAAAACACGTTCAAAACCCACTGCGTGTTTGACCTAAGTCTCGAACCACATTTGGTCCTTCAGAAAGGCGACCAAGGAGTCACTTCCTAGTCTATACTCCATTCTTATTTGCGCATCAAATATGTATGGGGTGTGACCTCCATCAATGATTAAGGTCTTGAGCCCTATAAGTGCCTCAACCCGTGTCTTAAGCTTAAGCTGCGTTCCCACGTCAAAAACTATCTTTTTCTTCAACTCTCGAAACTTTAAAGGGTCACCAAAAAGTGATTTCTCATTGGACCACCGAATCCTCGTTGGGTGAGAGGTATTTTTTCAGACACATGGCTTTCTATAGCTCGTTGAGCCTCTTGGTTGGGCTAGTGCTGTCATGATCTCGCTGATGAGTGGAGATGGTTCGTTGGAGGAGCCACTTCTAGCAATAACACTTAAAATGCTTCAATCTTCCAATTTCTTGCAAAATAACCTAAAAACAGATGAGTATCTAAATCTATAACACCTATATACAAGTCTTCATCTTTTTGTGGAATTGAACACAAAATACATGATAAAAGGATAGATAAGGGGTTTTACTAAGTGTGAATAATAGGTAATTATCACACTTATTAGTGAAACTTTTGAAAATAATAGGTAATTATCTCAAACTTGCTTGAACTTGGCCTTAACTTCTTCTTTCGTAATAAGATGATGCTGATGGTTCTTATTTGGGTACCAATATTCAACTGAATTGTGAGTGAAAAAGTTTTTTTTTTCTTTGTAAGGTGGAGAAAAGTTATGAGTTTTATTGGGTTTGGAAAGAAAAAGAAAGGGTTGGATTTAACTATGTACATGTGGCTGCAAAAAGGGTTGTGCAAGTGAGTTCAATAACATCGAATCTACTAGTGCTAGTTGTGAAGGAAGAAAAATGCACACGTAAACGTTACCCTGGGTTTGTGAAAGTGTTCTTGTGGTGGTGCTGGTCGTGTGACGGTGTTGACGAAAAGGTTGTTGCAATTCCCTATCTAGGTTCGAGAATGAAAAAAGAGTGAAAGAGGAGGTGAGAACGAAGTCGAAGTCACTAGCCATAATTTCCATCCTGAAACTCTCCCGTTTCGCTCCGACGTCAACGTAATGGTAATGGTGGAGGAGGCCCTTACTTCCAAACTCAATAATTTATTTTTATAAACCCTAATTCCAAATTTTCTCATTAGAAAGCCTTAATAGGTTACACGTTGCAAATGTGTTTTTCCATATTACCACATAGTTAACGTCGCAAAATGAACTTTGTTGATGCTTATTAAACCAATTATGGACGAAGTTCATACTTTTTCAAATGTGAAGACTAAATAAACATATTAGCCTGAAAACAAAAAACTTCCGGAACAATTAAATTTTATAAAAAAAATTATAATTTCCTTCAAATGACAACATCAAATAGAAAAATTATTATGAATTATAACTTCTTCATGTTTAACTTAATTGTATATTTAATGTTTGATATTCAAACTCGAGACCATGGATTAAAAATTCATATATATAATTTGATTCAATTTTTAACAGAAAACTCTATTTGTTCTTAATAATAATAAAAAAGAATTATAATGGAAAAATGTCAAATTAAATTATATTTTACAACATTTTACTTTATTAAAAAGAAGTAAAAACATTTAAAGTTAAGAATTAGTAATGCTTTGTTCCTCTTATATGAAATAAAATTAAGAGTTTTTTTTTTTATAGTGTTAGAAAATTTTGAAAGAATCGAAATTGGGGATCCAGTTGAAGATGGTGGTTATCCGTTAGTTTTGTGGTTTAATTTTGAGAAAATGTTATGTAAATGTGGAAAAGGTTAGTTTCTTAGAAGAGTGTTGGAATTGTGTAAGTAAGAGAGCAAAGGGAGAAAACTTGTGAGGAAAGAAAATTGGAAATTTTGTTAATTCATTTGACTTTGTGAAGAAGAGAAAAGTTAGTGGGATTTCAGAAGATTCGTGTTTGGCCTTATGCATGCTGTAAAGGCCACGCTTCACATTTCTAGTCTCATTTCACAAGCTACCATCTTCCTAATTAAATAAATAAATAAATTAATAAATAAATAAATGTTATGTTATGTACCCTTAGTCGTTATTGTCGACTTAGGATATAAGTATTCATGTTTTCTTTTTTATAACATAAAGTTCAATCCCACTAAGGAATTCTTTGTTGGACTATAAAGTTATCCCAATGTCAAATTCTTCTTATAACTTTATGTTTTCCTCCTCCATTCCATAAATAAATAAAAAATATCTTTTCCTTTTATTATTATGCAATCTACAACTTAATTTCTTTTTTACTTTCAAATTATATAATTGAAAATCATTTTTCCTTTAAAAAAGACTTTTGAATTATATAATCTAGAAATTATCTTCTTCTTTTCTTAAAAAAAGTTTTGGAATTTCATAGTTTAACCATAAAAATAACTTATAAATTTTGTAATTTGAAAATTAAAAATATATGTGAAAGTTTGAGAGGATTAAGAAAAATATAACTTTCGAATTACATAATTTGAAAATCATTTTTAATTTTTAGATTACAAAATTGAAGTTATTTTGACTTCTCGATTTGACAATTTAGAAGTTATTTTGACTTCTATATTATACTTTATAGAAACTATTCGAAAGCTTTTATGAAAATAACTTTGAAATCGTGTAATTTGGAAATTATTTTTTATTATTACACAATCCAAAATTAATTTCTATCTTTTAGATTATATAATATGAAAATTATTTTTAGTTTTTAATTTGCACATTCTCAAAAAGATAAAATGAAAACTTTTATATTCACAGAATGGGAAGGTGTAAAAGAATTTACCCAAATTTGTAATTACATTATTTGTTATTTTAATTTTTTATTTCTGATGTTATAGAACACTAGAAAAAATAATGTAGTGTATAATTGAGTACCAATGGAATTAATGATGATTTCAACCTTGGTCTTGAAAGTGTCACTTTAGACTTAAATTCACGTACAGTAATAAATTAGCTTATTAGATCTTGACATTTATATTATACTCTGAAGTTAATTGAAAGATCAGGAAAATATTATATTATTTTTTAATAGTTTTTGAAAGTAAAATTATTTCATATAATCTCAATTTTAATCATTGTTAGATGTCTAACTTATTCAATTTATTAATTTAATCAATATTTTACTGATTTAGTAACCATGCCTGTGTCGAGGGCTAGTTCTCATCCAAGCACTGTCACATACGCCACATCTGTTCAACCTTCATCGCCGCTACCGTCTCATTTTCTCTTTGTAATATTCTTTTTGAAAACAATTAGTTTAAATATTTGATGATTAAATTAGAAAATTGATACAATTGAATAATTAATTAATTTTAAATAAAAATACATTATGCTATTTTAGTACTGAAAAAGTAAATAATATAAAAGTGAAAAATCTCAAACTAATAAATGTAGTTACAAATATATATTATATTATTGGTTTTGTAAGTGTGACTTTAGACTTAAATTCACATACAAATATAATATCATATAATGTTTAAATGATAAAGATAAAGATAAAGATAAAGTTAAATTATAACTCTTCCAATCAAGTTATTTATAAAATAAATTAGATTTCAATTCACTTACTTTCAAATATATATTCTCATCTTTAATTACCAAGAAAGTTAGTTTATTTTATGTGTTTTGAAAATAATCAGTGATATTATATTTTTACATTTTAAATATTTTTCTTTTTCTTTTTTTCTTATCACAACATGTACTAAATTAGTCCAAAAAATTTTCCTATTCTTATTTCACTCGTTATGACAAAAGTTAATTTCTATCTTTAGATTATAAATCAAAAGTTAATTTCTATCTGTACATTATAAATTTGACAATATAAATTTTGATTTAAATAGATGAAAAGTCAGAGTTGTCACACTATAAAATAATTTTTTTCTTATACTTCAAGTGTTTGGTAAAAAAGTATACATTTAAAATGTCATAAAATATGTTTTATTTAAATCCAAAATAGATAATTTATTTTCTCCCACACTATGGACACTTACGCAAAATTTTGTCAAACTTCTAAGAAAAAGTTAAACCAACGAAAAACAAAGTTTTATTGTATGAGTAAAAATGTACATGGAAACGTCATTTCAATTATTTAATTCTATACACAAGTTACTCAAAGCAATCAAAATAATAAATTAATGATATAAATTATTTATATACACATTTTAAACAATTCAACTTAAAACATGATTACAATCCTTATAAGTACAAAATATTATTTCAATAAATAATAATAGAAAAATACAAATCACTATAAAATCATGCGATTAATGTTTGGCCTTCTAAAAGATTTTTCCTACGTAATTTTATTAGTGATATTGCTAATTAAATGAACATTTATATATAATAGGAATCAAAGGGATTCTTTACCACAATCGTTTACCAAACGTGTTAGAATACCATCATTTTTAATTTAAGCAAGAGAATTTTACATTTAAATCTCTTTCAATTATACTAAGAGATACTCATAAAAACACTATCTCTTTAAGGATTCTCAATTTGTGCAACTTGATCATTTTTATTTATTTTTTATGTTGGTTCTTAAATCACAAGTAGTAATCATGGAATATATTCAGCTTTTATGCATGGTAAGATATAGAATTTGGGGAATTTCTTTATATTTGTTTACAATCCATTGGTATGCCTTGGACTATAGTCTAGGGATATATTATTTCCTATATAATATATTTAGAATTTAATAAGCATCATCGCATCATAAAAAAGTATAGGAAAAAGGTTTTGCACCTTTTCGATTATTTTCTTGTTTATTCCTTTTCGAATCCTTCTATTTTACATTATACTTCAATATATAGAATATCTTATGGGTCTACATGATATTAAAAAGGATGGCACTAATCAAATTCAATATGGCTATTCTTTGTGTGGTTAAGAAATTATGAGAAAATCGAATAAGAAGATATTTCAAAAACATGTTTCTTATTTGTTATTATATGATAAACTTTTGTTTCAAAAACAGGTTTCAAAAACATCTTATAAGTAGTAAATTTTTTTTTCTTTTCAATATTAAAAATGAATCCAGTTGATTAACCATTACATTGTTATGCTAGAAAAAAGACAACCTTTTTATATTATGAAAAAAAATTCTCATTTAATCGAGTGACAAATCATGTTGTAAACCCAAAAACTGAGCTCAATTCCATAGCCTTACGGTATTCATCATTCGAAAAATCAAACTTGATTGGTAACAGCCCAAATATAAAAAATAATTGAATGGGCCAAACAAAGTCCAGAGCTGACATTTATAAGTCTATTTCTTCGTGCACCCCATTAAATTTCTTCCTGTATCATCATGGAAATAAAGGCTTTGGGAAATTTTGATTCGAAATAGGGATGGGTAGTGGGAATTTGGTATCCAGATTCATATTTTCGGAGACGTAATATATACTTCTGAAAAAGAAACACGTGATACTATTGACGAGTGTCTTTTCGGAAAGATATTTCCGAAATTGGCCCAGTGTGTTCTAGAAATCGGATCGGTGCGGGAAGAAATAACCCATTTATAATACCTAATAGAGAGTTACTCTCTTCACCACCACACAATATTTCCTGTATTCCTCCATTTCTTTTTTTTATCCTTTAGTAATATTTAAAGATATGTGAATATGCGTTAGATTCTTAAATGGATGTCAACATTCATGAAAAGATATCGACATTCGTTGAAGAAC
The DNA here is from genome assembly GCA_034642375.1 of Vigna nakashimae. NCBI lineage: Eukaryota > Viridiplantae > Streptophyta > Magnoliopsida > Fabales > Fabaceae > Vigna > Vigna nakashimae. The sequence continues at coordinate 28,946,460 of CM067768.1, forward strand.
AAATAGATGTCAACATCCGTGAATGAATATTGACATTTGTTGAAGGACAAATGGAGGTCGATATCCGTTCACAGGTGTTATCCGATCAAGAACATCCTTGTTTAAAGGAAGTGAATCCTTCCTGCTAATGATTTTTTTGCTTTTTCTAACCTAATCATGTGAAGCATTACACACCAAAAGTTTCACTTTTGTATTTCTTACTGTATCCTAGAAAATAGGGAACAATGTATGTTCTTAAAATTGATAAAGATTTGATGAGTGTTAGAAAACTACTTGAGAGAAAGGTTAAAAAGGTTTTCTTTGAGAACAAAAATTGTTTGATTAAAGATGTAGATCACAAATATATTCTCAAAGTAAAACTGGAAGGGAAAAAGCTTTGTTTTAAAATGCATTGATGGAGGATCAAATTTCTTTTCCAGTGTAAGAATATTATTGCATCAAATTTATTTTCCAATGAAGACGAGGTTGAAGAAGGTGGAGAGGGACTTGGGTGTGTGAGAGTCCATGATCCATGCGATGGGGTCGGGCTTGAGTTTCTGCAGCTGGGAGCGAGGACGGGTGCTATTGTGCGTTGTGGGAGAGCTGGATATGATTTCTTGGAGCAGTTGGAGGAGGAGAGGAAGTAAGGGGTTTTGTGATGAAAGGTGGCACTTTTCGGAGACCCACAAAGGCTTGTGGGCATTGTGTGGGTGAAAGCCTTGCAAGCATACGGTGAAGGTGACCACCGCTTCCGAGTCAAACCCAGAGGTTCTATCAGCTTTCAGGTGGATGGAATGAACTGAGTTCTCTTTCTCTTCACCCGCCAGTTCGAACATGAGTGGCAAGTCAGACTCGGTTCACTCTAGCGAGTTGGAGAGCTCAAATATTCATGACCAAACATCCATGGTGTTTGCTAGTGGGTTGTGGAGTGTGTAGAGAAAGGTTAGGGTAGGTTATGTGAAGAGGGAACGAGGTTTAAAGGAGCGATAGAACGATAACGCGGTTGCCAACTTGGAAGCAATTTAATGTTAAATTATATTAATATTTAAGATTGATTCATGTAATTTAAAGTATAACTTTGATGTACAGATTCTAATGTGATGATTATTAGAATATAATGTATTAAAGTTATAGGGATTATTTTAGAGTTATTAAAATTAATCCCTCTCTTCTCACTTCAATAAAGGGCATTTTGGTATTTTATTAAAGTTAATTAAAATATCATAAAAGAGGGAAAAAGATGAGACTACGGTTGACAGATTAAGTTTCTGAAAAGAGAGAAAGAAAGGTTACGTTCTCTGGAAAAGAAAGATACTGTGACATCCCTCAGAATTTCTATATCATCAAGAAAGCATTAAAGTGAAGTAAGAGAAGGGAGAACGTTTGACAGGAAGAAACTGTACAATAGAACCAGATAAGTTCTTTTCTACTGTGTATGAGAGAATAGTGAGTATCATGAAAATTCAAGATACTGTGTGTGTTTTTCATTCAATTGAAAATTAAGAATTGCTTACAAGTGGTATCAGAGCCAGGTTCTGAATTTTATGATTCTCCATGAATGATAATTTTCTCAATTTTGTGAAACCCTAATTTTTGAATTGTAAAATTTGGGGATTTTAAATTTTGATATGTTTAATTAATTTTATTGGCATGGAAAGCCGTAGAGTTTTATGATATCAATTTTTTTTATTGATGAAAGAAAATTCAATTCACAATTTTACCCTAGAAGCCGAAAATTTAAAAGCAATTTTATTGTTGCATGATTGTTACAATTCACTGTATCGTGAATTTCGAAGCCGCACGTTTTAATTTTTGATTATCACGTTAAAATAACCCTACTGTTGCAATATGCCAAAGTTAATTCTGCATGATAGAAAAGTCAATTCCCTTGCGTAAAGTGAATTCTGAATGATATAAACAATTCACATGAATTTGCAATTTTGTTTACTTTTTATTCATTATTGAATTAAAGCAACTTAATTTTAAAGCAAAAAAGTTTGTCTGGTTCTACAGTAAAGCAACTTTATTGTTACAGTGGAATTCCATTTTGGAAGCAACTTTATTGTTGCGGCAGTGTTCTCATAGTAAATATTTTACTCTTGTGCTTATGTAAGCAACTTTATTATTGCGGCAGTGTTCTCATAGTAAATATTTTACTCTTGTGCTTATGTATTTTTTTTTTTTAACATTGTTGTGCACTGAATACAAAATTAAACGTGAATTAAAAGTTTAAAGGTTTCAAATGCTTTTAATTTGAAAAGTGAATTTACTGACATATATGATATGATTTTGTTTTATGAATTATATGTATTTGGAAGAAGGAAATTCAATTAAGTCGAATTTTGGAGAGAGATTAGTCATTGATATTAAAGTGTATATGGATTACCCAAAGGTGAACATTGTTTATAATTGATGACATTAAAGTAAGACAATTCATATACTTAATAAATATGTTTGTATATCCAAAGATAACATACATATAAACTTAAAGTATGATTGATTGTTTATCAAAGTGTATATGGAATTTGTCAGTTTAAGAATCACCCAAAGGTGAACTTAAATGAATGACTTAAATGATTACCTATCAATTTAAGTGTCACCCAAAGGTGAACTTGAATGTATGACTAGTGTAGTAATTTGTTTGAATCCATTAATTTTATCAAAGCATTAATGTATGAGCTTCTGTATTATTTCCAGCTTACATGAATTTATCAGGTTTGAGCAACAATGTGGTCAAGTTTAATGGGCTCAATTATGCTGATTGGTCAGAACAAATCCAGTTCCAACTAGGTGTGTTAGACTTGGACATGGCAATTATGATGGATGAAATGCCCGCAGCCATTACAGTGACTAGTACAGATGATGAGAAGTCTCTTCATGAGGCTTGGCATAGGTCTAACAGGCTGTCACTAAACTTGATGCGCATGTCTATGGCAGAGAATGTAAAGCCTTTTATGCCTAAAACAGAAAACGCAAAGGAATTCATGAAACTGATCAAGGAGTACTCACAATCATACATAACTGACAAGTCTATTGTAGGAACTCTTATGAGTGAGCTGACTACCAAAAAGTTTGACTGGTCGCAGCCCATAGATGACCATGTAACTGGAATGGCAAATATAGCAGCAAGATTGAAGTCAATGGGAATGGAGGTGAATGAATCTTTTCTAGTACAGTTCATCATGAACTCCCTTCCTCCTGAATTTGGCCAGTTCCAAGTGAATTATAACACTCTTAAAGACAAATAGAACTTTCAAGAAATTAAAGCCATGTTGATACAAGAGGAAGGGAGATTGAAGAAAATGAAAGATCATTCTATCCATCTCACAACTCATGAAGGTGCTAGCTTCAGTAAAGCCAAATCAGGAAAGAAGAACAAGAAGGACAAAGCCCTAATGAAAGTGAATAAGGGCAATATCCAGAAGGACCAGAAATGTTTCTTTTGCAAGAAAGTAGGTCACTTCAAGAAAGATTGTCCGAAAAGAAAATCTTGGTTCGAAAAGAAAGGTACTTTTTATGTTTCTGTAAGCTTTGAAGCAAATATAATTGAAGTGCCTAATAATACCTGGTGGTTGGATTCTGGAGCTACTACTCATGTTTCTAATATTATGCAGGGATTCCTTTCAATCCAGCCCATAAAAGGAACTGAAAAGTATTTATATATGGGGAACATAATGAAGGCACGAATAGAAGGAATTGGGACTTACAGATTGATTCTAGACACTAGCTATTGTTTGAATCTTGAAAAGTATCTCTATGTTCGTGGTTGTGCTAGGAATTTAATTTCTGTTGCAAAGTTGGATTATTTAGGTTTTAACTTTAAGATCGAAAATGGTATTTTTCATTTGTATAAACTTTCGTACTATTATGGTTCTGGTACATTATTGGATGGTTTATATCGTTTAAATCTTGATGTTAATTTTTCTGAATCCCTGTTTAATGTTGAACATGTTGTTGATAGAAACTGTGGTGTAGGAAAAGAATGTTATGCTTTCTTATGGCATAAAAGATTAGGTCACATATCCAAAGAAAGGGTGTTGAGGTTAGTTAAAAGTGAAATTTTACCTCAATTGGATTTTGATGACTAGGATGTATGTATTGATTGTATTAAGGGTAAACAAACGAAACACATATTAAAATATCCTGCCACAAGAAGTAGTCAACTTCTTGAGTTAATACACACTGATATTTGTGGTCCTTTTGACATTAAATCCTGGAGTGGTGAAAAATATTTTATCTCCTTTATTGATGATTTCTCACGTTATTGTTATATATATCTATTTCATGAAAAATCTCAATCAGTGAATGCCCTTGAGGTGTTCATAAATGAGGTGGAAAGACAATTAGATAGAAAAGTAAAAGTGGTGAGATCTGATAGAGGTGGTGAAAATATTATGGTAAAACTGATGAGAGCGGACAATGTCCAGGTCCATTTGCAAAATTTCTTGAAAGTCGGGGTATTTATGCACAGTATACAATGCCCAGTACACCACAACAAAATGGTGTAGCAGAAAGGTGAAATCGTACTCTTATGGATATGGTTAGGAGTATGTTAAGTCATAGTAATATTCCTTTATCTTTGTGGATGTATTCATTAAAGACTGCTGTATATCTGGTTAACAGGGTTCCTAGCAAAGCAGTTTCTAAAACTCCTTATGAACTATGGACTTGAAGGAAACCCAGTTTGAGACATCTTCATGTTTGGGGTTGTCCGGCAGAGGTAAGGTTATATAATCCACATGAAAAGAAGCTTGATGCAAGAACCATTAGTGGTTACTTCATCGGTTATCCTGAAAAATCAAAGGGATATAGATTTTATTGCCCTAACCATAGTACAAGAATAGTTGAGTCTAGAAATGCTCGGTTCATTAAAAGTGGTCAATTTAGTGGGAGTGAGGAATCACGCATAGTGGATATTCAAGAGCATAATGATATTGTGTCTACATCTAATGTCTCTTCTGAAGTTGTTATCCCTCTTGTTGTATCACAATCACACAAAAAGCAGAGACAACAAGTTAATGTTCCAATCCCACTAAATGAACATATAAATGTTGAGCCAATTGACAATGAGCAAGTCATAAATGAGCAATTGATAGAGGAACCACAAGAAGCATCATTAAGAAGGTTTGTAAGGGAGAAAAGACCTGCTATTTCGAATGATTATGTGGTTTACTCTGTTGAACATGAATGTGACTTAAGCATTGATGAAGATCCAGTCTCTTTCAGACAAGCCATGGAAAGTAATAATTCAGAGAATTGGTTGAATGCTATGAAAGAAGAGTTGAAATCAATGGATGACAATAAAGTATGGGATCTAGTTGAATTGCCTAAGGGTTCAAAAAGAGTCGGTTGTAAATGGGTCTTTAAGACTAAACATGACTCAAAAGGCAATATTGAAAGGTATAAAGCTAGATTAGTCGCCAAAGGTTTCAATCAAAAGGAAGGCATTGACGACAAAGAGACCTTCTCTCCTGTTTCTAAGAAGGACTCTTTGAGAATTGTTTTGGCTTTGGTGGCTCATTATGATTTAGAGCTTCACCAAATGGATGTAAAGACCGCTTTTCTGAATGGTGACTTAGAATAGGAAGTTTATATGGACCAACCAGAAGGTTTCACAATAACAGGAAAAGAAAATTTGGTGTGTAAATTGAAGAAATCAATATATGGACTGAAACAAGCTTCCCGACCATGGTATCTAAAATTTAATGATATCATAACTTCATATGGTTTTGTAGAGAACACCGTTGACCGGTGTATATATATGAAGATCAGTGGGAGTAAGTTTGTAATATTGGTTCTATATGTTGATGACATTCTTCTTGCTACTAATAATGTTGGTATGTTACATGATGTAAAGAAGTTTCTCTCTAGCAACTTTGAAATGAAAGATATGAATGAGGCATCTTATTTGATAGGATTAGAAATATTTCGTGATAGATCACAAGGATTGTTAAGTTTGTCTCAAAAAGGCTATATTAACAAAGTGTTAGAGAGATTCAGAATGGAAAAATGTTCTCCTGAAATAGTTCCAATTCAAAAAGGCGACAAGTTTAGTCAAATGCAATGTCCCAAGAATGATTTGGAACGAAAGGCCATGGAGTCTATTACTCATGCGTCAGTGGTTGGGAGTTTGATGTATGCTCAAACTTGTACTCGGCCAGATATCAGTTTTGCTGTTGGAATGTTAGGCCGGTGTCGCAACCGGAATCACGACGGGACGACGATCCGAAAAATAAAAACTGTTTTTGAAAAAAAAAAATTTTTTGGAGTCGCCACCATAGTTTATTCTGGAAAACTACGGAAAAACCATAAAATGATAAGACCTGGTCTGCGAAAATGAGATTCTAAGTTCGGGAGTCGGTTACGTGTAGGGAAGGTATTAGCACCCTACAACGCCTGCCCTAAGGCAGTACCTTTAACTAAATATGCGAATATGATGTGGTTTTCAAAATGTTTAACTATCCCCTAAAATAAGATTCTAAAGAAACAACATGTATTTTTTAGTTTTTTGAGCCCGACAAGGATTGACCTTGCTCCTACGTATTCTCATTAAGAATGAGAAATCAGTGTTCCGTAGTTCTTTTAGAAAATTGCTTGAAAATTTATTTGAAAATTGTTTGAGAATTTTGTTTGGAAATGATTTTGATTTTTTTTGGAAAATGAACCTGACAAGGACTGGCCTTGCTCCTACGTATCTCCACTTTTGATGGAGAATCAAGGATCACGTAGTTCTGGCTATCCATATTGTATGTTGTTTGAAAATGTGGATGTTTTTGGGTTTTGAAAGATTTTGTATTTTTTTGGTATTTTTATAAAATAAACAAAAAATGTTTTCAGCACAAAGACGATGCGTGCGATCACACATGTGCTTAACCTTTAAAATATTTTTGGTATTTTTATAAAATATTTAGATTTTTGCATGATGAGCACTAGGCTGATGCGTACGATCGCACGAGTACTCACACGGCTTTTTTTTTCTTATTGTTTGCGTAATGAGCACTAGGCTGATGTGTACGATCGCACGAGCACTCACACGGCTTTTTTTGTTTATTTTAAATTTTGGGTAATGAGTACTAGGTTGATGCGTACGATCGCACGAGTACTCATACCGATATTTATATTATTACATGTTTTTAAAGTTTTATATTTTTTATTAAGAAGGATAGATGGGTTGAAATGTGAAAAGCATAAAGAAAAATTGTAATAGAAAACACGATGAATTTATAAACTAAAAAAACGATCAAAATGCATATATAAATAGAATGAAGAGAAAATGTATACCTTGTTGAAGATTTGTGTGATGAAATAAAACTCTACTTGTAATAAGTTGTGAGAAAGATAGATGGAAGATGAAGAAGATAACTTTATGGTAGAAATGGGGTACGGGATTTATTATGTATAGAGAGATAGTAAAATGTGAGGGAGAAATGAAGTAGAGTTTCGGGATGGAATGAAGAGATTTTGAGAGAGAAGATATGGATATTATGTAAATTGTGTGTGTGAAGTGAAGAGAATGTAGGTATTTATAGAGTTAAGGATGAAGAAAGTTGATGAACAAAAATAATATAATAAGTTGGTGGAAAATTTAGATGAAATAAAAATTAATCACAAAAATGCAATAAAATAAATAAGTAAAGAAATAAAACGTTTGGGGAAACAAGAAGTTGAATCTGGCAGAGCCGGTTAGACAACTTCTAATCCTTCCAAAATGCAATAAAATAAATAAGTAAAGAAATAAAACGTTTGGGGAAACAAGAAGTTGAATCTGGCAGAGCCGGTTAGACAACTTCTAATCCTTCCAAAATGCAATAAAATAAATAAGTAAAGAAATAAAACGTTTGGGGAAACAAGAAGTTGAATCTGGCAGAGCCGGTTAGACAACTTCTAATCCTTCCAAAATGCAATAAAATAAATAAGTAAAGAAATAAAACGTTTGGGGAAACAAGAAGTTGAATCTGGCAAAGCCGGTTAGACAACTTCTAATCCTTCCAAAATGCAATAAAATAAATAAGTAAAGAAATAAAGCGTTTGGGGAAATAAGAAGTTGAATCTGGCAGAGCCGGTTAGACAACTTCTAATCCTTCCAAATTGCAATAAAATAAATAAGTAAAGAAATAAAACGTTTGGGGAAATAAGAAGTTGAATCTGGCAGAGCCGGTTAGACAACTTCTAATCCTTCCAAAATACAAAAATAAACAACTAATAACATACAAATGGCATAACATAATCAATATCACGTTTTACAACTATCACACTTGGATATCAACACAAAAGCATACTCTCATTTAAATTCAAAATCATACAGAAACAAAATACTCCATAATCAAGATTTAAGATCAGACAAAAGCAAAATATAGCATATTCAAGGCTCAAGATAATACAAAAGGAGATACTCAAGGTTAGCTTCCCTTACCTCTATTACAGACTTAATCTCCTCGCTCTCTGAAAACTTCCAGAATATCCCCTTTGAAATTAGAAATTCTTCCAACTCTCTTCTCTCAAAAATTTTCTCAATTCTTTTGTGTAAATTTTCAGCCTCCCCCCTTGGCTATTTATAGTAAAAAAAATTTATTATTCATTTGTACTATTCATTTTTACTATTCATTTTTTTATTCATTTTACTATTACAAAATTAATTTTTTATTTGCAAATTGGTGAATTCTGATCTCAAAGCTACGTGGAACACTTATCCTTTCCAAAAATAAATAAATTTTTTTTTTTACTTTTCACTTTTTACTATTCACAATTCACAATTCACTATTCACTATTTACTATTCACTATTCACTTTTTTATTTATTTATTTATTTATTATTAATTTTATTTACCCGGACGAAATTGGGTATTGACAGCTGCCCCTCTTTACTTAGATTTTACTAGATAATATGACAAACAACGTTTGTATATTATCAGAGTAAAAGATAAGTAAAGATAGAAATACTAATTTCGTCTGGGTTTCAAAGAGAAAGGGGGAGAATAACAATCGATTCAAGTACATAAGATGAATAGAATCACGATGCAACAAAAATTGAACTTAAGGGCGAGGCAAAAATTAAACTTAAGGGCCAGCGTGAAAACTGGGCTTGGGGGCCAGCGTGGAAGCTGGGCTTGAGGCCAGTGTGAAAACTGGGCTTGAGGGCCAGCGTGGAAGCTGGGCTTGAGGCCAGTGTGAAAACTGGGCTTGGGGCCAGCGTGGAAACTGGGCTTGGGGGCCAGCGTGAAAACTGGGCTTGGGGGCCAGCGTAAAAACTGGGCTTGGGGGGCCAGTGTGAAAGCTGGGCTTGGGGGCCAGTGTGAAAGCTGGGCTTGGGGCCAGTGTGAAAACTGGGCTTTGGGGGCCAGCGTAAAAACTGGGCTTGAGGGCCAATGTGAAAGCTGGGCTTGGGGGCCAGTGTGAAAACTGGGCTTGGGGCCAGTGTGAAAACTGGGCTTGGGGGCCAGCGTGGAAACTGGGCTTTGGGGGCCAGTGTGAAAACTGGGCTTGGGGCCAGTGTGAAAACTGGGCTTGGGGGCCAGCGTGGAAACTGGGCTTTGGGGGCCAGTGTGAAAACTGGGCTTGGGGCCAGTGTGAAAACTGGGCTTTCAAATTTTGAAATTCTTGAAACTTGTAATTTGAGAAATGTTGGCCAGTGTGGAAACTGGGCTTGGGGCCAATGTAAAAATTGGGCTTTGTGGGCCAGTATGGAAACTGGGCTTTCAAATTTTGAAATTTTTGAAACTTGAAATGTTTTGTAATTTTGACACAAATTTGAAAGCTCGATCGACATGAAACAATATGGCTTGATAGAGAAAATCTGAATGTTATTCTTTTTGTGTTTTCTTTGTTTTTTCTTTGTTTTTTTTTTTTGAAGAAGGAAATTGATAACCATTCATGTGAATGAAGAGGATTTCGATGAGAAATACTTTCTTTTTGATAAATATATGAAAACGTTTGCTTTGTTTTGTTTTGTTTGTTTGTTTTTTTTTTGTTATTTTTTCGAATCAATTGTCTTACTTGCAATCATCAAGACTGGTCATTATTTCCAATGCTTAGAAAAGTGAGGAATGTCATACATCCGAGATCTAACTTTGAGATTATTACATTTTGACTTTTTCTCCCGAGACATCAACGTACATATGCTTGAATTCACTCGCAAGTGAAGAATGAGAGTTGTTTAGAATGGTTTGGAAGATAATGCTAACATGTCACCTCATACGCTCCGTAAAGGAGATGAGTGCCAAAGCGAAACACGAGGTATCTAAAAAGTTGCCCCAGTTTGGTGTGGTGAATCCATGATAATTCTGGTGAAAAATTCAAGTAAGATCTGCAAAGCTACCCAATTCTTGAGATCATGGTTTGACGAAATTTCAAGGAAAAGACGCGAGGTGAGGTTCACCAAGCTGCCCCAGTTTTCGTTGTTTTTTTTTTTTTTTTTTTGCATGGGGTTCTGTTTGGAAGAAGTAGTGGGTATGAAAGGGTCGGCTAAAAGGATGGATCAAATTGGTTCAATTTTCTTTTGTATGCTTCTGACTGGTTGGTAGAGAGGTCCCCTATTCCTGAGACATTATTCATTTTCAAATCCCTTTTTATTTTTACGACACATTAAAAGTTATTTTGTCTTATCGCAAAATTAAGCTTTATGAAAATATGAGCAATCATTAGTCAATCTCCGTGGACTTTATTAGGCTTGTAACAATGGCTAGGGATTAAAAGGTATTAAAAGAAAAGGGTATAAAGGCCCAAATGAAATGTTTGTCGGATACATTTTTTTTAAAACAAGGGTTATCATCTACGCATTGTATCAACTATTTGATCTTTTGAGCACTTTGCTTTTGTCTTGAACTTCGTTTTTCCTTCATCTCTGGTTAAGTCATTTTTATTGTTGTTGTTATTTTTTTTTATTTTTTATTTTTTACCCTTTTTGAAGGATTCACTTCATTTGATCGTTGAGTACTCTTCATCTGCATCCCAAGTTGACTCATACTAATGATAACCCTTGCTTGGGAATAATTTTGAAAAAGAATTTATTTTTGGCTCAAACGGGGTAACAATGGTTATAGTTTTTTTTGCTTTTTGGATAAAGAAAGAAGGCCACACATCATTTTGAACTCTGATTGCTTTATTTTCAAAAATTAATTCTACGATTAGATGACCTCAACATGAGCCGTTTTTTCCTTTTCTTTTCATTCTTTATAGATCACCCTTTCGGGTTTCTGAATCTAGTTGACTTATTCTACTTTTTTTTTTGTTTTTTTTTTTAATGGATTCAGGGATCACCCTACTAGCGTAAGCGAGAAAACTTTTGGCCATGCCAATTTGCCCCGGTGTAAAAGTTTATTTTGTTACTCAGGGCAGTGACAGTATTTGTTCGGGGAAAATCCTTTTATTTGGGAAGGTGAAGGGTGAGATTTTTCAAACACCATGCGCACAAACGTCTCGAGAGAAAACATCAAATTGTTATTTTTGATTCAATATTTGACCTCGAAAAAAATCTGACACTACAACTTTTGTTTTCTTTTTGTTATCAAATTTTTTATTTTATTTTTATTTTCTATTTTTATATTTTTTTTTGCTATTTTCGAAAAAATAAGAGTTTGACAATTTGCTAGAGAGACAAGTGACTCAATATTGCCTTTTTGTTTTTTTTTGTTTTTAAATTTTGTTCTTTGCGGCCTTCGTTTTCTCCACGACACCCTATTAGGACATGATTTCCAATAAACCTTGGAGATACCAAATAATGAAAGTTCACATTAAAAGTCACGGATGAAAGCGTAATATCCATGAGCATAACCCTCACAGCAAGACAATTCAAAACATGAACAGAACAACATCAATTTCGCCTTTTACAACAACCTATGCTTTCCCATATAGTTCTTCATTTGTCCATGGCATTTGTAGGGGCGAACTCGCGCCTTGTCAGAGTGCTGGATTGACTTTCTTCAAACTTTAAACATCCTGAATCGATCAAAGATTGCACTTTATGCTTTAGAGCCTTGCATGCCTCTGTTGAGTGTCCACACGCTCCTTCATGATAATCACACTTGGCATTTGTGTCATAGCTCTTTGGGTACGGAGGTCGTATAGGCCTAGTTGGACAAACCTTTATGAGGTTTCTGCGGAGAAGATCTGGCAGTAACTCTGTATAGGTCATGGGGATAGGAGTGAAGTTGGCGACCTTCTCATCACGATTGTAATTTCTTCGCTCAATGGGTCGATTGAACCCATGGGAATGTGACATTTGAGGATAGGCAATAAAATGTGAGTTAGCTCTTCGTTTTTTATCTTTCTCATGTCTAGGACCATATTCATTTAAACTAGCTACTAACTGTGGGCCTAGTGCAATTTTTCCATTTCTTATGCCACCCTCGACCCTCTCTCCAATTACTACTATGTCAGCAAAACCTGAGGAGACACTGCTTATCATGTGTTCATAAAATGGTGGTTGTAGAGTATTCAAAAATATGGTAGTCATCTCCTTGTCGCTCAAAGGCGGTTCTACTTGAGCAGCAATTCCTCTCCACCTTTGGGCATATTCTCTGAATGATTCAGATTCTTTCTTCACCATGTTTTGCAGTTGTATTCTATCAGGTGTTAGATCTTTATTATATTCATACTGCCTTAGGAATGCATCAACCAGATTTTTCCATGAGTAGATGTGAGTAGTTTCTAAGCGCATGTACCAAGTCAGAGCCACGCCAATTAAACTTTCTTGGAAGATGTGAATCAAAAGTTTTTCATTGTGGGCATAAGCTGCCATTTTTCTGCAGTACATAGTTATATGGCCCCTTGGGCAAGTATTTCCCTGATATTTCTCAAACTCTGGCAACCTGAACTTTGGAGGTATTATCACATCAGGAACTAAACATAGTTTTCTAGCATCTCCAAATTCAGAACTTCCTTCGCCCTCTATGGCTCTCAACCTTTTCTCAAAGACTTCTAATTTACTCCCGTCGTCCTTAAAATCTGCAGGTGTAACGATACAAGATGAAGACTTCGTCTCAGGTTGTTTTTTCATTATCGTGCTCTCAATACCTGGTTGGATCGTCTTTCCCTGAATTGTGAAAGTGGTTGCCCCAGGCTCATCTTCTACTTCAACTGCATTATCTTCGTCCTTTTGAGCGTCAAGATGTTCCAAGCGCACTCCTGAGGGTGGAATGTAATTCGGGGGAAGACCATAGGAAGGGAAAGTTTGTGCCTCTGGAACTCTTTGTTGTGGTCGTTGTGCGCACGAATCTCCAGGGCTTTGTAAGGCATTCAGGGCCTCTAAGATTTGACTCATTTGTCCCTTCAGCTGTTGGATATCGGCTTTCATCCCCTCTTGAATTTCCCCTTTGTTCTCCATGATTTTGCCACTGGTTCGTGTCCTTTAGGGTGTTTTGGAGACTTAGCCGTATTATTATTTTTAAACTAAATTTTATTAGATGAAATAAAATTAAGAAAATAAAAACGAAAAGAAAAGGAGAAAAGACAAAGCAACACAATTACTATAGTAAGAAATTATAAAGATGTGAAAACATTGCCAAATGTATAATCTGGAAATTAACATGAAACAAAGTCAATAAGACAGTTCATCCATAACATTTAAGTTCACCACATGTGAGGTATGCAAAATCACGATCAACTATCACGAGCCTCAGCCACCACATTCTTCATTTCTCTCATCAGTTTCTTGCAGTAATTGAGGAAAGTCTCAACCTTTTTAGGTGGGTTAAAGATCGGCAATGCAGACTCAGCATCAACTAATAACTTAGGGACATCCTTAATGGCTTCATTGGCAAGGGAAGCTAGTTGTGAGAAACTTCTCCTCCAATTTTCTGTAACTAGATCTTGTTCAACGGTATACTCCTTCATCTGATTCATCCATTCTTGATGTTTCTTCTCTGATTCAGCCCGATGCCAACGTTCCTCCTTCAGTTTCGTTACCGCTGCTTTCGCCTGTTTCTCGACGTCGTTCATTCTAATATGCATTTTGTGCAGCTCCTCTAGTGCCTTTTGCTTGTCCCTCTTGAATTGGTCACACAATTCCTTCGTGACACGCTCTGATATCTCAATTATACCATACTCCCGGTCTTTCAAGGTCAGCTCAATGTTGGCCACTATCAGCTCTTGCTTTTGTCTTCTTAACAACTCCTCGTATGCTTTGCTGTTTTCCACACCATCTTGCTTAAGATTCACATAATCACGTTGTAGGTTCTGAAGATTACTGGTCAACTTGATATTTTCTAGTTTCATTTGCTCGAATTTTGCCTTCAACAATTTTATTTCCTCATTTTCAGCTTCATGAAACTGTTTTCCATAATCTAGATTAGGAGAAATTTTCTTGAAAGGCAACTTCACTGTCCTAACCCTTTCTGCGATCCAATGGCTATAAGGATATCCTTCATCAATAGTCCATGGTCTGGGGTCCATTTTTGCACGAATAATGTTGCCCCAAGCATTCCTAACTTGATGAAGTACTTCAACAAAGGTTCCTTCCTCATAATAGATTTGCAACATGGCAAGAGATGCATGTGTAGGTGATCCTCTCATAGGATGCCCAAATTGCCTTTGTGCTAACACAGGATTGTAATTAATACAACACCTGATACCCATGAGAGGTACATTAGGGTACTTCCCGCAATGATATATAATTTGCGATCTACGCTGCCAAGGGACACACCACTTAACTTGTTCTTCATTTAAACTTGCACAAAGTCGCGCCCATTCATCTGCCCCTTTCACATTTGGTTTGCACTGCAATAGCTTATCCATGGAGCACGGGGCATTTAAGGCGTCCTCAGTCACACGGGAGATGAACCACATATACAACACTGGCAGACAACATAACATTTTTCCTCCCTTTAGCTCATAACAACGATTAAGGGTCCCATAAACTTCAGCCAGGATAGCAGTGACTGGATTCTCACAGCGCTCTTTGTATCCCACAAATGCGTTCATGGCGGCATAGTCGACGAAATTCTTGACATTAGGAAAAAGCATGACACCATAGAAGAGAAGAGCCAATACATCCATAAATGTTTCCCAGTTTTCTTCTTCAGCTAAACGATGCAAGTATCCTATTAGGTATCCTTGAGGAAGGCCCCTCACTTTGCCCTTGATTGTGAACTTGTTCTCCAACTTCATAGGGTGTACTTTCATGATCCTCGCTAGCTGCAAGACAGGTACATACTGCCCAAAGTAATTGTATGGAGCTTTTCCCTCAAGAGGTATATTTAAAATTTGCTCGAATTCTTCCACTGTTGGCACTAGTTGGAAATCTTGAAAAGTGAAACACCTCAATGGTGGATCATAGTATTGGGCTAAAGTAGTAATTGCTGATGTTTGGACCTCCACCTCTAATAGGCTCAACAAATTCCCATACTCCTTCTTGAATGCATCCTTTTGGGATGTCTTCATTTTCATTACCAGTTTTCTCAAACCATTCATATTTCCTTCCTCCGCTTCAATGGCTATCCTTTCCTTTAAAATGTTTGAACTTGTAGGTCGGTCAACTTCCAATCTCATGTTAATTTCCATTTTACCTCTACGGCTTAGTCACAAATTTATAACTTCCTACCTAGGACCAACAAGACCATAAAAAAAATGCATGAGAAAGACGCATAATGATATAGTGATATATACAACATGTTTAATTTTATTAAAAAATAACGGTTATAAGACGACATACATCTCCCTTCGTGCCCTAGATAAGGTTCGAGACTTGAGGTTCAAAGTTAAATATATGCAATCTCACAAGGATAGTTCCCTAATGCTTAAATCAAGGCCACCAGAGTTATGGCTCTTTTCACTACATCTCCACAACAGTCAGAGTAATCAACTAGATGCGGAGACATAAATGAAGAGAACAGACTCTAGTTGGAGTTCTCACGATAGCCAAACAGGAAGTACATCCCAGAGTGACACCGCTACACAACCCCTATAATTCTAAGTTGCGCTCAGACCCGGGTATAGGGCCTCACTCATGATATGCAAAATGTGTGTGGAGGGAGATTATAATGCAAAACAACACTTGCAAAATAAACACAAATAAGTAGATATATAACATGTCATCTACCCTAGGATTCAATATGGAACAATCAAAATAAACGCACATGCAATTATGCCAAATATTAAACATATATAAAGAAAAAAAAAAAGGAAGGAAAACATAATGAAAAACTACATTGAATTCGCACATCTAATTAAATGGCTTGACTCTCTAAATTCCCCAGTGGAGTCGCCATCTGTCGCAACCGGAATCACGACGGGACGACGATCCGAAAAATAAAAACTGTTTTTGAAAAAAAAAAATTTTTTGGAGTCGCCACCATAGTTTATTCTGGAAAACTACGGAAAAACCATAAAATGATAAGACCTGGTCTGCGAAAATGAGATTCTAAGTTCGGGAGTCGGTTACGTGTAGGGAAGGTATTAGCACCCTACAACGCCTGCCCTAAGGCAGTACCTTTAACTAAATATGCGAATATGATGTGGTTTTCAAAATGTTTAACTATCCCCTAAAATAAGATTCTAAAGAAACAACATGTATTTTTTAGTTTTTTGAGCCCGACAAGGATTGACCTTGCTCCTACGTATTCTCATTAAGAATGAGAAATCAGTGTTCCGTAGTTCTTTTAGAAAATTGCTTGAAAATTTATTTGAAAATTGTTTGAGAATTTTGTTTGGAAATGATTTTGATTTTTTTTGGAAAATGAACCTGACAAGGACTGGCCTTGCTCCTACGTATCTCCACTTTTGATGGAGAATCAAGGATCACGTAGTTCTGGCTATCCATATTGTATGTTGTTTGAAAATGTGGATGTTTTTGGGTTTTGAAAGATTTTGTATTTTTTTGGTATTTTTATAAAATAAACAAAAAATGTTTTCAGCACAAAGACGATGCGTGCGATCACACATGTGCTTAACCTTTAAAATATTTTTGGTATTTTTATAAAATATTTAGATTTTTGCATGATGAGCACTAGGCTGATGCGTACGATCGCACGAGTACTCACACGGCTTTTTTTTTCTTATTGTTTGCGTAATGAGCACTAGGCTGATGTGTACGATCGCACGAGCACTCACACGGCTTTTTTTGTTTATTTTAAATTTTGGGTAATGAGTACTAGGTTGATGCGTACGATCGCACGAGTACTCATACCGATATTTATATTATTACATGTTTTTAAAGTTTTATATTTTTTATTAAGAAGGATAGATGGGTTGAAATGTGAAAAGCATAAAGAAAAATTGTAATAGAAAACACGATGAATTTATAAACTAAAAAAACGATCAAAATGCATATATAAATAGAATGAAGAGAAAATGTATACCTTGTTGAAGATTTGTGTGATGAAATAAAACTCTACTTGTAATAAGTTGTGAGAAAGATAGATGGAAGATGAAGAAGATAACTTTATGGTAGAAATGGGGTACGGGATTTATTATGTATAGAGAGATAGTAAAATGTGAGGGAGAAATGAAGTAGAGTTTCGGGATGGAATGAAGAGATTTTGAGAGAGAAGATATGGATATTATGTAAATTGTGTGTGTGAAGTGAAGAGAATGTAGGTATTTATAGAGTTAAGGATGAAGAAAGTTGATGAACAAAAATAATATAATAAGTTGGTGGAAAATTTAGATGAAATAAAAATTAATCACAAAAATGCAATAAAATAAATAAGTAAAGAAATAAAACGTTTGGGGAAACAAGAAGTTGAATCTGGCAGAGCCGGTTAGACAACTTCTAATCCTTCCAAAATGCAATAAAATAAATAAGTAAAGAAATAAAACGTTTGGGGAAACAAGAAGTTGAATCTGGCAGAGCCGGTTAGACAACTTCTAATCCTTCCAAAATGCAATAAAATAAATAAGTAAAGAAATAAAACGTTTGGGGAAACAAGAAGTTGAATCTGGCAGAGCCGGTTAGACAACTTCTAATCCTTCCAAAATGCAATAAAATAAATAAGTAAAGAAATAAAACGTTTGGGGAAACAAGAAGTTGAATCTGGCAAAGCCGGTTAGACAACTTCTAATCCTTCCAAAATGCAATAAAATAAATAAGTAAAGAAATAAAGCGTTTGGGGAAATAAGAAGTTGAATCTGGCAGAGCCGGTTAGACAACTTCTAATCCTTCCAAAATGCAATAAAATAAATAAGTAAAGAAATAAAACGTTTGGGGAAATAAGAAGTTGAATTTGGCAGAGCCGGTTAGACAACTTCTAATCCTTCCAAAATACAAAAATAAACAACTAATAACATACAAATGGCATAACATAATCAATATCACGTTTTACAACTATCACACTTGGATATCAACACAAAAGCATACTCTCATTTAAATTCAAAATCATACAGAAACAAAATACTCCATAATCAAGATTTAAGATCAGACAAAAGCAAAATATAGCATATTCAAGGCTCAAGATAATACAAAAGGAGATACTCAAGGTTAGCTTCCCTTACCTCTATTACAGACTTAATCTCCTCGCTCTCTGAAAACTTCCAGAATATCCCCTTTGAAATTAGAAATTCTTCCAACTCTCTTCTCTCAAAAATTTTCTCAATTCTTTTGTGTAAATTTTCAGCCTCCCCCCTTGGCTATTTATAGTAAAAAAAATTTATTATTCATTTGTACTATTCATTTTTACTATTCATTTTTTTATTCATTTTACTATTACAAAATTAATTTTTTATTTGCAAATTGGTGAATTCTGATCTCAAAGCTACGTGGAACACTTATCCTTTCCAAAAATAAATAAATTTTTTTTTTTACTTTTCACTTTTTACTATTCACAATTCACAATTCACTATTCACTATTTACTATTCACTATTCACTTTTTTATTTATTTATTTATTTATTATTAATTTTATTTACCCGGACGAAATTGGGTATTGACAGCCGGTATCAAAGTAATCCCAGAATGGATCACTGGAAAGCTGCAAAGAAAGTTCTTAGGTATTTACAAGGTACCAAAGAATACATGCTCACCTATAGAAGGTAAGATAATCTTGAGATGGTTGGCTACTCGGATTCAGACTATGCTGGATGTGTGGATTCAAGAAAATCCACATTTGGTTATGTTTATCTATTAGCTGGAGGAGCAATTTCTTGGAAAAGTGCAAAACAATCAGTCATTGCTACTTCCACCATGGAAGCTGAATTCGTGGCATGCTTTGAGGCCACGGTTCATGCTTTGTGGTTGCGGAACCTTGTATCGAGGCTTGGCATTATTGACAGTATTGCTAGGCCGTTAAGGATTTATTCTGATAATTCTGCAGCCGTCTTCTTCTCTAAAAATGACAAGTACTCAAAGGGTGCTAAACACATGGATTTGAAATACTTGTCGGTCAAAGAAGAAGTGCAGAAACATAGAGTGTTAATTGAGCATATTGGTACGGATTTGATGATAGCAGATCCGTTAACTAAAGGACTACCGCCCAAAACTTTTATTGGCCATGTTGAAAGTATGAGCATTATGGATAAGTCAATATTAACATAATGATGTTATCTATCTATATGGATATGTATATTTATATGCTTGTACTGCCATGACACTTGTGAATTCAATTAAAGTTATGTTTCTCTTTATTCTATTGTTATCCACATTAAGTTATATACATGTATTATTCATTGTGGTAACATGTTATATCTCTTTTAGAGACATGAAAGTTAAAAGATTGATTAAAGTTATGTTGAGTTGGTTTGATTATGTGATACATGGAAGGAATCTTGTCGTTCATGACTTTTGCCCGCCATGATTCGATCATTTCAATTCATATAAGGATGATGACTTGATAATTCTAATGAATGGTGCGCGCTTAAAGTTTAGTTTAGATCTTCAAGTCATCACATGAATCAAGTGGGAGAATGTTAAATTATATTAATATTTAAGATTGATTCATGTAATTTAAAGTATAACTTTGATGTACAGATTCTAATGTGATGATTATTAGAATGTAATGTATTAAAGTTATAGGGATTATTTTAGAGTTATTAAAATTAATCCCTCTCTTCTCACTTCAATAAAGGACATTTTGATATTTTATTAAAGTTAATTAAAATATCATAAAAGAGGGAAAAAGATGAGACTACGGTTGACAGATTAAGTTTCTGAAAAAGAGAGAAAGAAAGGTTACGTTCTCTGGAAAAGAAAGATACTGTGACATCCCTCAGAATTTCTATATTATCAAGAAAGCATTAAAGTGAAGTAAGAGAAGGGAGAACGTTTGACAGGAAGAAACTGTACAATGGAATCAGGTAAGTTCTTTTCTACTGTGTATGAAAAAATAGTGAGTATCATAAAAATTCAAAATCCTGTATGTGTTTTTCATTCAATTGAAAACTAAGAATTGCTTACATTTAAGCCATGCAGGGATGAGGAAGTGGTGGTTGTAAGGGCAGCTTTGTTTCGTATTTCAGGTTTTAGGTTGGATTCATTGATGGCGCCAATTTTCTTTGTCTTCATGTTCTGCTACTTCTATGGCTGTAGAATTCACTCCAATTTCTGTAACCTATAGAAGGCATATAATACTGTTAAACAAGATTTAAAAGACAAGATAGAGAACAATGCAAGGAAAATGAAATGACGTTAAAATAGAACATAAGAATCAACAAATTAAACAGGGGATGCATAGTAGACACAGAAACGAAGCACCACCAACAATGACCATCACACATACCGCTGCACTGCCGAATGACCACCACACTGCCACACCGCCGCACCATGAACAGTCATACCATTAAAATGGAGAAGAAGTGGAAAAGATATGAAGAAGGAGAAAAAGTGAGAGTTTGAGGTTCCGTAATTAAAATTTTTTGAAAAGGTTCAGTAAAGTGCAGGGAAAATTTGGTGACGGTGTTAACACTCTGCCTAATAAGGTTTGTACAAAGGGACACGCAAGGTACATTGATTGCTATCAACTTTTACGTAGACACGACATATATATATATATATATATATATATATATATATATATATATATATATATATATATATATATATATATATATATATATATATATATATATATATATATATATATATATAGAAGGAAAATGACACTTGAACAACCATTTTTGACAACATTTAGACACGCGCACACTTGTCAAAATCTGAGTGGTCCATTTTCATTTAATTTTTCCAACTGGACCACTCAGATTTTGACACGTGTGCGCGTGTCTAAATGTTGTCAAAAATGATTGTTCAAGTATCATTTTCCTATATAGAAATATATTATTTCCAATAATATATTATTTTTACTGATTAAATAATTAAAAATATAAATCATAAAATTTTATACATTTCTATTTAATGAAGTATATTATCTCATATATTAATGATTATGCATGTGTAATGAAAAATATGTATTTCTTTTTAATGACGATGATTATGAGATGTAAAAAATATTATATGATATGCGATATTTATATGATATTAAGTCCCTTTTGTAAATATGTACAATAATCAAATACTCAAAACAATTGTACATATTTTTTAATAAGTCATTTGATCTAAACTAGTTAGTCTATTGATTATTAATCAAATTTATTTATTTTATATTGATTTCTTTATTTATCAATTTAAATTATTGCTATATTAATTTTTATACGACCTTCACCGTATGTAATTTTCATATTTAACTTGTAATGTTAAATTTTTTTAATTTAAAATATGTAGGCAATTAAAACATAACCTAACAAATACTAAAATTAATATAATAATTAATTGACATATGATATGAGACATGAACTCAACTTGTATAAAGATTTATAGTACTTTAAATAATAAATCTTAAGAAATAAATTTATGTTTTTTTTATTTTGTTTAATATTCTAACGACTTAAATACAATTTTTTTTTTCTCGCTGGTGAGCTCATTCTCACCTCTCCACTTGCTAATATACTTAGTTTTCCCTTTCATTTGACTTTTAAGATAAGATTGTTCTTATCTTATGAAATCTCGGTGGAACATTAGGTGCAACAAACAAATATTTTTAAGGATTAACATAGGGTTTTAAATTTAAGTCAATTCTATAAATTTACACCTATTTATATTCTCTAAAGTGATTTTACAACTTCCAACACTACTTTTTTGTCATTTCTTTAACATTTTTTTACTCATGTCTGGTAGGTTAAGACAGATAAAGCAAATCAGTAGTCTTTAGACATAATAATTACTGCCAGTCCAAATTTTGTCCACAAAATTATGATCAACATTCTCCAGCTGTGGCGCTTTACTCGTAAGATGCTTGATGTAACACTACACTAATACAATTCAAATTTCAATGATGCCGATATTTTCACTGAGAAAAAGACCTTACACAAATGTAACCACATGCTGATTATACTTATAACAAATTTCATTCTCAGAAGCTGTGTGTGAAGGAAGAAGAAGTCCTGAAATGGAGACACCATTAGTGAGCCAGAAGTTTACTTCAGAATCTGACTATTCTGCAGTGAAAAGTTTGAAGGATGTTAAATTTGTATTGTGGACAGAGACAGTGAAGATATGGAAGATAGCTTTGCCAGTGGCATTGACCCATCTCTTTCAGTTCCTCACAAACTCCTCAACTTCCATCTATGCTGGTCATCTAGGTGACATTCAACTCTCTTCAATCTCTGTTAGCCAAGGTGTTCTCAGTTCCATCTATTTTTACTTGCTGGTTCGTTACCACATGCCTAAACTCTCATACTTTGCTCCTTTTTTCTTCATCTTATCTAACTCTCAACTGCAAAATTGCAGTTTGGTATGTCATCTGCACTGGCAACACTTTGTGGCCAAGCTTTTGGAGCAGGGCAGATTGTTTCTACTTGCATTTATGTTCAAAGATCATGGATTATACTCACCATCACTTGCACAATCCTCTTGCCTGTTTATGTATATGCCACACCACTGTTGAAGTTGCTAGGCCAAGATGAAGAAATAGCTGATCTTGCTGGCACATATTCTATACAATTGATTCCCCACATGTTTTCCTTTGCTATAGTTTTTCCCACCCTCAGATTTCTTCAGGCCCAGAGCAAGGTTAAAGTGATCATGTGCATAGCATTTGTGGTTCTGCTCATTCAAAATGGCTTGCTTTACATGTTCATACATGTGTTTGGTTGGGGTGTAACTGGTTTAGCCATGGTGAGTGACATCATAGGGTGGCTCTATGCTTTGGCTTTGGTTGTGTATACCATTGGATGGAACAAGGAAGAATGGAGTGGATTTTCTTGGATGGCATTCAGGGATTTATGGGCATTTTCTAAGTTATGCATTGCTTCATCTGTCATGATTTGCTTAGAGCAATGGTATCTTACATGCATTATGCTCCTTGTTGGTCTTCTACAGAATCCTGTGATTTCTGTTGCTTCCTATTCTATTTGGTAAGATCATAAACTTTCAATTTAGAGTTATAAGATTGATTTAGTGGATTTGAAAAAAAAAATACTAAGAACTAACATTTCCCTTAAAACAAATCAACTTGCACTTGTTTTAAGATGTTTAAATTGGTAAGTTAAAACAGTTTTTACCATGATTTTCACTTTCCAATGAATAGAACTCTTTGTCTTGCTTTTTGTGTTTTTTAGCTTCAATGTTCAGGGTTGGCACTTCACACTGCTCCTAGGAATAAACACAGCCATAAGGTGAGTCACTACAAATTATAACATGACAGTTTATGCAGATGAAATTTTTCTGAATTTAATTTCTCAGAAAACTGTAAGTGGTAGCATATTATGTTAACTAATGTAGACAGTTATGTTTGATGCATTGACATCTTTCATTTTTCAAAGAAAATATGACAGTAATAGAACATGTTGAAAAGTGAAAAAAAAATATAAATATAATTATATAGTGATCTGTTTTCTTTACTTATAATTTTACAGTGTGTTAAATTTTTGTTTCGTGGTACTTGAAATAAGCATTGTTTTGAAGCTTAGTTAGGATAATTAGAATTGAGTTCAATACTGTCAGGTGCTATTTTCTTTATTTTCACTCTCTGAAGTTGCTTATCACAAGTATCTAGGATTGTGTAGATAATATGGCTAAAGCCTATTTGAAGCATTAATCTAATATGCCTTTTATCATTGTGAACAATATAAAGAATCAAAACTTCTAGTAGGAAGTTAGTTTACAGATTATACATAGGAAGTAAAAATTAAATTTCTGAAATGATGTATGTTTAAATGTACTAAGAATAAATTTCTCAAAAGAGAGAAAATTAGAGGCTTCTGGCTAATTGAAATCATAAATAAGATTTAAAAGCAGATTATATATTTTCAGAAGGGTCTGTTAATCTGTGACTTGTTTTAAATTTGATCCTTCTTGGTAACTTAAATTTCAAATGGCACCATGCATAAACCAATAGTTATATGATTGATGCAAGTGTTTAAGTTCTTGGTTTGATTTCTGAATCTTTTTGTCTCCAAGTGTTCGTGTATCCAACACGCTTGGCATGTCACATCCAAGAGCAGCGAAATACTCTTTCTATGTGGCAATGTTCCAGTCTCTCATCCTTGGTATTCTTTTCATGACACTTATTTTCCTCACTAAAGAAGATTTCGCCACCATCTTTACCAGCAGTGAGGATATTATACTAGCTGTCACCGAATTAGCATATCTTCTTGGTATAACAATGCTTCTCAATAGCATATCACAGGTCATTTCAGGTCAATATTTACTCAGACTAATATCTCCAAGGTTATATTTAGGTTTTTGATTATTTTTATTATTCTATTCGCATTTGACTCAATTAATTTTTTATTTAAAAATAAAGATTCAATGTATTTAAGTTGATATTAATGCTATTTGAAAGTATTAAGTATTAAAACTTATATTAAATCTTTTTTTTTTCATAGATTGAGAACATTTTCTTTTATATATTTGCATAGGTGTGGCCATTGGAAGTGGATGGCAAGTGATGGTTGCTTACATAAACATGGCATGTTATTACATTGTTGGACTCCCAATTGGAATTTTCCTTGGTTTCAAGCAGCATTTAGGGGTCAAGGTAACAATTTTCTTTTTACTTCAATGTCTAAGATATTTACAATGCAATTTCTCTTCATTGAACATTTACAATATTGAAATGAGTGAATATTTAGGGTCTCTGGGGAGGCACAATGTGCGGCAGTATTCTGCAGATTTTAGTCCTCTTGCTCATTATTTCCAAGACTAATTGGACCAAAGAGGTAACCTATATATATATACTAAGACTTTCTGAGTAATTCAGCAGCTATTTTTTGGCAACCAATTCAAAAATTTGCACGGATATGGTTTTTGCTGCTAATTAATGTTTTATTTGTTTAACAAACTTTCATGCATGAAATTATTCATATATATTGTTTAATCTGTTTTATGAAATATATACTTGATGGTTTTTTTTAGGCCTAATATCCCTATTTAGTACCCAGTTTCGTTCGAAAATGTTAAATTAGTCTATCCTTTAAAAAATGCGTCAATTACGTCCTCACTTAATAAAATTTTCATCAATAAAATCTCTTCCGTTAAATTCTTTCGTTAATTATTTTTCTCTCTCTTCTACCAATTATACAATATTTAAAATAGGACCACCTTTATTTTTGTCAACTAATTTGTTTTAGAAATATTATAATAATAGTTTGTAGGATGTGAAATTTGAAAGAACTTGTCTAAGCTTATTTTAAGTTTATTTTTCCTTCTAAAATATTATAATCAACGTTAAATTTGGAACAACTTGTCTAAGCTTATTTTCATTTTATTTTCTTTCAAGGAAAGTTCCTGAAGTATAAATTCTAAAATATGGTATGACATGAAAGCACTTATAGATATAAATGCTATTCAATTATAAGCATAAGCAGCTAAGAGATTCTGGTATATTTTATAAGTATAAACCTCTATGCACACCATCCAATCCAAAATCCTAATTTGATTAACAGAATGAGTTTTTTTTACTAAACTTAATTAATTGAATTGTAGCAGTTGTTGTGGCATGAATATCAAGAGTATGATCACACAAAATAAGGACATTCACAAATAACAAAACCTTGTAACCTTTGATTGTAAAGAAAAGAAAGGAACATACAATGATTGGTAAATGATAAAAATATAAAAACAGACTCCTCAGAAAAGGATACCTAAAAAAACAACTGTGGCTTCATCTTTTCTCCCACTAGATTCATCAATTTCCAGATTTGTACAACTTCTCAATCGTCTTCCTGTATTCTGTACAACACATCACAACACAAAAACTTTTATTAGAGACATGCAAAATCCTCAAAAGTTAAAAGTTTTCAAATATAGATATCAATGTTGTTGTCACCTTCTTGATTGCTCCATAGTTGTGCTGCTTGTGGGTTTAGTGGTGAACTAATGTTTGGCTCTAAGTTTAACAAAAACAAAAGTTAGAAGAAGAAAAAATAAAACAAATAGTATGAGTAAGCATTAACCATTAAGAGACTTCTCAAATTACCTCCAAGCAGACTTTGGATGGATATAAGAATTGTTCTGACATCATATGCAGATGACCATTTATCCTACATAAGCAAAGTAAAACAATAAAAAACACACATCAAAATATAATGGCAGCATCATTGGAAAAAGAGAAAGACAACTTATACTGTGCCTTCAAACACAGTATCTTTGCTTCCACTGATTGTTCCTTTCCAGAAAAATATGTTGTCCTCTTCCGGAAATGCAGATATCCCAGAATCTCCACTCATCTAACACAATTAACCCACAAAAAAAGTAATGGAACAAAACATGAACTTGGTCTCTCAAATACTATTCTACCTCCTATACTAATAATTCCGGAGTAATTAAATTAAATCATATACATAATTCTGAGTATTGGATATCTATCTGATCAGTCTCCAAGTTGGAATCTTTTATCAACATTCTGTATCAGTTTGATGGGTTACTTGCCATGAATTTTAATTCTTGAAAGATTATTTATGAATCTGTTTGATACTCACTACAGAACAGTACAAGAAGAAATTGAAGGTATATTCTAAACAGTAACATAACAAGAGAGAAAACAAGAATAATGAAAAAGAACCTTCTGAGAACAGATTAAGAATCAACTTTCTTGGCAAGAGGAAGAGGCTGCTTTGAGGAAGAAATGTTGTTGGGTTGAGCAGATTCATTGTTGCCATGAATGGTATTAGTAGCCATATTGAGCGAATGGAATGAATGAAAAGAATAAATAAATAACCCTTGATTTGCATAAAGAAGAAGATGAAGGAAGACAGAGATAGCAGTGTTCTCAATATGAATCTTCCTTCTTGCAAAGGGTTATGAGAAGAAGAAGTTGTGATGGCTACTGAATGAGAAAAAGTGTGACTTTAAAGGTTGTACTAGCCGTTGGGGATTTCACCAAATCCTACCTGCACAATAGTTCAATAGTTCAAATTTAAACGTTGAGTGGCACAAAACATCAGAACACGACGGCTAGTACTAACTAAACCCTATTTTGTTTTCCTTTTGGCACAAAAGGTCCGAAGTATTAGTTAACAAAGGTCCTGTTTTAAATATTGTGTAATTGGTAGAAGAGAGAGAATACGAACAGTAGTAGAGAAAAAAAGCTCTTGCGTTCCACAGAAAAATCAGAAAAATAACGTTATTAATATGGATTTTATTAATATAAATTTTATTAAATAAGAACTGACGCACCTTTTAAAATATATGGACTAATTTAATATTTTTGAACAAAACATTAGATAAAATAAGGTATTAAATTTTTTTTTATGACTGCAGGTGGAGCAAACAGCTCATCGCATGCGATCATGGAACATTGACAACTACCACTCAGAGGATGTTACATGAGAAAGGCTACGTTATAATATGCAATTTTCAACCCACTTTCACAAAAAAAATGTGGAAAATTAAACACATATATTTTGTAGTTTATTACAAATTTGACATAATTATGCAATTTTTATGTGTTTATGAGAAAATTCATTTAGATTATTATATCCATGTATTGATACTAGATCAATATATACACTATTTAAGAATCATGATTTAAGTACTAGATCAATATATTTGAGAAGTTTTTCATGATTTTGTTCTGCGTTTCAAATAGATAAAAAAAGAAAAACGTACTTAAATTATTCTTTATATGAGTAGGGGAAATAATTTTTTATTTTTGGAATAGTTTTTCATTTTCTTAATTATATATATAAAACATTATTTATTTTAAAATTCAAAATGTAACATTCCAAAAATACACTTTAAAACTATATAATAGAATAATCACATTCATTAATATTACAGATCAGTCTTACATTAAAAGAGAAAATATGTTTATGGTCGAACGACCTTACAAAAAAACTAAAAACTTAAACTATACAAGATAAGTCATTCTAATTGAACGGTTTACAAAAGCCCATACCGAACAGTCATTCAAAAACAAAGGGATAAGGTGATTGAGCGATCACCTTACTATCAGACTATACTACTGACCGAATGGTCCTACTGTTCAGTCTTAACTTCTACTTCTACTAAGTTATCTTCTTCCAACGCTTCCTCCAGCAGCTCATCTCCTTCTGCTCATATCCACGTGGATGATCATTGCAACAAAAGAACAACCGAAAGTACAAAACAGACAAGACAAGAAACATAGGGTAAGCTTATGTAATTTAATTCATGTATAAACATATATTTCACACAATCAAAACCAAACAAGATAATTAATCACTCGTTCACACAAAGCCTATTACTAGACTGACTGTCCGGACTGTATGAATTTTGTGTAGCTACGACGTTCGTGCACCCGGGTGATGTGGTAACTAGGATACCTCAATAGCTGCCACCCAAGGTTAGCCCTATCTGTCCAAATTAACCATAAGAACTAGGACCTCCTGCCGTTCCCACACATGACTTACCCTCCTCTACGTGAGGACGAGTAATCACGGAACATCAGGATGAACAGCCAGCTTAGCATGCCCACATTCATACTTTACCACTTTCCAATACACATTCATGAGTTATTCCTCTCCGGAACGCTCGTCCATAAATTCAAATACATTTCATATTCATCATATTCCATTATCTTCCATTTTCAAACTTCAATTTTAACTAAAATCACTTAAGATACAAAAATACCGAACGCTCACCCTGAACTCATAATGAGACCGAACCCTTGGAGCGAGACCGAGAGGTCTCCAGTTCTAGAAAAGATTAAGACCGAGAGGGTTTACTATCGAGCTGAAGAACCAGAGTACAATCATATATTACAAGGACGAATAAAACGAATGTTATTTATAAAGTGAGCCAATTAAATGAATTGACTCCAGAGAGTTCAACCGAACACCGAAAAAACCCAGACTAGGTACTAAGGCTCTAGGCCGAACCCAATGGGGACAGACACTTCAAGACGTTCAAAGACTAATACATCGAATAATCACATGAAGAAACCGAACATTTATAAATACTTAGCTTATTTGAATTTAACATCAGGAAACCGAATGCCAGTCAAAGACCGAATACGGTAGGGAGAGTATAATGCTAAATTTAGACATTATTTTCATCAAGGTAGTTTATAGAAAAGAGAATGAGCACTTGGTATAAGACCCAGCACTAAGTAGTACGAACGCTTGGTGAAAGACCTAACATTAAATGATACGAGCGCTTGGTAAAAGACATAGCATTAAATAACACGAGCGCTTGGTGAAAGACCTAACATTAAATAACACGAGCGCTTGGTGAATATAGGATATCAGTTGACTAACGTTCAAAAACGAATGAACATACTACTACACAAATATACTTAATTTTAATTTAAAATACCAAGGAAAGGATATCCTTGGTGGAACGCCTGTACACAAATCGTACTAGACAAAGACGCTCGTCCTCAACATAAATTCTTTCCAAATGAAAGAATTCAGTTCTAAAAGAGTCCCCTATGAAAACCGAACGGTCAAAGACCATTCAGTAACGAACACATTATCTTAGGGAAATTTCATACTTAGAAATCATTTATCTCAACTCATTTCTCAACATTTATCTTCATACATTCATATCATATTAAATTTTCCATACCTCATACAATCAAAACATAGCAACAATCATATTTCATATTAATTCATCAACTCAACAAACGTACATGTAATTCAAACAACATATAAATTAAATTAAATAAGCTTCCCTTACCTCTAATGTGACTGAAAGTTCAACAATGCAGAAATCTATCTCCTCACTACTGAGATCTTTAGAGTTCGACAATCACCTCTTACAAACTAAACCAAACAGGAAAAACAGAAATACTCTAAACAAAGTGACCTATTCATGCAACCAGGAATTTGAGTTCGCATGTATAAGAAGAACGAATGTTCTAAAGAGAAAATGACTTACCAGTTTCAAAACCAAAAACTGATCGGTTCAACTGGAAGCTCTTGACGCCGGAAGTGTTCCAGCAGCACCTGAGTGGTGATCGGAGAAGAGAAAGTGAGTGTTTTGTAGAGAAAAGGAAAAGCTTATAGAGAGAAGGAGGAGAAAATGAAGTTTCAGAGTTTTGGAAGAGAGTGGCATGAGTTTTCCTGAAAATCAAAGTTTTGCTTCCCATGTCAAAAACGAACATCCGCTCATCTGCCAACACATACCCTCCACCAGCTAAGTGTCGAGCCCTTCGCTTAACACATAGAATCCACCAAAATGGCACGTGCGTGGATTTGAGTGGTTCTGACACAAAACTTTGTCATAATTTTATTTTAAAATGATAACTATAAAATTAAATAAAGAAAATGTATCTAAATTGTTATGATCCCAAATATGTTAGGATAATATCATCAAAATCAATAAATGCACCTCAATTATTATTCACTTTAAAACAAAAAATATCATCTCAATTATTATTCACTTTAAAATAAAATATTATCACAAATCTATATTTAAAAGACACCTAAAAAATAAAGAAAAATATATTAAAAATAATATGGTATGGTCGATTCTTAAATCTTACTAATCATACTTTGTTTTTTCTAAAAGTTCCTTATGTTTAGTGATCACGTGAAAAAAAGCATTTGATATAATTTAAGGACTTTTGCATAATACAATCTGATAAGTTAAAATTAGATATTTTTATGTCGATGCTTGTCCTAAACGGGTCTAATAACATCTTAATTATATTCTTTTCAAAAGTTTAGTGTACCTAAAAAATGTATATATTGACCGACAATATTTTTACTTAATGGATAATATTTATAAAATACAGTATAATAAAAATAATTTTATATTGAAATTATTTATTTTAATATATAATAAAGAATTATCAAGTGATAATTCTTATGTAAAAAAATGAAAATAATAAATATAATTAATTTACTTAATTATGGTATTTAAACATAAACGAATCCATTGTAAATAAAGCTTCGAATACAGCTTTAATATGAATGAAACAAAAGTATCAATCATCTCACTTTATTTCATTGTTTATATATTGTTTGAAATCTTCTACTTTTAACAAAACATTTTGTGGATATAATGGACGTCAACATTCTCCACCACTCACGGTACGATCAATTAATTCCATCGCCATGATCGTGGTTTACCTTTTCATGCCCCACTTTTGTCCTTATGATTTTCACAAGAAATAAATTAATTTTGTTTCTTCTACGCAAACTTCCTACACCACTCTTTATTTCATAGTTGATATTGTTAGATTAAAAATAAGGTTGTTTATTACATACTTAAAAATACTAATTTATATATGACAGAAAAGCAATAGTAAATATACATATTTTTTATTAGAGAGGAGTAAATAAATATATATATTTATTTAGATATTAGCATATCAAATCTATTTTATGAAGATCTTAGTTTTGTAAGTTTGAATGAGTTTATTGTATAAATAACTCTACAACGAAATATATGTAATCATGGTATAATAATTCTCCCATCACTTAGTAAAATAAGAATATTTCTTGTACATTCATCAATTACATACATCTATTTAATCCATTTTGTTATAATTACTCAAAAAATTTCACATGTATCTCATCAAATCATTACTCAAATCTGATTACTATCGCTTGAAGATTTTACTAAACATCTCCTGCTTAAACTACGTCAAAACTATTTCTACATTAATTTTCCATGCTTCATGGGAATGATGTTTCACCATCAACTTCCCTGTGATATGTCTACTTTATTTGCAATACTAACATGTTACTAATTATGTAAACAGCATGACATGCAATTTGTGTGATTAAACAAACTTACTAGTGAAAGAATATGGAAAGTTATTGACATTTTCCAACGAAGATATCAACCATCACTTCATAAAGGCACTATATAGAGAGATAAAAAAACATAAAGTCATACTTTCCACTTATATTTTTCCTGAGAGAACTTAGAGTTACATTACTTTGCAACTTGTTTTGATTGATAAGCTATCATTAGTATCAGTTGTGGTTGTTTGGTGCATTCTGTGAACATTTACCTTTGATCATTTTTCACGTGGTTGCTTGGTGCATTGTGTGAACACTTTTATTTGGATCATTTTATTGAGAATCAGTGTTGATTCTCTTAACTGTCTTTCAACATTTATCTATCCTCCATGGAACCCTATATATAGGGTTCCTTTCCCCTTTTCCCCTAATGTCATTGTATACAGTTTTTGACAATATTAACAGAATAAAGAAAGAATTAGTTTACGTTACTCACCGTTTTCCGATCTACACTTTCTTCTTCTGGAACTCCGGCCACCACCGCCTCGGATCACCGTCGAGGGAGCCACCGGTCCCTTCTCCCTCCATCGCCTCTCGTTCTTTGTCTCGCTTTTCTCTCTCTTTCAATCTTCCCTCTTTCCGCATTATGTCACGCACGCAATCCACTATCAGATTAATATGCCACATGGGCCACCAAAGGAATTGGGCCATCAATGTTGTAAGTGCACAGTGCTGGGCTTGTTTCAATATGGTATCAGAGCAGGTCTAAGTGCCTGCTCTGCTTCCGTTCATCCCTCTGATCGTTCTTGACTTTTTCTTGGGCCCTCTTGGTGGTTTCTTTATTCCACCATGGATCAATTTGAACCAGCAACTAACCCAGCCAGTCCCTACTATTTGCACCCAGGAGAAAATCCTGGGCTCACTCTAATCACTCAAGTGTTAAACGAAAATAATTACTCATCCTGGAGCAGGAGCTTAAGGAGAGCCTTACTGTCAAAGAATAAACTGAAGTTTATTGATGGTTCCATAAAAAGACCTCAAGAAAGTGACCCTGCTTATGACGCCTGGGAAAGATGCAACGTTATGATCTTATCCTGGATAACGAAAACTTTATCCCCCCACATTGCCGAAAGTGTGATTTACATTGAGGAGGCTAAAGAGCTATGGGATGAGCTCAAAGAAAGGTTTTCTAAGGGAGATTACTTCAAAATCTCTGACTTACTGCAAGAGATACATTCCATTCGACAAGGTGAAAGGGGGGTGAGTCAATTTTTCACAGATTTAAAAATATTGTGGGAAGAACTTGAGTCTTTAAGGCCTATACCCACTTGCATTTGTGCCACTCCTTGTAGCTGCGATTTATCCAAAATTTCTTTGAAATACAGAGAAGCTGAGCATGTAATATGCTTTCTGAAAGGTTTAAACGATTCTTACAATACTGTCAAGACGCAGATACTCTTGATGGACCCTCTTCCCAACGTTAACCGTGTCTTTTCTCTCATTATCCAACAAGAAAGGCAAGAAAAACAAATCTCTACAGAGGCTAAAACTCTAGCTAATGTTGCAGGAAGAAATAGTCAATGGAAACCAGACCAGAATTGGAAAAATCAAGGAAGAAGTGCTGAGAACCAAGGAAGGGGAACTGGTTTTCGTGGTCAAGGCAGAGGAAGGGGAAGAAATCCCAATTATGGGAAACAATGTTCATACTGTAACAAAATGAATCATACCATAGATGAATGTTATTCCAAACACGGATATCCTCCTTGGTACAAAAAGGAAGACAAAAGAAATGAATGGTCGAGTGCAAATGCTTGCCAGAACAACACTGACTGTGAAGAAACCCAGAAAATTCAAAAAACCAGCAATGGAAACAATTTCAGTTCTCTCACACCAGAACAGATGCACAAACTCCTCAAAATGATAGACAGAATAGATGAAACCCCCACACACAACATCAATCAGGTTCAAAGAAATGAAACTGAGAATGAACAAGGTATTTTTTCTTGGATTGTTGATACTGGTGCTACTGACCATGTTACTCACAGTAAAAACAATTTTATCACCTTCTACAAGATCAAACCAATTTCTATAAAACTACCAAATAACACTATACTAATTGCTGAACATGCTGGAACTATACAGTTTGCCAAAGATTTTACTATTTTCAATGTTCTCTATATACCGGATTTCTGTTTTAATTTGATATCTGTGCAACGACTTATCAAGGATATGAATTGCAGCCTAACTTTCTCTTCTGAGCATTGTCAGATCAAGGAAAATCATACTTTGAGGACGATTGGATATGCTAAATCATGGAATGGGCTCTACTACCTACAAGTACTACCTAAACCTATTAAATGCAATACCTCAAAAGGTGTTTTCTCTTGTAAGAATGTTGATGTTAACCTGTGGCATCTTAGACTAGGACACCTAGGACATAGAACAATGAAGCACATATGTGAAAGTTTTTCATATATCAAAGCTGATGACAATTTTGTTTGTGATACTTGCCATTTTGCCAAACAACACAAGTTACCTTTTCCTAAGAGTATTTCTGCTACTAATGAAAGTTTTGAAATTATACACTGTGACATATGGGGACCTCTAAATACTATTTCTGTTCATGGTCATAGATATTTCCTCACAATTGTAGATGACTATACTAGACATACGTGGATTTTCCTAATGAACAACAAAGGACAAACAAGAGATTTATTACAAAATTTTGTGATTAAAATCAAGAACCAATTTAATAAAATGATTAAGAACATCAGATCTGACAATGGACCAGAGTTTAAATGTGAAAGTTTCTATAATCTTCATGGTATTAATCATCAAACCAGCTGTGTTGAGACACCTCAACAAAATTCTATTGTTGAAAGAAAACATCGTCATATACTTAATGTTACACGCAGTCTTATTTTTCAATCAAACATACCTAAGGCTTATTGGTCATATGTTGTTGGGCACGCTGTTTTCTTAATAAATAGAATGCCTTCACATATTCTCAACAACAAAACTCCCTATGACATGCTCTATGATAAATCTCCTGCTTATATAGATCTTAAGGTTTTTGGATGTCTATGCTTTGCTTCTACTCTTGAAAATAGCAGAAACAAACTTGATTCCAGAGCTAGGAAAGGTGTTTTTCTAGGTTATAAGAGTGGTGTCAAAGGTTATACTGTTTTAGATTTAAATACTAAAGAGCTGTTCATAAGCAGAAATGTTATCTTTTATGAAAATGTCTTTCCTTACAACAACATGCAAGAAGACAGACAAGACAATGCTAGCAATGAAGAGAAAACTGAATCTCTCAATGATCTTCTAAAGGACTCTTATCCTTTGACTGAAGATAGAAATGATGAGTCTGATGACCAAGAAAGACAGGAACAAGCCTCTGTTAACAGAGACAACAATAACAACACTGAAGATCAAGAGAATCATATAAGCAGAAGATCCAACAGGCTCAGAAAGACTCCTGACTACCTAAAAGACTATGTCCATCAGGTTCATCAATCTTTATCCATTAAAAATACTTTTAAAACTGCCTATCCTATAAATAATGTGTTAAATTGCAACAATCTGTCTGCGAAATACTTAAAATACATCATGACTATTACTAATAACAAAGAACCCCAATCTTATACTGAAGCTAAAACCAAGGCTGAATGGAGAGAAGCTATGGATAAGGAAATTAAAGCTTTAGAAGAAAATAAAACTTGGATCCTAACTCAATTACCCCCTGGAAAATTCCCCATAGGGTGCAAATGGGTGTACAAAATTAAATACAGAGCAGATGGTAGTATTGAGAGACATAAAGCCCGATTAGTTGCCAAGGGTTATACCCAACAGGAAGGAATAAACTATCTTGACACATTTGCCCCTGTAGCTAAGCTTACTACTGTTAGACTTCTTATTGCTCTTGCTGCCTCCAATAATTGGTTTTTACAACAACTTGATGTTGATAATGCTTTCCTACATGGAGATTTGAATGAAGAAGTGTATATGCAATTACCTCCAGGTATGGACACTAGTAAAGAAGGTTTGGTTTGTAAGCTAACTAAGTCTTTATATGGTTTAAAGCAAGCCAGTAGGCAGTGGTTTGAGAAGTTATCTGCCTTTCTTATATCTGTGAATTACAATCAATCCAAATCTGATCACTCATTGTTTACCAAAAGAACTGCTACTGGTTTTACTGCTCTACTTGTATATGTGGATGATATTGTGTTAGCAGGAAATTCTATGGAAGAAATTAACTACATTAAAGAACTTTTGCACAAAAGGTTTCGTATTAAAAACCTTGGAGAACTTAAATACTTCCTTGGACTTGAAGTGGCAAGATCCAAGAAGGGAATTCATCTGTGTCAGAGGAAGTATGCCCTGGACATACTTGAGGAAACAGGGATGCAAGGTTGCAAGCCTTCTTCTACTCCCTTTCTAAAGGACACCAGCACTCTATACAAAGAGGACAACTATCTGAGTGATCCTGAATCATATAGAAGATTGATAGGGAAGTTACTCTACCTTACTAATACTAGGCCAGATTTATGTTTTACTGTCAATCTTCTTGGCCAATTTATGCAAAAACCCACTCATTATCATTATCAAGCTATTCAACATATACTAAGATATATAAAGTCCTCACCCTCTGAAGGCTTATTCTTTGCAGCTAAATCTCCCAAACAACTAAAGGCTTTTAGCGACTCCGACTGGGCCACTTGTCCTAACATAAGGAGATCCACTACGGGCTTTTGTGTTTTTCTTGGATCATCACTCATTTCCTGGAAATCTAAGAAGCAGAAGACTGTTTCCAGATCTTCCACTGAAGCAGAATACAGGGCTCTTGCTGCCACTGTATGCGAAATACAGTGGCTCCATTATCTTCTACAAGACCTTCAAATTGAAGAATCTGGGGTTCCTGTTTTGTATTGCGACAACAAATCGGCTCGCCATATAGCCCACAACCAAAGTTTCCACGAACGAACCAAGCACATAGAGCTTGATTGTCACATGGTCCGTGAAAAACTCTAGGAGCGACTCTTACATCTTCTCCCCGTCCGATCCGAAGAACAGCTTGCTGATATCTTCACGAAATTTCCGCATCGCGTCAAGTTTGGAACCATTATTCCCAAGCTTGGACTGGTTAACATACATTGTCCAGCTTGAGGGGAGGCTATTGAGAATCACTGTTGATTCTCTTAACTATCTTTCAACAGTTATCTATCCTCCATGGAACCCTATATATATAGGGTTCCTTTCCCCTTTTCCCCTAATGTCATTGTATACAGTTTTTGACAATATTAACAGAATAAAGAAAGAATTAGTTTACGTTACTCACCGTTTTCCGATCTACACTTTCTTCTTCTGGAACTCCGGCCACCACCGCCTCGGATCACCGTCGAGGGAGCCATCGGTCCCTTCTCCCTCCATCGCCTCTCGTTCTTTGTCTTGCTTTTCTCTCTCTTTCAATCTTCCCTCTTTCCGCATTATGCCACGCACGCAATCCACTATCAGATTAATATGCCACATGGGCCAGCAGAGGAATTGGGCCATCAATGTTGTAAGTGCACAGTGCTGGGCTTGTTTCAATACATTTTTTACATGCTGGTGTTTGACAATTTTTCTTTTATACATTTTACAACAATAGAGTTTCATTAAGTTGATCGAATTATGTGATAATTTGGTTTTCGCTATTATATTCATAACAATCTTTTAAACTTAGATTAGCTCCATAGGTATTATCGACGGTTAAATTTAATTGAAAATATAATAATGATTTTTTTAAAACATTTTTGACAAACTAAAATCTACTAATAAAAATACAGTTGATAATATTTAGTGATGGATCTAAATTTGTCAATAAAATATGTTGACAAATATGATATCATTCATCTTTTTTTCTCCTCTCTTCTTCTTCTTTCTTTTAACTTTTTGTTTTTTCTTTGGCCTCCTTCACCTTCTCTGCACATATCTCATTTCACCTTCAATCTTTAGTGGAGAGCGCATCTTCTTCGAGCATCACATTAAGAATCCACCATCCCAGATTTGGTTTCTTCAATGGATTTGCATTTCATGGTGAGGTAATGAAGAGATAATGCACAAAAAGATGAAAATCTGGTGGAAATGGCGTTGTGTGTGGTGGTTGAAGAGACATATATATGTAATTTATGGTTTGCATGAATTGCTTTAAGGTGCATATTTGAGTGCATGGAGATGTAATCTAGCGAAGGTGGTTGACCAGGTATTGTGTGGTCGTGTTTCGTTGGTAGTTCATCCAAGAAAAGAGATTTGGTGATGTGTAACTTTTGGCAGTTTGTGGTGCTCGAACATGTGATTCGTGTTTTCAGTTTAGTGAATTATGAGAACGGTGACACTCGCGAAGTACCCTCACGATTTGGTTTCATGAAGTAGCCTTGGGGTGGCAGAATTTAGTTGTGTTGTTGTTCGCAATTTAGTTTTGATGCAAATACAATAGAAGTGTGTGGTGGCTTTCATGTATATCTGTGTCAATGATTTTGGACATTTGAAGGTGAAATTGTTAAAGTGAAGAAGATGAAAATAATGTAGCCAAAATTTTTTTCACTCTTTTTATTGACATATTTACTAATAGAAATTTTTTTTAGTAATAAATATTTTAAATTATCGACAGATGTTATAGTAGAATTTTCAGATTTGAAATTATTGAAAGATTTTATCGATGAAAAATCTATTAATAAATGAAATATATATTATTGATGAATTTACAGAAAGAAAAATCCATTGATACTAAATTATTTGGTAAAATTTATTAATAATAAAATTTACAAAATTTGTCGATAATTCAAAGTTTATTGAAAAATTTATTTTTGTTAGTAAAATCTCATTGATAATTTAAAAAACATTTTGTAGTAACAGAGAGATGAATATAATTTTTTAATTTAAGAATGATTACTTGTGTGACATTCCGTTATTATGAATTTATTTTATGTGAGAATTAATTAAGGAGAGATTATATAGGTATGTGATTTGAGTCTTATCTTATATAAAATATTTGACAATATTTTTAATTTAAAATCTTAAAACATCATGTTTATTAATTTTTTTTCTTACTCATGTTATATATTTTCGTATTTGAGTTAGTATAAATTTTATTATATAATAGTAAATAAAAATTAAAAAATAAACCATAACATAAAATATTAAAAACAAGTAGTCTATGACAAATATTATACAAATATGAAAATAGTGTATATATTCATAATTTAAAATAGAAAAAAAATTATATATAAAACTACAACTTTTCTAAAAGTAAATTACATTATTAATATATCGACAAAAAAATAACAGTTATACATAAAAACACGACCTTCTAAAGAAGTTGTGTAACTTAGAGTATAATTAATTTTCTTAGAAAATATTGATATTTTTTAAGAAATTTAAAATGTTATTTTTTTATTTTACTATTGAATTTGAAGCAAGGTGTATGAGGTTTAATGAGAACGCAAACCCCTGAGAATCGTATACCAGAGGAAAGTGCCTGAGACATCTGTGACAGACCATCTGAAATTTCAAAATGATGTGATAGAAAAACATTTTCACTTAATAAATTCTCAAAATTTTGACTTAATAAACTCTTTCATTTTTAGTTTTAACTCTTAATTTATGTCTCTATTAAATGTCCATCATAATTAGCATCTTTTGAATGAAAAGAAAAATGTTAATCACCTCAATTATGCAGAGATGTTAAAATAAATTCTTCTATTAGAAATTAGTCTAAGGGAAAGACTAATCCATTGTACTAAACCAGACAAGATAAATACAAATCTTCTGTGAATCCAATTTCTATGTCCACTCACAAAATTTTCAAACCCCACTTCTGTCATAAGGATTTTTAGGTTCACATAGTGTAATAGTGAGGTTATCAGTAAATTACATAAGAAAATTCTGTCTGAGAAAGTGAGAAGGGAAGAACTCCAGAAATGGAGACACCATTAGTACCCCAAAAGTTCAGTGCAGAAGCTGACTACTTGGCAGTGAAAGGCTGGAAGGATGCTAAATTTGTCTTTTGGACAGAGACAGTGAAGATATGGAGAATAGCATTTCCAATGGCACTGTCTGCACTGTTTCAATTATTCACACTGCTCTCAAATTCAGTCTATGCTGGTCATCTTGGAGACCTTGAACTCTCTTCAATCTCTGTTTACCAAGGTGTCCTTGGTTCCATCTATTTTTACTTGTTGGTCAGCATCTCTCTTCATCAAAAGCTTCTTTTTTTTCTTCTTCTTTACATTCATAAACACAGGAAAATGAAGTTACAAAACCATTGATGACTAGTACAATCTATTCTTGATCATCTTCACATATGGGAAACTTTGGTGTTGATTTCTCTTTTTATCCTTTCTAACTTTCATGTACAAAATTGCAGCTTGGTATGTCTTCTGCACTGTCAACACTGTGTGGCCAAGCTTTTGGAGCTGGGCAAATTCAATCTACTTGTATTTATGTTCAAAGATCATGGATTATACTTAGTTCCATTTGCATAATCCTCTTACCCATTTATGTATATTCCACACCAATCTTAAGGTTGCTTGGCCAAGAAAAAGAAATTGCTGATCTTGCTGGAAGCTATTCTAGGCAAGCAATTCCCTACATGTTTTCCTGTTCCATAACTTTTCCATTGCAGGCGTTTCTTCAGTCTCAGAGCAAGGTTAAAGCTATTATGTGCTTTGAATTTCTGGGTTTTCTCTTGCAAAATGTGCTGCTGTACATCTTCATAACTGTGTTTGGTGGGGGTACATCAGAGATAGCCATGGTCACTAACATCGTAGCATGGCTTTACGCTTTGGCTTTGTTTGTGTATACCATATTTTGGTGCAAAGAATGGAGTGAGTTTTCTTGGATGGCATTCAGGGATTTGTGGGCATTTGCTAAGTTTAGCTTTTCAGCATCTGTGATGAGTTGCTTGGAGCAATTGTATGGTACATGCATTGTTCTCCTTGCTGGTCAACTGGACAATCCTGTGATTGCTGTTGGTTCTTACTCAATTTGGTAAAACTATCAACTTTTACTGATCTTCTGCTGTTTAAATTGGTCATAATACACACTTTTTCTTTGATTTTCGTCTTCCATTCAATTCAATTTAACTCCTTTTTGTTCACTGGTTTTCTTTTATATATCTACTTTTGTATTTTTAGCTTCAATGTTCAAGGTTTGCACTCAATGCTGGTCCTTGCAATAAGGGTTGCCACAAGGTCAGTAACTATAAAATAGAAACATAGATGTAATATTACGTTACTGACGTAAGAGGTTGATTATATATTTTTAACTAAATTTTGATATATTTTGGTCTCAAACTTAATAAATGAATAAATATAATCCTTTTTCATGTATCAATGTTAGGTTTTTTTAGATATTAAACAGTGTTCTAGACTGACATTTAGATCGGAACGTGTCAAATGATATAAAAAGTTCAAATGTATCCTAAAATACAGAGAACCAATATGTATCAAAATTTAAGATAAATCAGTTAAAGTGATTCTTTGAATTGATCTTATATTGGTTATTTGTTCTGTGCCATTCAAGCATTCGGGTCTCCAATTCACTAGGAATGTCTCATCCAAGAGCAGCCAAATACTCTTTCTGTGTGACAATGTTGCAGTCTCTCCTCCTTGGAATTTTGTTCATGACTGTGACTTTCTTGAGTAAAGAAGAGTTTGCCAAAATCTTTACCAACAGTGAGGAAATGATAGGAGCTGCTGCTGATTTAGCATACCTTCTTGGTGTATCAATGGTTCTCAACAGTGTTTCACAAGTGATGTTAGGTGGTTCTTTGCTTTTCCAGCTTCAACTTTATTCTATAACATGATGTCCCTATCTCATGATTGTTCCTCAATTATTGCAATTAACTCTAATGCTTTTCTGACATGTCCACAAAGGTGTGGCCGTTGGGAGTGGATGGCAAGTTATGGTTGGTTACATAAACCTGGCATGCTATTACATTGTAGGACTCCCTATTGGATATTTCCTTGGTTTAAATCAACATTTAGGTGTCAAGGTAAGAATGTTCTTGTCATAGTTTCATTAAATCAGCATTTTGAACTTCCTTAAAATTTACACACCTATACGGTTTTGTTCCTTAGGGTCTTTGGGGAGGCACATTGTGTGGCAGGGCTCTTCAGATTTTAGTCCTCCTTGTGATTATTTGGAAGACCAACTGGTCTAAGGAGGTAATTTTCCAAAGTTTTGCAACTATCATGAAGTTAGTCAGATGGAAATGATGCTTTTTGTTTGTTTCCTTAAGAAGTTTAAAATATTTTCTGGTGTAAAATCTGTGTATTTTGGTGTAATTTATGAGGAATATGATTGCAGGTGGAGCAAACAGCTCATCGCATGAGAATATGGAGAATCAAC
Organism: Vigna nakashimae; assembly: GCA_034642375.1. Taxonomy (NCBI): domain Eukaryota; kingdom Viridiplantae; phylum Streptophyta; class Magnoliopsida; order Fabales; family Fabaceae; genus Vigna; species Vigna nakashimae. Next base: position 28,988,917 of record CM067768.1, read on the forward strand.
AACCTCCTCTTGGATGACATGGGAAACGTTACATGAAAAACAGAAATGTTTCATCTTGCTAAAAACGTTTCAATGATTGCTGGTGGAACCATGTTTTATATATAATATTATGCCAGAGGATGATTTATTTGTATATCATAGTGTGTGTATATATATATATATTTTGAAAAAAGTTCTGTAAACAAGAGAATGAGAAAATGTGAAGTAGTTTTTCCTGATTTTGAAATGTACTTCTGAAGCATGTGTTTATGAAAAAGTAAAGAATGAGTGATTCAAAATAAAATCTTTATATAATATTAGATACCTTATTAATTTTTTTTTAATTTAAAATAGGGTGACAAAAAAGATTAGTCAGTTCCATTTTGTTTGAGAGCAGATTGAAAATTTTAATTTGTTTCACTAAAGAGCGAGTCGGTAGGTTAGTCCACTAACTTTTTGTAATTTTATATTTTTAAAATTTAGTTTACATATATTGTATAAAAGCTTTAAGAAAATAAAAAAAATATTTTCTATAATATTAAAACTAACGTATAAACGGGTTGAAAATAAAACTTTGAAGAAGTTATATGAGTCGTTGTAATTTATTTTAACAATTAGACTTCTCTAATTATTTATTTTTCAATCTTCATAGTTTATTATTTCCTATTTGAGTTAAAGTTTTTAAAATAACATTATATTTTATTTTAAAAGTGGTTTCGAAAAGAATTTTCAAACTTTCATAATTACTTGTGCCTCCTTTTATATAAAAACTGGTTCCACAGCCGCGGATGTACAAGCCCACTAAAAGGATGTTTCTTTGAAAAAAAGTAAACAGTATCGAAAATTATTTTATTTCAATAAAAATCCTTTAATTTCTTAACCGCAGATTTTGTTTTGTCATCCTACTGTAGTCCTTGTTGGTTTGATTGGCCTGCAAAGAATGAGGTACAGTGGATTCCCCCACCAAACTAAAATGGACCGAAAATCTTTAATCAATTTTACACAAAAATTAAATTGAAACGTTAACGAATTGGCTTGTAAAATATTTTAATTTTTAGTTTTAAATTTTTTTTATGTGTATAAATATTAAAAAACATGTATTTAATTATAAATATTTTCTAAGCATATTAATCATATAAATATTTTTGAACCTTTTAATTAATAAATTAATTTTTTAATCAAATAAATTAAAATAATTATTATATTTATATATTAAATTACTTTAATATAATTAATACTTGAACCATAATTTAAAATATTAATGATTAAATTACAATAAAATATATATTTTCATCATAATATACCGTAAAACAATTAATCTTTTAAATATTTTTATTTTAATTTTTAATTTAAGAAAGAGGACCACCTTACATTTGGCCTTCTAAATTTTGGTGGATTTAGATGTCATGATCCACTTTATCATTTTTACTTGTATACATGAAAAGAAATATTTAAAGCAGAAAACTCTATCTTAATTTGATTATTGTAATAATTTATATTACATCATCAACAAGTTTTGCATATTGATCAACGTTATTCTTTTGTCCCGTGCTTTGTTTTTTGCATTTCAATATTTTATTTAAAGTGTTGAGTTTTTAATCATTTTCTTTGGTTTGTTGTTATTTGAGAAAATCTTGAACTTATTCTTCGAATGTTATGTTCTTAATTTTTTTTTAATTGAACACAAAAATATATGGGTGTTGTTACTATGTGGTGTAGGTGGTGAGTCGAGCTAATCGATTGGCTGGGATATGGTAGTCGATCAGACACGACAATAGTTGAGCAGAGTTAAAGCGTAATCAATATAGTAACTACTATTGATGAGTGATATTAATGTTGGTATTAATGACCATTAAGAGTTAAATTAATATATCTGATTAGTAGATGTTTAATTTCTGGGTAAAATATTCTTTTTATAATTTGATTACTTTAGACCTTCCTACGAAACATATCTTAGTTGAGCATTAGAGTGTCTTCTGCATATCAATCCCCTCAAACCCAACGATCACGCCGAACAATGAGAAGAATCAAACATTCGTCAAAGCAGGAGCATTGAGCATAATCCATCGTGGTCCCAATCCAGCAGAAACAGGTGTGATAAATATCTCTAATTGAATTATTACCCTAAAATAATACCAACTTTGCTTATCCCAGGTTTTCTCCCATCTTTTTTCATGATGACCAAATTACATTTTTTATATATATTTGAATGTAATTGAAAGCTTAATAATGTTATTCATATACTCTTTGTGGAAAGAAACATTCTTGAATTGAAAGAGTATTATCGAATTAGAAAAAACCTTATAGGACATACTAATAATGAAAAAATAGCCTTATATGCCATATTGTATAAGCATAGGTCAACATTAATAAAGTTAGATGATCTATTTTAGGAATTTGAGCCAATAATATCTAAGAGAACATATCTCCAAAAACACAAATTAAAAAGAATGTTTCATCACATTAGACAAATCTGATTAGAAATTTAAGTGTAAGTTTGAGTTTGATATTAAGTAAAAAATTGAATATATACTATCTTAATATTTTGAACCGAAAATGATATTTCAATATCTTATAGATTGCTCAAAATTCATTTATCTCATATTTTGAGTTGAATATTATATGATAATCTCAATGTTCATAGGTCATTGGTGTCAAGTGTATACTTCTACAATATGTTTATTTCCTATATATGTTGTATGTACCATTTCTTTCTTTCTTTTTTTCACTTTCTTATTTTCACTCATCAATCTAAAACAACCTTAATGATAAGTAAAAGTTGTATTCTTTAAGAACTAAAAATTTTACAGAAATTTTAGATTTTATATGCGACTATATAATGATAAGCATAAGTGAATGAAAATTTGAAATGTAAAAATATGACAATGTAAATTAACAAAAAAAAGTGACTAAAAAAGAGAAAGACTATTGAAATTTAATTTATTTATTAGCAATTTTGTAATCTTTGAACTATATGTACTAATATGACTCCAAATACTATCTTTTAAACGGAGAGGGTGAATTTTGAATCCTTTTGTCTGGACCAAAATTTGAATATGAGAGCATATCAAGTCTTCTAACCTCCTTGTTTAATTGTGAGAAATTCAAATATAAAGTTAAAAATTACACATTCAGTAGAGATAAAGAAAAATGGCCAAAATAGAAATATAAAGACACAAAGTCATTATTTTAAAATTTTGGATTGAATGGACTTCATATCTCTTGTATGATTAATTTTGACTCATTAATTCGAAATATTTTCTCTTTGTTTAATTTTATTCTCTTCTAATTTCAATTTTAAAACTTGATTAAAAAGGACTTTGTTATTTATTTTCTTTTATGTTTATTTTAGATTAGACGTAAATTTAGAAGATATAAATTTACATATCTTATTTTAATAAATATAAAATTAGTAAACTTACGTTTGGTGTTGACCAATAGACCTAGATTCTTCACATAATTAAAAAAAAAATTGCACATCTACCAGAGCCATCATCACGTAAATCAATAATAATAATTATCTAAAATCTTAATACTTAATATTAAAAAATCAATTTAAATTTTAACTCACAGATTAATTATAATTTTTTATTAATAATAAAAATTATTTTAAATACTAATAATTTATAATTCATAAAATGATATTTAATTTAATCAATACAATGACTAATTATTTTTACCACTAAAGTTGAGTGATATTTTTTTAAAATTTTATGTGTTAACTATTTATTTATTCGATACTTATGTTTGATAATAAATCGAAACAATTTGAAAGTTTGTTTCAGGAAAAATGATTATTTGACACACCTAAATTTTTTACATTCATTTCACACTATCGTTACTTACTTTTTACTCTCTTCTTTCTTGAAAAAATACAAAATTTTACACTTTTAAGACTATTTTACCCTTATACTCTGTGTCAAATGAATGTAAAAGTGTGTCATGGTATCATTTCTCTTGTTTCAGTGAAGAAACTTCAAAAGCATTCTGAACAACCGAAACATAAACCAATCACAAACTTTCTCTCTCTTTATATCTATGGTTGCATTGCATCGCACTCACTAAATCTGAATTTCAATAAATGGTTCAGTTTGATTTTGTAATATCTCCAACCTCAAGACAAATCATGCATCTCTTTCCGATTATCCACGTTCTTTGCCCTCACTTGTTGCCAATAACATTTGAGTGATTCTTCCTGCACCTCACGGTATTTTTCTTGCACCTCCAAAACATATTTTAATTCTAATGATACCCTTCACAGAGAAACCGTATTTCGAACTGCGGCAACTTCCTCCTGCACCTCCAATACCCTTCACAGAGAAACCGCAGTTCGATCTGCGGAAAGCACAAACTCACCACCGCATTTCGATCTGCGGCTGAGACAAACCGCACTTCGAAGTGCGTTAGATTTTTAAGGTTCAGTAACCGCACTTTTTAGGGTTTAGTTTTTTAATTTTTTTATTAGGTTAGTATATATTTATTTTATTAGGTTTTATTTTTATTAGGTTAGTATAATAAATTTAATTTTTTATGTTAGTTGTTAAATAAAATGTTTTGTTTTAATATATTTTGAATTATTTTATTTGTTAGTTAAATTTTGTTGAATTTGTTATTTTTCAACATATTATTATTTTCTTAATATATTATTTATTATGTATTTAATTTTATTTAAGTTTTTTAATTTTTTATGAAATTGAAATAATTATTAAATTGTTTATTGAATTAAATAGTAATTATTATATGTAATGTTAAATATTATTTTGGATTTAAATTAATTAAAACGCACTTCGAAGTGCGGTTAGGAAACAATTAATTAAAATAGGAAACGCACTTCGAAGTGCGGTTAGGAAACAATTAATTAAAATAGGAAACGCACTTCGAAGTGCGGTTAGGAAACAATTAAATAGATAGGAAACGCACTTCGAAGTGCGGTTAAGAAAAAATTAATTAAAATAGGAAACGCACTTCGAAGTGCGGTTAAGAAAATATTAATTAAAACATACTTCGAAGTGCGGTATTAATTTTTGACTTTTTGTTAATGAAGGGTAAAAAAGTAAAATTGAAGGTGCAGGATGAAGACAGTAAGGTGTAGGGAGAATCACTCATAACATTTTCATTTTTCTTTTTTATTTTCTGTTTTATTTTTTTCTTTCATTTTGCAGTCGATATGCTTGAAGTTCTAGTGAAAGCATATATGGAAGAAAACATCAATATATTTATTAAAAATAAATAAAATATGAATGAAATTTAGTAAGCAAAGATAAATAATAAAAAAAAAAAAAACAGAAGCACTTTGCAGTCCCGGTTGACCTGACAAGTAATTCCTTCCCCAGCAAACAACATAATACCGTGTTTATTCCGTGTGGTTTGTCGTATTGAAAGTTATTACTATTATTCCTTATCACGATGCAAACCACGCATATCGATGTCATCATTCATGTTCTTGTTGACCCTGACAAAAATATCCTTCATGTTCCAGGTTTTTAAATCATAATAGTGTAGTTTAAACAAAAGTTATAGAAACAATCCATTTTTAAAAATTTTATGCATATAGATAAGTCATGTTTGTATGTACCACTTGATTTTATTATAAAAATCTTGCGCATATATGTTACGACTTTAGGACTTGCAGAGCTTCTTTTCTTCTGTTATTTTTTTATTTCAACAAGTAAAATCTGATTTGAACTGAACTGTGGAAAAAGTAAAAGATAAGACTTATTTTATTATTCTTAATCATTCAAAAATATATTTGCATACTTTTTATCTGTAATAATTTAGTTATAGAAAAATAGAGAAACTAGAAAAATTAGGAAAAATAAAATAAAATAAAAGATTATGTATTTATTTTCTCTAATTAGGAATATTCTAAAGATATTATCTCAAATTACAACATTCCTTTCAAATTGGTAAATGAATATCAATCATTTCCAACTTGCCTACAAAATCTTGAAATTTACCTAGAGGAAGTCATTTTGTAAATATATCTGCTATTTGAAGTTCTGTAGGAATATGAGTTGTAATCACAAAACCTCTGTCAAGATTATCTTTGATGAAATGTCTGCCAATTTTAATGTGTTTGGTTATGCATGTTGTACTGGATTATGGGCTATGCTCATAGCAGACTTATTGTCACAGTGTAGTTGCACCGGGTTCTCCACTTTGACTTTAAGATCATCCAAAATGATTTTCATCCAGAGTCCTTCACACATTTCTTGAGCAAGGGCTCGAAATTCAACTTCTGCACTAGAACGGGATACTCTATCTTGCTTTTTGCTTCTCCATGTTACCAGACTATCTCCAAGAAATACACAATACTAGAAGTAGATTTTCTGTCAGTAATAGAACCTACATAGTCAGCATCAGTATATATCTTCATAGTCAATGTGTCTTCTCTTTTGAATAATAGCCCCTTTCTTGGACTTGACTTCAAGTATTGGAGAATTTTGTCAACTACTTGCATGTATCTCTCTCTTGGATCATGCATAAATTGACTCACTACGCTAACTGCATAAGCAATGTCTGGTCTTGTGTGTGATAGATAAATCAGTTTTCCCATCAATCTCTGATATTGGGCCTTCTCTATAGGAGCACTTTCTTCACTTCCAATATTGTGATTCAGTTTTATAGGAACGGTTGAGGTTCTACATCCCAGCTTTCCTATTTCTTTGAGGAGATCAAGTACATATGATCTTTGGGAGATGAAAATTTCGTTCTTGGAGTAGGCAACCGCTATTCCAAGAAAATATTTGAGTTTTCTTAGGTCTTTCATTTCAAATAGAGCTGCCAATTTTTCTGTTTCATCATCTCCTGCAATAATCATATCATCCACATAGACAAGCAATAAAGCGAGTTTACCTATAGAAGAGTGCTTTATGAATAGAGTATGATCTCCTTGGCTTTGTCTGTATCCCAAGGAAACCATTGTTTTTGTAAATCTTCCAAACCATGCTCTAGGGGATTGCTTAAGACCATACAATGCTTTCTTCAAGAGGCATACCTTGTTTCTTTCATTTTTCACTTCAAAACCTGGGGGAATCTCCATGTACACTTCCTCATCTAGATTTCCATGAAGAAAGACATTCTTCACATCCAGCTGGTGTAAGTCTCATCCAAAATGGGCAGCCAAAGCGAGAATATCTCAAACTGTATTCATCTTTGCCACTAGGGCAAATGTCTCCTCATAATCAATCCCATATGTTTGGGTATATCTTTTTGCCACCAATTTAGCTTTATATCTTTCTATTGTCCCATATGCCTTATGTTTCACTGTGAATATCCATCTACACCCTATTGCCTTCTTGTCTCTTGGCTTATCAACAATCTCCCAAGTTGAATTTCTTTCTAATGCATTCATCTCTTCTTTCATGGCTTGATTCCAATGTTCAAATTTCATGGCCTCCTGGATTGAGATAGGAATTTTTGTGGCATCAATGGCAGTAATAAAACTTCTATGCTTATCAGAGAGATTGTTAGTGCAAACATACTGAGAAATAGGATATTTAGCACATGATCTTCTTCCCTTTCTCAATGCTATGGGTAAATCCTCAGTGATACTTACCTCCTCCTCATTGATATCTTCAAGGATCCTTACCTCTGGATTAGACAATTTTTCTTGCTCAAGAGTCGAATCTTCTTCCTTATTATGGACTAGGGTAGCTTCATTGCTCAAGTCTTGGGCATCTTGCAAAGACAAACATGGTAATGACAAGATGGAGAGTTCATCCACTTCAAGTGCTTTCTCCCCCTGAAGTGGTGGACTGATATAAAAGGATTGTGTTTCATGAAAGGTTACATCCATGGTGACAAAGACGCGACGACTCTCAGGATGATAACAGTTGTACCCTTTTTTATTAGAAGGATGCCCAATAAAGACACATTTAAGAGCTCTGGGATCTAATTTACCACGCTTAGGATGATGAGAGTGAACAAAAACAACACATCTAAAGACTCGACTAGGTAGACTCGTTAGTAGGGAACAAGAAGGAAGAAAAAACAATAGAGACTCTATAAGACTAATGTCATTTAAGATACGAGTGGGTAACCTGTTGATGAGATATGTGACAATTAACACAGCTTCTCCCAAATAATTTTTTTGGAACATACATTTGAAAAAGAAGAGCTCTAGTTACTTCAAGAAGATGATGATTCTTTCTTTCTGCAACCCCATTTTGTTGAGGGGTGTTAACACAAGTTAGTTCCTGAACAATACCATTATGAGACAAAAAACTGAGAAATTCATGATTCACATATTTAGTACCATTATCAGAACTGATTCTTTTGATATTTTTTCCAAATTGATTTTGGACAAGATGGAAAAAATTAACAAAAATTTGAAAAACTTCGGATTTATTTTTCATAAGGTATGTCTACGTGACACAAGTACAATCGTCAATAAAAGTAACAAACCATTTGGCTCTGGAAATAGAATCTATGATAGGACCCCAAACATCAGAGTGAATTAAATCAAATGGAGAAATACTCCTTTTGTGACTAATAGGATAAGATGCACGATGATGTTTTGACAATTGACAAATATCACATTTAAAAGACTCAACAGACTCTTTGGTAAACAAGTGGGGAAACAAGGACTTGATAAGACTAAATGAAGGATGTCCAAGCCTTTGATGATGTAACCATATTTGAGATTTTGTCCACGTCTCAGATGTAGCTTGTTGACTCATGATTTTTATGTTGCTTTGGTCATTAAACACTAAAAAATACAACCAACTTTGCTCCTTAGTAGTTAAAATTGTTTTCCCGTGGCAAGGTCCTGAAAAACACAATAAGTTGGAAAAAATGTTATTGAACAATTTAAATCCTTTGTGAGTTTTTGCATAGAGATAAGACTATTAGCTAATTGAGGAACATGTAAAACATCCTTCAATACAATAGATGAGCCCAAAATTATATTCCCAGAGCCGCATATAGGTATATCCTGACCATTCGTAACTGTAATAAGTTGTTCTTTATTTCTTTTATCATATGAGTCGAAGGACACACTAAAAGGTGTCATATGATCAGTTGCACCCGAATCAAGGATCCAAATACCTTGAGACACATGATCAACAATATTGAGGCAAATCTTACCTTTATGGATAGAGTACATGATCCAAAAGACTTACTCATTGATTCATCCATTGCTTTCAAAGGAATAACTTTTACTTCAGACATCCTGTAGAATGCAACCAGGAGTCTCCAAGACGATGACGGCGTATGAGTCACACCGAGAAAAAAAGGAGTAGAACTTAAAAGCTTAGATCTACTCAAGTAAAGGTCAAACGAGCCATCACAAACCCTAGGAACAAACTCAGGAGGCTCCGGCGACTGTGTCTGTGGCGGTGGCGGTGACTGGGTCACACTAAGAAAAAACAAGCAGAACTTAAAACTCAGATATACTCAAATGTAGACCAAACGAGTCGTCACCGACCTTAGGAACATACTCAGGAGTCTCAGGCGACCCTTCTGTGGCAGCAGCGGCGAGTGGGTCTTGCCAAAGGTGGGCGCGTGGGCTACACGTGCCGGCGACGGTGGAGGCGCGTGGAGGATCCTCTCACGGAGCGACTTCCAGAGTTGTGGTCGTCTGAGTTGGGCACACCTTTTTGCCCTATCAACGACCCCAACCGGCGACGACAACAGCGACGATGGTCGGATAGCGGCAGCTGTAACGCCCCGGCAACTCGCAGGGACTGTTGACTGCCCCCACAGACCACCACCAGGCTTTCCAGTGTGCTTTGTCCTCACTCGCACACTTTCCGGGAAAACTTCCCAGAAGGTCACCCATCCCAGAATTACTCCAGGCTAAGCACGCTTAACCATGGAGTTCTTATGAGTCAGGCTACCGAAAAGTAAATGCATTTTGGTGATATGAGTAGTCAAATCAATTCCTTTAAGCTATCCTTCAACCGTATAGTCCCATACCTATACAGTCTCCAGATCCCTCTCATTCCGGTGTATGTTCGATTCATCCATGTACCCCTTCCACCCGAAGCTACCAGGAGCCGCTCCTTGTCTGTGCCCCCTGCACCATGCTTCTTGCACCGGCGTCACTCCCCGCCCTCGTCTCCGTGCCCGGGTGTCACAGCAGCGGCGCGACTGTTCAGCGGAAAGGAGCTCCAAGATCAAAAGCTCTTAATACCAAGTAGAAAATAAGACTTATTTTATTATTATCAATCATTGAAAAATACATTCTCATACCCTCTATTTATAATAATCTAGTTCTCCTAAAAAAGAAAAATAGAGAAACTAGAAAAACTAGGAAAAATAAAATAAAATAAAAGATTATGTATATATTTCCTCTTATTAGAAATATTCTAAGATATTATCACAAATTACAGCCATAACAAATCTTTTCAAAATATTTTTATACTACACTAACTTTTTATATTATATATATGTTCAAATTGAGAGAAAAATAATAATAAACAAAAATAATTCTCACTAGTTTTAAATAATATGAAATCATATTATATATATATATATATATATATATATATATATATATATATATATATATATATATATATATATATATATATATATTTGAGTATCTTTTAGTCACATTATATTAGTCTCATCTAGATGGTGTTATGCAGATTTTAATTAAATAAGTATCTATATTTAAACATGTTTAATCTATATGGTATGTGATTATTACTAGGTAGTCTAGTCGATGTTGATGTATTAAAACTAATAACATACTAATTACTATGTAATTTATTATATATATGATCTAACTCTTGTTAAGATGTGAGTGAAAGACTAATTATTTAGATAAAAACTCACAAACATAATAAATTATATTATAAATAATACTATGTAATTTATTTACGTTACCATTGATCTAACTTGAATGTTGATCTTCTACAAACACAATTTTGATTTATCTCAGAGAAAACAAGTATTTAAGAGAATGACAAATAGAAAGTTGAAAACGTTCGTAAAATTGTTAAAATATTTACAAAGTATGTCTACGGTCCAGTAAGAAAAAAAGTAAAAAAAAGAAAAAGAATATATATATATATAGGGGTTTGCTAACGCGCGTACGCCAGTTTTTCAGTTGGTACATTTTAGCAATGTGTACCGGATTTTATAGACAAAAATACCCTTATACATATGGATTCTAAGTTTTAAAGTTAAGGGTATTTTAATAATTTTCATTCTCAAAACTAAAAAAAAAAAAAAAAAAGAAACCCCTCAAACCCTTACTCACCTCTCTCATTCCTCTCAACCCTTTCTCTTTCATCTTTCTCACTCTAATATTTTCTCTATCATCCCTACTGTAACTCCAATTGAAAAAATCTGAAACACTTGCCGTTAAACAATCTTACAAAAAAATGATTTTATAATGAATTTTCATCTTATAATTTTTGTCTTATCTAATTTTATCCAATTTTCACAAGTATAAAGGAATTGATAATTAACCTGGAAAAAAATCAGAAATACTCGCTGTTATACAATTTCTTACAAAAAATATTTTATAATGCATTTTTATTTTATAATTTTTGTCTTATCTAATTTTATCTAATTTTCACGAGCATAATGACATCAAAGGAATTGGTAATTGGCCTAGAAAAAATCAGAAACATTCGTTGTTAAACAATTTCTTACAAAAAATGACTTTATAATGAGTTTTCATTTTATAATTTTTGTTGTATATAATTTTATCTAATTTTTACAAGCATAATGACATCGAAAAGAATTGGTAATTGGCCTGGAGGGTTTTTTTTAGAGATGATGATTCAACATATGCAGATGATGAAATTAGAGAGGTTAGTGAAGATGGTGAAATTGAAGAGATCTTGAATGAACCTTTGCCTGAAGGTAAATCAAATTGTTTAAATGCAAGTGTTTTTGATTTTTTCAATTGGGGCTACAGTAGGAATGACAAAGAAAAAGTTGGACTGAGAGAGATGAAAGAGAAAGGATTGAGAGGAATGAGAGAGGTGAGTAAGGGTTTGGGGATTTCTTTTTTTTTTTTAATTTTTGAGAATGAAAATTATTAAAATACCCTTAACCTTAAAACTCAGAATCCATATGTATAAGGGTATTTTTGTCTACTAAAATCTGGTACACATTGCTAAAATGTACCAACTAAAAAACAGACGTACGCGCGTTAGCAAACTCCAGCGTACGTCTGTTTTTTAGTTGGTACATTTTAGCAATGTGTACCAAATTTTAGTAGACAAAAATACCCTTATACATATGGATTCTGAGTTTTAAGGTTATATATTATATTAGAGAGAGAGTTTTAAATCTATTTATTTTAATAATTTTGATTAAAAACTATATTAATGATGCGAGTTTTGTAATGAAAGAAAATTATCATTTGAAAAGTTAAAAAGTAACATAACGCGAATTTCTAAAAATATCTGTACGCATTGAGGAATAATGGTGTAATGATAATGAAGTCAAAAGTGAGGTTGAAGGCACCAAACAATGTTATTTTTTTCCTTGTTTAGATATATTCCCCACCCAAGATGTTCATTCCCACGTTACATTCGCCCCCAACTATGTCTCATCAACCTTTTACTTCAACCATATGTTAATAGTATCTACCACATTTCTTTTGTTCTGATGCCTTTAATCATTGTTTAATTTTATATTTTTTTGGGTAATTTATTAGATGAACCTAAATTATGTAAATTCAGTTATCCAAATAAATTTCATTTAATGATAACGTTTTAATTAAACATCGCCTTAAACTGTCATTCTTTTAATTAAAAATTATATAGATCTATTTGATAAAACTAATAAATAAATTTGTAAATTAGTTGATAAACCGGTTTATAAATATAAAATTACATAAAAAGTATAATTACTTAAGTTTTATCACATAAATAAAAATTATAATTCTAAACAAAAATATACTATTTTGTCATTACAATTTTTAATTTTAAAATAGTACTTTCATTTATGCTGAAGCTTGTATAATTTTTTATTTGAACAGAGTCATTTATTTAACTGCGTTATTTAATTAATATTAATTTAATTTAATTTAATTTAATTTGTTTTTTAGGAGTTTAATTTTTTAAATTTATAATTTAAATTGATGTTACAATTTTTTTTTACATTTTTATTGTATGTAATTTACATATAATATCAATTAAATATTTTTTTACTTTGCTTTGTAAGGTTGATATGTTTTTAATTTTAACTACATAATAATTTAAAAAAATAATCTAATAAATATTACACATAGTGTGATAATTAGTTGTGTTTATAAGATTGAAATAGATAATAATACATATAACATTCTAATTTAGTAGATTTACATTACAAAGAAACAATTACAAATGTACGAAGTTATAAACATACAATATGTATTTAGAATCTTTTATGAATTTACAATTTTCATAATATATAATGTTTTATTTTAACAATGAAGGATTTACAAAATATAAAATTATATATTTATGCATAATCTATAATCTATATGACCATCAAGTTGTTTTACTACTTCTTAATCTTCCTACTATTGTATTATCCTATGTTATGTACAACACACAATCATTGCAGATAAATAAACTACAACATACACAAAAAGTAATAATTACTCACTTGATTCTTACTTGGATGGAAAAGTATCAAATTGGTTCTCGTTTATAAAAAAATTTCAATTGCATATGTACTTTTAAAAAAGTAACTCAATTAAATCTCTTTAAGAAAAATTACAAAGCGTTATGATATGCAATGTGTCCATATGTAATTTTTTAATTTCTTTTATTTTTAAATTTTTTAGCAAACAATTTTGTTGTCATATGTTAGGTCCCTAATGTGACATGTGACACTGCTAGTGACATGTGGCAGTAACAATGTCACATGTCAATGTTAGTGTTTAGTGTCACTTTTTATTTTATTTCAATTTAGTCCTTATATATGTTTTCTTATTCAATTTAGTTTTAATTTTTCTCAAAATGAAACAATATTGTCCCTCTTCAAATCAAATTGAGACCAAATTTATTAGTTTTATAAATGTGATACTATTAATTTTATTAAAAACAACATTTTAACATATTATATTGTTATATATTATTAATCCAAGTTTTGTTAATTCATTTTTTTATAAGATTAAAACTAAGTAAGTATAAATATTTTTTTTAAAAAAGTAAGGATTTAAAATTAATATATTATTAATTCATGTTTTTATAAGAACAAATTAATTAATTCCATTTATATAAATAATACATTTGGTCTTTTAATTGAAATCAGATTTGTATAAATGTTATATTAATATTTATAATTTAGTGTTAAAAGTCATTATTAATAAAAGTAGATGGTAATAATATATAATAAGGTGATATATTAAAAAGTCATTTTTAATAAAAAAATTAGTATAGCATTCATACAAATAATAAATTTGATTTAAATTTGGAAATAGATAATATTATTCCATTTTAAAAAAAAAATTGGATTAAATTGAATCATATATATATATATATATATATATATATATATATATATATATATATATATATATATATGAATTAAATTCAAATAAGACAATGACACTTAACACTAACAAGTGACATTGCCTTGTCACGTGGCACCAATAGTGTCACGTGTCACACTAAGCACCTGACACGTGACAATAAAACATTTTTGAAAAAAAAAACATAGATTGAAACTGGCATGTTGTTAAATCTGTTAATAATATTTTTAAAATACCTAATTGAGATATTTTTTGAAAAATTAGGACACAAATAAAACTTTTTAAAAAACAAGGACCAACTTAAAACTTTTTCACCAAAAAAGAGATCAAGCGAGTAAGCTTATATTTAAAAAGGAAAGACATATAATTAATTTAAAATATGATAAGAAAAAACAAATCATGTACATCAATCTCATTCAATCACATACATCATATGAGCAAACCATGATAACTACCTCCAAAAGATTTTTTGTGTATAAAGTCGATCCTAGAGATTATGCACTGTCATAAGGATCCTGATAGCATTTTGACTTATATAATCATGGCTCTATCAAGTCTTCCTATATGACCAGGCTAATTCACCAATATAATCCATAAATGGTTCATTTAGAGCCGATTCTCGTTGTAGGAACCTTTACCTACTTTCACAAACTAGATATCTTACTCTATGTTAGTTAGGATACCTAGTAGAGTTTGCATAATTTCCTTTTGAGCCCCTACTCAATACACCTACCACATGAGTGAAATATTTTTTCACTTGAAAGTCATTCCACATTTAATCATTTCACAATCAAACATTATCATCTCATTCAACATTTAAACATCACTAACATTCATTCACATATATGCATCTAATTCACAGTCAACATTACAAAGATAGTCACCAAAGTCATAAGAAAATAGTCAAAAGAATCACACATTAGCTCATTTATCACACTATGTCATACATATGTATTTTACCTTAATTCAAACTCATCTCATAACATATTAATAATTCATCATTTTTTTCTATTACATTAGCATCACATTCAATTACAATAGTTTCATTAAATATATTAGAACTATGAAAAACATTATTTTAACCACAAAACTTTAATCAAAGATCTCAATGATCAAAATGAAGAACCATAAATGAAGAACTATATTGAATTTTAAAATGTAAGTTGCATCTAACGATTTCTTAGTGGTATCTAACCTCAACAAATCAATAAACTCACTAATTATTGTGTCCATCAATATTAAAATTCTTTCCAATCCCAACAAAGTCAATAACTATTTTCTAATTTACTTCCACATTGTGTAACTAATTTTACTATAAATCAATTTTAAAAATATCAACAACTTATTTAATATGAAAAAAAAAGTTAGAGGTGGTATCAAAATTTTGCAACCAAAAGTAAAATTATTAAATTTTTGAACGAGTTAATAAGTTAATTTTAAGACATATGATTATTGTAATTTAAGGATGAATATTACAACCTTTACTCAATGGCAATTGTGTTATTAGCCTTAAAACTTAAGGGTTAACAATAAACTCTTTCCGTCCAACACTTACCTATAAAACCCACACAACACACCATTGCTGCTTCCTGTGTTCTCACAAACTCTCGTTACCACTTCCAATTTCCACTCACTCACTCACTCTCATGACTTCCCACTACGAACTCCAACTGCATCTCATGTCTGCGCGTGGTTTAAAAAACGTGAACTGGCGCCACGGCGCGAACCGCCCATACGCCGTCGTTTGGGTGGACCCTAAGAACAAGTGCTCCACGAGCGTCGACGAGGACAGCGACACCGAAGCCACTTGGGACCAAACCCTAGTTATTCCTCTTCCTCCTGAGCCTCTCGAGAATCTGACGCTCCATGTCGACGCGGTTCACGCAGGCTCCGAGGAGGACACCGAGCCGCTTATTGGCTCGGCGCGGCTCAAGCTCGTTGAAGTCCTTGAAGAAGTTGGAGTTAGAGTGCGCGTGAGCCGCACTCTCTCGCTGAACCGCCCTTCGGGAAGACCCCAAGGGAAAGTGGACGTTAATGTCGTTATAAGAGAAAGTGGCGGCTACCGTACGCAGGATGCGTATTATGCGCCTCCTATAGGTGTAAGGGATTATTCCCCTGTGTCGCAGGGCTATGGGTACCCGTCTCATCAGGATAATAATAGTTATTACCATTCTGCGACCCAAACGACGTCGTATGGACAAGGGAGTGAGTACGCACCACAGGAAGAGAAGAGTAAGTTTGGGGGCATGGGGACAGGATTGGCTGTGGGCGCGGTCGCTGGGGTTTTAGGTGGAATCGCACTAGTGGAGGGTGCTGATTTCCTGGAGGAGAAGATTTCCGATGACGTGGCAGATAATATAGAGGATGATCTTGGATATGATGAAGATGATATCTAGAGAATAATAACTTTTCGCCTAACAGATATGAAAAAGAAGGAAAAGAAAAAGAATTTGAGGAAATATTTCTTCTTTTTCATTTATGGTTGTTTGCTCTAAACTTTTTTTTATCTTTTGTTTTATCGTGGTTGAATGCGTGTCCACTTTGCATATTTCTCTTTCTGTATTCCTTCAGTTGTCGTGTTTGTCACGATTATTATACAAAGAATAATGATTTAGGAATTGTAACACAATAAGGTTTTGTTTGATTAAAATAAAATTTACATATATTCTACATGTGATATCTCTAACACCCAAAAATCATAGTTCAAATACAAATAATATATTTCATGAATATGTTTTTTTGACGTTGGATTTACATAAAAAAAGGGGGAAAATATTATATTGTTGTGTTCATTTTTCCTTTAAAAAAATTAGTTGTGCCTAGGGATGGCAACGGGCCGGGTTCGGGACGGATAGTATGATACCCGAACCCGACCCGCATGTAGAAAAGTGTACCCGTTATCCGCCCCGCAACCCGCCGGATACCCGCATAAATAAAACCCGCGGATTTTTTTCAACCCACGGATACCCGTTGGATACCCGTTAACAGTGTCTATGTTATTATTATCGAAGTCAGTTTTCACCCAAACTGCATTTTCTTTTTTTTTCAAAACTTATAAACCGTACATCTTCACTTCAAAACTCAGATCTACACCAAAATATTTCAGATCTACATCAGAAAATCTCAGATTTGCTCAGATCTACAACAAAGAATTTCAGATCTGCACTAAAGGATGTCAGATCTACATTAAATAATCTCAGATCTGCACTAAGGGGTCTCAGATCTACACTAAGGGTTCTCAGATCTACACCAAAAAATCTCAGATCTGCCTCTCGTCGTCACTCCCGATGCGGTTGGACCTCTCGTTGGCCGCTGGCGGAACCGTGAATGGTGGAGGAAGAAGCTGCAAACGTTGACAGCGGCAACGTGAGGTTTGGGCGTCGTCGTTGGAGAGATTTTTGTTGTTGGTAGGTGGCAGAAAGAAGAAGAGAAAGAGGGGACGGGAAGTTTGAGAAAAAAAAGAAGAAAGGAGAAGGGAAGTGTGTTTGAGAGAGAAGGAAAAATTTGAGAGAGAAGGACTTCGATGAAGAAGGGATACTTCCTCTGCATCCACCGTAAGGGAGACAAAATTTTTTTATAAAAAATTAATTTTTTTTTGTAATTTCATAAAAAATAAGGGGTAAAATTGGACTTTTTTTTAAACGGGTAGCGGGTACCCGCGAGTACGGGTAATGTGATATCCGTACCCGATCCGTTAACAAGCGGGTATTAAATTACCCGCTACCCGTTACCCGCGAGTAGCTTTTACCCGCGGATACTAAATACTCGCAACGGGTTTTGCCCGCGGATACCCGCGGATACGGGTTTAATTGCCATCCCTAGTTGTGCCAATTCTAGCTGTTTGACTGCTACAAAAGCACCCAAGGCATTGTTTGGACGTGATGCCACCGTTGATTTCATTGGGGAAACCAAGAAAAGTTCTTGGTCATGGTTTGAATACTTTCTTATTTTGTAATTTGTTTTGCCATATTGAATTCATATATTTAATTCATAAGTTATTATCATTATATTCGAATACTACGTTCTTTTATGATTTTATTCCTTAGAACAAAAATCTCACAAATGAAATTAAAAATTCATAAGAAAAGGAAATCCGACTAATGAAATTAAAATTTACAAGAGAGGAGTTTTAAAATTTATTTTTCAAACATTTCTATATAAAATTATTTATTAAATTATCGTGATTAATTTCATTTAACTTTTATATTATTATTTAATTCTAACTCGTGTTTATTATTTATTTCATTAGATATTTCATTTTCATTATTCATAAAAAAAATCATAACCTAGTTACCAATTTTACATTTTAATTTAAACAAAAATTCAAGTTCTTCATCAAAATATATAAAAAAAACTATCGAAATCCATAAATAAAAAAACACGGAAACAAAGGTTAAAAGAAACACATCTCTAGTCCTAATACAAATTTAACTAATAGAAATAAAAACAACTCAAATAAAAATAAAAAACATACTAACGAAAAATGAGGATAAAAAGATTTATACACATATAATGAGATTCAATGGATGGAATATGTAACATCTCATTTAATAGTGTAAAACTTTTAACCAAAACATTATAGATGATAATCATTAAGCAGAAAAGACAGGCATAAAAGATCATTATATAACTACTATATTATAGTCATCTACATAAATATGTACTTCATACACATAGTAATATAACTACCAACAAAAATTGAGTTTTTAAAAAAGAATAAGATTATACAAAGCAAGATCACCCTGAAACTATATCACCACACCACCCTCATCCTACAATGGATCTACTATACTTCATCAGTTACTCACACTATTAAGGTGATCATTGCAAATAATGAAAACACACCAATAAAACAACACAAAAAGAAATGGTAACTTAATGTTCAAAAATAGTAATCATAAAATATGTATAAAGAAATTGTTAAATTTTAACATATTAAGACAATAATTAAATGAAAATATTGTTATATTTATGAAAAATATATTCGTAAAAAATACATTAAAAATTTTAAAAATAAAATAATTTACATTAATAAGGATAAAATTGCTAGAAAATGTATATTAAAAAATTACCTCCGTTGTTACGTAAAACTAACCTTTTTATATAGTTATACCGTAGGAAACACATGCGATAAATAATGAAAATAATAAATTTATTATTATTATTATTATTATTATGAAGTTAAATATAGGTAATTTTTATAAATTTATTATAAATAATTTTTATTTATTTTATAGACAGTTTCATAAGAAATAAAAAAGGTTAAATTCAAAAAAGTAGTAAAATGGATAAAATAATTATTTTAATTTTAAAAATATTTATCTAAGAAATAAATTTAAAAAATAAATGTGAAAAAAAGGAAATCCAAGTTATAGATAAAATAATTAGGAAAACATATGCGTCTATGTGTCTTGACATTCTATTTTTATGTTAATAAAAAATAATATAATAATAATTATTATAATAATAACAAAGTTAAATATAACTAGTTTTTATAATTTAATTTTAAATTGTTTTTAAATTTTTCTCGGGTAAAGTTTTAAAACTTAAATAAATTGTCACATAAGAAGTAAAATTAGTTATATAATTATTTTAATTTTAATTTCTTTATTTAAATGGTAAAATTTAAAAGTAAATTAATAAAGGAAATTTCATATAAATATATACGTATAGCTATTGTTTTGACTTCAATAAAAAAAATTTAAGCAAAATTAAAAAAGTACCCGAGATATTTTTTATCAATATAAAACAAATTAATGAATAGTTTAAATTAAAGTATATAGTTATCATAAATATATATTACCTAGAATTGAAATATACTTTTATACAAAATTAAATTATAAAATAATCTATATTAAAATCTTAAAACTATAATATATTTTACATTATTTTTATTACTATTTCAAATATAAAATATAAAAGAAAAACCTTTCTTATGTTCTTTACAATATTTAATCATATAACCCATAATGTGTTTTAATAGTGTATGTGCATATAATAAATTTAATTAACAGACTAACCAAATAAAATATGTATAAAACAAAATTGAATAATATGACACTGAATATTAACATACACTTATTGATAATACAAACAATTTAACATAAATATGGATTCGAATGAAAATCCTATATATACTTATAATCTAAATGTATTAATTCTAAATTAAAAGACTAATCTAAATTCTATGTTTTAGTTTATCCGTTTTGCATAAATGATTTTGTTGAATTAAAACTTCACGACCAATTTTCTTAAAATCTATTTCGCATGAATGCATCTTTGAATATCTGTGTGTTCTACAGAAAACATCTCCACAACAATATTGAAATCCTAATAACCCAATCTTCTTGTTGCAACTCTTGCATCTCTTTCTCTCATTCTTCTCTCACTTGTCTTGGAATTTGTGATAGAAAGAGAAATCATATCATCAATGATAGAACCTTCACTTTGAGCACTACATGATGACGATGATAAATTCTCCAAACAAAAACTCTTATTGGTCGTTTCACCACCCTTTGATTTGGCGAGATAATCTTTATAACACTTGGAACAAAGATTATTTGTTGTAGGAGAACCATAAAAACCACAATCATTAACACAAAGTGATGATGTAACCATATTATTTACTTCAAAGAAAACTATGAAATCAATGGAATGAGTGAGAAAAGAATACAATAATGAAGAAAATTAAACAATATTTATAACTCAAGAATTATAACAAATGTCCAAATATATCTTATCTTATCAAAATATCTTAATAAAATCTAATTTTTATAAATCACATATTTTTTCAAGTAAAATTATATATATATATATATATATATATATATATATATATATATATAATAATTAATAATTTATTTTTTCAACATATTTAGCTGTATTTTATTTAAATATAGTAGATAATTTATTTTTTTAATTAAAATAAATAATTTAGTTATTATAACTAATTTTATTGTTTTAGATTGCATTAGAGATTATCTATTGGTATCAAAATCAATAAATCATTTAAAAAATAAAATATTTTAACATATAAAGGCAATAATTAAATTAAAATATTATTAAATTTATGAAAAATATATTCGTAAAAAATACATTAAAAATTTAAAAATAAAATAATTTACATTATTAAGGATAAAATTGTTAGAAAATGTATATTAAAAAAAAATACCTCCCTTGTTACATAAAACAAACCTTTTTATATATTTATACTATAGAAAACACATGCGATAAATTAAATAATGAAAAAAATAAATTTAATATTATTATTGTAACATCCCAAAATATATTATAAACCATAGAAAAGAGTTATCACATACATGATAAGATAGAACACGTATCCAACTTATAATATAAAGTATTTCCTTTATAGTTATCCAAAAACAACTATAAATTTAGAACTTTTTATATACAATAGGATACTCAAAACTATCTACAAGGTTAAACTAAGACTAACTACTCAGCAACATCACCTCCATCCAACGCCTGCTCTAGAGACATCTCATCTCCCTCTGTTCACACCCATAAGATGATCATTGCAGAAGAAAGAATACCAATACATACAAAACACAAGCACACAACAGGGTAAGGTAGTTTAAAGAAAGATTAATCATATATTCATTTACTAAGTTTAATACAATCATACATATTCATTCACATCACAAAAACTCTTCATACATGACATTACACTAACTTTGACTGTCCGGACTTAGAATGATTGCCGAGCTACAACATGTTGTGCACTCGTGGTGGCTTCTACTGCTTTGCAAAGTCATTGCCAATGGGTTTCACCCTACCACACTCACGAGGTTAGTCTGTACCACGCCTTGGAGCATACTGGAAGCCCCTCAAGACTAAGACCTCCTGCTACTCCTCACGACATGAATCAATTCTCTCTAATTGAGAATGAAAGACTATTTGAGTTTCAGGATAACCCCCAAGACTAAGCTCCTGCATTTATTCTAAACATACTTGAATTTCAACAAGAGAATTCACTTTGGATCACAACACAGGGCACCACCATGTAACCTCTCCGTGAGGATCATGGAATTATGTCCATCAACCATACTTTGAAATCACATACTTTCACTTTATAACATAACTCGTGACAATAATCAATTATGCAATGTATGACAAACTCAAACATACTTCATATTGCACTCAACAATTCATTTAAATCAACTTAAGACTTAAAGAAAAGAATGAACTAAACCTGGACCATTCACACAACGCACACATTAGCAGAGCGAATCCAGAAGTTTCTCTCATAGCAACCCAACTCGCTGTGCGAATCCTCAGACAGAGACCATCCCCTCATAACCATTCGCACAACGATTAAACTCGTTATGCGAATAAACTCCTAAATGTATCAGACTCCAAACCCCTCGCATAGCGCCCCAAATCGTTATGCAAGAGCACCGGGCAGTGGCTCAGACTCCCTAAACACTCGCAGAGCGCACCTATTCGCTATTCTAATAAATTTGGCAGTAGTCCCAGACCCCAACCAGTTGCATAACACCTCGATTCGCCATACTAATCATTAACGCGTTGTGCGAATGCCTTGGCAGAGAGCATCTCGCCAGGGTGACTCGTTGTACGAATGGATTCTCACAACGAGTCTGCATAATCTGCAGAACGAAAATCTGCAGAATTATACAACTCAAACCCCAATTACCAATTCTATCTATTTTTCCCAGCTTCTAACACCTCTAGATTGTTTTATATACCTAATTCGACTTAACTAAGTGATTCTAAACCTTCATAACATCAATCTAAAGTGGTTATGGATCAATTCCTACTCTAGAACATCAAATTCATCAACTTAAGGACTCAAATCACCATCTACCACTTTGAACATGTTTTTGACCATTTTTATGACTCAAACAAGTCATATTTGACTTACCCAAACTGTCCCAACAGACCAATTGAGCCCACAACCCTAATTTCTCATTTTCACTACCTCACTTCCTCTAGATTAGCTTAAAACAAGATAATTCATTTAACTCTCTAACTAATCACTCTCATAACAGATTACCCTTATCAAGTATGATCAGTTACATATTACACATCATTCAATTCAGTTCAAAAACACCATTTCACAATGTCACAATCAAGCAGTCAAATTTACCTGCAACTCAAATCCACTCAAAAACATAAAGTTAATTAAATTAGCATCACGACACAGAATTCATCACATTTACATGTCAAACTACTTAATTAAAGCAATAATCTAACTCCCCTTACCTCTATAAAACTACACAGCTCAAGAATTTCATCAATAGTTGCTTGCACCACAAGGAACTCTACAAAAACCACAACTCACCGATTGGTAATAGGGAATCAACCTTAGAACCTACTTTGAGCTAGAAATTTAAGAGAAAACAACCAGATACATGCAAACAGAAATCGTTGCATAATCACAGTCCAAGAATATGAAGAAAGAGGGGAAACAACTTACCGACTCAAAACAAGAAATTGATCGGTAGAAATTGTAGCCCTCGACGCTAGGATCGTCTAGGTACTCTCTGATCGTTGAACAAATAACTCTATAGTGAGAAAAGATAAAGAGAAGTTAGAGAACTCAAGAAAAATAAAGTTTTAGAGAGATAGAGGTGATTTTGATAATGAACCGAACTTTAGAAATTTCTATTTATATTATAAGTTTATTTTCAAATAAAATGCTCGTCTCATTATTTTAATACACATATCTACTCTAATAGTCTATTTTCTAGGTCCTTACACTTATTATTATTATTATTATTATTATTATTATTATTATTATAATTATGAAGTTAAATATAGGTAATTTTTATAAATTTATTATAAATAATTTTTATTTAGTTTATAGACAGTTTCATAATAAATAAAAGAAGGTTAAATTCAAAACAGTAGTAAAATTGATAAAATAATTATTTTAATTTTAAAAATATTTATCTAAGAAATAAATTAAAAAAATAAATATGAAAAAAAAGGAAATCCAAGTTATAAATAAAATAATTAGGAAAACATATGCGTCTATGTGTCTTGACATTCTATTTTTATGTTAATAAAAAATAATATAATAATAATTATTATTATAATAATAACAAAGTTAAATATAACTAGATTTTATAATTTAATTTTAAATTTTTTTTATATTTTTCTCGGGTAAAGTTTTAAAACTTAAATAAATTGTCACATAAGAAGTAAAATTAGTTATGTAATTATTTTAATTTAAATTTCTTTATTTAAATGGTAAAATTTAAAAATAAATTAATAAAGGAAATTTCATATAAATATATATGTATAGCTATTGTTTTGACTTCAATAAAAAAAAATTTAAGCAAAATTAAAAAAAGTACCCGAGATAAAAAAAATCCTATATATTCATGTTTTTTATAGATATAAAACAAATTAATGAATAGTTTAAATTAAAGTATATAGTTATCATAAATATATTACCTAGAATTTAAATATATTTTTATAACAAATTAAATTATAAAATAATCTATATTAAAATCTTAAAACTCTTAAAACTATAATATATTTTACATTATTTTTATTAGGTTTAAACCCTCCGATGATCTTATATTTGTATGAGAATCTCAGTTGGTCCTCATAATTGAAAATGTTTCATTTGGGTCATAATATTTGTAAAAAAGAGCCAATTTTACCCTATTCATTAAGTTGTCCTAGACGGTGTTAAGTTGAACCTGTATTTTATGTTTTGATGGCGTGACATTATACATTAAATTGAATGGGTGACGTGACACCAAATGTAATTGTTTATTTAGAGATTTGTTCAGAACAATTTTACGTTAGAGAAAGAGAATTAGGGATTTGGTCAATGAGAAAGAGGAATTGAAATCTTAGAGAAGACCAAGACAATCAACTGCATTCTACCAATCCGAAATTCATCAGGGTTTTCGCCTCTCCCACCAGACCAATTGGTCTCTGCATCCTCCACTTGAACCCAAAGGGAACCTGAGAAATCCCAGAATCGCGTGCCGATCTCAACCTTTATCCAACCAGCCATTGCAAGTCGCAGTCAAAGGTGTTGCTTGCACCGCTTTTCAAATCAAGAGCAAAGATAAGAGAAACAAAATCACTGATAACAAAAGTAAAATGCATCAAATTCAATCGACAAGCACAAAAATGAAAAAGAGGAAACCCACTCCAGTCACAGTACACTCCACTCACTACATGAACGCCTTGGAATGGATTAATCTGTATATATAAACAAATAGGAGTTTATCCATTGGAGTAATATATTAACTATTAACCCTTCCCATCTCCCAATATTGGTTTTATTTTTCTTCTTCTTTCGTTTTCCCCCTTACATAAAACGTTGTTAATTGCATGCACATCTCAACATTTAATTAATTATCTAATTTGTAAATGAGTAATGTTTGATCTTGTATAAAATATGAGTAAAAATTTTAGCTGGTAAGTTGCACAAATTTGACGTAGAGTGACTTCTTCCTTTTTACAAATATGAAGACTTAACTAAGATTTTCCATACAAATATGAGATTGACTGTTTAAACCTTTTTATTTTTATTTCTAATTCTAATATAAAATATCAAAGCAAAACCTTATGTTCTTTACAATATTTGATCATGAAACCCATAATGTGTTTTAATAATGTATGTGCATATAATAAATTTAATTAATAAACTATATGTATAAAAAAATAGGTTGAATAATATGACACTGAATATTAATATACACTTCTATTGATAATACAAAGAGTTTAACATAGAGATGAATTTGAATGAAAATTCTATATATTCTTATAATCTAAATGTCTTAATTCTAAATTGAAAGACTAATCTAAATCCCATGTTTTAGTCTATCAGCTTTGCATAAAGGATTTTGTTGAATTAAAACTTCACGACCAATTTTCTTAAAATCTATTTCGCATGAGTGCATCTCTGGATATCTGTGTGTTCCACAGAAAACATCTCCACAATGACATTGAAACCCTAATAACCCAACCTTCTTGTTGCAACTCTTGCATCTCTTTCTCTCATTCTTCCCACTTGTCTTGGAATTTGTGATAGAAAGAGAAATCATATAGAACCTTCACTTTGAGCAGTACATGATGACGATGATAAATTCTCTAAATAAAAACTCTTACTGGTCGTTTCACAATCCTTTAATTTGACGAGATAATCTTTATAACACTTTGAACAAAGGTTATTTGTTGCAGGAGAACCGTAAAAACCACAATCATTAGCACAAAGTGATTATGTAACCATATTATTTACTTCAAAGAAAACTATAAAATCAAAGGAATGAAAAAAGGATGCATCAATGAAGAGAGTTAAATAGTATTTATAACTTAAGAATTGTAACAAATGTCCAAATATATTTTATTTTATCAAAATATCTTAATCAAATCTAATTTTTATTAAATCACATATTTTTTCAACTAAGATTATATATATATATATATATATATATATATATATATATATATATTAAAGGCTTAATACCTCTTTTTGTCCCTCTTTATAAGGGAAATGTTCAAGTTCGTCCTACCTTTTTTAAAAAGTTCAATGTGGTCCCAAGTTGTGAAAAAAATGTCCAATTAAATCTTTTTTGGTCATGGCGTTAAATATTTAACAATCCAGCTGACAGGGTGGAGTGATCTGTGCAACGTGGCTGTTTAACTTTATAACGTGGCAGTGGCAGTGATTAAAAAATTCTGAGTTAGGGTTTAGGTATTCGAAATTGCGATTTGGGGATAAGCATTTTGGAGGAACTAGAAATCCAAATTGGGTGATCTTGAAGGTGAAATCTGCCGAGCAAATCCAATTTCGCAAATCAGGTTAGAGTTTACATTTGATAATTTGAAGTATTTGAGGTTTTTCGATATGTTTTCATTGTTGTCACGTTTCAGGGGGTTTAACTATGGGTGGAATTGTTTTGTGTGAAAAGTTGTCTTCTTTTGATGCATGATAGTGGTCCCATAGGTCTTACTTTAACTGAAATTAGTGGTCCCCCGTTTGCATTTGCAGGCTTCGGGTAGGGATGTCTGATGACATGTTTTGGGTAGTGGTCCACCATGGTGGGACCTTGATCAAAGAAGTCCCCTTTCGTTATATAGGCGGGGAGATAATTAATTGGGACGTAGACTCCAATAAATGGTGTTATTTTGGAGTATTAGGTTCACTTAACCATATGGGTTACATGCAAGTAGAAGAATTATATTACAGTGTCCAAGATGTTCTACATAAGGTTGATGATGATAAAGGAGCTATGAACATGATGAATGTGGCTAAGTATTTGGGGAAAGTGAACCTGTATGTTGTGCATGGGGTGGACGAAACAACTATCTTAAAAAATGATGAGAATGAGATTCTTTTGCTATGTGAAGGTCACACAGAAAGTGGTGAGGGTAGTGGCGTGGGAGGAGAAGCACATGTTGAGGGTGGTGAAGAAGGAATTACAAACGTAGTGGAGGTTGAGAATGACTATGCAGTAGATGTTGACAATGAGGATGCACGAGATGTTGAGAATGACGATGCATTGGAGGTTCAGAAGGAGGATTTACTGGATGTTGACAATGAGGACTGGTTGGATGTTGAGCATGACGATGCATTGGAGGTTGAGAAGAAGGATTTAGTGGATAATGAGGATGTTGAGCATGAGGATGCAAAAGATGATGAGGTTGCAGTAGAGGTTAAGAATGAGGATGAAGTTGAGGATGTACGTGAAGAAGAATTGGAAGTGGATAATGAGGCCGAAATTGAGGTCGAAAGTGAACAAGTAGTTGACGTGGACATTCAGGATGGAGGGGGGGTTGATAGTGAAGAAGAAGTGGAAGTGGAAGTGGATGAAGACAGTGAAAAAGAAACCCAACAATGTAGGGGTTTGTCAGATGATGATTGGGAGTCTGATAAGTTTTTAACTCCTGAAAATAGTGCAAGTGAGGAGGATGACAATGATGATACAATATATGTAGGTCCTTTCTCAAAATATGCAAAGCAGAAGTCCATGGCAGATTACAAGTGGGAAGTGGGCACTATTTTTACTGACAGGGAAGAGTTTAAGGATGCTATTAGAAGGTATGTTGTTCATGCTGGGAGGGATCTAAAATTGATCAAAAATGATAACCGTAGGGTGAGGGTGACATGCATGGGTGACCAAGGTAAGTGCCCATGGCTAGCTTATTGTGGTTATTTGTCGTCACGAAAAATTTGGCAATTGAGGAAGATAATTGATACTCATAGTTGTAGTAGGCAACTTACTATTAAACTGATGAATGCTAAGTGGTTAAGTGAGGAAATAGATAGATCTTTAGTTGAGAATCCTAGTTTAAAGGTGAATGATATTCATACTAAAGCATTAAGAAAATGGAATACAAATGTTTCAATATCCAAGGCAAGAAGGGCAAAGTTAATTGCCACAAGATTAGTTGAAGGAGATTTCAAAGAACAATATAAAAGGGTGTACGACTATGGACATGAGTTGTTGAGGTGTAATCCAGGGTCAACAGTGCAGATTAAAGTTGACTCTCATAATGGTGACCCAAACTTTCAAAAAATGTGTTTGTCTCAAAGCTTGTAAAGATAGTTTCATAAGTTGTAGGCCCATTATATGTTTAGACGGATGTTTTTTGAAAGGTGTTTACAAGGGGGAGTTGCTGACTGTTGTTGGTAGGGACCCAAACGATCAAATGTTACCCCTTGCCTATGCAGTAGTAGAAGTGGAGAACAAAGATAGCTGGACATGGTTTTTACAATTGTTAATTGAAGACCTCGGGGCCACTGAAGTATGTGGAGGGTGCACATGGATGTCAGAGCAGCAGAAGGTATAATGTGCAACTTATTTTCATTTTTAGTTAATGCTTTTGTATAGGATATGGTTTTATTACTAAATTTAATTGTGCAGGGGTTAGTCTTAGCTATCCAGGAGCTTCTGCCTTGGGCAGAACAAATATATTGTTTAAGGCACCTCTATGCAAACTTTAGGAAAAGGTTTGGTGGGCAGGTATTAAAATATCTGATGTGGAGTGCTGCAACCACCACATATCCCCAAGCTTGGGAGAGAGAAATGCTGAAAATTAAAGAAGTCAATGTTGAAGCATATAAATACCTCACATCCATTCCCCCAAGGTAACCCATTAGCCATTATATACACTTTAGTGTCACAGATGCATTGTAACCCATTTGAGAATTATTTTGTGCAACAAGTTTTGGTCAAGGTCTCGCTTCACAAGTCAACCAATGTCTGATACCCTTGATAACAACATCACTGAAGCTTTCAACAGTGTTCTCATTCATGCAAGAGGAAAACCAATTATCACAATGATGGAGGATATCAGAGTGTATCTCATGAAAAGGTGGGCCACCAACAGAAGCAAGGTGACATCTATGGACTTCACAATATGCCCAAAGATAAAGAAGAGGCTTCAGAAAGAATGTAATTTGTCAAGATTTTGGCTGCCAAGGTAATGTTATCACCACAGTTTATATACATTTTGTTATTTACGTTCATTGTTGATGTGCTTCATTTCTTTCAGCTGGGTTGCACGAAAGATTTCTGAGGTTAGGCACACTTCATCCGTTGGGAACAAGTTCACAGTGGATCTGGACACTAAAGAGTGTAGCTGCAGAAAATGGATGATTAGTGGCATCCCATGTTCTCATGCAATTGCAGTAATGAACTACTTTAATGTTCATCCAGACAATTTTATACTCACTTGCTTCAGAAGATCCACATATGAAGAGGTGTATGCGTCCATAATTTTTCCACTCAATGGTCCCCAACTATGGCAAACTACAAATTTCAATGATGTACTACCACCAGTGAAAAGGAAGTTAGGCCAAAGAAAAAAACGGAAGTTGGAGGCATGAGAGTTAGCTAAGGACGACACTCAAATGTATGTTGGAGGGCATACGAAAAAGTGTAGCATTTGCCGTCAGATAAAGCACAACAGGAATAACTGCCATTTACGGCCCTAACCAGCAGAAGCAACCCAGCCACCAGAAGCAACCCAGCCAACACAAACAACCCAGTCACCAGAAACAACACAACCATCACAACCACCTCCAAGTTCCCAATCATCCCGTCCAACAAAATTCAGAGTCAGAAGAAAAGATAGATAGATAGATGAATTGGTTTATTATGTATTGTACTGTCTTTATTTTGGTCACAGACATGTATTGTCTTTTTAGATGAATTAGAGATTATATGTATTGTCTTTTACTTTGGTCACAAACATGTATTGTCTTTTTAGATGAATTGGAGGTTATATGTATTCACTATCATGTACTTTGGTGACAAACATGTACTGCCTTTATTTAATGAATCAAAGTGGTTTCATCATGTTTTGGTCAAAGCTTGTACTTAGATTTGTAATATGTGCCATTAGTCATCATCATATGCATTATTGGGTTGACCTATTTCAATATTTTTAAACCAAATGGGGGACTGATTCGAATAATCTCCACTGAATTTAACTTCATCTATTGAATTTTTAAACCAAATGAGGGACTGATTTCAACATTTTGTACATTGCATTGATAACTGATGTTACACCAACCAAAACACCTTCGCATTATCAACGTACTTTTTTCAAGCATCCAAATACATAACAAGTATTAAGCCAACTTATAACAAACACTCAAATTCACGATCTAACTAAATCAACCTAAACACAACTTGAAAATGATAAGGTCAACCACAATACACACACACAAAGCTACAACTAACAACTTCATCATTTTCTGCATTTTCTGCAAATCCTTCACTGCATTTTCCAGCTCACTTATTCTCTTCAGAATTGTGCAATCTTTTTCATCTACGTTGTCTTCACAACACCACTTGAAAAAGTTACAGCAGCTCCCAATTGAAGATCTACCCTGTTATTCACCATGTTAGGGAGTCTATGAACAAATGCATCAAATAAACTCAAGAAAACATTAACTGAGAAGGGTATACTTCAAACCTTGTAATGAGGACAACCCCAAAAATTTCTCCCAGCATTCTTCGTAGTTCTGACAACTTTGATTACTGCAATATCACCACAGTAACAAGTAGGGATTAACCCACCTCCCCTACAAGCACCACCATGGGACGAACGAGAAGATCCTTTTCCCCAGCTTTTCGAAAATGAAGAACACCCTTGGGAACCCATTCTTATGTCTCCCCAAACACTTCCCAATCCTCAAAGACCAATTCGGAGGAAACCAAACCCTAAGCCTTTATTTAATGAAAATCACTGCCATTGCCACATGAAATTTAATGAAAAACACTGTCACTGCCACGTTATGAAGGTAAACAGCCACGTTGCACAAATCACTCCACGCTGTTAGCTGAATCGTTAAATATTTAACGCGTGACCAAAAAGGATTTAATTGAACATTTTTTTCAAATTTTGGGACCACATTGAACATTTTATAAAAAATAGGACGAACTTGAACATTCCCCTTATAAAGAGGGACAAAAAGAGATATTTAAGCCTATATTAAATTCACATTATAGTATAATGTATTAGTCGTTTGTATAAATAGTAAGTATTTTTTAAAGATATACGGATGATTAAAAGTTTGTCATACATGTATGTTGGATAATAAAAGAAATATTATTTTTGTGATAGTTTTAAACAGATAATATATTAAAATTACTAATACGTTGATTTTAATTAAATTTTAATCTAATTATAATTAATTTAATAGAGATATATTAATATTAACAAATATACTCTCGTTTTCTTAAACATAATTTTATAATTAATTTAATAAAAATATATTAGTACTAAAAAAGTTCTTTGATGTGTTTTCTTCTCAAACATAATTTTATAATTAGTAGTAAAAAAATTTAGGCCACCTTTTTTGAAATCTAAAGTGAGTGTTTTACTTGTTTTATTCTTGAGTTGAAATTGTTTATATATATATATATATATATATATATATATATATATATATAATTATTAATTTTTCTTTTTCAACATATTTAGCTTTATTTTTTTTTAAATATGGTAGATAATTTCTTTTTCTTTTAAATAAATTAAATAATTTAGTTATTATAACTAATTTTATTGTTTTAGATTGCATTAGAGATTATCTATTGGTATCAAAATCAATAAATCATTTAAGAAATAAAAATATTTTAACATATAAAGGCAATAATTAAATTAAAATATTATTAAATTATGAAAAATATATTCGTAAAAAATACATTAAAAATTTTAAAAATAAAATAATTTACATTAATAATGATAAAATTCGTAGAAAATGTATATTAAACAAACAGACCTCCGTTGTTACATAAAACAAACCTTTTTATATAGTTATACTATAGAAAACACATGCGATAAATTAAATAATGAAAATAATAAATTTAATATTATTATTATTATTATTATTATTATTATTATAATTATGAAGTTAAATATAGGTAATTTTTATAAATTTATTATAAATAATTTTTATTTATTTTATAGACAGTTTCATAATAAATAAAAAAAAGATTAAATTCAAAAAAGTTGTAAAAAATTTATAAAATAATTATTTTAATTTTAAAAATATTTATCTAAGAAATAAATTTAAAAAATAAATATGAAAAAAAAGGGAAATCGAAGTTATAAATAAAATAATTACGAAAACATATGCGTCTATGTGTCTTGACATTCTATTTTTATGTTAATAAAAAATAATATAATTATTGTTGTTGTTATTATTATTATTATAATAAAGTTAAATATAACTAGAAACTTAAATAAATTGTCACGAAGTAAAATTAGTTATATAATTATTTTAGTTTAAATTTCTTTATTTAAATGGTAAAATTTAAAAATAAATTAATAAAGGAAATTTGATATAAATATATATGTATAGCTATTGTTTTTACTTCAATAACAAAAATTTAAGCAAAATTAAAAAAGTACCCAAGATAAAAAAAAATCCGATATATTCATGTTTTTTTTATCGATATAAAACAAATTAATGAATAGTTTAAAATAAAGTATATAGTTATCATAAATATATTACATATAATTAAAATATATTTTTATAAAAAATTAAATTATAAAATAATCTATATTAGAATCTTAAAACTATAATATATTTTACATTATTTTTCTCACTATTTCTTATATAAAATATCAAAGAAAAATCTTTCTCATGTTCTTTACAATATTTAATCATGGAACCCATAATGTGTTTTAACAGTGTATCTGCATGGAAGAAATTTAATTAACAAATAAAATATATATATATATATATATATAAAACAGGTTGAATAACATGTAATATTAACAATATTGATAGTATAAACAATTTAACATAATGATGAATTCGAACGAAGATGAAGGGACTTCATGGCTCATTATAATTAGACCGAACAACATGTGAAAGGAGTGGGCAAGAAGTTCATCATGAGTACCTGGCCACGGATTTGAGGCTTTGTTCATTTGCAAACAATCTGTTCGCACGAGCACCCTTGACGTTGGGGGAATTACAGGAGAAGGCCGCTTAATTTATCCAGATTGAGGATATGCGAGCTGTTAAAAAAAGGCAACATGAGGAAAACACTTCAGAACAGAAAGAAGGCAGAAAGATGTTTGTCCTAGACAAACGAAAAAATGAGAAAAAGTAAAAGGATGGCCCGAAGGGGTGCATATTTGATCGGTATACCCCCTTGAATGTGCTAAAGGCGAGAGTGCTAGAGGAAGCCTTGAGCGTAGATCTCCTGCCCCCATTGAAGAAAAAACCAATGTCTAAGAATGTGGATGGTACTAAACACTACCTCTACCATCAAAATATGGGGCACACTACTGAAGAGTGCACAACACTCAGGGACAGATCAAAGAGTTGTTGAGGGTAGGGCACTTAAGGAGGTATGTGAGAGCCGAGCGGGGGAGAGAAGTCCCTCGTGAAGAGGGAGATCTGGACGGTATGATCGTAGAGATGATCGACGTTCCGATCGCCGCAGTAGAAGTCGAAGTCAAGATCGACAGTTGTGCAGTCACATTAACATCATTTCTGGAGGCTTTGCTGGAGGAGGATCACCAGCCTCAACGAGAAAAAGCCATTTGAGAGAGTTGAAGAGTGTGCATAGGGTGGTCGTGAAGAAACACTCGATGCCACCAATCACATTCTCTTATGAGGATTTTCATGCTCCTGAAACCCCGAGCAAGATGATCCTATGGTGATAACCGTTGTTATCGCTCGATACAGCATGAGAAAAGTCTTGATTGATAAAGGTAATTTGGTAAACATCCTTTACTAGAAGACATTTCAGCAAATGGATTAATCTAAAGACTTGATCGTACCCTACAACGAGCAGATTGTAAGGTTTGTAAGAGAACGGGTAGACACAAGGGGATACGTGGATTTGAGAACGTGTCTCGGAGCCGAACGAGATGTTAAGGAACTTAAAACCAGGTTTTTGTTGGTAGAGACTAATACCTCGTACAACGTACTTATAGGAAGACATTGCCTAAATGCTTTTAGGACAATAGTTTCAACGTCTCATCTCACCCTTAAATTTTGTTATATGAATTAATTGTTTGAAATTGATTATTTATATTAGTTATTGGAGCATAATTTTTTTTTTAAATATACTACTTTATCTTATGTTATGATTGTATACTTTGGACTGAGTTAAAAATAATGTATGTAAAATCTTGTTGCAGTAAGTCAATTCTAAAGTGATATAAATAATGGAAAGTACTTATATATAATTTATTTTATATTTAGAGAGTTCTCATTTCTTTTAAAAGAGACTTATATTTTTAAAAACTTTGTTATGTACATGAAGAAAAAATTTTTATAATACATAAATTATATTTATATAGTTATTTTTGTTTAATATCAATTATAAAATACTTCAACTAGTAAAATAATTCTCCTACGAGGTGTTGTATAAAAATTCTTTATCCGAATAAATTAATTAATACTGTAATTATATATAGGCTTAATACCCTATTTTGTCCACAGTTTCGCTCGAAAATGTCAAATTAGTCAATCCTTTAAAAAATACGTGAATTATGTCCTCACTTAATAAAATTTGCATCAATGAAATCCCTTTCGTTAAATCCGTACAAACGGCATTAATTAAAGAAAGAGAAAAATAATTAACGCTGTTTGTATGAATTTAACGAAAATAATTTCATTGATGCAATAAGTGAGGACGTGATTGACGCATTTTTTAAAGAATGAACTAATTTAACATTTTCGAACGAAACTAGGAACAAAAGAGGACATTAAGGCTTATATATATATTTTGGGAGACTTAATTTAAAAGTAACCGTTTTCTTCTTTCCTTATCGAAGATACCTTTTCCTGGCACATTCCCCCACCAACCTTACCGAAGCAAAGAACCTTTGTTCCATTTGTCAATTTCCCTCATGATGGCAAAATTGTAATTGCAGGAGAAAGCAAGGGCAAAGCCAATGAACCCAAACAAACGCTCCCTATAAAAGCGCACTAGTCTCTTGCAGTTCTGAACGAAAACCTACGAGTCAACAAAATCACTCACGGTTCCAACGTCAGAAATGGGTTCTCGCTACGAGGTGGAAGTGAAACTCTCATCGGCGCGCGGATTGAAGAACGTGAACTGGCGCAACGGCGCAAACCGCCCGTACGTCGTCGTTTGGGTGGATCCCAGCAACAAGCTCTCCACCCACGTGGACGAGAACGGCGACACCGATGCCAATTGGGATCAGACGCTCGTAGTTCCGTTACCGCCGAAGCCCCTCGAAGATCAAACGCTATACATCGACGTCGTTCACGCCATCAAAGAGGAAGAAGACACCAAGCCGCTCATCGGCTCGGCTCGGCTCAAGCTCTCTGAGATTCTCGCCGACGCTGGAAAGGGCGAGCGCGTGGGCCGCACTCTCACGCTCAAGCGTCCATCTGGCAGACCACAAGGGAAGGTCGAGGTTAGCGTGACCATCAGAGAGCCCCACTATCCCCCACCCGGTGGTTACCCCGCGCCGGCTTACGGCGTGAGGGATTATTCTCCTGCTCCGCAGGGCTATGGGTACTCTCCCTACGGTGCTCCGCCACAGGACGCCTATTACTCCGCGGCGCCGCCCAGTGGGTATCCTTACAATGCTCCTACGCAGGGTTATGGTGCGCCACCGCAGGGCTACGGTGCGCCACAGCAGGGCTATGGTGCGCCACCTCAGAGTGGGTACGGTTATAATGCGCCTCCGCAAACGGCGTCGTATGGGCAGGGGAGCGCGTACGGGTACGCGCCGAAAGAGGAGAAGAAGAAGAGTAAGTTTGGGGGAATGGGAACGGGATTGGCTGTGGGTGCGGTCGCTGGGGTTCTAGGTGGAGTCGCGCTTGTGGAGGGTGCTGAGTATCTGGAAGATAAGATTGCCGAAGATGCTGCGGAGAAGGTTGAGGAAGATCTCGGTTACGATGGTGATGACTTCTAGAGAATCATTGTCTCTTGTTTAATTTTATGCCAAAAGAGAACTGCGAAAACAAAATAATTTTAAGTTTTATGTTTCTTTATTTCCTTTCTTTCAGTTGTTTAGTTTTGGTGAGTTAAAAAGTCTTTCATTTATGACATCATTAATGCTCTTATCGAGATGCTTCTTCTTTACTTAATTAAGATAGTAACATAAAATTTTGATTGAAAATTAAAAAACATAGCTTACTATTTATATTAAATAATTATTTAATTCACATATCATTATTTATTAAAATACGCCTGGGCAGTACAGTCATTTGGGGAATTCTGAAGAGAATTCTGGAATGAATTTGATAGCACTGAAATGACCTGGCACTAATTGGTGAAAAATAAACGTAAGGATTTTCTTAAGGAATTAAAACATCAGGATAAACAACTGTTTAACATTGTTTTTTTGTGAGTTTTTGTTCTGTGAATATGCTGTTTTTGTTTGCATGTTCAAGGATTGGATAGTAATGGGAAGTATGAATTTTGTGGGGAGACAGCGTGTGGGGTAAGCATAATTTCCGTCCCTCATTATTAAACCATTTATTGGGATGTTTCTCCTTGGTAAAATTTATTTTTTATTTTAATATAATATTAGCTATTGTATTCTTTTTAATTTTCTCTCTCTCAAAGAATTTTAAGTCATCATAGCAATTAAAAAACATATTGAAAAATAATATTTTCTTAAAATTAAAAAAAAAAAAACAAGTAAAGAAATGACTTTTGTCCTAAACTTTGAGTCTGTAACATTTAAAAAAAGTGTGCTGACTATGGAAGTGGGATAAAATATGAGGCATCTTTGTTTTCGGAGAGGAAATGGAGGCGAGTGACCACTATGTAGAGCATCATGAGGTGAGGTGTTATGTGGGAGAGTGAGTATGTGACAAAAGTGGCAAATTTTATTACTTTGACCAAAGTGCCTCTCCTGCAAATTAATTTAATATTGACATTAATATAGGTTGTTTAAGAGGGATAAAGAAACAAAAACAATTAAAAAAGTATAGATATTTTACTAATAGGAAAGTTTGACTAATAGAAGTATTTTTAATAAGTATATTAAAATAATTTATTTCAAAAGCTTCCACTTTATACTTTTTTTTTGTATGGTATAGATATTTTTGAACTTTATTGACGTAAGGAAAATGTTTTCTCCGAACTAGAGCATTTTATTATTGCTCAAGTTTAATTTCCTTTTTAAAGACTAAATCTTCATCATGTTTTTTATAATTTTGTCTATTGTTTGTTGTTGAAATTATGTTTTTTTGAAAAACTGATCCTAACAATTTTGTTTTCTAATTTTCTAGATTTGTTTAATATTTATAATAAATTATTAAAAATTTATTTTATTAAAAATTTATAATATTTTGTAATTTATGTGAATATAAATTTAAAAACTATATTTAATTTAATATTTATAAATTAGTTAAGAATAAAAAATTTGAAAAATGATTATAATAAATAAGATAATTTAAATATATTGTAATTATGGTAATAGAAAAACTATCATAATAAAAATATAATTATATTTTATAAAATTAGTTTTGATAAATGTATATTTATTTTGTAACATCTTATTTTTATAGTGTAAAACTATTAAATAAAATATTACAAAGAGAAGGTTTACATCTTATTAACAAAAATCTTACTACGTTGTTGCCTCACCTTCACCCATGCTAGATCAATTGGAAAGACATCACCTGAGCTCACAATCATTTAAAGTGATCATTGCAAAAGAGAAAACAAACACAAGCAAACAACAACGCAATAAGGGTAAGTTAATATTATAAAAGAATAAATCATTCAATTATAAAACATCATATATCATACATACATATGAATTCTAGACTTGACCAATTCGAATATATATATATATTGATGTCAAACTATTACAAGTTGTACATTTGTAGTGGTGAAACAGCTGCTTCCGCAAGTTACCACATAAGATTAGTTTGTCATCCACCCGTGGACAAAGAACACTAGACCATAAACTAGAAACTCCTGTTACTCCTTACCACATAATCCCCTTCCCCTTCTCTACCTAAGATGAAGTGATTATTGAAGCATCAAGATAACTTTCAAGGTTGAGTCCCTACATCAATACATTACTCTACTTGGAATAACCATCAATAATTTCACCTTAGAAACTCTTTTCAAACCATACTTCAATACATACATAACTACATGCATAAACCATCATAATATTCAATATATATTACCAAACAAACCTTAAAGTATCAACATATCTCCAATTCATAAGAAAAAAAAGTGAAAACTCAAACCATTAATGGTGCCCAACGCCAGACCTACAGTAGGCAAGTTGTGTTGAGTGTCCAAAGTGGCGCTCAACGTTCTATAGCCTAAGGGCTCTCGAGTTTGACAGTTGAGCGTCACACAAGACTACTCGACACCATACCAGATGACAACAAATTATTGTACTGATTTAGATGCCCTTGAACCTATCCAAATGGCCAAACTGACTTCCTTAACACTAAGATTGATGCAGAAACATGTTTATGGATGAAATTGAAGACCATTTTTCTCATTTGATCAGAAATAAGATGCACTAGATAAACTCAACCACTCAAAACCACCTGTAACCAATTCTATACATTTTAAACCAGAAAATTGCAAACTAAGATTCTAAACAAGTCACAGTTGACTCAAAAACATACACTACTTCTTCCTTTCTAACTCATACTTGCTCATTTAGATTTCCACCTATTAAAACCCCTAAAAATGGACTAAAAGCAACCTAAAACTCAATATATTGACTACTTATCAACTCAACATCGGATTTATGATTATTTGAAGTTCTATAAATTTTAAAATGATCTAAAAACAACTTCCCAACACAATTTTTAGTTCCAAAATCACTTGTTAAGAAATTCACCTACCAAAACCTCAATTTTACCAAAATTCAGCCCAACAACATTCTTTCTTCACATTACTGTCAATTATATAACAGATTATACCTCATATAACTCCAAAACAACAACATTGAAGATTCACATGAGTACCAATTCACAATCATATATAGCATTATTTATCAATAGATAACATTCACTCATCCATAAACAAATATCACTAAAAAATCCTCAATTGATAACGTATTCAACAAAACATTAATCTCATAACCTATCAAACATATATTCATACTTCTTAAAGCAAAATTAAAACAATATTAGTTTTTCTTACCTAACCGAAGACCAAGCCGTTCTAGAAAGTCTAAAACAACTCCAACGTACAAAAATTCATATTTGCTCCTACGAATCATAGAAACACGATCAACACATTTAGGACCATTGATCTACAAAAAGTTTTATGTAAAGCTCAAAGTTCACATTCCAAGAAAAAAAAAGATAAATAGCATTCAAGGAAAACAAAAATGACTAAAGAAAAGAGCAAAAGACCAACTTACTCTATCTTAGAAACTGATCGATTAGACTTAAGGATCTCGTCGCAAGACAATTCCCATTATTTTTAAACCACTATCACTTCTAAAATACAATTTTCTAAGTTTTTAAATATTTCTTTAAATTAATTTATGTAATAATTTTATGTGTGTAACAAGTTAGAAAAATAAAATTAAATAATAATATAAGTCTAGGTGGAAATATTTGAATAGAGATTTAATGTAAAGTTAAAATTTAGTAATGTGAAGGTAAAACATCTAGGTTTATTTATAGAGATATTAATTAAAGAAAATATTTTAAAAAAATAAAAAATAAAAAAGTTTTATTTTGAAAATTATGTAAATTTAAAATATAAAAAAATATAAAAATTCATAATAGAATTTTAAAATAAAAAAGGTGTAAAATTCGAAAATTCTAATTTAAGTTCATATACATGTAACTATTGGTGAAACTGTCAGAGTCATTAAATTCAACAATAAAGTGGGATTCAGGTGGTGCAGTGGATTGGATCAAGTGAACTTTGACGGTAGGATATAATTAACTTTTTCCAAAAACCTTGAGTCATTTCTTGCATGCACCTTCTTCTCCAAAAGTTTCTGAGTTTCAGTTTTCTCCTCCTTCTCTCTAAACTTCTTCTCCTTCTCTGTACAAATTTTTACATTTTCCTTCTTTTGATCATCAATCAGGCAACGCCTGAGTCCTCCTAGTGTCAAGGGTTTCACTTTGCACTGATCAAGTTGTTGTTTTGAGCTAGTAAGTTATCCTCTTCTTAGAACGTCTGTTTTCTGGCACATGCAAGCCAAGTTTCTAGTTGCATGAGTTTATTACCTCCTTCTATTAAATTCTGATCACATTTATGTTCTTTTGTTTGATCTAGTTTCATCAATTGGTGAACCATAGGTTTATAAGATTTTTGGTGGTGAGCTATTTACTACAACTGAGAGTGTTCGGTTAAGTTAAGAGGTAAGGGAAACTTGTAATTTAATTATGATTCTCTGGTTGTGAATGGTTGCATGTTCGAATGATGTTATGTTTGGTGATTAGTTGATATTGAACATTGAAATTGTTGTATGTTAATTTGTATGTCTTAAGTGATTGATGAATGGCATTAACTTGGTAGAAATAGAGTTTGATTCTAATTCTGTAGTATTCTGCAGAAATTCTGTAATTGTCACCGAGACTCATTCGTGAACGTTCGGTTTTCCATTAGTGCGTTCGATCTTGACTGGATTCTCCTTCTGTAGAGAATTTCAGTTAATGACCGATCGGTCTTCTATTAATATATTCGAAAATAACCGTTCGGTCTCAGTAGTGCTCGGTCTTGTACTAGTACTCAGCCTCCGTAGTGTTCGGTCTTAGTAGTGCTCGGTCTTGCACTTAGCACTCGGTCTCAATAGTGCTCGGTCTTGCACTAAGCACTTGGTCTCGTCATATTAACCAATTATGTACTTGTAATTGAAACTAAGAGT
This sequence comes from Vigna nakashimae, assembly GCA_034642375.1. Taxonomy (NCBI): domain Eukaryota; kingdom Viridiplantae; phylum Streptophyta; class Magnoliopsida; order Fabales; family Fabaceae; genus Vigna; species Vigna nakashimae. The sequence continues at coordinate 29,030,606 of CM067768.1, forward strand.
GTTCGATATAATTTAATAGTGTTCGGCCTAATTTAATAGTGTTCGGCCTGATTTAATAGTGTTCGGCTTGATTTAATAGTGTTCGGCTTAAGCTTGTAGTGTTCAGTCTAAGCTCTTAGGTTTTGGTTAAAAGCTTTTAGTATTCGGTCATGTCTAATTATAGGTGTCCTATAGTATTCAATCAATTATGTGGGTTTTGTCTAGTAAAGATCGTTCAATTATAGCCTTTGAGTAGCAAGAAAAGTTTAGTATCATAATACATGTTCGGTTCAACTAAAGTGTTTAGCCTGGTTATAAAGTTCGATCATGTTAGCCCTAAGAAGTGTTCTCCCGTTCGGTCTTGTTCATAGGTATGATGATATCTCTTTTGGTTTTATTCAAGAATGGGATCTTATTTTATTGTTCGGTTTGACTGTATTGATGGTTAAGTATGATGCTATTTAAAGTATGACATGAATTGAATAGTATGGATATGAAAGAGTATTCCAAGGAGGAATATCTCGTGGTTGGTTACTGAGTGGTAAAGTATGAATGTGGTTATGCTTAGTTGGAGTTTATCCTGATATTCTGTGATTACTCATTCTCACGTAGAGAGGAATAACTCATGTGTGAGAATGACATGAGGTCCTAGTCCATAAGGTTAACCTGGGCGAGATATAGCGGATTAACCTCGGGTAGCAACTGTTGAAGGCATCCCAACTACTACACCATCCGGGTGCATAAACGTCGTAACTACATAATTCATACAATCTGGATGAGTCAAGTCATTGGTCGGTCATTGCATGTATATTTTTGTTGGTTATTGTCTGAAATTGTATGTGGAATGATTGTATGCTATATGTGAATCTGTTAGGTTTTTATGATTAATTAAATTATATAAGTTTACCCTACTCTCCTGTCTTGTCTATGTTGTTTGTTCGGTCATCCTTCCTGTTGCAATGATCATCTAGTGGATGTGAACAGAAGAGGACGAGGGTTCGTTGGAAGAAGCTTTGGAGGGAGAGAATATTGAAGTTGTACCTTAATATCGTTCGGTTGATAGGATTAGTATCATTTTGTACCACCGTTTGGTTTAAACATAGTTTTGGAACCGTTCAACTTTTTCTTCTAATATGTACCAGACTTTATTAGTTATTATTAAAGTTCTAAATGCTCGACATTTTTAGTTTATCTAGAACTCTTATTGTAAATTTGTTAATTGTCCTATCATATTATTATATGTTGACTCCTAAATATAGTTTTAAGCTATATTTTGTGGGATGTTACAAAAACAATATCCAAAAGGAAAAAAAAAAGTTCAAATATTTCCTCCTAAAATCATATTATTATTTTATTTTCTAACTTATTACACACACAAAATTTATTACGTAAACTATTTTAATCAAATAAATATACATTTATAAAAATTAATTTTCCAAAAAAATCCAAAATTGTAATATTTTATTATGATAATTTTTCTCTTTCTATATTTACAACATTTTTAAATTATCTTATTTATTATATCATTTTTCAAAAACATTTATACTCAATTAAATTATAAATATTAATTAAATATATTTTTTAAATTTATATTCACATAAAAATTGTAAAATTTTAATAAAGTAATTTATTATAAATATTATAAATATATATATATATATATATATATATATATATATATATATATATATATATATATATATATATATATATATATATGTTTTTCCACTAATTGCTTGCTTTTTTTTTTCTATCTTATGTTTGCATGTAATGGGGACGTTCATGACTTGATATTTGGTTCATTAGGTATGGGATGTATCTTGTGTGATTATACTTGAAACAAGAGATCCAGTGAGGACATGGATTCTAAGGATGGAACATGACCCATTTGTTGTCTTAAACTCTAGATTTTAATGCGAGTTTTCTTGTTGAGTGGTCAAAGGATTGACGCTTAATAGGAAAATCTAGGCTTTTTCGTCTAAGAGAATAGGGCTAGAGTGTGGGTTGACATTAGTATTTGATGGAGAGGAGATAAAGTTGTGTATGCACAAGAGTGAAGTTGGTGAAACCTAACCTTAGCAATGTCGATCCATATCAGTTTTGAAATTTTTCCACTCTTAAGTGTCTTCAACTACCAAAGTCCACATTGTATTGTTTGTAAATTAATGTCCTTGCACATATTTGTAAATCCATGTACTACTCTTTAGTCTAAATGAGTTGTTAATCGTATAATTCTTTATTATTACACAAGTCTCTTGGAAAATAATATTTGGTCTTACCATGTTTTATTACTTGAACGATTCAGTATGCTAGCCAAACCATTAACAACTAATTATAAAATAAAACATTAATAATTATACAACTTCTAACATTTTTTTCTCTCTTCTTCTTCTCTTGTGTTCAACTATCTAATACTAATATTATAATCTTCACTAGTGTAGAAATAATGTTTAACGTCACGCTCTTAATGTCTAACGCAAGAAAATTCAATGTAAAAAATTACCGTTGAAGTTTTATAAATAACACGACATTCTAGACGTCGGTTATGGGACTCCTCGACATCAAACATGGTTTAGATGTCAGCTCCCTTAGCGTCAGACGTTAAATGGTCTACACCCAAAACTGAAAAGTCACTGTTTTATAGACTTTGGACATTGGCTACAGGTCCCCCCAACGTTTAATTCGAAATAGACGTTGGCTCCCCTCTCCACGGACATCAAAAAGGTGCAAAATATATTAATTTTTTTACCACTTAGATGTTGGATATCAAGGAGGGCCGATGCTAGTCGACTTCAAATACCCTGCATTTTCACCCACTCTAGAACGAGAACACCAATTATGTGTTTTCTCTCTCACTGCATTCATCTTCTTCCTTTGCTTTCTCTCGTTCGCCATTAACGTTCAGTTAAATTTTCTTCTACTTTTCACTATTTAAAATCATTTTGCACCGATTGTATTATGTTTAGAACCATTATCTTTCATTTAAACCGATTACAATTTGTTTTCATTGGCTTTTCATATAGTTCTTGTGCACGAGTTCTGGGGCCTTGGCAGCGACACTTTCCTTCTTCATTACTTGTGCCCATTCTACATTGCTTGTGCCCATTCTCTTTCGATGATTTCCATTTTCAACCCTTCAAGAAGGTTAATATTTTGGTTAGTATTTTGGATTGTTTTTTAGATTGTTTAGTATTATAATGACTTGAAATGCATAATATATATAATTTTGTGACATGTTGGAAACATTTTCTGATTTGCTAGTGTGGTTTTATTGTAAAACAATTTTATTTTTATGAAAAAAAACAAATGGGACATCCGTTAGTGTCAAAATCGACGTCTAATGACGTCTATTACGATACATCTGACATCACATTGACATCTTCCAATAAGACGTCAGTGTTATGTTGGACATTGAATGTCCAAAATAACATATGTTAAAAACCTTTTTTGTAGTGGTTCTTCCTAATTAGTACCACTATCTACTGGATTTTATTTTCTTATATGACACAAGATATCCCTAATATTATGGTGCACTATCACCCAAAGAATCTAGTTGAATGATACACCTTTAAGATTTAATGATTAACTATATCAATACCACGAAATAAAGTGAGTTGAAATGTAATGGTTAAGAAATTGTTTATAGTAAAAAAACACAAAAATAATTTTTACACAAATAATATTTTATGACAACTTCTTATGTCAGGTGTATCCACCTACCATAATAAGTGAAATTGTGACAAAATTATAAATATAATTAGACTTTTTAAGTCGATTATTATTAGAATCGACATAGAAAGTTGATATAACAGTAATTTCGTAATAAATTATAAGAATTTCCATGTCGATTATACCTAAATCAGCATAGAAAACATTTTTTGATCAACATAAATAATCTTCATTGCACTAGTAATGTATTATCTTTTTTTGTAGTTACCTAAACAATATGTATTAGCGTACCATAGCAAAGAAAAGAATAAAAAGTTTATAGAAGATAAAGAAAAGTATTTTCTATCTTCTTTCACAAGGCTTGGTGGCAGAAGCATAAAAAGAAAAACAAAAGTTATCTAAAATAAAACTAATTAAACTAACCATACAAGAAACATAACAAAACATACAACCAATATAGACTAAACTCTAACACAAACTAAACTCTTATAATATGTAACTTCTTTTAAAGAATAGGTAAAATACATATTTACCTAAAGTAATAGAGTGAAATAAATGAGAGAATGAAAACAAATAAGAAAATTAAAATACAAAATGAGATTATTTGTATAAGTTGAACATGAATATTTTTCCCTTCTCCCTAGAAAACAACCAACACAAACTAAACTCCAATACAAACTAAACCCTGATAGCACCCCTCAAGATGGCAGGAAAATATTTTTAATACCCACCTTGGAAAGCATTGTAAGAAAGTTGTGGCAAGGTAGAGGCTTTTTGAAAAGATCAATAAGTTAATGGTGCTTTCTGACATGGACGAGCTTTACGATTCCTTTCTTTGCTGGTTCTCTGACATAGTGTAGATCAATTTCCAAATTATTGGTTCTTTCATGATGGGAATGATTAATAGCAATTTGAATGCTCACTTGATTGTTATAGTAGACTGGTGCAAAAAAGAGAATAAATTTGAAAATTGGATAAGAGATTATGAATCCAACTAAGTTTAGTGGTTACAGCAACAATGGATCTGTACACAGCTTCAGCAGAGGACTTGCTAATAGTGGACTTCTTCTTTACTTTCCAAAAGATTAGAGAGTTTCCTAAAAAAACATGCAAAACCCAATAGTGGACTATCTACTATCTAGAAAAGAACCCGAATCAGCATCAACATATGAATGTAATTTGAAATCAAACTTGGCATGAAAAAGAATACCATATAGAGTAATTTGTGTTATATATTTGAGAAGGAAATAAACAACATTCAGGTGTTCAATGTGAGGGTTAGCAACATATTGCCTATGTTTGTGGACAACAACAAATATTTGGTCTATAGATGATTAAATATAGTAACCTCCTTATAAGGTGTCTATAGATCTTTCATAGGAGTTCCAAAAGATTCGTGGAGTTTAATATTGGCAATCATAGGAATAGAAGAAGGCTTACAATCTAACGTACCACAATCCATAAGAATAGAGAGAATATAATGTCGTTGGCACATAAAAATACCTATTTTAGATTTAGAAAGCTTTAGTTCAAGAAAAAATTTTGAGATCTCCAAGATCTTTCAATTTAAAAGAGTGTTAAAGCCAAACATAATTGATAATAATTGGACTAGGGCTAGCAATTACAATATCATCAATATAAACAAGTATAATAATAAAGGTGTTGTGTGCCCTTGGTAAAAAGAAAATAATTATACTTGGACTAATTAAAATCGTAAGAGGTAAAAGAAAAAGTAGTAAACCAACTTTCAGAGACTTGGTTTAGGTCATATATAGATTTATGAAATTTACATACTAAAACTTGGTTAGAAGTAGATTAAAAACCATGATGATAATCTTGAAGAATAGTCATAAAGATTTCTTCATTAAGTTTGTCATTAAGAAAAATATTGTTAATATCAAGTTGAGCAAGATGCTAATGTTACTAGCGAAAAGAATATGAGCAACATGGATAAAACTTTCTCAAAAATCAATTCCAAATTACAGTGAAAAACAATGTGCAACAAACCAAGCTTTATCTTTAGTAATAGATCCACTAGAAGTTAATTCCAATTTGAATAACCATTTACAACTTATGGTTGCTTTTTAGGGGAGAGGAATGATAGACAAAGTATTATTTATTAGCACAGCTTGAAGTTAATCATCTATAACAACTTTTTAATGTGGAAATTTTATGACTTGATAATAAGATTGTAGTTCAAAATTAGTAGAAATATGACAAATGTAGTTTGTATAAGATCTAGACAACCTAGAGTAGTTGACACTGTCTTGAATAGAATAAAGAGTGTTGGTCGTAATTATGACATTATATCAATGATAATCTTTCATAAAATGGGGATGACTATAACATTTTTGCGATGAAGAGTAGAAGTATGCAAAAACATTGTTATGAATAGTATAATTATGGAACTAATATGTTTAATTATGTAAATCATCATCATCATTAACTTTAGGATGATTAAAAATAGGAATAACACTTTGAAAAACATCTTGGTTATATAAACAACCAACACAAACTAAACACTGATAATATGTAATTTTTTTTAAGGAAAAGGTATAATTAAGAAAATTAAAGTACAAAATGATTATTTGGATGAGTTGAGCATAAATAAATGAAATATTGTATTTATATTAGTTTAATTGGAAAAAGAGAAAAATATAAAGAAAAGTGAAATTTATTATGAAATTATCATTAATCGCATGTATGTATATTATAATTTAATTTTAAATTTTAAAGCAAAAATATTTCCCAAAATATGAAATTTTTGAAAATTTTACGTTACATGAGAGCATAATAGATTGTAATAAATTCTTAATCAATTAATATTTAATAATATATGGGTTATAAATAATATATTAATATTTAATTTTTGAATAACTGATTGAGTAAAAGTAATAAAAAAACATGGTATAATTTGAACAACCTAGATAATTATCTATGGGTTATAATCAATTATGTAGAAAGATTTTGATTATTTTGTCCCCACTTAATAAATGCTATTATGTTAAGGAGTACAAGTTTACCTTTAGAAACATATTAAAGGTATTGGTGGCAAAAAAAGAGAGCAATAGTATCAATACTGTGCTTTAGAACATTATGTCAGCATTGTTTAAAATTAATTTTGGTTGATTAATGCATTAGATCTAACAAAAGGATTTATGTTCATTCTTTTATTACATATTACTAAGTTGATGTATCATACTTAAGTTTCCAGTAAAAACTCTCAAAATTTGATACCTATAATTAGTTTTTGGAAGTGTTATTAAAATTTCATAAAATAACACTTTTTAAAACGAATTTAACATTTAATCGTTACAACAACAAAAAAAAACTTTCAGAAAATGCTATTTGGGAAGAGAATTTTTGTAAGGGGAATGAAAAACTTATGTAAAGAGAGTGTAAATAGCAATAGACAAAAGGACTAACCATGATTTCGGCCGTGGTTATCAGAAGCCCATTTCTTTCTGCCACGCCATATTTTATGTGCATTTCCATGGGGGTGGTTAATAGACCAAACTGACCCTGTTACCGTCATCTCTTATCACTGTTACTCCGTGTCGTTGTGGTTCCTCGCCACTTGGAGATATCACTTTCTCTCATGAAATCTTAATTTAAAATTGATTTATTCATATGCAAAATATGAAAAAATTTCAATTTTTATGATGAACATATTATTTTATAAATATTCCTATTTGTTTATAAATATGACTTTGATGGTATATATTAGTTAATTTTTATAAAAAGGTTAAATTTTAATTTTTAATATAAAGAATTAGATAATAATTGTGGTTCGTTTTGGTTCATCTCATCCATAAAAAGCATGTTAGAGTGATATGTCGTGTATTAAGAATTGCGAATTAGTTTTGTTGGTCCACTTGGCACAATTATTGGTATGAGAGCTTCTAAATATATGTGCATTAAGTAAAATCTTTAAACAAATCACATACAAATTTTATTAGAATAATCTTGCTTTAATGTTACACATCTTTATTATGACATGTTTAGCATTGACATTTAAATTGAAATAACGTAAGTAAAAATAATATTAACAATTAAATCAAATAAATGTGTCAAAATTACGAAAAAAAACATAAAAATAAATTATTGTCTAAGTTAAAAAAATTTTAATAATTAATCAATGCTTACTATAGACAAGAGAGTTAACATAGGAATTCAACCATAAATAGGAAAATAAAATAGTTTTGTCTAATATAGTGAACTTTTTATTATGAATTATGCCACCCAGACTCATCAAATTACTCAAAAAAAAAAAACAACAAATTAAATACTCGGTTCACTTTGCGTTTTGTTTTTATAAACTAACATATCGATATGCATAATTTACCTACATTGTCATCCTACTTTAAAAAATAAACAATTATTTTTAAAATTTTTTAAAGATAGAGTTTTCTTTGTGAGAATAAATGCAATTACATTAAAACTATATTAGAACTAATTAACCTAACTTGTTAACTCTAAGTATGATGTTATACTAAAAAAGGTTTTTATTATGAATTTTGACTCCAATTTAGAGTCTTGATAACATTTTATGGTTTGATTTGATTTTACTTTGCTCTTAAACTTTATTCTTTAATTTTAAATTTTTTTATTATGAAACGTATCTCCATGTCATTATAAATAACATTATGGAGATGTTCCTACAAATATTCTTATTTCTTAGTCCATAAAAGATTATCTAATTATTAGATAGCAAAATCAAAGATAAATGTAATACTCAAAAGTCTAAATTAAAAGTTTCAAAACATGATTATGAAAAGTCTCAAACTTAACAACTTAATCCATGTTTGATTTTTTTTAAAATAAAATAGGTAATTTGATTATTATTATAAAATTGTTAAAAGAAACTTATAGTTTGTTTTTTAAAATTTTAACAGTTTACTAAAATAAATGAAAATTAACATAAATTTTCTTTTTGCAGTTTTAAAATCTTTAATCGTACTAAAATACGATATATTTAGCATTAAAATTTGTAATTTTTGATATACCAATACAATGGTATGTGGTTTTAGTAAAATGGTACTTTACAATATCATAATTACTTAGTACGCAATGTTGTTGTGGGTCATATCGTCACCAATCTAGTTGTGTATAAATCATTCTATGTATCTATCAATCAGTCAAAAGTTGGTTGGTCAATATCAGTTAGTCAAACGGTTGGTACAAAACTTTTATACATAATATTATTATTTTTATACATTATGTTTTAATAATTTTTAATTATAAAAATATCCAAAACATGTAAATGTATTTAATATTTCATGTAATGATCAAGACAATTATAAGAATTGTAGATTCACATATTAGAATGATTGTCACTGATTAACTAATTAATGGATCTTTTTATGATGTTTTCTTCTTCAATATGTTTTCATTAACAGAGAGGAGAAACTTCATTATCATATTTTATATATTATGTCTTTCTAAATAAAATCATATTAAGTATTATTATGAAATTTGATATCTCATATATTCAAATTCACATTCCATGTATATTATGTTTTTTTATCAAAAAGAAAGTTATTATATTTTCAAAGTTTACTATTTTAACACATAAAAAGATGTACAGTATGTTTTCTCTATTTTTAGGTGCTTTACTAGTTTTTGTCGTCTGCTGGTTTAAATATTTATTTTGTTCTCATATTATAAGATGAATTTCTATTTAGTATTTGATTTTAAAAATGTATCTATTGAATTCCAAAGTTGTAAAAATTGTATAAATGAAGTCCCCTCCGTTAAATTGGCTTAAACGGAGTTAACTCCGCGCTGACGTGCTATAAAATCTAACGTTTTTTTCTTTTCTCTCATGTTTCTTCTCCAACTTCTAGCTTTTTCTCTTTATATATTAATGATTTTCATAATTGCAGTACATCATTTTGTCCTTTTCTTGTTCTGCAGTTTGGTGCAATTCCCAACATATCATTGAAGCTTCTTTATAGGTCATTCATATTTCTGCATTCAAATCAATTTGAAGGCAAAATTCCACCCTTTTTACTGCAAGCTTCAAAGCTCAAGCTCTCCAAAAATAAATTTTTAAATTTGTTTTTATTCTTATCTGATCAAAGCATATCTGCAAATGTGTTTTTTTAGATTTATCAAACAATCAAATGAAGGGACAACTGCCAAACTGTTGAAAATATGTTGATAGGTTATTGTTTCTTGATTTAAGAAACAATAAATTGTCACAAAAGATTCTTGTGTCCATGGGCAGCCTTGTGAACTTGGAAGTCTTGGTTTTACGAAACAATAACCTAAATGGGTGAATTACCTTTCACTTTAAAGAACTGCAGCACTTTAATTATGTGGATGTGAGTGAAAATATGTTGTCTGGTCCAATACCATCATGGATTGGAAAATGTATGCAGCAATTGATAATCTTGAACCTGCATGGGAATCACTCCAATGGACATCTTCTAGTTAATCTTTGTTATCTGAAACGTATTCAATCATTGGATCTTTCAAGGAATTACTTACCGAGAGGTATTCCAACATGCATAAAAAGAATTTGACTGTAATGTCTAAAAAGATCATCAAAAGAGGTACAACTCTAAATCAGATATATTGGTTTGTGAATCTTAATTACCATGAACCTTATGCTCCTTTTTTTATCCAGTTATGATCATTATACACTTAACATAACATGGATTTGGAAAGGTGTGGAACTGTGGTTTTCGGATCCAGAGTTAAAACTTAAGAGCATTGATCTTTCAAGTAATAATTTCATCAATGGGAAAGTGAAGCAGTTCGGCGAAGCACCAATGCGATGCATTTGCGCGAACAAAACGACAACTTCAAAGGGACACTCCAATAGGGCAAAGCCTCGGAACATGGCATTCCACGTGGCGCTGTTTGGTTGCACCATTGTGTTGAACACTCTTCCAGCGTGACCCATTCTTCCGAGACACGCGCACGCTGTGATGAAACTAGGGGTGACATAATCATTGCTTTAGAGTCCATGGGTGACTATTTAGGCTTGAATTTGGTGCAATCGCATGCACGTTTCGCATGACCTTAACAGGGATATCAGCTTCTCCTCCACAAGTATTTGTAGTCTCTTCGAAGAATGTTCACCATTAACTTCCCTATTTTTCTTTGCATTTGTAGTTGTGGATTGAAAACACATATCAACTGATTGTGTATGATGTTGGTATGTGTAGGACCCGGACTGTGTTCCACTTGGATCCACCAGACCCGAAAGTTTGATGTCTATATATCGTGTCAGAAGTTGATGATTTCAGAGGGAATTTGAAGGCTTTCAAACTGTGGAAAGAGAAAGGGAAAAAATTATGTCTTGCAACTATGAGAATCATTAATATGTTGCAGAAAGAACATATGTGAGAGAAGAAAAAAAGATAGATTTTATAGTCACGTCAGCGCAGAGTTAATTCTGTTTAAGTCAATTTAACGGAAGGGACTTTATTTATACAATTTTTACAACTTTGGGACTCAATAGATGCATTTTTAAAACCGGGTACTAAACAGAAATTCACCTTTTAACATAGGAACGAAGTAAGCATTTAAGCCTGTATATTTCTATTTCCAACAATTAAAAATAGACTCTAATAAAGGTTATTAATTGCAAACAATTTTTTAAGTAAAAGAAAAACATATTTAATAATTATGGTTGTTAATAAAATGTGAAAAAAAGTTATATTATCTTCATGCACAAGAGATATCACCTAGAAAAAGAATAAACGAATAAATTTCTCAAAGATATATATATACAAAATCATATTATAATTATCTATCACATAACTATAATAGTAATTAAACATATTTATAAGTCTAAAAGTACTATTACACCAAAACTAAAAGCATAATTGAATTTTACAAAAAAGCAATATACATTAAAACTAAACAATTTACTCTATGCTTCAGCACCACTCTTGTCCTACACTGGATCAATTGGAACATCTTCATCTGCTCACACCATTAAGGTGTTCATTATAAAGAAGAAGAAATACACAGACAAACAAATAGAAAGGAAATGGTAAGCTAATGTACCAAAAACAATCATATTTCACCTTTATAGAAGCAAACATATAACACAGATAAATCAATCAATCCTAGGACATACAATCATTTCTAGACTTGACCATCCGGATTCATGTAGTGATGTCGAACTCTTTCGGGATTTGCCCCGTGTGTGGTGAAATAACTCGCCTACATCAAACTACCACACACCAAGGTTAATCCGTCAAACATCTATTGCCAATACATGACCATTAGACTAAGGACCTCCAACTACTCTTCATGAGATAATCATCCTTTTGTACTTGAGATTAAAAGTTATTAAGAGTGTTAAAATCATTCTTTATTTTGGATCATCCTAAATCAATAAATAACACTATTGAACATCACCATAGAATCTTTTCACAAGATCCATGGAACTCCATCAAACACGTATATCATATTCACCATTAATAACACACTCATAATCATCATAACATCATACATGAACGAGCACCACACATATTTACAATCATACTTTAACCATACTTACATTCATATTTAAAATTCGTAAAGCATCATTAATTCCATTTAAATACATATTAAATCAGAATAACCAATTCAAATCAAACAAGGAATTAAAAATAAGGAAAACATCTACACAAACCTGAAATGGAGTGCCCAACGCCAAGATTTTGGCACCCAACGAGTAAGGCTTCTCGTCTAGCGAGATAATCCCTCGCCCAACAAATTAAAGGAAAAAGAAGTCCATACCTACAGGGGAGAAGTGGCGCTCAACACCTCCCAACATCACTTAACGCCCCTCAAATAGAGAGCTCACTATCTTCGCAATGCTCAGCGACCCAAAGTGCCCCTCAGTGCTACAAACACAAAGAGCTTATTGTCTTCATAGTGCATAGTGCCCAAAATGGTCACTCAGCACTCTGGAGTCTAGTGACTCTCTGACTTTGCAGAGCTCAGCACCATTCTGATACCCCTCAACGTCACACATGAACCAACATGATGGAATCCTGCCTGACAATACCTTCTTCAGTGTTCTCTTTTTGTATTTTTACATTTTATTGTATATGCATTTTAGCTTTTTTGGAGCATGGGTTATTATAAATATCCATCTCCATCAATGTATTTGGTACTTTTGAGATTAATGAGAATTGAGTTTTCTGAAACCAAAAACAATTCTCTCTTGAAAGTCAAGGCTAGAGAGTCCAAGGAGCTCTAGCCACCTTCCGGCACAGTACCTCCATTTTCATTTTCTCCATTTACCTTTGTGCTTCTCTCCCCTCCATGCTACCACTCCTTCAACAGCCACATCTTCAGCTGCTCAGTGCATCAGTAGCAGCCACATGCACGCGTAAGCGCATTTCATCCACATCATTCAGCATTTCTTTCCTTGAAGCGTCATTCACACCATTCTCCACATTCTCTCTCGCGAGAGCATTTCTCCATCTCGCATGCCACATCTTCAGGTTTTCATCTTCTCTGTAAGTTTCATATCTTCACCGCTTCATCATCACAGAACATCAAAACCTAGGGTTCTTCTCCTCTTTCACCATTTCTCTTCAATTTCACCGATTAAAATCTATTTTCCACCGATTAAACACCTTTAATCCATTTGATCTTCATTATACACTATTCAATCTTTGGTTTGAACTGATTAATCGGTTCCTTTTGAGCTTCTCCCCCTTTCTAGGGTTTCGTTGTTCTAGGTTTTGGTTCTCTGAGTTCCTTCTCAGATTTGGTATGATTCTTTCTCGGTTTCTCTCTTCCAATAGTGTCTAGGGTTTCCGCAAGGTTGTCTCACTTAGGGTTTCTTATATTCTCTCTCGATCTCGAGGTTCGTTAACATCCCGCTGCGTATTACTCATCGGAGGAAGCTTCGAAGGAGTTGCATCGCGTCTTTGGTGTTCTTCTCGGAGTGCTCTTCCATCATAACAACTCTAAAATTGATCTATGTGTACTCTAGTCTTAACTAAATGACCCAATTTGATACCCTTATCTTGGTGATTATTTGGAAAACATGTTTAAACATTTGGATTGGATATCAATTTGCTCATTTGATCAATAACTTAGTCTATTAGACCAAACCAATACTTCACCACAGACCTAAACAACAATAGGCATCCTAAAGACCCAATTTCAGTAAAATAAGTGGATACAAATACAAGTTTTCATTCAATAAACTACTCATATCGGATTTCACCTATCAAACCACAAATTTTAGACAAAAAACCAACCATAACACTAACCTTTTATCATAATCTAGTAACAATCTCACATTAATTATAACATCAATTTATCCAGTTCAAGCAACCAAAAAAAGGTAAAATTCACGAGTACACAATAAGGTTTTTCATGTACCAGACAACACACATTCCAAACCAAGTTCAAACGATCATGCTATAACACAAAATTTCAGTAAGTTTATTACTCAATTTCCACAACTCAATTAATTTAATCCAAATAAAGCTCACCAACTCAAATTATCAAATTACTAAAACGGCCAAAATGAGGTATTTAACTTTCTTTACCTTATAGATGACCAAATTGCTATAGAAAGCCTAAAATAGCTTTACAAGTAGACCGTTAGGACCACTGATAAGCAAAGAGTCTTATAAAATACTCAAATGTCACATGCATCCACAATAGACTCAAACGTCGCATGCAAAAGAAGACAAAACAAACCAAAAAGAAGAGTAGAAAATGAACTTACTCTATCTGAGAAATTAATCGGTCTAAATTAAAGAATTTGCCACAAGAATCAATCCTATGGTCTCAGTTCTTCAATCAGATGAATAAAGAACAGAAATCCTAAAAAAAGTCAGAAAACTCTAGAAAAATTATCTCTAAAAAGATAATGTATTTTAAAATTATGAAACTAGTTCATAATGAAACTATTATATTAAAATTCTTTAATATTAAAATAATATAGTCTCACTATTATAAACCATAGCCACTTATAAAATTGTGTTTACCCATATAACTTTTTATTGCAAATATTTATAAATCGTTTTCTATTTTTAGTATTTATAAATGTTATTTTTTCTATTTTAGTCTCTAACTCTTTTGTTTTAATTTTAATCATTAAAATGTTATATTTTCATTTTAGTCTCAAGAAATTAAATAATTTTTATTTTAATTCCTGAAAGATTATTTACTGATATGACATTTTTAATAAGGTTAATTGTATTAAATAACAATTTGTTGACCTAAGATGTGGTGATATCGTCATTAGAATTTTTCAGTATAAATAAAAATAATTTAAAAGATATGAAAACAAAAATAAAATAAAATAGAAACCTAAACCAAAATTCTCACCTATGTATGAGAATAAAGAGTTAATTAAGCAAATTGGTAAACTCTAAAGTTTAAAGTCACATTTGTAACTCTTGCTTTCATTGATATCAACTTATTAATGTTTTTTTTTGTTAAATATGTTTTTAACTTTGAGAAAAATTAACCCTCTTCAAAATTTTAAATTAATTAGTTCTTTATCTTTATAATTGCATGAATTTAGAATCAAATTTTATTAAGTTTAATTGAAGTTTTAAACACGTTTCTCAATTAATATTGAAAAAAGTGTTAAAGCAAAACAACTCAAATGTTATCATGAAATATATTTGAAATATCAAATAAATTTAATATAATTTGATTAAAAGAATTGAATCCACTTATTTCTAAAGTTGAGATATTAAATTAGATCAAAATTTCAAAAATAAACTAATTCTAATATTTACTTAAAATTGAAAAATAAAAAATATATTTAATCTTTATTATTTTATGACTTAAATGAAACAAGGAAAAAATTAAAAAAAAAATATGTCCATAGTTTACAGCTGTGACTATCATTTGTCCAATCCAATAATGATTTTACTTTCCATCAACATGGTCGTCTTTTCGTGTACTTTTTATTAGGTTTGGTAGGAAAGTGTATTGTCAAGGTTCTTCAATACTTAATAAAAGCAAAGAAAAAGAGGAAAACTGGTTAGAAAATGCACCTCGTTCGTGCATAAATGAGTTTGTTATGCTTCATTAAGGCTATATTCCTTTTAGGATACGATGGAAGGAAGTGTAAGTGTATGAATTAGAAAGACAATAAAGTATAAGAAGCTTGTTTTTAAGAGATATCGAAGTGAAAGTAAAAGAAATTTGGAGGTGAAATTTATAAAATTGTGAATGATTTGATCGTGAGATAAAAAAAATATTTTAATAAGTTAAGTAGTAAAATTACATATTTTTTCTTATGATTAAAATTAATAGAAATAAAATATGATTAATTAAAATTAATTAAAAATAAAACTTGAATGACTTTTTATAAAAAAAAATTAATAGGTGTAATTAATTTAAAATTAAATATGATTGGTTAAAATATTCTTCATTAATATTATTTTTAAATACTTTATATTTCATTATTATTATTATTATTATTATTATTATTATTATTATTAGTTATTATAGATAAAGATTGTAAATTTTAGAAAAAATAAAAGATTGTTTCGAAATAAAATTTGTGAGAATTAGTGTAGGATTTGATTGACGTGACAGATTAAAAAAATTTACTTCCAAATCCAATCTCATTTACCTCCGAATTCACTCAAATAATCAACAAAAAAATTTATTTCCAACTATTCTCAAATCCCCTTAATTACTCTCTCTCAAATCCACACAAGTGAACAAGGCCAAGAGAAATAGAATTTCACGTTTCTCCTTCAAATATTCTCCACCGTTTATCCATAAATCCCTTGAAACAAACAAACATATCATTTTTCACTTACTCTTTCACAAATAATTAATACCTGGGAAAAAAAACACACCCTAAATAATCTCATTTAATTTATTCATTATTTCACTTGGATTACTTAATTTAGAAGATGAGTGCAAAATTATGTATAACATTTAAAGCTAGATAACACCTAAAGATATAAATACATACATTTAAGAATAATATAAGGAAATGGTGTAATAGAAACTATTAGCATTGATAATATATTTTAGATAATATAAATAATTATATGTAATTACCATTAATTCTATTATGTATGCCTTTCAATTTCGTCTAGTTCATCTATGGTCTAGGTTGGGCTAAAATATCTTATAATCAAGAATTCTTATGTAAAAGAAATTTAGGCCTGACAGGTCAGTCTGCCAGCTTGCCAGGAAAAAGGTGGGTCAGGTTGCATATATGAACTGCCAATGAAATGATAAACATATATTTGTGTATTGTGCTTTACTACTTTCTAGATTTAGTTGTTGTTCAAATGAATATATTTGTGTATGAATCGTGTTTGTTTGATGTCCAAGTTAAAATGTGCAATACTATTTAAGTTTTAAATGAGATAAAAAAAGTTGGAGGAAGGGGTGGTGAACCAACCTGCTAGCTCACTAGCCCACCAACCCACCCATTGGCGGGACGAGTCAAATTCTTCAGCTCGCCAACTCACCAATTGACTGGCCAAAACGGGTTTGACTGGTTTTGACATGCTAAGAATTCCACATAAAAAAAGCAAAGGATCAAAATGTCAATAAAAGTTCTATGAGATAGGTCAATCCTTGAGTCACATTACACAAAAAACTATTTGTAGATGTTTCTATTTCAATTTGCAGGGGGTTTACCTTCTGCAAATTAATTTGCATAGGTTTTAAACCTCCGCAGATACATTCGCCACACCCTTTTGTAGAGGTTTACTATGGCCTCTAGTATTTTATTTATATTGTGGAGGTTTTTTGGCAAAGGGTTTTAATCTCTCTTATTGGTGACTATTGTTTTGTAGAGGTTCAAAACCTCTTTTGTTTGCAATTATTTTATTGTAGAGAAAATGTAGACAATTTTTGAATTCATAACACTAAAATAATCCTATTAATCTAAACTCTCACCGTTAAAAGTATGAGAAAAATAAAAGAAGAGATAAATTCTACTTGAATTAATCAAATAGTGTAAGTCTTAAGTATGTGAAGACTCATAATTAAATTATCTTCAACCCATTTACACAAATACAATAGATCATTAAACATGAAGAAACTTTATTCAAATGAAATGATCTTACACAACTACTTTCTTAAATTTGAAAATCATTAAACAACTTCTCATAAAAGTAACAAAAACTACAAAATAAAATGAAAATTTACATGAAAAGTACACAACTTAATTCTTTTCGAAATACATAAATTCAAAGACTCTGGAAATGGTACTTCGAGCTCAAGAACTTTCATCACTTATGCAGCCTTTGGCATCTCTTTATCATTAAGGCTAGTTCACCACAACCCAACAATGATCAAGTTTCTCATTTCATCCACATTAAACTCTTTGTTCAATCTCTCATCAAGAACATCCATCACATTCCCTTTCCCTTATTGTTGCCACACCTAGTTCATCAGAGGCACATGAAACTCTCCATCATGGTAAGTCCTCCTTCCACATTCGATCTCAAGAGCCATAACCCTGAAACTATAAATGTTTGATTCCTTTATAATCCTATATATGTTAACAGTTTCAAATGAATGTGTGTGTATATATATATATATATATATATATATATATATATATATATATATATATATAAAAGATCATGAAAGTAATATAACATAGAGATGAAAGTAAAAATTGGTTGAAGACTTACCCTTTAGGCGCTTGTATTTGGTTTTACACTAAGGGCAAGCTTGATTCCCCTACCTTCTATCATATTCATATCAAGGTCTACACACCAAGAATGTGACTAAAGTTGTGAAATATTACAAGACCATATAAAACTAAAAAAAATAAAGAAAGAAATAAAACCCTTGAATACTAAATTGGTTGAAATAGTTTTATCACTCGTTCACTTAATATGTGTACTTTATTAAGTTATTTAATATTTTTATTTCATTCTTTTAAATGTTTTATCTATTTTTTATTTATATTGATTACGTTAAACACCATATATAATATATTTGAATCAATCTTCACCTTTGTTAAAAAGGAAAATCTCAACTATGTATGATACAAATCTTTGTAAACTTGGTAATAACACTTGTTATTCTTTAAATAAATTGACCTTCCTTATCAAGAGAATTGGATTCACCATTTTTATTAGTTATCACATTATGAAATATCATGCATTATCCATACGTTCAACAAATGCGCTAATGCAAAGATTAAATTTTAAGGAGACAAACATAACAAACCTTATTTATAATACTTACAAAGTTGATTATGCTCGTTGATGTAGGTGACCTTGATTATGCTTATTGATGCTAGTGACTTTAAACCTTTTTTACTTTTACCTCATACCCAGTAGTGTTTTTTGTTTCAATCATTGATCAAAAAATGCAATCATTGATTCAGACTCACCTCATGCTAAATTTAGTCAGGCCCATCTCAAGTTGAGTCAAGTTAGATCCATATTAGGCCAAATCGAATCAAGCCCAAGTTAGTTTAAGTATAGTCAAGCCCTAGTTAGGATGAGAGAAGTTAAGCCAAGTTCAAGCCTAATTGGATCACGCTTGGGTAGAGCCAAGTCGAGCAAGGCTCAGGTTGACCGAATAAAGCCAAACCCACACTGGGTCAAGTCGTGCCAAGTTCAATGAGGTCGCACTCACATTGAGTCAAGTAGAGTTGGGTTGACATTAGACTAAGTAGAGTTGTATCCATGTTAGGCTAAGTAAATTTGAATCCATATCACATCAAAACCACATTGGGTTGAGTTTAGTTAGGCCATATTAAGTTAAAGTCAAGTAGAGTCCACCTTGAGCCAAGTCTAGTTAGACCCACCTCAGGTCAAGTCAAGTGAAGCATATCTCAAGCTAGTTAAACCCACCTCAATTCGAGTGAAGTTGGGACCATATTGATTTTAGTCAAGATGGGTCTTGGTTGAGCCAAGTCGAGTCAAGTCAAGTTTACTTTGAGTTGTGTCGAGTCGAATCCTATGTCGAGTTGATTTGAGTCATAATGTTAAGTCAAGTCAAGTCAAGTCTCATTAAGTGAAGTTGTGTTAGGTCTACATCAAGTGGAATTGATTCCACGTTTAGTTGAGTCAAGTCAAGTCTCATTAAGGTGAGTTTCATAATGTTAAGTCAAATCAGGTTAGGTACACTTTGAATATAGTCGAGTTGGATCCATATCATGCCTAATTCACATCAGATATTGTTATTTTAGGTTTAGGGCTTGGAATGGGTCGACCAAATTTGAATCGACATCTAATAATATTGGATTGAATTAAATTCAAGTTGGATTAGGTTAGTCCAGTAAAACAAGTTGGATAGTTCTAAGCTTTTAATTAAGTTGCAAATAATAAAAAATCAATTAAAAACCAATTTATAATTAATGTAACATTTTAAGGATAAATTTGTAGTTTATAATAATTTAAGGACTTGTACAATTCTAAAAACTAGTTAAAAATTAAATGAAATCTTGTTGTAAAAAAAGTATGACCCTAATCTACTTTATGTGAAAAATTTGATAATAGGAATTTTTGAACTCACTCGTTTGATGATGGATTAATAAAAATATATATTTTAAAATTGGGTTAGAAAGCATATATTAAATTGACAGCTCAAAGTGATTTTTAATGAAGTTGATTTTTTGTACGTAATACATTCTTTATTCAATTATATAAAAGATATTGTATTTTTATATCATGTAAACCAATGTGATTAGAAATAAGTTAAACATAAGTCCACATTTTCTTAAATGATTTCTCATCCATCCTTTCAAAAAAGTAGTCAATATAATTAATCATGTAATAAAAACTTAAAGAGAGAGAAGAAAACGAAGAATGTGAATGTTTTGGTGAGTTGATATTTTATATAATTTTAGAGTCTAATCAAAATTATACATCAATTTCAATATGTAAAGATGAATCTTAGATAGTGTGATAGAGCCACGAGAGTTCCCAAGTGTGATAGCTCTAAAGGCATGGAGTGGGTGGGTCCTTCTCTATACCATCATTAATTTAAAGCGTTTGGTTAACATGAAGAATTGAGTTTCTCACCATAAGTTTTGGGCTTTTTCTGGAAACCATGAAAAGCACTTTCGGTTTGAATTACAGAGGGATTGCAGTGTTGAAGTTTGAACAGCCTTAATTAATGCTACTACAACACAACAAGAAGTTCAACATTTTGGCAGAAATTATTTATGTCTCACTGATCCCATTAGTTAGGCCGAGAAAAGTGTCCAAAATAAAGAAGATGCAATGCAACTGTTATCCAAAATTGCTACCTATTTATGTCTGTGAAGAAATTTAAGAAAAAAAAAGTTAGGTCTTGGAAATCATTAATTAATTAGTGTCCAAGTCTATATTATTCATAAAAAGTTTAAAAAATATATATATGGGAACTCATTTGAAAATAATAAGAGAATATGTTAAAACGTATTTCAATAAAAAAAGTTATAATTTTCTCCCCTTTTTTCTTTTACAAAAAATAAAAATAAAAAAAATCGGTCACTGTTTGGTGTGAAAACCATAGACTGGTATGAAGATAAAGAAGCAAAGTAAAGCAATAAAAAAGCAGTATTTCCTTAGCGGAACAAACGGCGCATGCCCATATGATTTTAATTCATAGCGAGAAAGTGACGTGTAAGTCTAAGTCATATAATCAAACATAGTAGGAACACATTTATGTTTCATAAATCAAAGGTGTGTTTTATTGAAATGTATCAAATACCTTTTTATGCTGCTATTTAATGTGCTTTACTTTTACATGATTTTGAAAATCTCTTGGTACTGGTTAGTAAGATAAAAAAAATTAAGTTTTGTTAGAATTTTCTTAATATTTGGATAGATAAATTTTAAACAGTAATTTATTTTTATAAATAATTTATAAAAGAAATATTATATATATCGTATTGATGGTTTAAATCATATAAATTAGATATAAAGTCTTAACAAGTTAAATGAGTTTCCTCTAATAAATTATTCAGATTGAATTAAATTAGTGGAATGTGGTACTAAGCTTTGATATAAGTTAAATGTTAACGTTTGATGATACTTGTTTTGCTTGTCTTTAAGAAGATATCGTAGTCCTTGTTTTTGTGTTAAATAAAATAATGAGTGCGTGAATTTTTTTATCCATTCTAGATTTACTGAAAATAAAGTAAATATATATTATTAATAATAAATTATTTTTTGTTATATAGAATTTATTAATTTATATAATTTAACCAGTTATACTAGAATATTATTTATTTTTTACAAACCTACCAAATTAAGAATTTAGACAAGTTACGATATACGTATCCATTTTTCCAAAGTTCTCCGTCAGAGCCACACAAATTTCAAGGTGATTTATTTTAGCATTCAGTCTAGTAATAAATCCCCTGACATAAAATAATAAAAAAAACTAACCACAATATAACGAGTCAAAACTGAATATTTTATTTTCAAAAATATGTTAAAATTGTTCTGTGATAGACTATTTTATATGAAATAAATTGGTTCTTATGCATCTTTCACTTAAAACGTTATAGTCCGATGCTAAATTGTATGGTTATATAAAATTTTAAATAATATTTATCATACTTTTTAATAACAAATTATGTTTAAAAAGTACAAATATATATTAACTATATGTCATTATTGATAAGAAAAATGGTAAGCACGTTATAAAATGGTTAAAAATAAAAATATTTTATAAATGAAAATTTAATCATTTTAATAATGATTATTAATCGAATTTTAATCATTATAAATAGAATAACAAAATTAATCGAATTTTATTTTATAAAACTTATTCTTATTTTATAAAATTATAATCTTTTCTTTCTTTATTTTCTTTTTAATGTTTTTACTTCTTCATTCCTCTTTTTTTAAGATCTTCTTAATATTAAGGACTATTATAGGAATTCTATATTAAAGCATAACAAATTTGTCTAATAAAAAATTTTGTGTTTATTTTTACCTTTTTCAAAGATTTTGTGTACTTATCGTATCATCTAATTGAATGTAACTAAAAAATTTAAAATGAATATTTACATATTTGATAATTAAGGTATGTTTAGATTATTAACTTGAGTGTTCTTTGTGTAGTTAAAATATCATGTGAAAGTTAGGACATCGGAGTATAGTTGAGTAAAAAATTTGTTCTATGTTGATAAATTATAAATTGTTAAATTTTGAGTATCAAAATTGGAATGAAATTTGTGATTATTATAAAATTGTGAGAGTTGTTAATTTTACTTTGAAATATTTTTTTAAGACATCTTTAGAATTGTACTATCTTTTAACTTGAGAAAGAAGTAGAATTATCTCGATAAACTAATTGATAATCTCATATATATATATATATATATGTATGTATGTATGTATGTATGTATGTATGTATGTATGTATGTATGTATGTATGTATGTATGTATGTATGTATGTATGTATGTATGTATGTATGTATGTATGTATGTATGTATGTATGTATGTATGTATGTATGTATGTATGTATGTATGTATGTATGTATGTATGTAGGTATGTATGTATGTAGGTATGTATGTATGTAGGTATGTATGTATGTAGGTATGTATGTATGTAGGTATGTATGTATGTAGGTATGTATGTATGTAGGTATGTATGTATGTAAGTATGTATGTATGTAGGTATGTATGTATGTAGGTATGTATGTATGTAGGTATGTATGTATGTACGTATGTATGTATGTACGTATGTATGTACGTATGTATGTATGTATGTACGTATGTGTGTGTTTTTAGTTTCTAAAATTATGCAAACATATTGATCAATTTCTTCATTAAGAGAAAATAAATTGATAAAATTCTAATCATATAAGAATGGATTGGTTGTTAGGAGAGTTATGACTCATTGAGTAATGTATCCCAAATAATCTTTTTAATCTGTCACATCAATAAAATTCTACATTAATTCTCACCAATTTTACTTCCAAATCCACCTTCATTTACCTCAAAACTCATTCAAATAAACAACAACAAAATTTATCTTCAAATCCCTTCAATTACTCTCCCCCAAATTCATTCAAGTGAACAAGGCCCCCTCCAATTGAAAAGTTTATCATCCATGATAAATACACTTATTTCATCTCCTTCATTCCTTGGCACACCTCTTGCCTCACTTCTTCACCACCACCAATTAGCATCAAGCTTGTCGCTACCAAGGTCCATGTGAGCTTTCCAAACTCATTCCCTCTCTCACATCCCAAAACCAATGAAAACCTTCAACAACGGAGGTTGGTGGCAAATTCTACTGTGATGACATTACACAATAGAATATGAGTTCAGAAAGAGGTGATGGAGACATAAGAGCTCTTCTGAAACCGATTGGTTATGAGATAAACATAGAAGAGGAACATTAAAGCGATGAGGTGGAATAGAACATCCTTAGTGGGATCGGTAATGAAGGTGCGACGTAGATGACAATGAAGTCAACAATAAAAACATGGGACAAAGGTGTCAGAAGAGAGGATGTCGTCAAATTTAATACGATGCTACTTTTGAATTATATAATCTATAATGTATATTCAAATTTTAAAAGTACATTTTGAATTACATAATTTGTAAGACTCATGAAAAATATTTATAATAGTAAATTTTAGCATTTTATTAGTAATAATAATTTTAATGGATAGAAAAATGTAAATTTTGGATATAAAATTTTAGTAATTCTAGAATGAGAGGTTCAAATTTTTGATAACTTATTTAGGATTTTTTTTAGAAAATTGAATAGTAAAAAGTGAATAGTAAATAGTAAAGTGAATAGTAAATAGTGAATAGTAAAAAAAAAATGAATAGTGCCAAAGTGATAAGTAAGCCACGTTGGTGCAAGGTGGATCAGATAGAATTTGATTTAAAATAATATTTTTGTAATAGTAAATGAATAGTAAAAATAAATAGTAAAAAAAATGAATAGTAAAAAATGAATAGTAAATTTTTTTGGCTATAAATAGCAAGGGATGAAAGGCTGAAACTTACACCAAAATTATAGAAAAATTTGTGAAAGAAGAGAGTTGGAGAAATTTTTAGTTGCAAAGGGGGAATTCTGGAAGTTTTCGGAGAACTGTTTCAGAGAAGGAAATTAAGTCTGCAATAGAGGTAAGGGGAGCTAACTTTGGGTATTTCCTTTTGTATTATCTTGAGTCTTGAATATGCTATATTTTGCTTTTGTCTGATCTTAAATCTTGATTATGGAGTATTTTGTTTCTGTATGATTTTGAATTTAAATGAGAGTATGATTTTGTGTTGATATCCAAGTGTGATAGTTGTAAAACGTGATATTGATTATGTTATGCCATTTGTATGTTATTAGTTGTTTATTTTTGTATTTTGGAAGGATTAGAAATTGTCTAACCGGCTCTGCCAGATTCAATTTCTTGTTTCCCCAAACGTTTTATTTCTTTACTTATTTATTTTATTGCATTTTGGAAGGATTAGAAGTTGTCTAACCGGCTCTGCCAGATTCAACTTCTTGTTTCCCCAGAACTTTTACTGTTCTATTTAATTTTTATTGTATCTTCCTGGAAGGATTAGAAGTTGTCTAACCGGCTCTGCCAGATTCAACTTCTTGTTTCCCCAGAACTTTTACTGTTCTATTTAATTTTTATTGCATCTTCCTGGAAGGATTAGAAGTTGTCTAACCGGCTCTGCCAGATTCAACTTCTTGTTTCCCCAAGAATTTTTATGTATTAAGATTATTTTAATGATTGTCAAACATTTGATTCTTCTACGATGACCATTTATAGTAATATTTTATTATTGTTATTTTATTTGTAATATATTTATCTTGTATGATTTCTGTGATGAATGTATTTTATGATGTTGATTTGAATTTATGCGTCTGAACATGATGTGATTATTGTGGGAAGTAGGTGAATGTATGAGGTATGTTGGATTCACTATGATAATATGATGGTATCTGGTTATTCATGTCTTGGGTTAAGTTTCAAAGTAACAGTATGGTTCATGGACGTAATTCCATGATCCTCAAGGAGAGGATACATGGTGGTGCCCTAGTAGTGTTTAGAATGGAAGTAGGAGCTCAGTCTTGGGGGTCATCCTAAAACTCCAATGGTCTTTCTTCTCATGTAAAGAGGATTGAACCATGTGGTGAGGAGTAGTAGGAGGTCCTAGTCTTGGGTGCTTCCAGTATGATCCAAGGTGAGTAATAACGGATTAACCTCGTGAATGTGGTAGGGTGGGGAGCCCAAGTTTCATAAGCCACCACGAGTGCAAGACCCGCCATAGCTCGACTATCATTCTAGTCCGGACGAGTCGGGGTATAAAGTAACAGGTCTTGTGATGTCAGTTTACCATGTTTGGATGACTTTTGCATGTCGTGTGAGTGGGTGAATTATGGTTTAATAAGTATGCTCTAATTGTTCTTTTATACGAATTTAAGTATGATAACAGGAATTAATTGTGCTATATGTATAACATGCTTTTTATATCTAGCTCACCCTTGCATTGTTTGTGTTGTGTGCTGTTTGGGTATGTTTCTTTGGCGATGATCATCCACTTGGATGGGAGCAGATGTTGTCGCGGAGATACCCTTGGAGCAAGAGCTGGAGGTTACTGATGTTGCAGAGTAGTTTTCTTAGGGATTTCCTGATTGAACACTTGTAGTGTTTAATCCTTTCAACTGTTCAAGTTTAAACTTGCTGTTTCTTTTATTTCTGGATGACTGTAATTTCACATTTAATTACACGTCATACTCCGACTGTTCTCTATATTTGGATGTTAACGTCTTTATTATATAATATTGGTTGTTATGTTATTATATAATCGGGATGTTACATTAATGGTATCAGAGCAGTTTCTGTCCTTAGGAAATCCTGTAGGGTATGTGTGTGCCTTGCTTATGCTTGTGTACTCTTGATCATGTTCAAGATAGGTGTTCTTGTGTCTTTGAGTAAGACTGAGGGTCTTTCCTTTCTGTGTAAACAGAAGATGGCACCTAGGTTCCCTCCCCCTCCTTCCTCACCGGTCGATCCGTCTGACTCTAACCAGATGTTAAATGCGGTGCTTCAAGCGTTGCAACAGCAGAATGCTGCACTGGTTCAGCAGAACACCGTAGCTTTACAAAATCTGGAATCCGCTAGGGTAGCTGCTGAGAATGCAAGAGTGTCATCTGAGAACACTCAAAGGCAGTTCATGGAAGTGTTGACTAATGGCAGGACCACTCCAAGTGCTTCTTCCTCCGCTATTCTTGTCCCAGAGTGGAGTCTAGAAAGCTTTCTCCAACATCATCCAGCTCGATTCACTGGAAAATGTAGCCCTGACGAAGCTGATCATTGGTTTAGGGACATGGAAAGAATCTATGAGGCTAAGGGGTGTCCTGATGAGAGGAAACTGGCCTACACCCAGTATCTATTGACCGGGGAAGCTGGCCACTGGTGGAGCAGCATGAGGATGATTTTGGAAAGGAGTGAGACTCCTATTACTTAGGAGCTATTTAGGGTCAAGTTCTACACTGAGTATTTCCCTGACAGTGTCAGATTTGCCAAAGAAGTGGAATTTCTGGAGCTAGTACAGGGCAACAAAACAGTATCAGAATATGCTGATCGTTTCAAACATCTGCTCCGCTTCAACACTATGGCGGTAGATGAAGAGTGGCAATGCAGGAAATTCGAAAACGGCTTGAGAGGTGATATCAAGCTACTTGTGAAGGGGTTACGCATCAGACAGTTTTCTGCTCTGGTGGAGATGGCTCGTGACATGGAGAAGACTAAGAAGGATTCTGAGGGACCTCAGAAACAACAAAGCCAACCACTGAGGGTTGGTGGACCTATGATATCGAGGGGAGGCTCAATTTCTAGGAGTACCCCTTTCTCTAGACCTACTTCCTCTGGGTCTAGGGGTTCTTCCTCTCAGTTATCGGGGCAATCCAACTTTGCCAATCCCGTGAGATGCTTCAAGTGTGGTGGACCACACCTCCAGGTTGTGTGCCCTCAGCTAGAAGGGTATAGGAAGTGTAACATCTGCAGAAAAGAGGGACATTATGCCAGAGACTGTCCTACTACTATGAGGAAAGGACCACAACCACGTCAGGCTGGAAGATCTATCCAAGGGGGTAGTAACCGACCACAAGCAGTAGGGAGAGTCTACGCATTGACTGGAGCTGAGGCAGCCAGTGCAGGTAATTTGATTGTTAGCAGTTGTTTGTTATTTGGAGCTTCATGTGTGACATTGTTTGACTCGGGGGAGACACATTCCTTTGTGTCGAAGGCTTGTGTGGAGAGGCTTAGTTTAGTTGTCAGAGAGCTCCCATGCGATCTGGTGGTGTCTACACCGACAGCTGGGTTAGTTAAGACATCTAATGTATGTCCTAGATGTCCTATCGAGATTGAGGGGCGTAGGTTCAAAGTGAACCTTATTTGTCTACCTTTGCAAGGGCTAGAAGTGATTCTAGGAATGGATTGGTTAGCCACCAATCGTATTCTCTTAGATTGCGGAGAGAAAAAGCTAATATTTCCCGATAAAGGTGAAGATATGTCGTTATCACTCGGTGTGTTGAGGCAAGACATCTTTGAGGGCGCCAGCTGTTTCTTAATCTTGTTCCATGTGGATGGGACTTTTGATTTAAACTCTTCAGCGCATGGGAACCAGAGTGTAGACCTTCTGGTTGTGAATGACTTCATGGATGTCTTTCCTGAAGAAGTTCCTGGTTTACCTCCTCCACGGGAAGTGGAGTTCTCTATTGATCTGGTCTCAGGAGCAGGGCCAGTATCTATAGCCCCTTATCGGATGGCTCCAGCTGAGTTGGCTGAGTTGAAGAAGCAAATTGAAGAACTGTTAGAGAAACAGTTTATCCGACCGAGTGCTTCGCCGTGGGGTGCACCGGTGTTGCTAGTAAAGAAGAAGGATGGTAGCTCAAGGTTGTGCATTGACTATCGGCAGCTGAATAAGTTGACGATCAAGAATAAGTATCCGTTGCCGAGAATAGATGACTTGATGGATCAACTGTACGGAGCTACAGTGTTCTCTAAGATTGATTTGAGGTCGGGCTACCATCAGATTTTGGTAAAAGCCGATGATGTACAGAAGACGGCTTTCAGATCTAGATATGGCCATTATGAGTATGTGGTCATGCCTTTTGGTGTGACTAATGCTCCAGCCATCTTTATGGATTACATGAATAGGATCTTCAGACCGTTCTTAGATAAATTCGTAGTTGTCTTCATAGACGACATACTAGTCTACTCTAAGACTCGGGAAGAACACGAAGATCACCTTAGAACAGTGCTTGGGGTATTGAGAGAAAGAAAACTTTATGCCAAACTGTCTAAGTGTGAGTTCTGGATGAAAGAGGTTCAATTTCTGGGGCATGTCATTTCAGCTAGTGGAATTGCTATGGATCCAGCTAAGGTACAAGCCGTACTTCAGTGGGAAAGGCCAAAAACTGTTACTGAAGTAAGGAGTTTTTTGGGTTTGGCGGGCTACTATCGCCGCTTTATCAAAAACTTTGCTAGAATAGTAGCGCCAATGACGCAATTGACCAGAAAAGATATGCCTTTTGTTTGGACTGACAAGTGTGAGGTCAGCTTTCAAGAACTAAAGCAAAAGTTGACTAGCGCTCCAGTTTTGGTTATCCCTGACATAGGTAAACCTTTTGAGGTTTTCGGTGATGCCTCTCATCAGGGATTAGGGTGTGTGTTGATGCAGGAGAAGAGGGTAGTGGCGTATGCGTCAAGACAACTCAAGGTTCATGAGAAGAATTACCCTACTCATGACTTGGAATTGGCGGCGGTTGTATTTGCTTTGAAGATTTGGAGGCACTACCTGTATGGTGCACAATTTCGGGTTTTCAGTGATCATAAGAGCTTGAAATACCTCTTTGATCAGAAGGAGCTTAATATGAGGCAAAGAAGATGGATGGAATTCCTTAAAGATTTTGATTTTGATCTTCTTTATCACCCTGGAAAAGCTAATGTGGTGGCAGATGCATTGAGCAGGAAGTCAGTACACATATCAGCCTTAATGGTAAGAGAGTTGGCGCTGGTAGAAAGCTTCAGAGATTTGAGGTTACAGGTAGAATTTGAAGCTGACAACATCAAATGCAGTAATTTGGTGGTGTCTAATGACTTATTGAAGCATGTTAAAGAAGAGCAGTCGAAGGATGTCGAGCTCCAAACGTCAGCCAGTTTGATGGGGACTGAACAAGGTAAAGATTTTACCTTGGGGGCTGATGGTATTTTAAGGTTCAAAGATAGAGTTTGTATCCCTAGTAATTCGGGATTGAAGAAGTTAATCATGGAGGAAGGTCATAAAAGTCGTTTTAGCATGCATCCTGGCATGACTAAAATGTATCAAGACCTCAAGGAGTCTTTTTGGTGGTCCGGTATGAAGAGAGATGTAGTTCAGTTTGTTGCCTCTTGTTTAACGTGTCAAAAGGCTAAGATAGAACATCAGAGACCCGGAGGCTTATTGCAACAGTTAGAGATTCCGGAGTGGAAATGGGATAGCATAGCCATGGACTTCGTTACCCATTTACCACGCACGGTTAGGGGTTATGATGCTATTTGGGTAATTGTAGACAGGTTGACCAAGAGTGCTCATTTCTTGGCAATCAAATTAAGGATGTCTATGGCGAGGTTGGCACAACTGTATGTCAATGAGATCGTGAGACTACATGGCATTCCTTCTAGCATCATATCGGACAGAGATCCTCGCTTTACTTCTAGATTCTGGAAAACGCTTCAGAGCGAGATGGGCAGCAGATTGCAAATGAGCTCAGCTTACCATCCCCAGACAGATGGTCAGTCAGAAAGGACGATCCAGTCATTAGAAGACTTGTTGAGGACGTGTGTCTTGGATCACTTGGGTGCTTGGGATGAGGTGTTGTCATTGGTGGAATTCACCTATAATAACAGTTATCAGGCCAGCATCGGTATGGCACCGTTTGAGGCATTATATGGGAGGCGCTGCAGAACACCTCTTTGTTGGTTTCAGGATGGAGAGGCAGTGTTGACGGGACCAGAACTAGTTCAGCAGACCACAGAGAAGGTGAAGCTTATACAGGAGAGGATGCGGGCATCTCAAAATAGGCAGAAATCCTATGCAGATCAAAGGAGGAGACCGTTAGAGTTTGCGGTTGGGAATCATGTTTTTCTGCGAGTAACTTCAACCACAGGTATCGGTAGAGCTCTTCGCTCGAGGAAACATTCTCCTAAGTTCATTGGTCCATACCAAATTTTGAGGCGAATTGGGCCAGTCGCTTATGAGATTGCGTTACCCCCTCAGTTGGCCAATCTCCATCCAATTTTTCATGTTTCCCAACTACGAAAATATGTTCATGATCCTTCTCACATTTTAGAAGTAGAAGATATTCAAATCAGAGAGGATCTATCCGTAGAAGTGCAACCTGTTAGTATAGAAGACACTAAAACAAAGGAGCTTAGAGGGAAGACTATCAACTTAGTTAGGATAGTTTGGGATAGGAGAACAGGTGACTCTACGTGGGAGTTAGAAGAAGAAATGAAGCAATTATACCCTCAACTATTTTCTTGATGTATAGAATTTTCGAGGTCGAAAATTGTTTTTGTTGGGGAGAATGTAAGACTCATGAAAAATATTTATAATAGTAAATTTTAGCATTTTATTAGTAATAATAATTTTAATGGATAGAAAAATGTAAATTTTGGATATAAAATTTTAGTAATTCTAGAATGAGAGGTTCAAATTTTTGATAACTTATTTAGGATTTTTTTTAGAAAATTGAATAGTAAAAAGTGAATAGTAAATAGTAAAGTGAATAGTAAATAGTGAATAGTAAAAAAAAAATGAATAGTGCCAAAGTGATAAGTAAGCCACGTTGGTGCAAGGTGGATCAGATAGAATTTGATTTAAAATAATATTTTTGTAATAGTAAATGAATAGTAAAAATAAATAGTAAAAAAAATGAATAGTAAAAAATGAATAGTAAATTTTTTTGGCTATAAATAGCAAGGGATGGAAGGCTGAAACTTACACCAAAATTATAGAAAAATTTGTGAAAGAAGAGAGTTGGAGAAATTTTTAGTTGCAAAGGGGGAATTCTGGAAGTTTTCGGAGAACTGTTTCAGAGAAGGAAATTAAGTCTGCAATAGAGGTAAGGGGAGCTAACTTTGAGTATTTCCTTTTGTATTATCTTGAGTCTTGAATATGCTATATTTTGCTTTTGTCTGATCTTAAATCTTGATTATGGAGTATTTTGTTTCTGTATGATTTTGAATTTAAATGAGAGTATGCTTTTGTGTTGATATCCAAGTGTGATAGTTGTAAAACGTGATATTGATTATGTTATGTCATTTGTATGTTATTAGTTGTTTATTTTTGTATTTTGGAAGGATTAGAAATTGTCTAACCGGCTCTGCCAGATTCAATTTCTTGTTTCCCCAAACGTTTTATTTCTTTACTTATTTATTTTATTGCATTTTGGAAGGATTAGAAGTTGTCTAACCAGCTCTGCCAGATTCAACTTCTTGTTTCCCCAAACTATTTATTGCTTTACTTATTTAATTTTTATTGCATCTTCCTGGAAGGATTAGAAGTTGTCTAACCGGCTCTGCCAGATTCAACTTCTTGTTTCCCCAGAACTTTTACTGTTCTATTTAATTTTTATTGTATCTTCCTGGAAGGATTAGAAGTTGTCTAACCGGCTCTGCCAGATTCAACTTCTTGTTTCCCCAGAACTTTTACTGTTCTATTTAATTTTTATTGCATCTTCCTGGAAGGATTAGAAGTTGTCTAACCGGCTCTGCCAGATTCAACTTCTTGTTTCCCCAAGAATTTTTATGTATTAAGATTATTTTAATGATTGTCAAACATTTGATTCTTCTACGATGACCATTTATAGTAATATTTTATTATTGTTATTTTATTTGTAATATATTTATCTTGTATGATTTCTGTGATGAATGTATTTTATGATGTTGATTTGAATTTATGCGTCTGAACATGATGTGATTATTGTGGGAAGTAGGTGAATGTATGAGGTATGTTGGATTCACTATGATAATATGATGGTATCTGGTTATTCATGTCTTGGGTTAAGTTTCAAAGTGACAGTATGGTTCATGGACGTAATTCCATGATCCTCAAGGAGAGGATACATGGTGGTGCCCTAGTAGTGTTTAGAATGAAAGTAGGAGCTCAGTCTTGGGGGTCATCCTAAAACTCCAATGGTCTTTCTTCTCATGTAAAGAGGATTGAACCATGTGGTGAGGAGTAGTAGGAGGTCCTAGTCTTGGGTGCTTCCAGTATGATCCAAGGTGAGTAATAACGGATTAACCTCGTGAATGTGGTAGGGTGGGGAGCCCAAGTTTCATAAGCCACCACGAGTGCAAGACCCGCCATAGCTCGACTATCATTCTAGTCCGGACGAGTCGGGGTATAAAGTAACAGGTCTTGTGATGTCAGTTTACCATGTTTGGATGACTTTTGCATGTCGTGTGAGTGGGTGAATTATGGTTTAATAAGTATGCTCTAATTGTTCTTTTATACGAATTTAAGTATGATAACAGGAATTAATTGTGCTATATGTATAACATGCTTTTTATATCTAGCTCACCCTTGCATTGTTTGTGTTGTGTGCTGTTTGGGTATGTTTCTTTGGCGATGATCATCCACTTGGATGGGAGCAGATGTTGTCGCGGAGATACCCTTGGAGCAAGAGCTGGAGGTTACTGATGTTGCAGAGTAGTTTTCTTAGGGATTTCCTGATTGAACACTTGTAGTGTTTAATCCTTTCAACTGTTCAAGTTTAAACTTGTTGTTTCTTTTATTTCTGGATGACTGTAATTTCACATTTAATTACACGTCATACTCCGACTGTTCTCTATATTTGGATGTTAACGTCTTTATTATATAATATTGGTTGTTATGTTATTATATAATCGGAATGTTACATAATTCATATTTCTTTTAATGTATTTTGGATTACAAAATTCGAAATGTAAAATTTTGTTTTTTATTATCAATGTGAATGACAAAATTTATGAAGTACAATAATAAAACATTAAAATGTAAAAATAAATTATTTAACTTTAATTTAATTGAAAAATTCATATTAATTTTATTTAAGAAATATTAGGATTATAAAACACAAATATAAGACAAAAAAAACCTTAAACATAGAGTCTAAATTATTAATTAAGTATTTTTTAATGAGTAAATATTTATTTATGCTAAAAATTATCATTATTTTAAGTAAAATTTTATTTTGATGTAAGTATATGCATGCTATGTACTTTGCTTTTTTCCATAGAATTTTATTTAAAACACAACTCATTTGTCAATTTTAAAAATAAATATGTTATGGTCCTTCATTTTATTTCGACTAGTTTTCTTAACCACATATATCAACATCTTCTACCCTTATCTATAAATAGTATTTCGATAATTTCTTAAGAAAATAACTACATTTAAAAATAATAATTATCATTTAAATTATATATCTTAAGAAAATTTTATTTCAAATATTAATTACAATATACATTAAAATATTTAGATAGAATAAAATATTATCTAATATTTGGTGACAATACAGATATATAAAAAAGTATTTCATTTTTTCATACAAAATTCTCTCGATACGATCAAAACAAAATTCACAATATTTTTCATTTTAAATATAAAAGGCATCAAATAATTTCAGCAGTATCTTTATTTTATTACCATCTTAACTAAATACTAAAGTTTCTTTCAAAATCAAAACTAATTTAGCTCAAAAAAAAACTAAACACTCATTTTGCAACTACATTTCAACCACATTTTATTAAAAACATATCTTATCACAATAACTGGTGCATTAATAATTTTTCAATAAGCACATAATTGAATGATAAATAACATAAAATGAAATTTTTTATATACTCATCCAACACAAGCATATATCAATTAAGGAACTCTTAATTAAGTGTTGTGAATTAGTTATAATATTAAACAAAATGTAAATGGTTATTACAGTATAAGTTTTGTGTTGTTACCAAACATTTCTGCATCTATAATTACATCCTACCAATCTACTAACCCAATAAGCGTTATTAATTGGTCACAACCGCTTTCATGAATTCCATAAATGCTTTCCAACAACACTGCTCTCTATATTAATAATCAACTGAACTCACAAACACTGCTCTCACACATCAAACCATCTCAGCTCAGCTCAATTCAATTCAATTCACAGTTTCTTTTTAACCCAGAAAAAGAAAAAAATGGCAGGTGAGGTGGTGAAGAAGGAAGAGTCTCTGAACCTGAAAATCACCAACAAGAGTTATGTGCAACCTGAGGAGAAGATTGGGAGAAAAGAGTACCAGTTGGTGACTTTTGATCTTCCATACTTGGCCTTCTACTACAACCAGAAGCTACTGTTCTACAAAGGGGAAGACTTTGATGGCATGGTTCAGAAGCTGAAGCTTGGACTTGGTGTGGTTCTCAAGGAGTTTCACCAACTGGCTGGAAAGTTAGGGAAAGATGAAGAGGGTGTGTTCAGGGTTGAGTATGATGATGACATGCTTGGTGTGGAGGTTGTTGAAGCTGTTGCTGATGAGATTGCTGTGGATCAACTTACTGTGGCTGAAAGTTCCACCAATCTCAAGGACCTCATACCTTACACTGCTGTCTTGAACTTGGAAGGCATGCATAGACCCTTGCTCGCAGTTCAGGTAATTTCATTCTCATGCATGTTCCTTTTGTTATCTTTTTCATCAAATCATTCTA
Organism: Vigna nakashimae; assembly: GCA_034642375.1. Taxonomy (NCBI): domain Eukaryota; kingdom Viridiplantae; phylum Streptophyta; class Magnoliopsida; order Fabales; family Fabaceae; genus Vigna; species Vigna nakashimae. Next base: position 29,065,868 of record CM067768.1, read on the forward strand.
GTTTCTACTTCAGTCATCAGAGTATACGCTGCCATTTTTACTGAATCTGAACTGTAATCTATACTGTGTTGTATAGGTCTTTGATTTTTCTTACAACCTTGTTTTACTGTAATCTGAAATGTAATCCGAAATGTAAAAAGTGATCGAGTTTTTATAGGCTTTGATTTTTCTTAAAACCTTGTTTTACTATGTTGTATCAGATCTAATTTGAAAGAGGTTTTATTTACTTATTTTCTCCTATTTTTTGAAGGAAAGAAGAAGGTTATAATTATTAAATGGAACATTTTAGTTTGTCTTGAAAACACCTCTCTTTTTTATCTTTTCTCTTTTGTAGCTTCCATTTGAATAAAAGCATGTAGGTATACAGAAAAGCTTTGAAATTAGAAGAATGGCAAACTGAGCCCACCAATCTTTGAATGATTTCTATAAGAGGGTAGAAGTTGTATAAATTAAAGATCACTTTCTGCTTTTAACAAAAGAATATTGGTGAAAAATATCAAATCACTACAACCATTTTTCGTGTCTCATTTTGTCAATGACAAATATGTATTTAACAGTTGAGTACTGAATTTCTGTCCACCAAAAACATGCATCATTTAATTGCTAAATTTCTGAAATGAGTTCATTGTAGTCATAATTTTTTGAAAAAACATCACATTTCATTTCATATCTTTATTATATAATAAGATTGATTTAACTCAAAACTATTGTAATCACGTTCGCTTGAGTGGTGCTAAAATGGAGATAAAGTTTATGCAAAGTTGGCATGTGATATATAACTACTGTCTAATACATATATGCTTTGGAGTTTTTTAAGTCTAATAATGAAAGAAATTAATTGGAACATTCTCAGGAAACATGAACAAGTTTTCAATTTAAGTCTTCTATAAAATACTGAAAATAAAAAGATTAAAATATATATGGATCTTACAAGGTTTCATTTTTTAGAAAGAAAAAAAAAACACTTGTGAGACCTACCATAATGTCTTGAAAATGGCATGTGACATTGTAGACCCTACTTAAAAGTAGAATTAAACCTTACAGTCTTATGAAACCATCCATTTATTAATATGAGTGACTGCATAATTAAACTAAAATCAATCTAACAGTTGAAATTGAATATCTTTTGATAAATAATAAGTATCATCATTATCCACAAGTGTAGGTGAACAATTTATTTGACAATGCTGTGTGTTAATTTTCTGAGAAACACTTTAAACCTCCACGTTGTGCCATTATAGTCCACCCCACTCATTACCTATCACATAATGCAATATAATATATATATATATATATATATAATATTTTTTCGATTTTTGTTTTCATTTCGAGTTTTTTATTTTGTCCATAGTTAACGAAGCTGAAAGATGGGCTTGCGATGGGCCTGGCATTCAACCACGCTGTATTGGATGGGACTGCCACGTGGCAATTCATGACATCGTGGGCCGAGATTTGCAGCGGGTCACCCTCCACGTCAGCACCACCGTTCCTGGACCGGACCAAGGCCCGGAACACGAGAGTGAAGCTGGACCTCTCCCTGCCCGAGCCCAACGGCCAACCAACTTCCAACGGTGATGCAAAGCCCACTCCAACTCTTAGGGAAAGGATATTCAAATTCTCGGAGTCAAAGATCGACAAGATCAAGTCAACGATCAACGAGAACCCTCCATCGGACGGCTCAAAACCGTTCTCAACATTTCAAGCTCTTTCCTCCCATATCTGGCGCCATGTAAGCCATGCACGTAACCTGAAGCCAGAGGACTACACCGTGTTTACCGTCTTCGCCGACTGCCGAAAGCGGGTCGACCCACCGATGCCGGAGAATTACTTCGGAAACCTAATTCAGGCTATATTCACCGTTACGGCGGCGGGGCTTTTAGCGGCTCATCCGCCGCAATTCGGTGCTTCATTGGTCCAGAAGGCCATTGAAGACCACAATGCGAAGGCTATCGATGCACGTAACAAAGAGTGGGAGAGTGCACCGAAAATTTTCCAATTCAAAGATGCTGGGGTGAATTGCGTGGCTGTTGGAAGCTCACCTAGGTTTAAGGTTTACGACATTGATTTTGGGTGGGGTAAGGCTGAGAATGTGAGAAGTGGAACTAATAACAAGTTTGATGGGATGATTTACTTGTATCCAGGGAAGAATGGAGGAAGGAGCATTGATGTGGAACTAACCTTGGAGCCTGAGGCTATGGCGAGGTTGGAGAAAGATAAGGATTTTCTTTTGGAAGCATGATGAAATTGCAAGAGAAAGTGGCTAGAATGAGCAACTATTGAAGTAGTTCTTCTACTCAGATTATTGAAGGGGCGACTTAAATGTCCAATTATGCAATCTGATGTGATTCATGAATGCTGTTTAATTTAAGGTTGTTGTTGTACTAGGTTTTATGTATTTTTAGTTTGTGGCTTTATGCTCTTCATTTATTTTCAACCTACTGATGTTTCTTTTCAACTATGTATGTTGTGTAGTCAAATGACAAGTGAAAGGAATAATTCTGGGAGTTTTAATTTTAGCAATATAAAAGTTGTTTTACACTTCTTGTAATGAAATGATGTTTTAGATTTTGATGAACCAAAAGCCACAGAAGATAGTGTTTGAATCTTAGGAATGCAAATGGGTTTGTTTTCATGACATAGTTGAAAAGAAGGGAACATGTGAGAATTTAAGGTATAAAAATGTATATAAAAAAAAGAGGATTAAAATATTTTCTGTCTCCCTAGCAAATAAATTAAAATAATTAAATGTGTTTGTTGAGTTGGGGGAAATAATATTGAGAAAGTATAGAGAGGCATTGTGAATTAAAACGTAGTAGGTAAGCCATAATGAACCACACATTTAGATAGATTGAAAGCTCAAAGCAACTATACTGATTAATATAGGCACGTGTATAGGGTCTAGCTATAGTTCTTTGTTTTAGGGTAGTGAGAAACCAAACTTTGTCATTTTATCCAATGTGAAGATATTAATTGCAATTATGATTTCAAACGTATTTTTCTTAAAATCTTATAGGGATTTTCAAATTGTGGAATGAACATCTTAAACATATTAGATATTTGGAGGTGATTTAACATGAATCTAATAGAAAATTCTTAATGACTTTGATAAATATAATCTTATCAAATAAGTTAATGTTTAATTCACCCTTATATGAGATTTGTGTTTCCTTATACTCATTTATTGAAGGAACAATGGTTTGTAGTAAGTTGTGTGTATGATATTTGGTGGGGGATTGTTTGACCATGGTGAAATGATGGTTGTGATTGTGGGAAAGATTTGGAGTGTTGAAGTGACAAGTGTGAGTACTAAGAAGTAGTGTGATATTCAATAACAAACAAGTTTAATATAAAAGAAAACAAATTTAACGTGTTTAGAAAGAGATGAGAAAGAAAAAAAATATTAATTATCGATTAAATGATATTTCTAATAAATACAAATCTTATTAAAAAAAAACTCTAATTTATTATTTTAATATTATGTTAAAAAATAAATTTTAAACTTAAATTTAACTTATAAAACTGATTTATAAAACAAGATTTACATTTATATATATATATATATATATATATATATATATATATATATATATATATATATATATATATTAAATTAATTTTATTTTTAATAGTTTCTAATTAAAATAATATTTGTGTTTATCCAATAAAGTTTTGTTCTTTTAAAGTAATGTAGCCAAGTGAAGGATATCTTATTTATGAAGATGTTATCTCAAATTTTCATCACGGATTGGGTAGTTTGAGTGATCTAGATGTGTCAAACATGTCTTTGTCTTGGTCGTTGCCACATGTTTTCTTTTTTTTAAAGAAATATTTTTGGTACTTATTTAATATTTTCCTACCTTCTTTTGGACTTCACAATTGTTGCAAAAATCTAAATTGTTAATGAATTCTAAGCAATTTGTACTATATAATTTAAAAATTTATAACATATTTAAATTATAAATATGTTATAATGGCATAATTCAAAAATATATTTATGATTTTATACTAAAAAGTATATTTTGGAAATATGAAAATATATTTTGAATGGTATAATTCATAAATATTTTTAATTAATAATTTATATCTAATTTATCCTTGATTCTTGATATAAAATAGATATCAACATTCTCTTTTTATCACTCCACACCCAATTTTTTAATTAATTATATTTAACGAATGTGTCACATTGGTTAACAGAAGTCACCTCTATTTAAGTATCCTTAGTTTTTTAAACATTATATTTTAATTAATTTAAAAATTATTTTTATTTTTTATTTTTTTATAATATATTAATAAAATTTATTTTATTTAATTAAATAATTATTATTAATTTAATTAAATGATATTTAATATTAATTTAAAATATATAAATTAATAAACTAAAAAAGAAAAAAAAACTACAGATGAATTTATAATATTTATATATTATAACAATTAATTAAATAATAATATGTAAATTAAATTAATAATTATTATTTTATTAAATAAAATAAAATTAATTTATATATAATTATGTAATAAATTTAAAATAAAATTAAATAATATTTATATATTAATTTAGAATATATAAATTAATAAACTAAAGAAAGAAAAACCTACGCACATCCGTTTAATTTATAATATTTATATATTATAATAATTAATTAAATAATAATATATAAATTAAATTGATAATAATTATTTTATTAAATAAATTAATATATAATTATGTAATAAATTAAAAAAAATAATATTTATATATTAATTTAAAATATAATAAATTAATAAACTAAAAAAAACTTTAACACTAACATATCCGTTTAACTAATTATATAAAAAATATTAAATTAATAAATAAAAAACTAAAAAAAACTTAAAACAGATATAGCTACATCCGTTATCCGTTAATGGATATATGATATCCGTTAAAATATTTTGTCCCCGATAAAAAATTGTAGGATTGTTAAATATTTTAAAATATAAAAAATAGTTTTAAAATTTTAAGAAAATATAGTGATACAGGAAGAGGTGGTGTAGGAGTAACCCTCTTAATTGGGCTATAAAGTTCACTTTAGGGCACATGTGTTGGCCCATTCTATTTACAATTTCTTTCCTCACTTCAAATCTTTCATTTTTAATTATTTTTTTTTGTAAAAATTAGTTTTTTAAATTTATTATATATGAACTTTGGTCCTCCGTTTTCCTTTTATTTTATTATTTTTATTTATAAAAGTGGTCTCATGGGCTTATTGTTAGATGTAGGACATCATTTGCTTAAATCAATTTGTAAGTACCTTTATATTTCAGGGCTTGATTTTATAAGTACTTTAAATTCAGACTTGGATATTTTACTTTTGTGATAGCAATATAATGTTTTATTTTATATGCGTTTCATTATATCACATTATATTTTTATAAATTTCACATAAGATGTTTATATTTTTTAACTTACAATTCAATATAAGGATAACTTTGGTAAAGTAAAGAATCATTTTTTTAATTATAACCAGTCCCTTTCTACTTTAGTACCTAAATTTTTAAATTTAAGATATTATCAGATCACATTATAATGGGAATTTCTTCCAATATCTATATCTTTTAAGCTTAAGAATGTACCTATAACTCATTGATTAGAAATATCTTTAGTAACTTTTTTTTCAACCCTTGGATGCCATGAACAATGAAACACAAAATAAAAAGCTACAAATATAAATTGAAATAAACAGATCAATAAATCAAAGTACATAATGGTGTTTTTATACTTTAGGATTGTATTTACATTTTTATTTGTATTATTATTGTTAAATACTTTTTCTTTTACTTTATCAGGTTAATATTATGTTTTTTTTTCTTATATTGTTATTTTTCTTTCTACTTGAACAGAAAGACTAACTAGTGATAGGTCTATCGAGACAATATTTACTTGAGAGACAACACCACTAAGATTAAATTTCAATCATATAAGAGTTTGACATCACTTTTAATTTAAAATCTTAAATAATAGGTTTATGAATCTTCATCCTTATATGGTGTTCAAGTTTTTCATTTTTATCTAATGTAGAAATTAGACTCATAGATTCTCAACCAACAATAACCAATTTATCAATGAATTCAAAAAATAACTTTTTAGATAAATTTAATTGAAAATTTACTTATCAAAAGTTAAGTTATTTCATGTAGAATTTTTAATTATTTTTTCCTATAAATACTTATAAAAGTCAGCTTGAAAATTAAATAGAATTCTCAGAAGAATTGGAAGACATCTTCTTTCTGCACCCTAGCAATATCCATCTATACCCTCGTTTATGGTGGTATAGTTAATATGAAATTTAAAACTTTTATTTCAAATTACCTTAGAGCTGGGCTTTTTTCCCATTAAAAATAATAATCTCAAATAAATAACCAAATTGTTGGATCCAAGAAGAATTTTTTAACAGATGTGAACATTTACGTTGAATGCCATTTAGATGAAAATCAACTTTTATATTAATATAACGTTGAATGCCATTTAGATTTTCCCCGCACTATTCCGTCCCTGCTCACTTCTGCCATTGCCCTACCCTCTCATTTACCTTCTGAATCTTCGTCTACTCATCACATTTGTCCATCTCCAAATAATCCTTCATTTTTTAAATTTTTTCTATAAGACGTGTGTTTAACTATAATTAGTTTACCAGCTAATTTTGAAATAATATTGATATGGGACATTAAATATAAATGTTATGACAACCAAAATAAAAACTTAAAGAAATTGTTACGATAAAATGTGGAAAAATGTTATTTATTATCCATTTTAATATTATAATTTTAAAAATATCAATTATAAGAATAATTAAATTGAATTAATTTTAAAACTAAATTTATAAAAAAAATTAATAAACTAAAATGTAAAAGAAAAACAATCATTTCCAGGCTTAAACGGATGTGGAATATCCGTTCAGCCTTCAACGAATGTTGACATCACATCTGTGACGGACATTGACATCTGTTGAAAGCTGAACGAATATCCTACATCCGTTATATCCTTCGTGTTCATCTTCTTCCTCTTACATAGCACACCAAGTACAATACAAACCACATACATAAGCACAATACAGATCACATACACATCATACATGCATTTCAACAAAAAAATCAAAGCAAAATGAGAAAAGAAACCTGGATGTGAGACCGAATCAAATGAAGCTCCAAACTATACACAACAATCTTCACCACGATCCAAACAAATCACGAACCAAGCTTTAACCACAAAAATATGGAGGGAAAGAAAAAATAAGACAAAGAGGGAGGGTGTGGTTCTGTGCATGAAGAAGAGAAGAAGAAAGAAATTAGTTAAGAAGGGAGGGGTGGGGTTTTATGTGCAGAGAAAGAGAAAAGTGAAGGGTTGTAGAGAAATTTAGGGTTTTAAAAAAGGTAAATAAAGTTAAATGGTAAAAGTTAAATTAACTTAAAATACATTTGAAATAAAAAAAAATATTAGAGAGGTGTAGGGAACACTTGGGGCGGTGAAGGGAGTGACTTTCCATTATTTTTTGTCCAAGATTTGCAACGGCACATCTAAGTTTCCCTACAATTTTCAAGATGATATTTTACACTGTAAAAGTAATTTCCTGAATGCATATTTTGAAAACTTTTTAGAACAAGTATTTTTTTTCTCTCATTTTCTTTCTTTATCTTCCTGTGCAGAGGTGGGGTGTAGTTAGTATTTTTGAGAATAAAGGAAACAACAGCCTAATAAACATCTGAAAATTAGCCCAAATCATGAAAAACAAAAAAGGATATTGTTAGTTTATTAGAACCACATGAATCCTAGAATAAGGTATCTTTTTATGTTATGAAAGATAAACAGAACTTAAAAAAAACAGTAGATAAATATCAAATTTAAGTTTTACATTTAAAAATTATATTAAACTCATTTAAAAATTAGTAATTTACTCAGTTCTCACAATTATAAAGAAAATGTCATTTGCAACACTAATGTGCTACATATACTTTTAATTGTGAGTTGAAAACCAACTTATTATTATTATTATTATTATTATTATTATTTAATTATTTGGTCCTTTTGAAGGTGATATTTCATTTTGATCACACTGCATGATTGTGCAATCATTCATTGATCCATTCTAATATGAACAAATCAAAACCTTACCAGAATACAGCTATTGATTATTAAAAACTCTTTGGATTCCATTTTACTCTAAGGTCAAAGACACCACAATCAAGCTGTGACCACCAATGATTCTAAGACTACAAATTATCTAATTTCCAAATAATACTATTTAATTGTCTTAAAATTAAAAAAAAAACAATTTTCTTAGTTTGAGTAAAAACAAATTAAACCACTACTAAGAGAGGGAGAATATAATTTAGTTGGGTGGAAAACGTATAATAGTTGATTTAATAAATGTTATATTTTTATCTTACCAAGTTATGTAACATAGGCACAACTTTTCAATAAATATTTGGCTTTTTATTATTTTTATTTTATAAAATATGGCACAGCTTTCTTGTAGAAGCTAAAATCAACTCCAAGAGCTGTACCTTTTTTTAACCTTTTCTGACAAAAAGATAAATAAAAAATTGAAAGCAAAAATAATATAAACAATGTTGGTAAAAGAAAAGGGGTAATTTAAATGTATATATATATATATATATATATATATATATATATATATATATATATATATATATATATATATATATTTTTTTTTTTTTTTTTTCCATACCCATGTCATCTACATTATTAAATTTTGTTCCTTTTTACCATGCGAGTATGAACTATATAATTAATAGATGATTTCTATCAATACTATAATAAATAAAAAAACATGATTTTGGATAATGAGATTTTCCTTGATTAGTAACATACAACGATATTTTCTTACAAAATTAAGTTTCCAAAAATGTAATTATATATAAATATATAAATTGATTTTGACGTACGTGTGTACTTGCATCTTTATTGTATCTATAAACTCAATCTGTTGGATCTAAGGGCATAAGATAAATTTGAAACAAAGAAAAAATTTATTAATTAGTGACAGAGTTGTCAGATTCTGCAAATTAAATAGTTTTGGACCCTTCATTAAAAAGGCTACCCAGTTCATATCCAGCTTTCAACATAACCTGTTTTCAAACATCCATCATGAGTGCTGCATTTTATCTTTAAAAAGACAGCAAAAACAGATTTTTTCACTCAAATAATGCACATTCATCAAAACTTTCCCTTTACCAATTATTTACCTAAATAATGTGATTTTGATAAGATTAAATATTTTTCATTTTTAGTTATTATAAAAAGTTATATTTTATTTTTAAACTAATTATAAAGTATTTAGTTTATGTAATTTATTGGATTTAATTTATTTTCCGTTCATATCTGTGCATTTATCTTCATATATTTATATTCTATTTTTATATTTATATTCCGTTTATATATTGTTTCAGACAATTATATATGTATGTAAAATTGTATGCTCTTCTTATGGAATAAGAAATACAATTCCTATCCTTTCTTTTCTCATAACATAGTATCAGAGCTATGGTTAGAGCCTATCCTAGCATTATTGGTTGTTTGTTGGACATATTGTTCCACCCATTATCGGTCTGCTATTGGACCACCCATTAATGTCTAATCTCACGCTCGAGATGTATATACCTCGGCGTGAGGGGAGTGTGTTGGAAGTCCCACATCAACTAAAGATAAGGCCAAATTAAAGTATATAAGTGGGTGCAGACCTCACCTTACAAGTCGGTTTTGTGGGGATGAGTTAGGCCTCAAGTCCACTTCTAACGTAATTTGTAAAACTTTGATAAAATATTTTCTTTTCTGAATAAAAGATAAATGAAATATTTTTCATATAACAAACTAAATTTTACCATAAACTATAAGAGAACTTTTACATATGATTTGTTTTAAATGATATTTGATCTCATTTTCATAAAATGTAAAAACGAAATATTTTACAATTTAATTTATGAGTAAAATAATAAATTTTATAATGATCAGAGATAAAAGTCATTTTTTTAAGGTTAAAATTCAGTTTCTGGACACATCAAAGATGAAGAAGAAATTAGTTAAACAACATATCAGAAATTGATTTCTATTCAAGAACTTTCTAAACTGAATTTTTATTTTTCTTTCTTTTTCATTTAAAAACAAATATTGGTAAAAAAAAACTACTTATTTCAGGTTAATTCCGATTTGGAAAAAGAAAAAACTTAAAAAAAATATATTTTTTATAAATATTATACACGACACATTACCAAAATAATTTTGAAGTGCAAACATGTTATTTGGATGAAAAGACCTTAAAAAAACAACCTTAAAAAGTTCTCTACATCCTGATGTTTCATTTTCATTTTTCTTTTGGTGTAATCTTAATAAAGTTTCTCATTAGAAGCAAATTCATATATAAGTTGATATGTGGTAACCCTAGAAAGTCTTTAGGAACCTTGTTCACATAAACCTTTTCTATATATAATTTTTTTATAAAAAAAGTATTAAAATGTGTAGATGCACACCACCTACTTGTTAAATTGGAACATGTGGTGTGCTGGCTAAGCTTTGGACTGGTAGGGCCATGGGCACACAAAGCCACCCCATAAGAGGGGCATCTTGTCAAATATCAGGTAGTTCCACCCCCCAATGGACCCACCAATCTATGAATTAGCTATGTGAATAAAGTTAGTGTCTTTTTCCCCCCTCTCTTTCTTCACTTCCATTCATATCATTGAAACTGAATCTATAAAGTCAAACAAATAATTTCAAACTTTCACATACCACAATCCCATCTTCACCCTTCTAAAGAGAATAATGGAAATATGCTTAAAAGATTTTGAAAGTAACATTGGTTAGGAATGTTATTGATCTTCATTGGGTTATAAAGATAAATGGAGAAGAATAATGCTATTTAAAAAAAAAATACTTTGGAATGATGCTTTTTATCTTTCACTACTAGCATTTCTCTTAAAAGGTGAAAAACATAATGGGGTCCTTTTTTCATATGATTATCATCTTTTCAAGAAAAAGTTGAGTAAGAAATAGAACAGATCAACATTAAAGTTGTTGTTTTTTTTACAGTTTATTCTTTCCATAAAAAAAAGTTCATTGAAAAAAATTTTCATGCATCATTAAGGAAATCAGAAAGGTCAAAGAATTAATTTCATACATTTTTACATCATTTACTAATTTGAAATTACAAAAGACACGCCTTTAAAATAATTAATAAAAAGTAATACATAATAAATTATCTACATTCAAAAGGGTGTCCAAATCATTAATCAAATAAAGAATCAAAACTTACAAATTATATAGACCAAATATATGAAATAGTATAAAAAAAAATAAAAACTTGAATTCTTTTATCCACCTAGTCATGGAAAGTTGTTTTTTCACAGTTTATTCTTTCCATAAAAAAAATTTCATTGGAAAAAAATTGCGTGCATTATTAAGGAAATCAGAAAGGTCAAAGAATTAATTTCAAACATTTTTATATCATTTAATAATTTGAAATTATAAAGGATATGACTTTAGAATAATTAATAAAAAGTAATACGTAATAAATTATCTACATTCAAAAGGGTGTCCAAATCACTTATCAAAGAAAGAATCAAAACTTGCAAATTATACAGACCAAGTATATGAAATAGTATCAAAAAGAAAAAAAAAACTTGAATTCTTTTATCCACTTAGCTATGGAAAGTGATGTGAAAAAGGAGAAAAACCCTTGTGTGAGCCATTCATATGTAAAGTAGATGAATCACTCTGACATTGACCTTAAAAGAACAATCTTTTGGGTATTTTTTTTAATCTTTTTTGGTTGATTATTGGTTAACTGATTATGTTCCACACATATGCATAATTATAGGTTCAATTATGAAATATTCAACCTTTTGATGTCATACAGACAAGGTTAAAAAGTGGTGTCAAGTTAGTAAAAGTTGCTTTTTTTTCTAATCTTTTAAAAGAAAGATCCTGTGCCAATTGACACAAGTGGTGAACAATCAACAATTTTTAAGAATGGATTTGAATTACTCTCTTGCTAATTTACTTTTTCTTTTCCAAACATGTCATAAGCAAGTTTCTTTTCAAAGTCTCAATGTTAGAGGTGCCCTTATGTTGTATGTTTTTTATTATGAAAATAAATTATTAACAAGAAAAAAAAAAGAGTCCTACTTCTTTGTTAATTCTTTTTTTTTGTCTTCATTTAAGTTACCCTAATTTTAATATTTTAAAATATCAAAATTTGAAGGTAGAAATATATAAAAATAAAAATATATATTTTTTGTTTGTAAACAATTAAACAAATCGTGTTTTGTCTTTAAAATAAATTACAAATTATTTTGTCTGTTTATTTTATTAAAAATATGTAAAATATTTTTTCAATAAATAATATATAAAAATATTCTATAGTCATTATAAAATTTGGTTTATTACATGAAAAACTCTTTTAATAATTATTTGTTAAGAAAAAGTTTTATTTTTATAAAATACAAACATGAAATACTTCATAGAGATAAAATACAACTTTTTATAATTTAAAGACAAAAAAAACATATTTAATTTTAAAAATAATAAAATAGGGTATTTTGAAATATGAATGGAATGAAAGCTATGTAAGATTTTAAAGAAAGAGTATCAAAAAAAGAGATGCTTTAGCCTTTAGGGAATGTCACATTCACACACAGACACACGAGGGCAATGCACGAAAACCCATTCACATATGTCACCAAATTGCAAGTGGATCAGCACACGTGCACACCAACATTAACCTCTCAACCATACAAAAATTAAAGTATGCAAACAACTTTCTCTATCTCTTCCTTCCTTTTTTTTCTTTTTAAATTTAGGGTTTTACATCACAACCATAAAGCTCCTTTTTAGATTTACTTTTGTGGGAAATTTTTTGTTTGAGTTTCTTAGTTATATTCATCTAAACAATTAATATTACTTGAGAATTGGAGCATTTATATAAATTTCAATGAAAATAATGTTTTCAAAAATGTTAAAACGATGTTTTGCTTTCAAAACTTGTTTGATAAACACATACCATCCTTTTATATTTATTTACACGTTTTTATATTTAAATATAATAATTGATATATTTTAGCATTCACATTTTTAACAATAAAATGCTTAAGAAATATGCCATCTTTTATCATTAAAATAACACTTAGTTACATTAATTCTGGTTGAGTTTGTAAACAAATATAATCTCCGTCTTATTTAAAAGACTTTTCTAATTATTTTTCTTAAAGCATTTACGAAAATGGTTCACGGCATTTTTCACTGATAAAACATTATTTTAACTCAAATTTTATAAATATAAGTTTCTAACATTAAAAAATTTATTTATATAAGAATTTTCTCCAATTAAAAAAAATAATGTTTGTAGATATTAATTAAAATATTATTTTAGTTGATGAAGAACTTATAAGTGATTGTTGTTTAATTTTAATGATAACCTACAAGGTACTTACAATTTTTTTTTATTATCAAATGTTAATTATTAGTATTTTGTTAATGAGAAAGTTGAATTAACAATCTCTTCCCCTCTTCGTTCTAATTTTCAGAAAGTTAATCTTATAACTCTTAAATGCTAGAGGTAATTAAATCCACCAACACAATTAATTCTTATATTAATCAAATCATTACTAAGATAATATAAAGTAATTTAAAATATCACACCACAATGTATATGTATACAATATACATAGTTCTCCTTTATATAAATAAGTTTTTCAAAAAACAAACAAGTTCATGAATTAATGATTTATACATATACCAAATACATATAATAATATAAAATACTAATGTCATATCTCGTACTTAAAACTACTTTTGAGCCTCATTGTCTTTTGCACTATCTTTTGACCACCAAACTCCTTCATCATAAGACTCAATTTCTATTTTCATATTCATTTTCTCCATCATCCATTTCTTACATCTTCTATAACTTCTTAAGTAAGGGAAACCAGTAAAATAATTTTGTACATGTTTATGTTTGGTTATATGGTCTATTGTGTTAGAGATTTCTAAATTGATACATTTTTATCTCTCTCTCTCTCTCTGACTAGTATTGTCTTGACTACCATCGTGTAAATCTAGTCTTCTTTATATGCTTTTATTTCATTTACTTACATTGCTTATGTATTATGATAAATATGGGTGAATGGTTATGAGTTCAGAATGTTGAGATATACTAAGACAATAACTTGAATGATATAATGATGTATGAATGGTGTATATATGGTCATTTCTAAGGAGAAATGTCATATTAAATAGGGTATGTTTGTATTGAGTTTGAATCCAAATAGTGAAATCATTCTAATTATACTAAACTTACGAATTCATGTAGAGGATGAAGTTTAAGAGTGAGAGTTGAATATGGTTCCTTATTAGGGGAATCAATATGAAATTGTATTGTGACCTAAAATATTGATAGGAGTTAACCGTGTCATGGTAAGTTAGGCTTAAGTAGATCAAACATTTTATTTTTGCTGTAATCTACTAGGCTAAGTGTATCCATGACCGTGTTTTACTACAATCTACTAGGCTAAGTGTAGCCAAAGCCATCTTTTGTTATAATCCATTGCGAGATTACATAATAGGCGCAATACTTGCAAGCGAATTCAACTTAATGCATAAGTATTTCGGAAATCGAGTTTAGATCATGCCAATGTCTTAACAAATGATTAGGTCTATATGAATGATCTTTTGTGGTGCATTGATTCATAGATATTGTGTGTCTGGTTTTAGTTTTAACTTGTTAAGTATCAGTAGTTCACCATTGCATTCCTTTTGTTTGTGGTTTTTTCGATAATCGTGTGATACATGTGAGTAAATGATAGTGCATAAAACAATGAGACTCAACATTAGATGTTTTTAGGAGGAGATATGAAACTAGTATTTTGGATTATTATATATATTTTGTAATGTATAAATCCTTTACTCGTGGAACATTTGAACTTCCTTGTCTTTTGAAAAACTGATTTATACAGAGGAAGACTATATATGTATGTACTTTGTATACATACATTTTAGTGTGGTATTTTAAATTCCTTATATTATTTATGTATGGTTTGATCAACTTTGGTGATTCCACTTTGTAAATAGAAGATGTAAGAATTTTATTCTAATCTTTTTATTGATTAATCAATTTTCAAGGACAAAAATTTTCTTATTAAAGAGAATTGTAACATTTAAGTATCTACAATATGTAACATATAAAAATTTAATATTATCCTTTTTCTTAATACCTTTACCTACTACTTTTCCTTTTACACCTCATTTGCTATCAACACCATTTTGTTCTTTTATTGGTCTAACAACCCAAGTTCATTTCTAACAACCACATTTCTCCTTTAATTTCTATTAACACCCTTACCTACCCCATCCATTATTATTATTATTTTTCTCCATGCATCCAATTTATCCACCAATCATTTTTAATTATTTTTATCCACCCATGTTCTTTATCTAATTTTGTCACTTTTAATTATTTTTCTCCACCCATCATTTTAGTTATTTTTCTTCACCCATTTTCTCCATCTAACGTTTTCATCTATCAATTTTAATTATTTTTCTTCACTCACTATGTCCATCTAATTTCTCAATCCATCTTTTTTTAATTATTTTCTCAACCCACCTTCTCTACCCATCACCTTACAAATACCTACATATCTTTCTCTTCAATAAAATATCATTCTATTCCAACATACACATTTTCTCCCTCACACTCACCTTTCTATCATCTTCCTATAACTCCATCTCTTTCATCAAATCTTATTGCCTCTACATTTTCTATACCAAACCCCTTCATCACAGGATATAATTTCTATTTTCACATTCATTTTCTCCATCATCCAATTTCTTGCATCTTTTTTTTCATCTTCCAAGTAGAATCACTATAGTTAATCAAATCATTATGTAGATAATACAAAACAATTTAAAATATCACACGAGAATGTATGTATACATTTTACATATATATAGTACTCCTCTATGTAAATAAATTTTTCAGAAGACAAATAAGTTCAAATGTTCCATCACTAGAGGATGTATACATTACTAAATACATATAATAATCCAAAATCCTAGTTTCATATATCCTCCTTAAAAACTCTACCGTATTAAGACAAAACCGTTTATAAAACTTATATGTCTAAACGCTCTCATATTTTGAAGTTTAGCAAAATAATATTAAACAAGACAAGAATTTGAAAACACCTAAACCTAAAGAATAGGATATAGGTAGAAACATAAAGGCTAGAAACAAAATTCCAAAATAATCCATCAACATAGAAAAACCTTAGTTAAACACGTAGGAAAAAACAAGGTTAAAGCTTCCAGGCGTAGCGCTAAACGACTTAGAAGTTAAAGCATTTAAAGAGTCATGCTAAACGTGTAAGTTATATTGTACCCAATCATATTCAGTTGAAATCTCAAGAAGCAAAAATGTGTCGAGACAATGTCTTTGACCAAATCCTCTAAAAGCCTTAAACAAAGATAGAAAACCTATAAAATAAGAAACAAATGCTCAAGCTCTAAAAGGAAATATTCCAAAAAGCGTTTATAACAGACTAAACGGTAGCATGAACTAAAATCTTTACTTCGTCCAACGATGAATTTATTACTCAATGAATGATATATTTAGGAAAAACTTAAATGATAAATGCTACCTAAATGATAGAAAATGTAAAAAGCACTTTGTTGTTCTAAACAAACATTAAATGTCATTAATGCTTAACGTCAAAAACAACAAAACTGATAAGGGATAAGACATTTGGTGCATGCACAATCTACTATGTTCTATATAGATAACGTACTACACGCATCCGCTGCTTTATTTGAAATATATTAGAAGTGGATGTTAGAGACAAAGAAGACATTCACAAAATGTTCTCTTCATAAGAAGAAATGTATGAAAGAAAGTACAATTTACTTCGAGCAAAGTACTGAAAAAACATGATTATTCTGATAAGTTGCTTTAACTAACGGTTGCTTCACACACAAGACAAAGAATACACAAGAATCAAGGCTAAGAGCTTAGTTTAATGGTACCTTTTGAAAAAGCCTTTAAATAGAAAAGTATTCAAAGGAATAATCAAGAGGATATCTTACAACCTAAATATCAATCCTACGAAAAGTGTTTATAAGAGAAGTGTACAGAAGCTCAAGCAAAAAGAGAATATCTGAGAAGGGAAAAAGAGAAAAGGTCAAGCAATACTCTCGAGCATCATTGTAATATTTGCTTACTATTGTAAGAAGAGTGAAATGAGAAAAGAGAGAAATACCCAACAAGTTTATAGACTGTATTGTATTGAACATATATCCTTTTTATGAGAGTAATAGTCTAAACGACTTGTAAGCAATCATTGATTGCAATTCTGAAGATGATTAAAACACTTGTTGTGAAACTCTTAGGAGTTAAGGAAATCGAGGCAGTGTATAAAAGGATACCAAGATTGTCTAGTATCAAGAGTAGTGTGAATACTCAACTAGTCTAGGGTAACGGGAAGTTATTCACTGACTAAGGATACCAGAAGTAGTGAAAAATACTACACAACTACGAGTGGGCGAAACTCAACTAGGTAGCGTATCGGGGATACTATGGGTGCCTAGGGATACCAGGAGTGGTGAGAATACTTAGTTGTAATCTTGTTCAAGATTATAATAAAGCTCTCTGTGGATAAAGGAGACTGGACCTAACTTAGTTATAGTGAACCAATATAAAAATACATATGTATTTATTGTTTAACTCTATCTAAACACTCTTATTAAACTTGCAGTTGCATCTTAGTTTTAAATACAAGAGCTTTTCATACTAAATGATTTCTTATTAAAAAGAAAGCTCTTACAAACACTATAGTGAATATCCTATATAACATGAAGAAGAGATTTCATTGATTAATATTATTTACAAAGTCCAGTGTTTAACAACTACTTGAAAAATATTGTGCTCGACGAAAGTGCTATATAAGGAGGGTTGCGAAAAAGTTTTTCAATTAACACTATTCAACACCCTCCGCCCTCTCCTTTCTAGTGTTTTTGAGGTACGTATACCACACGATAATTATAGGTGGACAAAGAACAAACAAAATAAATGAAAGGATAAGCTAGTGATGTTTAACAAGTTAAACATAGACAACACACCCAATATCAACAAAACAATACACCACCTAAGATATTTCATTTAGACCTAATAATTTGCTAGGACATTGACATGAACTAGAATCAATTTCCAAAATACTTATGCATTAAGTTTAATACTAGTGCAACTCTTGCACCTGTCACATAACCCACTAATGAATTTTAGAAAAACGCGGTTCTAGCTCCACTTATACTAGTAGATTACAACAAAACATAACCCTAACTTTACTTAAGCCTAACTTACCATGACAAGGTTAACTCCTATCAATCCTTTAGGTCATAGTACTATTTCATAACATTCCCTCAAACAAGGAACCTCCTTCAACTCTCAGTCCTAAACTTCGTCCAATATATGAATTTGTGAGTTTAGTAGAGTTAAGATAACTTTACTCTTTGGATTCAAACTCAATGCAAACATACCCTCTTTAATATGTCATTTCTCCTTAGAAATGACCATATATACACCACCATTTATACATCATTATACCATTCAAGCTATTGTCTCATTATTGTCTCATTATATTTCAATTATCAAAACTCAACCATACAATAATATTTATCATGATACACAAGTAATGTAAGTAAATGAAATCAAAACATATAAAGAATGCCAGATTTACATGACAATAATCCGCAAAATACTAGCGAGAAAGAAAGAGATGTAAGCATATCAATTTAGAAATCTTTAACAAAACTGATCATATCAACCAAGCATAAACATGTGTAAAACAATTTTACCAACTTCCTTTACCTCATAAATTATAGAATATGTAAGAAATGGTTAATGGAGAAGATGAATATGAAAACAAAAATTGGGTCTTGTGATGAAGGGGTTTGGATATAGAAGTGTGGAGATTTGATGAAGGTGGTGGAGTTCAAAGTATAATAGAATGATGAGTGTGAGGTAGAAGATGTGTGTGTTCGAATGCAGTGATATTGTGTTTAAGAACTAATATGCATGTTGATAATTGTTGAAAATATTGTTATTTGTGATGTAATGTTTTTACTAAATTCACCCTTTTCTGCCTAGAAACTTGCTTGAAATCATGTTTTTTTGTTAAGTTGTGTGAATAAGAGAGTTGAGGTTGAATTTGATGGTTTTATGACTAATTCTCCTTATTTTGGTTGAAATTGAGATAATATGGAAAGTAGGGATGAAGTGCTAAGGAGATGGAGCTAAGAAAGACTTATAAAAGCACCAGAAGGGAGGGATGCTCGAAGCTTGGGCGCTCTTTTCGGAGGCTTATGCGCAGAAGAGTGTCGCTCACCGCTCGGGCGCTTGAGCGCCAGAGGCATGAAGCTTGGGCGCCATCTCGAAGACTTATGCGTGGAAGACCACCATTCACCGCCGGGCACCCCTTTTTGGGCACTTGAGTGCCAGAAGCACAAAGCTTAGGCGTCCTCTCTAAGGCTTGAGCATGGAAGACCACCGCTTACCGGCCGGACGCCCTAAGTGCGGCGCTTAAGCGCCAGCGACATGGGCCTAGGCTTTGTTTCTGTTCTGTCTTCACTCTATTTAAAGGACACAAGCGTCCTATGTTTTGCATCTCTGGCTGGAGCAGCACAATAACACACTCTTCTACTCTTTGAAGGCGGATTTGGATGCGGGAGCTTCCATCCTCTACTTTTAGGGTTTTGCTATCTCATGCTTTTTCATTGTACATCTAGTTTCATCATGTCTATGATGAACTAAACTCTATTTGTTGTTCGGGGATGATGTAACCTTGTGAACTCTCATGTATTTGAATTGATTCTCAATAACATATGCTTTTTCATTAATTGTTAGAGTAATTCATCTGTGCTTATTACATGCTTTGTTTAACTCATTCATAACATGATGTATGAATTGCATGAGTGCCAGGAGGTTCCTTACAATTCAGGTTCTTGTTAAATTCTCCCAAGAGTAATATTGCTTAGGGATGAGGGTATGAGTCTTGGTCGTCTTAAAGCTTTTGATCTTCACATTTAATTACTAGGAATGCTAGGAATTGCATGAACTATTGATTAAGGACATGTTTATTCGCCGAGGGATCGAGTTTAAGTGATTTAGTGAGTGACGTTGACATTAATGCATAAAGAAGAATTCTTACATACATGAGAGGGAACTTGGTCAAATCTAACCCCAACAACATATTCATTTCATATTAAACAACATTCGTTCACTGTGTTATTCTGCTATTGATCAAACTGCATTCATATTTAATTTTTTGTCTTTGCGTCTGAAACCAATGATCTCGTTTTCTTTAAGTCTTAATTAATCGAGTTATCACACGACTATTTAGTGCCGAGAGTCATCTGGGATACGATACTTGGTCTTACCATTTTATATTACTTGGGCGATTCGGTACACTTGTCAATCATCCAACACATGTATTTATAAAGTCATGAGTAGATAATGTGAGTGGAGAAAAATAATAAAATATGATGGATGGAGAAAGTGGATGGAAAATAATAAATAAAAATTATGGGTGGAGAAATTAGATGGAGAAAGTGGGTGGAGAAAATAAATAAAAAGTTATGGATGAAGAAATTACATGGAAAAAGTAGGAGAATAATAATTAAAAGTGATGGGTGGAAAAATTAGATGGAGAAAGTAAGTGGAGAAAAATGATTAAAAATGATTGTTGGAGAAAATGATGGAAAAATAATTAAAAAAGATGGGTAAAGAAATTATACAGAGAAAGTGATACAAGAAGGTCTAACACCATAGGACCCATCACAAGAGGAATGGCCAAAAAGCTCCAAGATGAATATTCTCCTCAAGGTCAAGTACTATTTGCTATCTTTGGATGGAAAATTGGAGAACAAGAAGATATGCCAAATCTGCCAAAACATGGAGAAGGGTAAAAAGGACATTTCTATAAAAAAAGGGTGTACTTATCCTTCTATGGGGCTGCATGAGTAATTGTTTTTCTTCACATAAAACTTGATTTTCACGTGTTTTAGAAGCTAAACATGTAGCACATGGGATCAGATCTGCAACGTGAAATTTGCTTGCTTAAAGCCTTGAGATTAATCTATAAAATCTCATAGGAAAAGCTTGTAAATCACTTTTGGATTGTAGTAAAGAATTTCTGCTGAAATGCATAGTAAATTCCTTCTCCAAGAGTCACTTCTTAGCTTGATTTCCATTGCAACTTTCTTCCACTCTAGGAAGCCTTCTGAGTTGTGAATCACCTCTCCAAGCTAGCCTCCATATCCAACCACCATAAACACCAATCATCCGCTGCATCACATCCAAAGCTCCTAACCAATCTGCTCCTGAACTTCCAAGTCTGCACACCTCTGCATCGGATACAGCTCCTGTTACATTGGTTGCAGCAACTGTCCAAGTCTCCTTGCACCTCCAATCTCACGGCTCATCTTCTCCACATCTCCTAGGATGTATCAAGTGGTATTCAGAGCAAGGTTCTAACTAGAACCGTGAGATAAGTCCAGATTTTCTTCCATTTATTTGCTGTCAAAAATTTCCTGGTTGTCTTGCTGTTTTCTGAAAAATTCTGCAATGTTTCATCAATCATTGCTTTGTTTAGGATCTACTCTTAATTTCATTGGCTACTAGCTGTCTTTGTTTGAGTTTTCCTTCATTTTATTCGGCTGTTATTAATTGTTTGAGTCTATTTTACCATTTAAACATCATTTCTATTTTTGTCTTAAGTCTTGTTAGTTACTTTGCTGTTTTGTTATCAAATCTGGTTTTTCAACCAAGTTTTACCAACAATCTTAGTTGTTTGAATGTGGCTGCACCAAGTAAGAGCAATGAATACTTCAGAAATGAGCTCAGGTGTTTAGATTTACCATTCAAACTCAAAATTTGTGCAGGTTTGTATTTAAAAATCTGACAGCATTTCAGTTCTATTTTTGTGCTGTATTGCCACTGTTTTAGGGTCATTTACTGTTCTATTGAACAGCAGCTGGTTGATACATTGTCTGAATCATTTGGAAGATGAAATGAGTTGATTCCAAATAGTTTGTCATGTGGCAAGAGTGTCCAAGCATTTGGCCGAGATACATGTGTTTCATTGAAGTCAATTCTGCTTAATTGTGTGTGGTTAGTGATACAGCTGTCGCGGCCGATCAAATTTTACGTGCAATTAAGAATGCAGTACAGTGCTAGGAATCGACTCCTAGGTCGTCTCTCAAGGACCAATTTTGTGGTTTAGTCTCAGACTTAACACGAAGGGGGGGAGTTTTGTGTTTTTGTTTTGATGCGGGAAAATTAAATTAAAATTAAAACTGTGCAGAAAACGTAAAACGTAAAAGTAAAAACATCAATAAAATCATAAAAACAACGTTTGGAAATACGATGAACAGTAAAATTATGGAATATAGCGATGCAGAAAATACTGAACGGTAAAATACAACAGATAAAAATAAAACACTGGAAATGGAATTCATCAAACATTCAACACTTTAATTAAAATTCAACACTTGAAATAAAATGAAATGATTAAACTATGAAATGAACTACACGCTCAGAAATGAAATTACATGCACTGTTTGAAAATGGAACTGGAAAAGGAAGAGGCAGAAGCCTCCTCCAAGCCGTGACTTCTCCTAAACTACTGCTAATCTAACACTAAAATCTATTCCCTTTTCCTCTGCATGCTGCCTCCATTTTATAGCCACTTCTTCTCTGGACAAACTCTCGTATCCTTCATTTCAGCTTGCTTGTTTGTCTATTGTCCCCCTAGCTTCCTTTCTATTCTTCCAGATTTTGGTAGCTTTGAAGACTTTTTTTCACCAAATCCTTGGACGTTCCAAAACTGAGCAAATAGGTGGGGCCCTCAAATGTTGTGTCCGTGAACTACTCTTTCTTCCACCCAATGAATGACTTGAATTTCCTTGCAGCCGTGGCCTCCTCTCCAGTCATGACACCATCTTCCTTGTGCTCTTCTTCAATCATTGCAGCTGCTGGACATCTTCTTGTTGGAGATTGAAAGCTGCTGGACTTTCCTTCCATGTGCATCCACCCTTCTCCTTTCCGTTCAGCCATGGCCTCCTCACGTTGCAGCTGCTTGCTTGGGCCACTTTGCTAGCCGTGAGCTTCCATTCCCATTTAAAATCTAGAACCAAAACTTGTGTGGAGTGGAAGAGATGGAGAGTTAAAATAAATCTGCACTCTAAGCTAAAATGTCGTAAGCTTTGCTAAGTAAAATAACGTGAATGGTGGCCCCTCTTTAATTCCAAAGTAGATGCTTTGCTAAATGTTTTGCTGAAACCGTGAATGGCTTTCAACTATATTCCTTTCTTTTAGTTTCTATTATTGGCGGACCCCATGTGTTGTCCAACCAAGATTGTTTACTCTTTGTAGCAAGCCTTTCTTTCACTTTCTTCAATCAAAATGGATGTGCAAAAGTGTGGAGGGGCCGTGTGCTATTTTTACTCCAATAAATTCAGCATTTCATTTTGAAGTTTTGGACATGAGCTTTCAACATGGTGGTCCCCTCCTCTAATTCCAATTTTCCCTTCCTTGTGCGTATATTGTCGTGGCCTTCCATTCAATATGTGATGCTTGCTGAATTTTCCAATGGGCCAAGGTGGTATGGCCGAGACATTTACTTAGTAAATGTGGCACTACAATTGTCATCTTCCAAGAGCTATAAACCGTGAGTTTGCAATGTGGTTTCCAAACCAACCAATATTACTTCTTGAAATGAGCTTTAAAATGTGCCAACATGAGTGTTGAATCCTTGAGTGTTGGGAGGTCTTAGCACCGTTCAACGATCAATTCCAGCCACCACATGTACCAAACAACAAGCAAACAATGCAAACAGATTAGAAATCACTTAAACAGTAATCACTGGACTGACATAGGAGAGTAAAATAAATACTGGGAACAACATAGAACGAATTTGAACAAACGAAAAACTATACGTGAAAATAGACATCCATACGAAACTATGAAAAAAAATTGCATTGAAAACGGATAAGAATTGAACCTGAACGGGGACAAACAAGTTGACACAAAATTTACGCAGCAACCAGCGAAAACTGAAATGGCTGAAATACATTGGGCTCTATTTCCATTTCTTATTTAACCTTCAAATATCCCAAATTGTATTTCCAAATTTTCCTTGTAAAATAATTAGCTCAGATAATTCAAATTAATTAAAATAAGAATTTCTGATCGAATTAAGCACAATCAAGCAAAATGGGAAAACACTGGACATTTAAGCACAATTCCCTGATTAATTCTAGTACAATAAACTAAGTGAAGTGTAGAAAATATCGACTCATCAAAATAGACCACACTTAGTCTTTTGCACTCCTGGGCAAAATCAAGACGCAAATCAGGGAATGGTTCAAAGGATTTTTAGGTGTATGACACAAAAACTCAGCAGACAGAAAATAAAAACTCGCAAGAAAAATAAAAAGAATTTACAGAGTTCTCAAGAAGTCTGGACAGAGAAAAGGTATAGACAATATCCAACACAAAATCAAATTGAGCAGATACTTACAGAAATCATCCAAGCAATTCAAAACATAGCAAAATGATTAATCAGCTCAAGAGGTGATTCAAAAATAACATAACCTCACAGATGCACTCATAGTGTTTCTCTCAAGTGTCTAGGGTAAATCAATGTTACTCAATGCACTCAAGAAAGCAAACACAAGAAGACTTGGCAAGTCTCTAATTATCAATACTTAAAACATATGCATGCTCAGATCAAAAGGTCTTTACTGGGTTGTAATGCGGCCAAGGACAGGGGAGGATAAAATATAGATAAGTAGCTACAACTCAGAAGAAATAGAGGAGCAATGGGAAACAAGTGTAAACACAGTGAAATCTCACCCAAACCTCTAATTCAATCCTCTTCTCGACTCCATTGTTCTCAAAATTGTTTTTCATTTTTCTTTCTTTTTCTCATCAATTTTTTTCATCCTGTCTCTTTTCTTTTCTCTCTTTATCACACTACAGGATCAAATTCATATTTTCAGAACAAGATGAGGAACCAACTAGCCAATTCATCAGAATCCCTAAGGAGACCACACTTATTCACAAAATACTTCTATAGCTCCAGACTTCCCTAAGGTTAAGGTAATCATGGTTTTTCACTTAGGGCCAGTGTATGAGCTTCAAATCAAAGAAATGAATATAGTATAGGCTCAAAGGGGTTATCAAAGGATAATAACAGGGTAGGCTTATTTGGCTAACAAGGCTCAAGAAATAAAATGCCTTTATCATTTTCTAAACATGCATATCCATCAAGAATTATCAAAAAGAATCAAGCCAAGGCATATGTGCAAGCAATCAAGATACATGTCACACACAAGAAAGAACATTAAGTGGCTCAAATCTCACTCAGGGTGTTTGTCACAATCAAATCAACCTCTCAAACGCATAATCATCTTTCCAAGCAGAGAAAAGCAAGGATTTCAAACTAAGTATCAATGAAGTGAAGGAAAAATCTACAACTTAGACAAACTCCAGAAATCAAGAGAAAAATGTAAAATTTATTGCACACAAAACACACTAAAAACCACTTAAAACAGAAAAAATTTATCACAAAAACAAAAAATTTAACACACAAAATAAAGAAAAATTCAGAATCTCTCCCAATAGACCACACTTAAACTACACATTGTCCTCAATGTGTTCTAGTCATGTCATCAGCAATCAAAACAGGAAACATATTATGGACAAATGCAATAAAAGTAGGAAAAAGGGAGAGAAAGAAAATGCAAACTCCCGTAGGTTATGGTGGAAGCTGCCAATTTTGGATCGTCAGGGAGATGTCTTCCAACTTAAATTCCAGCTTGGACGTTTTGAGGACGAACTGCTTCATCCTCCAAATTTGATCTAGCAGTGAAATATCTTCCACAGCTGGATCTAAGCAGTGATTGTTGATGAGCAGGTTCAGCAGGTGCCTATTGGTTTTGAAACAGTTATGGATACTCGCACCTTTGTCTTCAATTGTGGGTGTCTGCTCATCAAGTTTATACGTACCTCCTGCAACATGGTTAGTGCAATGTGGTTCCACAGAAATTTCATGCAGGGGTAAAACACCCAGATTATCATACTGAACCTCTATTATACTCTCAGAACATGAATCACTTTTAAATTCAGAAACAATATCAACCACAGACTCAGATTCATGTTCAGTGCTTGAAGAATAAAGATACGGATTTGATATCAAAATTTGGTTATCATCATGCAGAGAGTGCGAATTCAAAACATGCTCATCAACAATATAATCTTCAACATACCCCACAACAGTATAATCATCAATATAATCAAATTGAGGTATGCTTACCTCTTCTTCCTTGAAGATTGCTAGAGAGTGGGAAGATGAAGGTGGTCTACCTGTCTCAGAAGTACTGCTCGTATCTGCCTGTTCCTCAAAATTTTCATTGGTCTCCTCAGGTGCAAGAGTGGTCATCTGCCCAACCTGATCACTCAGATTCTGCATGGCAGCTTGAGTTTCCTGCTGAATCTTCATGCACTCTTGCTTGAACTGAATTCTCTGCTTGGTCATTTGCTCCAGTAACTCCTTTAATGTAGGTTCAGAAGTAGAAGGCTGAGGAGTTATTTGAGCAAGAGCATCAAACTGCTGATTCTCGTATTGCTGGACTGGTGGAGGCATAAAAGTATCCTGAGATGGTGCTTCCTGATATTTCTGTTGAGCATCGAACCATCCCAAGCTAGGGTCATTCCATCCAGGATCATTGATATATCCATACTGCTCAGGGGAGAATTTGTTCAGAAACTGAAGCTCAAGATATCCCCAATCGGTAACGGATCCTAGAGGAAGAGAGTCTTGCCAATCCTTAGCTGCTCCTTGTAATGAATGCGGAAATGCGCTCAAGAAAATGTGATCAAGAGGAACATCTGGAGGCTTCATTGAAGAGCACACCATGTGGAACTCCTCCAAATGTCTATGTGGGCATTCCCCTGCAAAACCATGAAACTTAGGCAGCAAATATGTCAGTCCAGTGCTTAAAACGTAATATAAATCATCCTCTGTAGGTGGAACCGGCTCCCTAGGAGTGCTCTCAGGAATTTGAGGATGATCCATATAATTCTCATCATAAAATTCAGCAGAATTAAATTCAGAGTACCAAGCAGAAGGAGAATCATGATTATAGGTACTCGCAGAATAAGCATTATTCACATCATCAAAATAGGTAGACATGGAAAATAAAAAGTAAAAAAACTAAAAACTAAAAATTATGAAACAGATAAAACACAACACATTTATACATGCAATACATACACAAGACAAAATTTTTTTTTTAATTAACAGACAAAATACATATGACACGCATACAAAACAAATAGAACATCACAACACAAGATAAAACACAACACAATTAAACATGCTACAGGCAAAAAAAAAAAAATTTTTTTTTTTAAATAATAACTAAATACAGAACACAACACAATATAAAATATAAAAGACAAAACATATATTAACACAACATAATCGAAAAACACAACAAAAATCTAAAACAAGAACCTGGAACTGAAGTGACAACGCCGCCAAAATTTGCTGAAGGTGTCGTTGTCGCCTACAAAAATACAAAACACAAAACACACAAAAGACACATATTAACAGAACAAAAATTTACACAACAAGAATCTAAAACCAAACCGTCATTGGTCCCCGGCAACGGCGCCAAAATTTGATACAGCTGTCGCGGCCGATCAAATTTTACGTGCAATTAAGAATGCAGTACAGTGCTAGGAATCGACTCCTAGGTCGTCTCTCAAGGACCAATTTTGTGGTTTAGTCTCAGACTTAACACGAAGGGGGGGAGTTTTGTGTTTTTGTTTTGATGCGGGAAAATTAAATTAAAATTAAAACTGTGCAGAAAACGTAAAACGTAAAAGTAAAAACATCAATAAAATCATAAAAACAACGTTTGGAAATACGATGAACAGTAAAATTATGGAATATAGCGATGCAGAAAATACTGAACGGTAAAATACAACAGATAAAAATAAAACACTGGAAATGGAATTCATCAAACATTCAACACTTTAATTAAAATTCAACACTTGAAATAAAATGAAATGATTAAACTATGAAATGAACTACACGCTCAGAAATGAAATTACATGCACTGTTTGAAAATGGAACTGGAAAAGGAAGAGGCAGAAGCCTCCTCCAAGCCGTGACTTCTCCTAAACTACTGCTAATCTAACACTAAAATCTATTCCCTTTTCCTCTGCATGCTGCCTCCATTTTATAGCCACTTCTTCTCTGGACAAACTCTCGTATCCTTCATTTCAGCTTGCTTGTTTGTCTATTGTCCCCCTAGCTTCCTTTCTATTCTTCCAGATTTTGGTAGCTTTGAAGACTTTTTTTCACCAAATCCTTGGACGTTCCAAAACTGAGCAAATAGGTGGGGCCCTCAAATGTTGTGTCCGTGAACTACTCTTTCTTCCACCCAATGAATGACTTGAATTTCCTTGCAGCCGTGGCCTCCTCTCCAGTCATGACACCATCTTCCTTGTGCTCTTCTTCAATCATTGCAGCTGCTGGACATCTTCTTGTTGGAGATTGAAAGCTGCTGGACTTTCCTTCCATGTGCATCCACCCTTCTCCTTTCCGTTCAGCCATGGCCTCCTCACGTTGCAGCTGCTTGCTTGGGCCACTTTGCTAGCCGTGAGCTTCCATTCCCATTTAAAATCTAGAACCAAAACTTGTGTGGAGTGGAAGAGATGGAGAGTTAAAATAAATCTGCACTCTAAGCTAAAATGTCGTAAGCTTTGCTAAGTAAAATAACGTGAATGATGGCCCCTCTTTAATTCCAAAGTAGATGCTTTGCTAAATGTTTTGCTGAAACCGTGAATGGCTTTCAACTATATTCCTTTCTTTTAGTTTCTATTATTGGCGGACCCCATGTGTTGTCCAACCAAGATTGTTTACTCTTTGTAGCAAGCCTTTCTTTCACTTTCTTCAATCAAAATGGATGTGCAAAAGTGTGGAGGGGCCGTGTGCTATTTTTACTCCAATAAATTCAGCATTTCATTTTGAAGTTTTGGACATGAGCTTTCAACATGGTGGTCCCCTCCTCTAATTCCAATTTTCCCTTCCTTGTGCGTATATTGTCGTGGCCTTCCATTCAATATGTGATGCTTGCTGAATTTTCCAATGGGCCAAGGTGGTATGGCCGAGACATTTACTTAGTAAATGTGGCACTACAATTGTCATCTTCCAAGAGCTATAAACCGTGAGTTTGCAATGTGGTTTCCAAACCAACCAATATTACTTCTTGAAATGAGCTTTAAAATGTGCCAACATGAGTGTTGAATCCTTGAGTGTTGGGAGGTCTTAGCACCGTTCAACGATCAATTCCAGCCACCACATGTACCAAACAACAAGCAAACAATGCAAACAGATTAGAAATCACTTAAACAGTAATCACTGGACTGACATAGGAGAGTAAAATAAATACTGGGAACAACATAGAACGAATTTGAACAAACGAAAAACTATACGTGAAAATAGACATCCATACGAAACTATGAAAAAAAATTGCATTGAAAACGGATAAGAATTGAACCTGAACGGGGACAAACAAGTTGACACAAAATTTACGCAGCAACCAGCGAAAACTGAAATGGCTGAAATACATTGGGCTCTATTTCCATTTCTTATTTAACCTTCAAATGTCCCAAATTGTATTTCCAAATTTTCCTTGTAAAATAATTAGCTCAGATAATTCAAATTAATTAAAATAAGAATTTCTGATCGAATTAAGCACAATCAAGCAAAATGGGAAAACACTGGACATTTAAGCACAATTCCCTGATTAATTCTAGTACAATAAACTAAGTGAAGTGTAGAAAATATCGACTCATCAGTTAGTATTAGACCATTGCTAACCATCATCAACACTGAATTTCTGCATTTGTGCAACTTTCAAATACCATTTCTAACTCCTCTTTGCTGTTTTCAAATCAGAATTACTTTTGAATCAAAATTTGACCATGCTAGTTGTTGAATTTAGGTGAAATCTGGTACTGCAGTAGTGATTTTCTGTTTTATATAGTTTTGATGCATCCAATTAGTTCCAACAAGTCATCATTCATCATCAAAACATGTTTGAATCATTGGAAAATAACTAGGTGCAGTACTGTTCATTTGGCCTATTTTTCTGCATTGAAAAATTGACTTTGCTGCCAAAAACTGTGCTGGTTTTTTCTGTCAAATTCTGCACTGCATTACTTTGCTTGATTCATCATTTTTAGATGCAGTAAAAGCCATGGTCCATTTAAGATATTAAGATAACAATTCAAAAGAGATATTACAAACGTTAAAAGGCAATTAGGACCATTGCATCATCAGTTTCGAAAGTTTGAAGTGTATAAAAATCTGGTGCAGAAATCTGGTGCAGAAATCTGGTGCAAAAATCTGGTGCAATTCATTCAGGCATTTCATCAAACAGTTTTGTCAATTTTCAATGCATAGCCAATTCGTGTGTGATTCTGATTTAAAGTCTTTTATTGCGTTTTAATTCTGTTCTAGAGTCATTCCTAAGATCATTTTGATGTGCCACCGTGATTAATAGCCACTTAATTGCTTGCTTTCTGAATTTTGAACATTCTGCACACCATCTGTTTGACAAAAGTCCTGGTGTTGCTGTCACTTGGATGTGATTTGGCTAGCAATTGTGGTGGTAGTTTCTGTGACTAATTGGTTTGTTGCATAGGTGAAATATAACTCAAATGGCTCACTGCAAGTGGAAGCATCAAAGGAAGTTCAATTGGTGAATAAAAGTGAATGAAGTTGAGCCTTGAAGAAGGAAAAAGCGTGACTTGCAGCAGATTTCCATACTGCAGAAAAATTAATTGCTTGTTTAAACACTTTGCAGTTGAGAGAATTGTTGGAATCCAGTAGATTCAAGTTCTTTGAGAGCAACCAAAGCTGCACACATTGATTCCTTAGCCTATTTTAACTTTTCCTTTCCAACTTACTAATTTTCTTTGTAATTTCCATTGGTTTTCTTTGGTTGTAAGTTCCAAATCTAAGCAAGTGAGGTGCTAGAGTTCACAAGTGCTCTTCCCTCATTTGTAACTAGACTCAAAGAAGTCTCACAACCTAAAATTGAGTAGTCGGTGAGTGTGTCTTAGATCCAAAGTCTAAGCCTCACCTAGGAGACCTCACTTTAATGGTTTTTCCAATTTTCGACTAGATAACATATATCTTGTGCGAATAGGAAGCTCTCTTAGGGGTCCGAATTTAGAGTTAGGTTGTGTTCTTTTCTTTGCTTTTTGTTTTCTTTGTTGTCTTTAAGACTTAAGTGGATTTAAGAGTGATTTTGATCTAAGGACTCTAGTAAGTAGCAAGAAGCATATTTGGCAAGGAAAAGGCTTGGTACTTAAGCATTCCTAGTGAATCACCTCCCTTACCTGGAATATTGCTTCAAGTGAAAATCTCTAGTCTTTACTTCAAGAATAACATTTAAGTCCATCATAATGTCTAGAAGGCATTCTCCTAGGATTAGTGATAGTGAAAAAGAACATTTTTCTCTTCAAACTTTAGTTAATGAATTCAAGGAAATAAGAAGAGAAATGAATGAAGAGAAAGTCAATAGAGAGCTTCAAAATGCTGTTATTCAAGATGAGTTGAGAATGATAAGAAAAAGTAAGTCTAGGGGAAGTCAGAGTGACAACTCTCAAGAGGGAGGGATGTCTATGAGTCTTGGTGATTATTACCCTCATCAGCCTTCTACTTCTAGAAGGCATAGGAGAAATTCTCATGCACCCCCACCCCCTAAAGAAGTCAATGTTGTGTTGCCTCGCTTCCATGGGAAGGACAATGTAGAGGTTTATCTTGATTGGGAGATGAAGGTGGAACAATTGTTTGAATGCCACCAAGTGAGTGAAGAGAGGAAGGTCTCTCTAGCTACCCTAAGCTTTCAAGGGTATGCAATGTACTGGTGGACTGCCTTGGTCAAAGAGAGGCTTAGGCATCAAGCCCCTCCCATCCACTATTGGAATGACCTCAAGTCTGCCCTTAGGAGGAGACACATTCCCTCCTACTACAATAGAGAACTCATGGATAAACTCCAAAGGTTACAACAAAGGTCTATGACAGTTGAGGAATATTGACAAAAGATGGAGTTGTATATGATGAGGGCAGGCATAGTGGAGGGTCCAGAAATTACTTTAGCTAGATTTTTAAGTGGGCTCAATTTTGACATAAGAGATAGGGTTGAACTTCTACCTTATAGAGATTTGAATGATCTTGTTCAAATGTGTATAAAGGTAGAACAACAAAACTTGAGAAAATCTTCTTCTAAAAGAATTCAAGTTCAACCTACTTTTGAAAAGAAAATTTTTAAAGAAAAAGAGCCATTTAAACCTCTAGCCAAAATAGAAGAAAGACCCAAGAAAGAGACACCCTCACACACCAGAACAAGTGAAATCAAATGCTTCAAATGCCTAGGAAGGGGTCATGTAGCTACTCAATGTCCTACAAAAAGAAATATTATTTTGAAAGGCAAGGACATTTATAGTAGTGAAAGTGACACCCCAACTAGTACAAGTGAGAGTGAGGAAGAAGAGAGGGAAGAGGAAATATATACTGATGATGGGCAACTTCTCATGGTGAGAAGAATACTTAGCAACCAACCAAGTCTTGAACACATATCACAAAGAGAGAACATCTTTCATACAAGATGTAAAATTCAAGAAAATCATTGTTCTCTCATTGTTGATAGTGGATCTTGTTGCAACTGTTGTAGCACAAGGTTGGTTGAGAAGTTGAAGCTTGATAGTATACCCCATCCAAAACCTTATAAACTTCATTGGCTAAATGAAGATGGGGATATAATAGTCAAGAATCAAGTGAAGTTGGCATTTTCCATTGGGAACTTCAAAGATGAAGTTTTATGTGATATAGTTCCCATGGAAGCCTGTCATGTGTTATTGGGTAGACCATGGCAATTTGATCATCAAACTATCCATCATGGTCTAACCAATACCATCACTATCCATCAAAAGGACAAGAAGTTTGTGCTTCATCCTTTGACTCCTACCCAAGTGGCTAAGGATCAAGCACAAATGAAGTCTTTAAGAAAACAAGAACATGACCAAAAGAAAAAGTCAAAAAGAAAGGAGGGTAGGGAAACAAGTGTGCCACCTAAGGTCACTCAACATGAAGTTCTTTTAAACAAAAAGACTTTAATCAATACACTTCAAGTTGAGCAACCTTCATATCTTCTTCTTTGTCAAGGGACACTTACATGTACATCTAGTGATTCAAAGACTTCAACTCTTTCTCCATCCATTCAAAAACTTTTGAAAGAATTTGATGATCTATTCCCCCAAGAAATTCCAAAAGGGCTTCCACCCATAAGAGGAATAGAACATCAAATTGATTTCATTCCAGGGGCAGTTCTTCCTAACAGGCCAGCCTATAGGACAAATCCCCAAGAAACTAAGGAGATTGAGACACAAGTCCAAGAGCTACTAGATAAAGGCTTAGTTCAAAAGAGTCTAAGTCCCTGTGCTGTACCAGTGTTGCTGGTACCAAAAAAAGATGGAAAGTGGCGCATGTGTTGTGATTGTAGAGCTATCAACAACATCACAATCAAGTATAGACATCCCATTCCTAGGCTTGATGATATGTTGGATGAATTGTATGGAGCACAAATATTTTCAAAGGTAGATTTAAAAAGTGGCTATCACCAAATAAGAATTAAAGAAGGTGATGAATGGAAAACTGCCTTTAAGACCAAGTTTGGATTATATGAATGGCTAGTTATGCCTTTTGGTCTTACAAATGCTCCAAGCACATTCATGAGACTTATGAATCATGTCCTTAGGGATTGCATTGGGAAGTTTGTAGTTGTTTACTTTGATGACATCTTGGTATATAGTCAAAATTTGCAAACTCATGAAAATCATTTGAGAGTTGTTTTAACAATTCTTAGAACACACAAATTGTTTGCAAACTTTGACAAGTGTACCTTTTGTGTTGATAGTGTCATATTTCTTGGATTTGTGGTCACCAAAAATGGGGTTCATGTGGACCCAGAAAAAATAAAGGCCATCCAAGATTGGCCTCCTCCAAAGAATGTAGGAGAAATAAGGAGCTTCCATGGGTTGGCAAGCTTTTACAGAAGATTTGTTCCTAACTTCTCTAGTCTTGCTTCACCCCTCAATGAGTTGGTGGAAAAAGATGTTACATTCCATTGGGGGGATAAACAACAAAAAGCTTTTGAGCTACTCAAAGAGAAGCTCACACAAGCACCCATTCTAGCTTTGCCAAATTTTTCCAAAACTTTTGAGCTAGAATGTGATGCTTCAGGATTTGGCATAGGTGCAGTATTATTACAAGAAGGACACCCAATTGCATACTTTAGTGAAAAACTTCATGGTGCCTCTTGTAAGTATCCCACCTATGACAAAGAACTCTATGCACTTGTGAGGGCTCTTCAAACTTGGGAACATTACCTTGTTGCCAAGGAGTTTATCATTCATAGTGATCATGAATCACTTAAGTATTTGAAGAGTCAACACAAGTTACAAAAGAGGCATGCTAAGTGGTTGGAATTCATTGAACAATTCACTTATGTTATTAAATACAAGAAAGGAAAATCCAATGTGGTGGCTGATGCTTTGTCAAGAAAAATTAATCTATTAGCCACATTGGGAGCTCAAATTCTTGGATTTAATAACATTCTTGAATTATATTCACAAGATCTTGATTTTGCTCATATCTATGAGGAATGTCTCAATAAGCCTCAAGGAGGATTCTATGTGAAAGAAGGGTATCTTTTTAAAGAAGGAAAAATTTGCATTCCCCAAGGTTCACATAGAAAACTCCTTGTTAAAGAGACACATGAGGGAGGATTAATGGGACATTTTGGGGTAGAAAAGACCCTTGGCATGTTGAAAGAAAAAATTTTTTGGCCTCACATGAGAAGGGATGTTCAAAGGCATTGCTTTAAGTGTATAACTTGTTTAGAAGCTAAATCTAAATCAATGCCTCATGGACTATATACTCCTTTGAATGTTGCTTCCACCCCTTGGGAAGAGATAAGTATGGATTTTGTGTTAGGTCTTCCCAAAACTTCTAGGGGTTTTGATTCTATCTTTGTGGTGGTAGATAGATTTAGCAAAATGGCTCATTTTATACCTTGCCACAAAGTAGATGATGCAAGCAACATTGCAAAGTTATTCTTTAGAGATGTGGTTAAACTTCATGGGTTACCTAAGGTAATAGTTTCGGATAGAGATACAAAATTTCTTAGTCACTTTTGGCGGACCTTATGGTCTAGATTAGGGACTAAGTTATCTTTTTCTACTACTTGCCATCCTCAAACAGATGGTCAAACTGAAGTAGTCAATAGATCTCTTTCCACTTTACTAAGGGTAGTTCTTAAAGGAAATCACAAATCTTGGGATGAGTACCTGCCTCATGTTGAGTTTGCCTACAATAGAGTAGTTCATGGAACTACTAAATTGTCTCCTTTTGAAGTTGTTTATGGTTTTAATCCTTTGACACCCATGGATTTAATACCCCTTCCAAATTCTATTGATTTTGTTCATCAAGATGGGGTATCTAAATCTAAATTTATCAAAGATTTACATCAAAGGGTTAAAATTCAAATTCAACAACAAAATGAGAAATATGCCAAGAAACATAATAAGGGCAAGAAAGAGTTAATCTTCAATGAAGGAGATTTAGTTTGGATTCATCTTAGAAAGGAAAGATTTCCTCAATTAAGAAAATCTAAACTCAATCCTAGAGGAAATGGACCCTTTAGAGTGATCAGGAGGATTAATAACAATGCTTATCAACTTGATCTTCCTCCTGAATATGGTGTTCATGCTACCTTCAATGTATCTGATCTTAAACCTTTTGCAGGATTTGATAGTGAAGATGAAGATCTTTTGGATTTGAGGGCAAATCCTTCTCAAGCGGGAGGGGATGATACAAGAAGGTTTAACACCATAGGACCCATCACAAGAGGAATGGCCAAAAAGCTCCAAGATGAATATTCTCCTCAAGGTCAAGTACTATTTGCTATCTTTGGATGGAAAATTGGAGAACAAGAAGATATGCCAAATCTGCCAAAACATGGAGAAGGGTAAAAAGGACATTTCTATAAAAAAAAGGGTGTACTTATCCTTCTATGGGGCTGCATGAGTAATTGTTTTTCTTCACATAAAACTTGATTTTCACGTGTTTTAGAAGCTAAACATGTAGCACATGGGATCAGATCTGCAACGTGAAATTTGCTTGCTTAAAGCCTTGAGATTAATCTATAAAATCTCATAGGAAAAGCTTGTAAATCACTTTTGGATTGTAGTAAAGAATTTCTGCTGAAATGCATAGTAAATTCCTTCTCCAAGAGTCACTTCTTAGCTTGATTTCCATTGCAACTTTCTTCCACTCTAGGAAGCCTTCTGAGTTGTGAATCACCTCTCCAAGCTAGCCTCCATATCCAACCACCATAAACACCAATCATCCGCTGCATCACATCCAAAGCTCCTAACCAATCTGCTCCTGAACTTCCAAGTCTGCACACCTCTGCATCGGATACAGCTCCTGTTACATTGGTTGCAGCAACTGTCCAAGTCTCCTTGCACCTCCAATCTCACGGCTCATCTTCTCCACATCTCCTAGGATGTATCAGAAAGTGGGTACAAAATAATTAAAAATGATGAGTAAAGAAAGTGAATGGAAAAAAATAATAAAAAACATGGGTGGGTTAGCTAGGAGTGTTAATAGAAATATAGGAGAATTATGCTTATTAAAATGAACTTGGGTTGTTAGTGCAATAGAAAAAAAAAAAGAACAAGATGGTGTGGATTACATATGAGATATAAAAAGAAAAGTAATAAGTGGAGGTACATAGGATGTTATTAAATTTTTAGATATTAAATATTTTAAATATTTAAATATTACACAACTTACTCTAAACATTTTAATTTTTTAATTTGTACGAACTCATCCCAAATAATATATATAGTTTATAAAGATAAAAAAATAAGTTACAAAATGTATAAAACTTTTTAAAAATATTATATATTTTATTTATTAATTCATTAATATCATATATTTAAAGTAGAAATTTAATTTTTATTTTCTATTCTAATTTTATCTCTTTCTTGTTAGAAATAATCTAAGTGTGAGTTTAAGTCTCACATCGGGTAAAAAGACAAAGAGTTAAACACTATATAAAAAGAAAAACAAAATCATAAACCTAATGTCTTGATGTTTTGGATTGAAAGTGATGTCATTCCTATATGAACTGGGCTTATGTCACATTTATATAATTTCTTCCTAATGAGAACTAATTTTGAAAAATTCATTAGTGGTATCAAAGTTGATGATTTGTCTTGGTAACTGATTTAGTATAATGACCTGATTTAGATCATTACTAAATGATAATATTCATTACAAAAGGTTAAATTAATATACTACATATTCACAGTCCCATAAAATTTCAAATAATTTAAAAAATAAAACAAAAACATTTCTTATTAACGAATAGACATAGTCGAATACATGTTATGTATATTTCTTTCCATTCTTATTCACAACATGAGAAGCTCGTTTTCGATCCTCATTACTTCCTGTGAAATGTTTATGAATGGAATCAAGTTGCTGGTAGAGGTAGAGAAGATGAATCTCGTCAACACTAGCCATGGTAAAACTTTAATCTTTATTTATGGTTGAAACTCATCAAAATCGCTGAAATCTTGATGGTATCTGATAATGCTAAATTTTACCATTATTTAAGCATAATTTTAGTAGCAAAATCAACTCCTTTCTAACTTATAACTTGTTAAATCCTCTTCTTTTGTCTTGTTTTCTAAATAATTGTGTTTTTGGCTACCTTGAGGTACTTTCATCGATAATCCCTTATTTTGTAGCTAAAAATGTGCTTGGAAGGGTCTCCAATAATGTCTAAGGTTGAACCAACCACTAGAAGCAAGCAGATATGCGGAAAAAGTGAAAATGATGCAGTGTTGAAAAGTCAGGCCCGGGCCCCCCTGGGTCAGGGGCGCCCAGCGCCACCTGCACAAAAGCCAGTTGTTGTGTGCTGGTCGCGCCCGGGCGTGAGAAATGGGGCGCCGGGCGCGACTTTTGCTGATGTGTCAGATCGAGCTTATTTAACCCTAAAACGCGAAGGGGTTTAGGTCTTTGGTTCTTTGGAGGTGCATCTCACTCAGAGGAGAGCTTGGAGGGCTGCTAGGGCTCGTGGGAACACTCCCTTCTTCCTCTTGGGTTCTTCATCTTCTTCCATGGCCATTTTGTAAGCTTAAAGGCTCTCCATGGAAATGGAGAGCCAAACCCATCTTGTTGGGGATAGATGTAGCCTTTGAATTCTTGTGTATTTGTTGAATGATTTGATTATATATATGCCTTTTCTATCAATTGCTAGTATTCTTGTTTCCGATCTTAAAGCTTGCATGTAATGGGGACGTTCATGATTTGATTTTGGGGTTTCATGGGTTATGGGGACGTAAGATGGAACCCAGAACTGAAATAGGAGTCCTTGTGGTTCATTGATTCTAGGGATGGAAGATGATTCACATGTTGTCTTAGATCCTAGTTCTTAATGCGGGTTTGCTTGTTAGATTGTCCAAGGGATTGGAGTTTGATAAGGAAAACCTAGGCTTTTTCACCTAAGGGATTAGGGCTAGAGTGTTTTAGTGGATTGACTTTAGTAAATTGATAGAGAGGAGATGAAATTGGTTTTACACAAGAGTGCATTGGTGAAAACTAACCTTAACAATGTCATTTCATACCATTTCTAGTCTTTTCCATTTCCAAGTGCCTTCAATACCAAAGTCCAACCTTGTAATTACTTGTTAATTTATCTTTCTGCATATATTCTTAAACATTGAGTTGTTCTTGAGTCTACATGAGTTGTTAATCGCACAATTTTCTAGTATTACGAGTCTCTTGGGAAAACAATACCTGGTCTTACCACGGTTTATTACTTGAACGATTCGGTACGCTTGCCGAAATCTCTTAATAGTATCTAAGAGTTGAAACATGTAATTGAATGTTTTTTTCGAAGGATAACAATGATAGTAATGGAAGAGTGTGTGATGATTTGGTTTCTACGTAGTAATGACTTCTAAGATGAAAAGGGAAGTTCTGAAATTTGGAATGGAGGAGTGTGACCATGATGAATTTGTTACAGAAAATTAAGGGATATTAATGGGTTGTATATAATAATGGAATGTGTAATTGAAGAGCTGCAATTACTGTGACCACTATCTATGTCCGAGATTACAAAAATGGTCAATGTGTATGCAGAAGAATCACAATAATGACTACTATTTATTCATGGTTCTTGTAATACTCCTTAACAACACAAATTTTCATCCTAAAAAATTAATTTATTAAAAATAGATAAGGGTACTTCTTTTACATATCCTCCTTCAATTCCCATTTAGTGTCATCAGATTAAAAATCCCACAACACTTTCACCAAGTTATTTATTTTACCTTTGTGCATTTAGACTAGTGATCATCAATAATTTTGTTTAACTCTCAACAATTTACCCTCCTATTAGGTTTTCTATCTATCTTATTTACTAATTATGTTGACTTTTTTCTTCTCAATTTTACACACTTAACAGAAATAGTTTCTTGAGTTAAATTTTAAATCCTCTTTAAACTTTACTTCTTAACTAGAGTTACCATCTAGGATGTAAATAATTAAAGCTTCATTCGAAATCCAAATTAAAAGAAATTTGTACTTTTGATCACAAAATGTAACCTTAACAATTCCTTTGGAAATACATCCATAAGCTCATTTGCCACAAGTATATTCTCTTTTTAATTAACACTCTCAACTTCCACATGTGTTAAAATTACATTACATTGCTCCCTTTATTTTCACTCACTCATTGATTGTTGTGTTAGCGATAACTCCATCTCTTATGAGTTTGAAAACTCCAATTTCTTCTAGTTACATTCAATAACAATGTCATTGGTAAATAGCTAATTCATCCATAGTATCACACACAATGCT
This sequence comes from Vigna nakashimae, assembly GCA_034642375.1. Taxonomy (NCBI): domain Eukaryota; kingdom Viridiplantae; phylum Streptophyta; class Magnoliopsida; order Fabales; family Fabaceae; genus Vigna; species Vigna nakashimae. The sequence continues at coordinate 29,105,966 of CM067768.1, forward strand.
TGTAGAGGCAAACACGTCAAGTTTACTTTGAATCAATGTTCCTCTACAACTATTTGGACATGTAGAACAAACAAGCTATGTCAACATTTGACTAAAGGTTGGGGTTGATATGACTATGTTAAATGAAAACTCTCCCACTAGTAAACTTTCCTACATTCACTTCACATAAAAGAATGTGTCGACTTAAAATCATTTAAAACATTCAACATTAACATACCATATGTAGTACTTTTATAATAAGTTAAACTATATTGTATAAATAAATATTATATCCTTTAACAATTTCTAACAAGTGGAAAACTTCATAATTAAGATAGAAAATTACCTCTGATTTTGTTATGAGTATGCACCATCATCACTATATAAAGAATTTTTCTATCTTAATACTTTCATTTTCACAAGTCTCCTTTTACACCTATATACTCAAGAATTCTCAATACAGAAGAATCATAGTAAACCTAAAACCATTAAGTCAATCCTAGGATTGAACTACACTTATCTTCTTATATAATTATGACTAAAGTGAACATATAATCCACTTCTCACTTAACGTTCAAACTACTTTGATACCATTGTTGTAGCAATCCAATTTAGGTCATTACTAATAATAATATTCAGTACAAAAGTGTAAATCTATATAATGTATATTCACGGTTCTCCAAAATTTCAAATACTCGTTTGTAATAAGAAAAACATTTATTATTGACAAGGAGACATTGTCAAATACATAAGCACATAAATATATACTTGCATCCATTCTTATTTACAACATCACAAATTCGTTGGTGTTCCTCATTACTACTTGTGAAATGTCTATGAACAAAATTGAGTTATTGGTAAAGAAGACAAACCTCATTAACACTAGTCACGATGAAACTTTATTCTTTGTTTGTGATTGAAACTCATCAAAATGTGGTCGAAATCTTGCTGGCATATGAGAGTTAAAGCATGAAATTGAATCTATTAGTGAAGGATAACAGTGATAGTAATGGAAGAATGTGTGATGATGTGGTATGTACGTTGTAATGAATTCTAAGATGAAAATGGAGGTTCTAAAATTTGGAATGGAAGAGTAGAAGGATGATGAATTTGTTAGAAAAAAATTAAGGAAGAATGATGGTTGTACATGATAATTGAGTGTGTCATTGAAGAGTTGCAATTATTGTGACCACTATCTATGAATGAGATTACAAAAGGGTTAATTTGTATGCACGGAAATCACAATAGTGACTATTGTTTATTCACAACTCTTACACTTAGACGATAATGACTACAACAACTACACCAACAATAATAACAATATAAGTAAATGTCACCGTAACAAGGAAAATATATGATAAGAAAAAGATTCATTCTTGTTGGAAAATTGTTGAGAATAATCGAAATGTGAATCTAAGTCTCACATTAGGTAAAAATGACAAAGTTGAACATTATATAAGAAAAAAACTTTTTGGGTTGAACTTATATCATATTTATATAATTTTTCCTAATAAATTACTCCCCTCGAAAGAAAAAAAATAAAAATCCCATAATTTTCTATCATCTATTTTCTTATTCAATTATAATTAATATATAGTAAATCATTAATTTTTAGTTTTTCTTAAATCTTAAAATTAGGATGAAATTTTGTTTGTTGCCTTTCCCATTCTGATTTGTTTGTGACGACATTGGGTATACATATTGTAGCTATGCTATGCATTATGTTTGAATTTTTTTATCAATAATAAAAAAATATACTAGTGAAACGACCAGGGTGTTCCAATCTAAAATGCTTGTGTATAAAAAATAGTAAACATTTATAAATACAAAATGTAAATTATATCCTCTTATTCAGCAAGACTTAAATTCATCGTAAATCAAAATCTAAACGTTGTCGAATATGTTTTTGTTGTCATTATATTTCACTTATAAAGTATTTCTCACATGCTAAATATTAAAAAAATAGTTTGGTAGGCCCCATACCAACCTACAATATTAGAGCTTTTTAATTCTCTATATTTCAAAATTATATTATTTCAAACATATAAAAGCATGAAAGTAATATATATGTTTTTTCCTTTTTCTTTTCTTGTTTGTTTTGAGGTTAACACAGCAAATAATTTACTTTTTTTTTTCTAGAAATCTTTATCTGTGTGACCTTTGTTTGTATATGGTCACTTATTAGCAAGAAGACATAAATACCACGTGTCTTTTGTTGACAATGTTAAAATGTGTCAATTAACAAATAAGCTTATAATTTCACATGACATAGTAGTAACATATAAGGTTATAAGTCAACAAATTTAGACAAATTAAAAGGACTTTGAATGTTTTGCATAAACAGTAATTTGGCAATTTTAAGTTAAACAAAATATATTGTCATTTCACAAACATGAAACATGTAAGTGTTGGAAGGTTTTCTTTGCACAAACACTCAGACAAAGGAATCTTTTATAAATTCTAATATTTGATTGTTTCATTTGTCTTCAATAATAACAATATACACAGTGCCTATGGATAAAATAATTAAAAATTTGAATAAGAGAGACATTGGAATGTAAACATTGTTCTGCAATTATCAAACTAAACTTTTCTGTAAATAGAACCTTTTTGGGATGATTGCATGTTAATTATATTTAACTACTTATGTTACAATTATGATAAAGTTTTAACTATCATTAATCTTTACAGAAGAAATTGATTAATTATTTTTAACAGGCTATGCTTAATAATACCTTAAATAAACACGTTAATTTAAGGTTTAATTATAACAAAATAAATAACATGAAATATGGTAGGTTAAATATAAGATAAAAAAAAACCATGCATTGTTTTAAAATGTAAAAACTAAAAGGTTTAAACCCTCCCTTGGTCCTCAAGTTTGTATGAAAATCTCAGTTGGGTCCTCAAGTTTTTTTCTGTCTCAATTGGGTCATATTTTTTGTAAAAATGAACAAATTTTACCCTAACCGTTAAATTGTAACAAACGGCGTTAGTTGGTGCTGACGTGTTGCATAATTAATACGCTGATGTCAAAATATTTGATTACGTGGAATTTTTATTTAATTTGAGAGATTATGACATGGCACCGTTGTGTTGTATTGTAGATTTCTGTTCAAGATGAGACAGAGGAAGAGCATTCCGACTTTCTTGCGACCAGCGAACTTGCAAATCCAAAGGAACAACCTCTCCTTCTCCTCCTCCTTGAGCATCTTTGTTGCCTTTGTTTATCCAAAGACCCATAACTTCCAGAACGAATTCAAATACCCAATGGAGCAGACATTTATGCCCCACTCATTCCTCGCCCTTCTCTTTCTCTCCACCCAGATCACGCATTCATCCACGCAACAATGAAACCTCATGCAGGGGAGCTGGAAATTATTATTACACAACCCAATGCAGTGCTTGATAGACTTTTCCAACCACTCAATTAACACGGACCCTGTTTTTTGTGCTTTATACAATGAAGTTTTTCCTTCAGCAATTGTAGTAAGTAGAAAGCACCACCGAGAAGTAGAAAACGAAGAGGCAGCGGAGACTTGAAATTCTCCACAAGGAATAGTCGCAGCTCATTCACTTTCATCAAGCATTGATGCAGTGTCCATTTTGCTTCCACCAGGCACAATCTTCTGCAAAACCCTAATCCTCTCACTTATTCTCTCCCTTCTTTCCCTGGCAGCCACAGTCTGTGGATCAGTTGATATCCTAACATTCTTCCTTTTAGGCTTTTCCACCACTTCCAATCCCAAATTCACTGACCGAAAAGTTGCACCCCTATATATGATTTCCTTCATTTGTGCTATGGCCTCTGGATCAGGTTCTTCAAGGGAAGGTGACAGAGATGAATTTGGCTGCTGGAAGTTGATATTTGATGAACCAGGATGCCTGTTCCATCTGGGTCTCTTGGACTTTGGTGAAGTTTCTGAGATTACCCTGAAATCACCTTTGGTGGCAAAAAATAACTTCAGAATCTATAAATCTAATTCAGCAAATGAAACAATAAAATCAATAAACTCCATGAGCTCCGAAAGATATAAACCCTTTGTGGTTATTCAAGATCCCGAAATAACACAAAGTTGATTCCCCTTTTTGGTCTGTGATTGTGTTGTAGATGATGGGTGGCGCCGGTGGAGCAACAATGGAGGAGGAAGCAGAGGGGGAGGGAGGTAGTCAAAACATCACCACGTGCCATGTCATAATCTCTCAAATCAAATAAAAATTCCACGTAATCAAATATTTTGACATCAGCGTATTAATTATGCAACACGTCAGCACCAACTAACGCCGTTTGTTACAATTTAACGGTTAGGGTAAAATTTGTTCATTTTTACAAAAAATATGACCCAATTGAGACAGAAAAAAACTTGAGGACCCAACTGAGATTTTCATACAAACTTGAGGACCAAGGGAGGGTTTAAACCAAACTAAAATCACAGATAATGAAAAAATAAAGATGGACAAAATTACAATAAAACCAATATTTATAATATAAATAAGTAAAATATTTTCGGAAAATGGCCTTGACAGTTATCTGATGACGAGTGTGATCCAGTCAATCGCTCATCAGACACGAAGTAGTCAAAACAAACGTTCTTGATTGGCACGATGAGAGAAGTTCAGGAGAAACGCACGTGGTCCCGACAGCAGAGTAACAATCACAAGTGTCACGTGAATGCTCAGAAAAAAGCAACAGCAAAACAACAAGAACAACTGATGCAGTGAATCACGAGTATCTCACATCACCCTTAAAATCGTGCCTTTTTCACCCAGTGGCAAAAAAGTAATTTCATGTCAAAGACAAGGGCAGCTGCGTAGTTTAATACCAACATTGTGAGCTGTCATCATTACTATTTTATCCCTAACTCTGTTACTCCTAGATCTTAATTATTAAGAAATCTTAGTTTCCATTGCATGAAACTATGTAACAGTTAGTTGTCAATATTAATAATATTATTAATATTAAATTATTAATATATGGCACAACCTAGCTTTTTCTTAAACCTCTTTTCAACTTCCACTTGCAATTTAGACCAATCTTTTTTATTTCATGCTAGCTAAGATCTAATTAGTATATTATTAGAGCCACGTGAGGATGTACAACACCTTAAATAAATTTTTTATTTTCTTTTCATTTTGAAGTTTGATTAAGCAACCCATTTCAATTTATAGATATAATATAAATAGAAATATTTAAATATTTAAATTTATGAAATATCTCAACCTTATGATATGAGTTTTGATAATATTATTCAAAAATTTGAAGTATGATTGTTGAATAACCATGTCATTTTTGGTATATTCGTTAATAGCCTCTATCTATATGGTCATCTAGCTATATGTAATTGCTTTTAATTAATGCTATCTTTTCCAACATAGGACAAGATGATAACTAGTCAGGCATACCAATGAACATCTTAACAATGCTATATTCATCCTATAGTTTAGTTTGTTCATGAAAATGATATCTAGCCATGTGTGTTTACATCCTTGGAAAAAAAGCAGAAAAAAAGTGAAAAATTGACTACTTATGCAACTATAAAAAGAGAAGAAAAATAATAATCATGTTTTCTAAAACCGTCAATAGCTTCTATTCCAATATCACTAAATTTAATGATAAAAATGGTATATTTCACTCTAACTTTCAAAAGCTCCCTAAAAACAACCTTGATTTTTGTATATACATAATCAGATACAGTTTTTTTTATCATTAAACTTTAATAAATAAAAGTGATATTTGTCTCACATGGAACACTCTCATTAGTTTCAGAATAGTAAAAAGTTTTCATGCATTATGTAAACCATGAAATAAATATACTAAAAGGACAAAAATATTTTAAGAAATTATATAGCTAAAAAGACAAGACTCATAAATAAGTATTTATTGAAATAGATTAATTAAATTAAAAAAAATTGGAAAAGTATTTAATTATTGAAATAAATTTTCACATTCAAACATCACCGGATATTTTAATTACATTCAATTTTTCCACTATCTTTTCTATTTTAGAAATTTAATACTTTCATCATACATTATAGTAACATTTGAAAGTATTACCTTACTGCTATAAAGAGTAAAAAAAAAGAAATATTAAATGCAATCAGAATAATCTCATAAAGTATTAGTATATTTCGCTCAAATTTTATTGAATATTTAATAAGTGTTAGAAAAATAATTTTTAAATAAAAATGATTTCTCAAGTCAAGTATGACTATTAAAATTATTATAAAGTAACACGTGTTTTATTACAAATAATAAAGTAAATAATGAATAAATTTTTAAACTAACATAAAATTACTTTTTTACATAATCAATTTCCTAACATAAATTCAATCATACAGGCATTTATCTTAAATTACATTTACTAATGTTATAAAGTGATCCTCAACTTCTACTAGCTCAGAAAAAATTACATGGACTTTTAAGAAACTTGGTGACAAGTTCCAAAATAATTTATGTTTTTCATATTACAATTAATTTTTAAAAAGTCGTCTTCATTAAAATCAATAATGAATAAGTAAAGAAATCTAATATGTTTATTGGAAATAGATTATTGTAATAAAAGTGTATTAAAAAGATATATATTGGTATAAAGTTTAAAGTGTAGATAATATAGAAGGAAGGTAAAATAATTATTATTAATATAATAAATAGAGTGGGGCCAACATGGTTTTAGGTGACGTGGCAATAGTTTGGCGCAAAAATGGAGGTAACTGGAGGATATAGACCGCAGGGGAAGTGAACGAAGACACAAACTTAGAGAGAGAATCAACAATAATAATGTTTCTCTATTCTTCTACATAACATAACTATCAACCATATAATATAATAATATAATAATATAATAATAAATATAATATATAATAATAATAATTTAATAATTCTCTCTTCATTGTCAATTCCATTTCCATCTTCACTTCACTTCTGTTCTCTGTTCCGTTGAGTGATCAATCATTCACGCACTTTCCATTCTCTCTCTCTCACACACACTTTTCTATTTCATTATCTGAGCTTTTTTTTTTATTATTCCTTTTCTTCGTTTTTCAATTCTCCGTTTCCCAAATCCATGATTGCATCTGCCCGCGAGCTGCTTACGCCGCCCACGATTCCCGATCTCCGGTGACCGGAAAGAGATTCTATGTTCAGCTCCAGTCCCGCCATGGGAAGCCGCAACAACACCACCCTGGAGACGGTCAGCGCTGCTGCCACAGCCATCGTCACTGCCGAATCCAGAGTCCAGCCGACCGCCGCGCCGGTGAGTTTCTCTCTTCTCTCCTCTCTCTCTTTCTCTCTCTGTAAATGTTTGTTTTGCTTGTAGTATGTACGTGCGCCTGTTTTTTCGCTTTTTTTTTTCTTTTCTCTTTTCGATTTTCGAAATTGGAGGCCTTGTTGTGTACCGAGAAAACAACGTGCCAAGGAGGGGGGAAATGGGATCTTGTGTTCTGTGTTTTCTTTTTCGTGTTTTGTGTCTAATGTTTCTCTGTTTTCTGTATTTTATTTTATTTTTTTATTTATTTTCATGGTGAAGGTCTGGTCTAGTCTTGTTTGACTGGATGGTGCTGGCGTCGAAAGGTTTGAAAATTTGAATCACTTTTTCTTTTTCTCTTTTCGTTTCGTTTTCAACATCTGAAACTGTATCGTCTGTGGCTTTAAAAAGTGTAAAAAGAAGAGAACTTTGGAGTGTGAATCCTGGGGTGTATCCCTCTTTTTTTTTCTTAGTTTCTGAATTTTGTGTTGAATAGTTAATCTGAAACAGAGTCAGCCTTGAATTTTCATTTTTTGATTTTATAAATTGTCGTGTTTTCTGCCTTCCTTGTGTGCTTTGATTCATATACCTATCTTTCAGAGGTTTCGTTTTTTTATTGTTGGTCATGGTATTTGTGTTAATGTAAACTCTTGAGCTTTTTATTTTGTGAATTTGTGTTGTATAATTAAGCAGAGACAGGGATTTGCAAGTGAAGAACCACGTGCAACCTTGAATTTCCATATTTGTAAATTTTGTTGTCTACTGTGTGAGCTTTGATTGGTATACCTAGTAGCTATCGGAGGTTTCATTTTATTTTTAGTACAAAGTATTCGTGTTAATTTTGCGCTCGAGCTTTTTAATCTGCTGTTTGACGTTATTCAATTCAAGTTATAATGTTCACTTTGTGCTCGGTTAATTGAGAAACAATCTTTTGGTGGAAAATTTTGAGTCAACAACTTGACAAGAACGATTCCATAAACTTTCTTTCTCCTCAATTGTGAACATTTAGATTAAACTGAGAGCGTTGTTTTCTGAGTTGACTTGGTATGTAGTTATATTTCTATGTGAATTAAAACTGGTGTTGTATAATCACGGGGAACTGACTTTAGTTATCTACACATGTGTCTGCTATCCGACAAATTGCTAATTTTTCATGTTGTAGACTTTTGATAGTGTTTTTAATGAGCACTGTAAGTTTTATTATGGCTAGGTACTTTTGGCTGGTCTCTCAAACTTACGTTTTAAAACCATATCATTTCAAATGAAGAGAACTTGGTTAAAAGTCTGAAATTGGCAGCGCCAGGAAACAAAGTTGTTCTACTAAGCAGTGACAGTGAAATTTACTTATCATTTATCCCCATTGACAAATAAGATGAGTTTGAAAGTGAATTGTGATGACAATGTTTGTTTTGTCAATGGGATGCTGATTTTGGTGGTTTGAAAGTGAGGACAGGGTGTTACTAATGCATAGATTCATCAACCTACCCGTTGTAAAGTTAAGAAGACAAACCTAAGTTTTCTAGGTCTGTTAAATGTTTGATATATTAGCTAACTACACCTAGTAATCAAATCAACATGCATTTAAATTCAAATGTGTGCATAATTATTTTTTTAGAACACGGAAGAATTACATGAACAGACATTGGTTGACATGTAAGGATTTGGAATGGCGACACAGAAAACATGAGTTTATTTCTCTAATAGAAGGAAAACTTCGCCAATGTGATTGCATTGATAGATCAATTATTGCCACTGCACACAAAAATCATAGGGTATTTATGGCCACCACTATCTATTTTCAAACTTATCCTATTTACAAATGGTGTTCAATAAGTAAATTACGTTGTTGCTACTCTGCAAGACAAGTTTGTTTATTTGTGCCTTCAATTTCAGACTTTGGCAAATACTTCCAGGCTTATTAATATAATGTTTTTGAAACATTAAACCTGGAGAGCTTAAAAGCACAATCAAAGGTTTGCAACATGAAAAGTGGCAGTTTGTGGCATTGTTGTTTTCATGGTGAAATCATTGAAGTCAGTCTCCCATGACTATATAATCACCAGTTTTAATTCACATTTGAATTAGAATCACATATCAGAGCACAATGCTTTCAATTGAAAAAAATTTCATTATTGGCATGTAAAGAAAGTTTATGGAATCATCACCATGTCAAGTTTACTCAATTTTCTCCCATGAAATTATTTCTTGATTAAACATGCACCATGAACAGGACATTATAACTTGAATTGCAGCAAGCCACATTGCAGAGTGATGAATCTATGCCTTAGTATTACCCTGTATCGATATGCAAATCATATCTACCCATTAGAAGGCTGTGAATGAATTTTGAAGTAATTTCGAATGTGTTTGTATGTTGATTAGGTCTCAGAAAATTAAACGTGCTTACTATGGAAATTAAAATTGTAACGGATATTCCAAATCTGTGTAATATAAATTTTTTGACCAAAGCTCTCTCTGTCCTGCAATATTGAACCATGTGTAACTTAAACTTGTGAATTGGATAATGTGTAACAAAATTGCCAACATAATAATAGTTATAGATTATATTTGAATTTAGAAATCCAGCATTATTTTGGTATATCCTAAAAGTTTTCTTTCTCTGCAAATGCTTTGATATTGTTGGTGACTGAGTATGTTTTGATTCTGTCCAACTTTGAATGAATAATGTATTCTTCACTAACTGCAGAAAAAACGTTGGGGAGGCTGCTGGAGCCAATATTGGTGCTTTGGATCTTGTAAAAGCAGTAAAAGCAGCAAGCGAATAGGCCATGCTGTCCTTGTTCCTGAACCTGTTGCACCAACAGGTCCAGCTGCTGCTGCTGCTGCTACTGCACCACCAAATCCTTCAACTGCCATTGTAATGCCCTTCATTGCCCCTCCATCTTCTCCTGCATCTTTAATCCAATCTGATCCCCCATCTGCTATTCAATCACCGCCTGGATTACTTTCACTCTCTTCTCTTGCGGCCAATGCTTACTCTTCTGGTGGTCCAGCATCCATGTTCACCATTGGTCCATATGCCTATGAGACTCAACTAGTTTCTCCGCCCGTATTTTCCAACTTCACAACTGAACCATCCACTGCTCCTTTTACTCCCCCACCCGAATCTGTGCATCAAACAACACCTTCATCCCCGGACGTTCCATTTGCTCAATTGTTGGCATCTTCTCTGGACAGGGCTCGGAAAAATAGTGGGAATCAAAAGTTTGCATTATACAATTATGATTTTCAGCCTTACCAACAATATCCTGGAAGCCCAGGTGGCCAACTCATATCACCTGGCTCAGCATTTTCAACTTCTGGCACTTCTACCCCATTTCCTGATAGACCCCCTACTCTTGAGTTCCGCAAAGGGGAAACACCAAAGATCTTGGGTGTTGAACACTTCTCCACCCAAAGATGGAGTTCCAGACTAGGATCTGGATCATTAACACCAGATGGTGCCGGGCAAGGTTCAAGACTTGGCTCAGGATCCGTGACTCCTGATGGTGTTGGGCTGGCTTCACGGTTAGGTTCTGGGTGTGTGACACCTGATGGTCTGGGGCAGGAATCCAGGTTAGGTTCTGGCTGCTTGACACCTGATGGTGCCGGGCCAACCAATCAAAACATCTCTGTGGAAAACCAGATTTCTAAGGAAGCAACTCTTGCTAACTCGGACAGTGGACATCCAAGTAATGCAACATTGGTTGATCACAGAGTTTCATTTGAATTAACTGGGGAAGACGTTGCTCGGTGTCTTGCTAATAAAACTGGGGTATTGCTTCGAAATATGTCAGGGTCCTCTCAAGGTATACTGGCCAAAGACCCTGTTGACAGAGAAAGGGTGCAAAGAGACACCGATACTAGCTGTAATGTGTGTACAGAGAAAACAGATGACAAGCCATACAATCCTGTTGGAGAAGGAGAGCAATGTTTCCATAAGCAGAATTCTGTAAATTCTTCTAAAGAATTCAATTTTGACAGCAGTAAAGGAGTTGTTTCTGGTACTGGTGGCAGTGGCTCTGAGTGGTGGACTAACAGGAGGGTTGCCGGGAGGGAAGGTAGATCAGCCAACAGCTGGGCTTTCTTCCCAATGTTACAGTCAGAAATGAACTGAGGTTTAGTTTATTACAACATGACTTAACCTGTACGGTATAAAGCAAAAAAGATTTTCCATTTCTCTGCAGAACATCTAGTATACGGAATGTATATTTGAAGAAATTGTCTTGAATTCAGTTCATCATATGCCTTTAGAAGAAATTGCAGTAAAAGAATGATTGAGCAAGACTCAGATGAAACAAAGTTGTTATATTCCTTTAGGACCCAAGATAGAATGCAAGGGAAGCATAGTGGTAGTAGGTAGGGTACCCGTGGGTTATATTTATATAATTATGTGAAACATTGCTTCTTCCATTTCATCGTTTCAAATATACAGAAATAGCCAAGTACATGTATTCCGTGTTGTGGATTATTGTATTATTTCCTATGCAATAATGAAAAAAAATATATTATGTTATCTGTTTCATAATTATCATTATTCTTTTTTAACGAGAAGGGGGGCAATTGGATTTATAGAAAACCTGCATATTTTGATGGGGTCATCCGTTTACATGCCTCTGCAATTGTTTCAAAGGTGGGGTACTTTTCCAATACATGTGGTGCTCATAGGTGGGTTCCCTATACAGCTCTGTTTCTACATGTTTACCTGTATTTGTGCCTTTTAATTAATGCAAAGCAGCAATGGGGGAGCTACACACCTAGCAAAAACACAACTTGGTACCCGTCTGCCACAAACTCAGGCATGGTCCCCTTCCATGAATGTGCAGTTCAAAGGCTGCAATCAAGTCCTTCTGGCTCATCATTTGCTGGTTGGTTCACTTTGATTCGTCATTTCAACTTTTCAATCCAAAATTATAAAAATGGGAAATATTTTAGAAAGTGATTTTAATATCAGATGGCAGGGGTGTATGTTTGTCATGCGGGGACCCTTATAGGGTGCATTGCACTGTGTTGTGTTGTTTGTCTTAGTTGTTTCTTCTTGTCTTGCCAACTCCACAGATGAGTTCCCCATTGGACAAATGTTTCGCTTTCGGATCCAACCCTTCAATCATATGTAGGGATCAAACTTTTCTCTTGACCTTCTCTAAAAAGGAAAAAGCTTGCAGTTCACAACCATTGCTTAACCTCTAGTGCTAGTTAAAAACTTGCAGGATCATATGCACTATGCTCAACTCAAACTCTGTTGCCATCCTATTTTTAACCTTACCTACGTTACAGTACCGTTTGATATCTTGCAAAATCTGTACCTTTCTGAAATATTCTTACATTCACTTCTATCTGCAAGTTTTTCTGAATTTGTAATGCAATTTATAAATTGTTACTTTTTGTTCTCTATCTGTGGTTCTGCTATAAACTTTTCAATCGTCCAAAGACGAAGCCATTAGGCCTTGCTGGCTTTCTTCACATCACAGTTATTTCTAAGGGATCTTTTTTACCCCTTTTCTTCTACAGCCTCCATAAATATTAAAATATTTATTTTACCTTTCGGTTTAAAGCGTTATTTCTTGAATTGTGCAATTTGAAAATATCTGAGATGTTGTACAATCTGAAACTTATAACATATAACAGTAATTTTAATTTTTAGATTTTGTAATTCAAATTACAATTTTAACTTTTAGAACGTGAAATTTAAAAATCTTTTGAATTACACCATTCGAAAAATATTTTTTTTATGAAAAAAACGATTTCTAAATAGTATGATCCTGAATTGTTTTTATGGAAATTTTTTTCTTGATTGTAAGATTTGGTAGATTTCACAATCCAGTAACTTTTTTTACTAAGAATCTTGGGATGATTCTTTCATGAGTACACAACATCACATTTGAACAAGTAAGCGGTATTTTTGTCTTTTAATACCCCATGGAGGTGCAGAAGTAAACCATGGGAGTGCAAAACGAAAATAGGATTGTTAATTGGGCCAGTCCGTTTAGAATAACAGGATATGTTAGGGTATATGAAATTAGTAAAATAATTAAAATTTACACAATGTTTTCACACCCTGCTGTTTTTTTAACATTCTAAAAACTAGTTTTTGAAATATATAAAATAATTTAATGAGACTTAGGGACTTTAAGCATCTAAAGTTTGAGAAAACGACATTCACGTAAGAAAAATTGTAATGAAATTCATGTAAGATTATAACTTTGTTTGAGAAATTTACGTAAAGAAGATATTTTAAAAAAATTACGAAATTGATGGATTTTAAAATATAGTGATAAGTAAGTCGTTTATATAAAACACGTAATTGAAAAGAAAATATATTTTTAAAACACTTTACTAAATTTCATAATTAAATATTTTTTTAGTTATGTAAAATTAACTAGTTTCGATTTTTGTAATTCTTATTAATTTTTCATTTTTATAAAATTTAAAATCACGGTTATTTATTTGCGTTAATTTTATTTCAGTCTCAATACTTTTATAAATTGTATCCCTCCAAAATTTCGAATCAATATTTTTATTCTCTAATATTTATTTTAAGATACAGAACAAACATTTATTTTCAAAGTTTTAATAACTTTTTTAAGTGTCATTACAATGAAAAAATAGAATCAGTTCATTAGGTTAGGAGGACCAATTTTTGGTAATAATATTATATGTGTAAAATTTTATACAAACTTTTAAAATGATTTAAATTTTATTAATGGGTTTTAAAATATTAATAAAAAGTCACATTTAAATTTATAAATTTATTATTTTCATAAAATAACCACTTCATCAATTTCAAATGCAATAAAAAATTTCGCCAATTTATGATAAATAATACTATTTATGCATATATTAATAAAATATCATATGTTATATTCTAAAAATGTATAAATAATAATAAAATTTATTAATTACTAAATAAAAGTAGTCAATGATACATTCGAAATTTTTTTTACATTTTTCAGATTCTATTGTAATAATAATTACGCGTCGAAAACGAATTTTAAGCATGAAACAACTCATTATTTAATTGGTTTTTCAAGATTTATATAGTGTACTTCGATCTACTAGTTGAGGTAAGAAACATGTTAAAATCTCACAATTTCTAAAACTAAAAAATGAAAAAGAAATTTACAAAGAATATTTAATTTTCAAGTAATTTATAACTAATAAAGAATTGTTAACAGAAGTTTATAAATATAATGATTTATATCATTAAAATAGTAATAATGAAGGATGGGAAATATTATTGAATATCCATGGATAATAATATAACATTTCTAATAGATATTGTATTATATGAAATATACCAATAAGAGTTAATGGTCATTTATGGACAATTAACTGGTATATTAGCAAGTATTATTGGGTTTAATTGTTCAAAAATATATTGCATTAATGGTTAATCAATGTGTTTGGTTACCACAAGCCCTATAAATACACGATTGATGTGCAAGTAAAATAATATTGATCTATCCTAATAAAATAAAAACATCTTTGAGAAAGATATCTGACTTGAGTGTCATAGTGTTTTATGTAGGTCAACAACTAATCAGAGTGGATTGTGTTCTCAGAGAAGATTGGACGATCGAAAAAGAACAATGAAGGACGATCGACCCTCGAACAAATTCAACCGAAACAGCAGGTATTATTGGGTTTGATTCCTTCATAGGAAGGTTCAATCCCTTACCGCTTGGCCAGTTGGACCACCAAAGTTCAATCTTGTCAGGTTCTAATAGAGCTGTCAAAACGGGTAACCCGGCTCAACCCGGTCTGGCTCACCACTGGTTGGTCATTTAGTGAGCCAACCTAACCCGGCTCACTTATTATCAAGTTGAAAAATTCGAACTTTGCCCGACCAACTCGGGTTGGTGGGTTAAACGAGCTGACTCACTCGCTCATTTAATTATAAGACTTTTTAAAATAAAAAAAATTACAATTTTTTTAATTCAAATATAAATAAATTCACACTAAAATGATGTTAAACTTCAAAGACAATTCAAAATAAATAAATAAAAGTATCATACAATCCAAGCGTATTAAAAAAACATGTACAAAAGGCAAACAAATAAGTTTTAAATATTGATAATTTTTGTATCACTTGTCCATTTATAATATTAGAGCCTTGACTTGATAAAGTTATAATATTTTTCTCTCTTGAAACATCTTCTTTATCACCATCTACAATATAATAAAAAAAATGCTAACTAATAATATTAAA
The DNA here is from genome assembly GCA_034642375.1 of Vigna nakashimae. Classification (NCBI taxonomy): domain Eukaryota; kingdom Viridiplantae; phylum Streptophyta; class Magnoliopsida; order Fabales; family Fabaceae; genus Vigna; species Vigna nakashimae. Next base: position 29,121,398 of record CM067768.1, read on the forward strand.
ATACAAAATAATATTAAATTAGGTGGGTTGGTGAGCCAACCCGGCCCACCACGAGTTCAACCCGGTGAGCCGGGTTCTAAGTGAGCTGGGTTGAAAACTAACCTGCATAAAAAAATTACATTTTTTTCAAACCCGATCCAACTCAAACTCGTGGTGAGCCGGGTTGGCTCGCGGGTTACAACCCATTTTGACAGCACTAGGTTTTAATGACTTCTCAATATAAAAATGAAATATTGAATATTTTATTTAACGCATATTTTTTTGAGTGCACGGGAAGGTTCAATCCCTTACCGCTTGGTCAGTTGGACCACCGAAGTTCAACTCTAATAACTTCTCATTATAAAAATAAGATATTAAATATTTTATTTGACGCATATTTTTGTGAGTAAAAATATCCTGCATAGGAAGGTTCAATCCTTTACTGCTTTGGCAGTTGGACCACCAATATTCAACTTTGTCAGTTCTAATGACTTCTCATTATAAAAATAAAATATTGAATATGTTATTTAAGGCATATTTTTTTGAGTAAAAATATCCTACACAAGAAGGTTCAATCTGTTACCGCTTGGTCAGTTAGACCACCGAAGTTCAACCTTGTAAGGTTCTAATGACTTCTCATATGAAAATAAAATATTGAATATTTTATTTAACGCATATTTTTGTGAGTAAAAATATCCTGCATAGGAAGGTTCAATCCCTTACCGTTTAGGCAGTTGGACCCTTAACGTTCAACCTTGTCAAGTTTGTGAGTGGAAATGTCTTGCACAGGAAAAAGTTCAAAAAAGAACTCCTAGGACCTACTAGTCAACCCAGGAAAATGTTCAAAAAAATAACTCCTAGCTTCTATTGCTCAACCTAAGAAAAAATTCAAAAAGGAACTCCTAATGTTTACTGCTCAACATAGGAAAAATTTCAAAAAATAACTCCTAACGTCTACTGCTCAACCTAGGAAAAAGTTCAAAAAAGAACTCCTAGCGTCTACTGCTCAAACAAGGAAAAAGTTCAAAAAAGAACTCTTAGCATCTATTGCTCAACCTAGGAAAAAGTTCAAAAAAGAACTCCTAGCTTCTACTTCTCAACCTAGGAAAAAGTTCTGAAGAGAACTCCTAGCGCCCACTGTGTAACATCCCGATTATATAATAACAAATATTACATAATAAAGACGTCATTATTCAAATATAGAGAACAGTCAGAATACGATGTGTAATTTAAGTACGAAATTACAGTCATCCAAAAATAAAATAAACGGAAATTCAAACTTAAACAGTTTATAGATTCGAACACTACACGTGTTCAGATAGGAAATTCCTAAGAAGACTACTCCGCAGCCTCAGTATTCTCCAGCTCTTGCTCCAAAGGACTCTCCTCGACCACATCTGCTCCCATCCAAGTGGATGGTCATCGCCAAAAATATATCCAAATTGGCACACAACACAAACAACGCAAGGGTGAGCTAGATATAAAAACATGTTATCATACATAGATTCATATAAAGAATAATTTAGGCATGCTCAATAAACCACAATTCACATATTCACACGACTCATATTTACACTCGCATAGTTCAGCTGGCACTCCCCAACACTATGCAAGGTAAATTCCCAACACACGACTCATCCGGATTTGTATAACTGTCGAACTATTGGTCGTCTTTGCACTTGCATAGTTCAGCTGGTCTTTCTCCAACACTAGCAAGGTAAATCCCCCAATCTGTCTATGTCTAAATTCAAAGACTATAGACGAGGACCTCCCTCTACTCTCACCACTCACATTATTCTTCTCTACTTGAGTATGAACAATGCTTTGAGTTTAGGGATAGACATACCATTTCAAAGCTCCTACAATTATACAGAACAACCACGATACTCTACATAACCACTTTCATCCATCTCTCCCCGAGATGTTTGAATCATACTCAAACCCACATTTACATTTACAATTAAATCATCACAGTAAGTTATCATATTTCACATTCATTCACATACTTTCACCCATATCACTTCTCAATATATATATATTTATTCCAAATATTAATACACATAATTCAACTCAAAAGAAAAATAAAATTTAGACAATAAAATTTGTAGAATACTATTTGGAAGGTCACTATTCACTCAACCCATTCTGGAACGAACGTTACTGGACGAACGTTGTTTTCCAAGTATTTAAGCCGAACACTATTTTGGACGTACGTCAATTTCACGCAACAGGACGAACGCTCAGGCCTAACTGGACGAACGCTCAACAACAAGCCGAACATTGGACGAACGCTAAGGGACGAACGCTCAACAACAGGCCACACACTGGACGAACGCTCAACAACAGGCCACACACTGGACGAACGCTCAACAACCGACACGCTTCTCTGGACGAACGCTGCGGACGAACGCTCAACAACCGAAAGACTTCTCTGGACGAACGCTGCTGGACGAACGCCCTTTTCCAATATCAGGCCGAACATCACCAAAATGCTTTGGACGAACGTCCACAAAACGATCGAACGTCATAAATCGCTAATAAGACCGAACGCTCCAGATTTAAAGTTAAGACTATCCATTGAAGGCCGAACGTTCACTATAACAATTCTCCACGAACGAACGATACTAATTCATCAAGGACCAACATTTCAGATTCAACTTAGGACATCAAGTTAAGGTCGAACGCTCATAATCAGAATAAAACCAAGAACGAACGTCCAAAATTAGAATATTTCCTCAAAAACCGAACGTTCAATACAGAAATGACATAAAATACTACAATTATTAATCAACCCTAACGAACGTTCAAGATTCCAACTTATAATAGCCAATTATGACCGAACGCTACAAACTACCTAAAATGCCGAACGTTCACCATCAAAATCAAACAAAGGCCGAACGCTACACTCTTATGGAAGGACGAACGCTATACTGGACGAACGCGAACGCTCGTAAAACTGAAGACCGAACGTGGCACTCAGGGCGAACGCGAACGCTCGTCAAACTGAAAACCGAACGCTCCGAGTCATGTGGACGAACGTCCCAAATTTGGCTGATTTGGACGAACGTTCAGAAAATACCGAACGTTCAGAATTTTGGCTAATTTGGACGAGCGTCTAATTTGGCTCATCAAATTGGACGAACGCGCAAAATTATGCAGAAACGCAAACAGTTTTCCAGAAAACGCAGAAACCCATTTTCACTCCCAAAATTCTCAGATTTGCACCAACACAGTATAATTCAACAATCAAAACGCAAAATATCTAGCTCCCCTTACCTCTTGAAGACTTCCTTTGTAAAAATCTTTGAATCTAACTTCTCCAAAGCTTGCAGCACCAAAGTTTCTTTCTCACTCCAGCAACTTTGAGCTTCACTTCCCTCACCAATTTGCAGCAAGAGTTTCTCCCATTTCAGAACCCCAACACCCCCTTATATCCCATGCGTGCGTGCTTGTTGAATGGTGTCAGCAAAGAGGAAGAAAAACTAGACGTTTGACTCCCCTATTTTCCACATAAAACAAACTTTCCACCTCCCCTATGGCAGCTATTGTCCCCCCAGCATTAAATGCTTCCCCATTCCTTTAAGAAAACACGGCCCTTACACACTACTCAACCTAGGAAACCTTGTTAGGTTCTAATAGCTCTTCTTTATAAAAATAAATTATAAAATATTTAAGTGTTTACTTTATTTTGTTTAACGTATATTTTTGTGAGTGAAATTTCTTGCACAGGAAAAAGTTCCAAAGAGAACTCCTAGCGTCTACTACTCAACACAGGAAAAAGTTTCAAAGAGAACTCTCAACGTCCTCTCTTCAACATAGGAAAAATTTCTAGAAAAAGAACTCCTATCAGTCGTCGCTCGGCCTAGAGAAAAAGTTTCCAAAAGAAATCCTATCATCTACTGATCAACGTAGGAAAAAGTTCCAAAGAGAACTCCTAGAGTCCATTGCTCGGTGCAGAGAGAAATGAAGACTTAAAACGCATCGAAAATAGACTCCGTAAATACAATGTGAGCGATCTCTCTTAAACTCATAATAATCCCTCCTCACCTCTTTCAATAAAGAGCTTGCTTGGGCTAGGGGGACTTATGTATTATATGAAATATACCAATCGGAGTTAATGGTCATTTATGGGCAGTTAGCAGGTATATTAGCAGGTATTATTGGGTTTGATTGCCTAAAAATATATTGCGTTAATGATTAATCAATGTGTTTACCACAAGCCTTATAAATACATGATTGATGTGCAGGTAAAATAAATTTGATCTATCCTAATAAAATAAAGACCTCTTTAAAAAAAATATCTGACTTGAGCGTCAGAGTGTCTTATGTAGGTCAGCAACCCATAGGAGTGGATTGTGTTCTCAGAGGGATTGAACAATCGAAAGAGAGCATAGCAAGGAAGGACGACTGACCCTCGGACAAATTCAACCGAAACAGCAGGTGTTATCAGGTTTGATTGCCTAAAAATATATTGCTTTAATGGTTAATAAATGTGTTTAGTTACCACAAGCCCTATAAATACACAATTGATGTGCAAATAAAATAATCTTGATCTATTCTAATAAAATAAAGACATCTTTGAAAAAGATATCTGACATGAGCGTTAGAGTATCTTATGCAGGTCAACAACCCATCAGAGTGTATTATGTTCTCAGAGAGGATTGGACGACAAAAGAGAGTAAGGAAGGACGACCGACCCTCAGACAAATTCAACCGAAACATATATAAATTTAGTGAAAAACATAAAATTTGTAAGTAAAATTAGAATAATTATTTTTGGCATCTTAGGAAGCTTGACTTGTTCCAATTATATTTGCTTTCTCTTTGTGAATGACTTAAAGTGTTGAAGCTCTTTTTCTTCTTTCCGACGATGACATACCGTTATCAGCTTACCTGTTCACATGGCACTTCCTACAACCCTAAATTTCGAATTCAAGACATGTTGTTGTAACTTCCCACTCTAAGCTTCAATAACCTCAGTTATTAAAGTGGTGGTTCTAACTAATGATATTAAAAGCATAAAAATAATCCATATACTATGATATAAAATATTTATTGAAAAATGATATGGTATAATGTTTTATAAAAAAAATTCAAGTATATGTATCTTTTATGATAGATTAAGGTTTGGATAGACATAAGAATAATAGTTTTGAATATTTCATGATATATTTATAATATTGTAAATGTTTATTTTACATTTGTAGAGAAAGGTTCTTCACTTTGTCTTTTAATAGGATTTTATGAAAACATGTTTATATTAAATGAAAATAATATTTTGATAAACAGTTTATCTTTTACGTTCATTTGACATTCACAATTGACACTTGTTTGAAGAATATTCAATATATATCTAGATTTGAGTGTGGATAAACACAACATGAAAAAAAAAATCTTATTTAGAGATCTCAACGACTAAAAAAGATTTATGATGTTTCTTTCTTCTCAACCTGTATATAAAAAGATTTATTGAAAAATAAATTATTGACAACAATCAACATTAAATATATGCTTTGTCAAAACCCTTGACCATGTATTAGCTTAGGACATTATCATCTTTTAGTTAGTAAACTTGTAGTTATTTACATCACATTCTTGATAGAAAGAGAGATATTTAGTAAATGGTTATTGTATTTCAAATAATAATTGGTTTAGCCAGAAGTTGGTATTTCAATAATATCTAATATTAGCCAAAACTGATTGTATTTTAAATAATATTTCATTTTATTCAAGAATGAAGTTCAAAAAATAATTACATATATTATGCGTTATAGTTTACATAATAAAACTTGATTATTGTTAATAAAAAAATAGTTTAAATTTATAAATGAATTAATATAAAAAAATGTAAATATTTCTTCTCAAACTTTTTAAATGAAATATTATAAAATTACAACTATCCAAAGAAAAAGGAGTTTTCTAAAATATAGTTTGAAAAAATATTTTGAGAATGTGTAACATTGTCAAACTTTCATCCAACTAACTTTATCTAACGTTGATTTATATGTAAACCTCTAGAGTCCATCTAACAAGTTAGAATTTCGTCTAGCGGTTTTCATAAGATGATTTTACAAAAATTAAAAAAAGTTTTAAACACATAATTGGTTCTATCTTATTGTATATTTTATTTGTTTTTACAATTATTTTTAATTTTATCAGATTAAATTACTCCTTTAATAAGAACCAGAATTAAAATAACTTATTTTATATTATATAAACTTAAAAACAAAAATCTAAGTTTAACTATAAGAATTTTATTTTTAATTACAATTTAATTTTTAATTTTTCCCGAAGTAACATTGCAATTAATGACATTAAATTAAAACCATGAATTAAAACATAATTTCAACACCATTTTATGGAAGTGGTGTTTTAACACAAATGAAAATCGAAACGTAAACTGTATTGGTAATCGCATTTTTTTTCCTTTAAAAGACAATTTCTTTAAATATAAAGTAAAATAAAAAATTATAAAAATTGGGTTTAAATACACGATTTTATTTTCCCGATAACACAATATATGAATCATCAAGTGGAACTTCATAATTTTTATTTAAGTATTCATTTTCATAATTTATTTTAAAATCCATTCATTTAAAGAATTTTTTTGAATTATCTGGGTTATGTAAAAATACCTCTTTTTAATTTTTTGAGGATGTTGATTAATTGGAGTAGTAGTTTACCAAACAAAGAAATAAATCAAACATTTTTATTGAAATTTGTTCATATTAGACAAATGTTGAATGGTGTAGGAAGCTCAAAAGTGTACGCAATTTGAAATTTATACTAACAACGTTTACTCTAACATCAATTTTTATAGAATATTTCTCCGCAACAAAATGGTCAAATGCATGCATTACACACTTTCATACATATGTTGCAGTACGAACGTGGAAACCTAAAATTGGATCAATTTTCCACTTCAATTTTCTTTATATAAGTAAAAAACATTAATGACCATGGAAATTTCAAGTCTTAGATATTGTACAATCTACATACTTTTGGATTTTTCTGAGAGTATTGAAGGACACATGGTGAAAATCCTATTTTATCATTTAATTCTTATAAAAAGTTAAATTAGATATTTAATTTTTATTTGGTTCAATTTAATTATTTATTTTTTATAAATATCCAATTAAGTCCTTATGTTATATTGATGTTAGATTTTTGTTAGAATTTATATATTAAATCACTACATCTAAACACTAAAATTAATTCGCATATATAGATTTTTTATGTGGAGTTATTTGTTGTATAAATCTTAAAGAAAATCTATTCACTAGTAAAAAGAAGAGATTTTTAATTCGCAAATTATGCTTCGTTTCAAAATAAAATCAAAGCGTATCAAAATATGGTGGCAATTTCGTAATTTTTACGAAATTATATGCCTCGGTTCAATTAATTGGAACCCATAATTAAGGAGTATACTGCCTTGCTTCTTTGACCAACCGAGACAAAAAAACCCTGCTTTCCCTCTACAAATCAGCCTTTTCACTTGCCAGCTTTTTTAAAATAGGCCTATACTACCTCACTTCTGTGCATAATTGAGGTAGTATCTCCTGCCAAAAGCTGACAACCTCTGTATCTAAACGTTTCAAATCAATTTTGTCAATCTCTACTGCCTCGGTTCCATTTAAATAGATGTCATAAGGCATTTGTGCCTCGGTTTAACCGCAAACCATTGCCTATAGTTAGAAATATCTTTAAAGTTTGCCATTTATAATTTTTTAAAATTTTTTCTAAAAGGTTTACACATCAGTTTAAATCAATTTTGTCAATCTCTACTGCCTCGGTTCCATTTGAATAGATGTCATAAGGCCTTTATGCCTCGGTTTAACCGCAAACCATTACCTATAGTTAGAAATATCTTTAAATTTTGTCATTTATAATTTTTTTTAATTTTTTCTAAAAGGTTTACACATTAGTTGTCTTTAGAACCGAGGCAGTAGAGTCTTATTGCCTCGATTATCTACTTAACCGAGGTAATAACTTCTTTGATTTTTAAATTTCAGACCTTTCATTCTCCCCTTGCACAACCTTCTCACCACCACCATCCTCAACTCGCACCAAACAAACTCAACCTTAGACTCACCATCTTCAACTCGCACCGTCGCGACTGCCTCCACAATTGGTTGTCGCTGCCTCCACCGTCGGTCATCGTTGCTGCCTCCACCATTGGTCGTCGTTGCTACCTCTACCACTATCACCATCATAAAACTTTTTAACCTATTGTTCCACGTTACTGCCTCTACTTCTCTCGTGCGAACTAAGTTTTTCATTGTTGCCATTGGTCGTACGTCGTCGCCATCAACTGCTCGTCACCGTCTTCACCATTCGTTGTTGCCTTCGACCGTTCATCCCCGCCTTCGGCCGTTCATCGTTGCATTCGGCCATTCGTCATTACCTTCGGCCGTTCGTCGTCGCCTTTAGCTGTTGGTCGTCGCCTTCGGCCGTTCGTCGTCGCCTTCGGCCGTTCGTCGTCGTCGCCTTTGCTTGTTTCTTCGCCACCTCCATTGTCCTAGATAAAAAAGTAAAAAAATCATTTTGGAAGGCAACAGTCCCCATTTTCTGAAAAACTAAAAAATAGAAAAAAGGCATCTACCGCCTCGGTTCGAAACTAACCGAGGCAAAAGACCCCTACATACTGCCTTGGTTCAAAACCGAGGCAAGTCTGTATATACCTCGGCTTAGGAACCGCTACGTATAGACGAAAATAACCGACGTCGTTTCCCTTTACTGCACTAGCGAATATCAAGATAACATAAATTACCTAACTGTATCATTTAGAAAAACTAAATTGAACTAAATAAAAAGTATAGATCTAATTAAATTTTTTATAAGAATGAGAAGGCCAAAATAGGATTTTAGCCTTAAGAAAATGCTTGTTGAAATTTTTTATTAGACAAGAAATGCGATTTTATGTAAAAGAAAAATTAACACTTCACTAGAAAATATCATTAAATAACAACCAATTTTAGAGGTAAAAAATAATTAGTCACTATATTAGCTAATTTATATATTAATTTATAAGCTAAAAGTTATTGATATCGTATAATGATTATTGATAGTGCCATATTTGTGGGATTGAACTAGGGATGACAAAAAAATCCGCACCCGCAGATATCCGCGGATAAAATCCGTGACGGATAGTTGATACCCGCAGATATTTACTACCCGCAACCCGCGGGTAGCGGATATTTTAATACCCGCTTATAAACGGATCGGTTGCGGGTATTATACTATCCGTACCCGCGGATACCCGCTACTTGCAAAAAATAAAAATAAAAATTTAATTTATATTTTATTAAGTTAAGTTTAATTAAAATTAAGGTTTAATCCTTTAGTACATCCCTATTTATGTACGAATGTCTCAATTGGGTCCTCGTATTTTAAAGTGTATCAAAATGGTCCTTAATTTTGAAAATTCATATCAATTGAGTCCTTCCCGTTAAGTTGGCTGGACGGCGTTAGAAAAATTGATGAGTGGGATGCTGAGATCATGAAATGTTACTGATGTGGCATTGACCTGGCTTAATGGTGAGTTTTTTAGATTTAAAAAACGTGAAATCAGTAAATCAAAACGCAACGTTTTGATTTTTAACACAATCAGCGAGTGTTTTATGAGAAGGAGAAATCCCTAAATTGCAGAAATCCCCAAATCGGTTGACGCAGGTGGGTGGGTTTAAGAACGCAGTTGTTCGACGCAGGTGGGTGGGTTTAAGAACGCAGTTGTTCGACGCAGGTGGGTGGGTTTAAGAACGTAGTTGTTCGTCGCAGGTGGGTGGGTTTAAGAACGTAGTTGTTCGTCGCAGGTGGGTGGGTTTAAGAACGTAGTTGTTCGAAGACGATGTCGAAGGAGCATTCTTGTTGTTCGTCGACATGCAGTGTGTGGCGGAAGGAAAACCGTAATTTGTGTTCACCGATTTGCCACTGTGGACTGAGATGCGCGCTGAGAACTGCTAAAACTTTGAAGAATCGTGGCAAGCAATTTTGGGGATGCTCGAAGTATAAGGTATGATTTATTTGACGTTTGTATTATGTGGAAGTGTTTTTGAGAATCAATTGTTGTTTATACAGAGTGGTGCTGAAGAGGGTGGTTGCAACTACTTCAAATGGTTCAATGATGTTGTGGAAGAGGAAAGGGGCAAATGCTTAAAGTGTGAAGGAAACAAAGAAAGTTCGGTGCACAGTGAAGAAATGGATAGTAATAGGAAAATTTTAGTTAAGTTTGAGAAATCTTTGTTGGTTGTTCAGAACTGGATGAAGGTGTTAATATTTTTGGTTTTTGTTTTATGTGTAATAAATACAATTTGCGTATCAATGTTGATGAGAATGGGCTGATGGGTTGTAACCGTGTTGTACTTTTCTTCCATTTCAATGAAAGTCAGACTTCTTAGTAGTGAAAACTTTATTTTTGTTATGAAATGTGATGAGTATAAATAATGTTATTATGTTGAAGTTGTAATGTTTTTATGAGTCTAAAAAATTCTGCATATCTGAGGTGTTTTTATGAGTCTAAAAAAATCTGCATTGCTCAGGGTCACTGTTTTATGAGTGTATATATTGCTATCATACACCTCCTTTGTGGACGAGCGTCCTATTGTCGCTGAGGGAGCGTTCTCTAATGCGTCCACAGTGGACGAGCGTCCACAGTGGACGAGCGTCCTCTGATTGCTTGGCCAGCGTCCTGTCGAGCGTGAACACTGGACGAGCGTGCTCTTATCGCTTGGGCAGCGTATCCACAGTGGACGAGCGTCTTCTGATTGCTTGGCCAGCGTCCTCTCGAGCGTCAACACTGGACGAGCGTGCTCTTATCGCTTGGGCAGCGTCGTCTCGAGCATCCACAGTGGACGAGCGTCCTCTGATTGCTTGGCCAGCGTTCTCTCGAGCGTCAAGACTGGACGAGCGTGCTCTTATCGCTTGGGCAGCGTCGTGTCGAGCATCCACAGTGGACGAGCGTCCTCTGATTGCTTGGCCAGCATCCTCTCGAGCGTGAACACTGGACGAGCGTGCTCTTATCGCTTGGCCAGCGTCGTCTCCAGCATCCACAGTGGACGAGCGTCCTCTGATTGCTTGGCCAGCGTCCTCTCGAGCGTCAACACTGGACGAGCGTGCTCTTATCGCTTGGGCAGCGTCCTCTCGAGCATGCATAGTGGACGAGCGTCCTCTTATCGGTGGGCGACGAGTTATTTACAAAAGAAGACATCATAATTATTTACAAAAAGAACACAAAAAAGAGGATTTAACATCAAAATTAGCATTATCAGCTGTGTAATAGAAAAAGATAACCAAAGTACTGTCTAATACAAAAAGAGCACCAAGTTGCTGTGTAATACAAAAAGAGCACCAAGTTGCTGTCTAATACAAAAAGAGCACCAAGTTGCTGTCTAATACAAAGAGACATTAAAAAATACATTAAAGTTGTTCATTTATCCCCTTAAACTGCAGCTTCTTTTTCATTTGATGATGGGATGTTTGGTTGAGTTGATGGGTTACTTTGTTGTGTTTGTTGTGCTTTGGTGCAAGAAATCCTATTGTGGCCGAGTTCCTTATAAATGCCACATCTTTTCTTGAAACCACCCTTCCTCATTCTTTTGTCATCCTTCACCAACTCCCATTGCTCCAACCTTCGTTTCTTCTTTGGTCTTCCAGGCAAAGTTCTTTTTGGTGGAGGGAGAACATCTTCATGTCTGGTAATCTCCCACATATTGTTACCATTTATTGGATAGATAATTGAAGAGTATGTTTCTTCATATGTTGACATCCTAAAACAACATGGAATGAATTCCTCTGCATAAAGATTTAGGAATTTCATAGCAGCTAACGAGTGGCAACATGGTATGGCAGTAATTTCCCACTTCCTGCATGTACACAAATTTTCATCTAAATTGACTACAAATTTGTCACCGGCTTGGGACACATGTCGAACTTCAAAAATCTTGTTTCCTGACCAGCTGTAAAATCCAAACAAGAAACACATTATAATCATAAACCACTAACACATTTAAAAAGAAATCATAAGTGAACAAACCTCATTCTTAGGCATGCAGAAGGTTACAAACTTCCCATAACCCTCCTCTTCCGCATCTTCTGCTTCACTTTCTGCTCCACTGTCTAATTCATCAGATTTCCATTCATCATCGGACAAACCTCTATGATGATCACTATTGATTCCTTCATCCACATCACTATCATCAGATTGCACATCAACTTCAACATTACCAAACCAATCTGCCACTCTATCTCCTACCTCCTCTTCTAAATCACACTCAACATTAACATCAACCAGACCTTCCATACAGTCGTAATTAACCTCCTCATTGCCATCATCATGACCACTACTGGTCCAGCTTCGAACATCACAACCATCCTCTTCAACCTCACCCACACCAACATGTGTTTCAATTTCTCCTTCAACAACATCATCATCCTCACCTCTCTCACTTTCATTAACAGCCACCTCAAATTGTCTTTCAGTATGTTGTTCACATTCACCCTCACCAACCTCTGTTTCAATTTCTCCTTCAACAACATCATCAGCCTCAATTCTTTCTTCTAAAACAGGTTCAACAACCATACCCCCAACTTCCTCTTCACCTTCACCCATAACCATACCTACAGGTTCAACTTCTACCTCATCTGTATTTTGAGGAATATATTCTAACATATTTATCACCTCAGGTTCAGAGACATTGTGAACAACAAATAGATGAACCTCACCATTAACCCTGGCTAAGGTAATCATGTGCATGGCTCCTATGTCATCCACCAAAGGTTCCAACCTATTTTCCAAAACAGAACCACCACCAACGCAGTACAACAACTCCTTAAACCCATCATAACCTAGACCTTTTACTACACTGACTACAAGGAAATAGCTCCACATGTCTGGGTCAAAGGATAAACTTGTACTCTCCCCCTCATACTTAAGTTTTCCTTCATTTATGAACTTCCCACCATGGTGAAAAACAACTTCAAAATTTCCTTCCATTACGTACAACACAACAATTATATTTTAACCTATAAAGTAAGAAAAGACTTTAACAATGGGGGACCACAAAAAAAAGCATTAACAATATACACAACCCACTGAAAAAGACAATCAAGCAACGCTTTAATAACGAGGGACCACATTGCAATCAAAAACGAAACAATATACAACATACAACAGGTTACGACAACCATAAACGACAAAATCATCACAAAATTCAATCAAAAGCACATTTACTAACCTGAACACGTGGTTCACTTCGAACACTTTCGCCACCGCTTTCCACGTGCTTCACCGCCAACACCTTCCTGATTCTAACGAAATACCACCGATAGATCACTCGCAAATCTAGAAACGATACCTATTGTCCGCCAAATTGGAACCACAAAAGACAACCCTCGACAATTTAGGGATTCGCCATTCTCATAAAGCGTTCGTTGTTTATGTTAAAAATCAAAACGTTGCGTTTTGATTTACTGATTTCACGTTTTTTAAATCTAAAAAACTCACCATTAAGCCAGGTCAATGCCACGTCAGTAACATTTCATGATCTCAGCATCCCACTCATCAATTTTTCTAACGTCGTCCAGCCAACTTAACGGGAATGACTCAATTGATATGAATTTTCAAAATTAAGGACCATTTTGATACAATTTAAAATATGAGGACCCAATTGAGACATTCGTACATAAATAGGGATGTACTAAAGGATTAAACCTAAAATTAACATTAATTTATATTTTACAAGATTAAATTTAATTAAAATTGAATTTAAATTTATATTTAATTTATATTATATTTTATATATTTTTTGTAATTCTATTTAAATTTTATTTTAATAATTTATTAAAATATATTTTTTTAAAATATTTGCGTGTATCTACGGATATCCACGGGTATCCGCAGGTTTTAAAATACCCGCGGATAGTTTTTAAGCGGGTATCCGTGCGGGTAACGGGTCGGGTAGCAGGTGGATTTTTTTTTGTCGGGTCGGGTTGCGGGTAGGCACTATCCGTACCCGACCCGACCCGTTGCCATCCTTAGGTTGAACGCTAACCACCCTTGCACAGGTAGTGCTGAGCAGTGAAAAAGTGGTGTTGAGTGCCAATTCAATAGAGAACTACTGTTTTTGCATTTTATTCAATGACATTGAGCAATGTTGAGATGACGTTGAGCGATGACGTCACTGACATATAAAGAATGAGTATTTATTCATGCTTCTCGCAAGGGTTTTATAGCATTCTTCATTTTCACGACTTTTCTCCACCTTAGGTGCTTAGGATAGGCCTTGGGAGGTTGTTTGTGGTGTTGGAAAACTCTTCTCCTCCTGGGTTTCCTCTTTCACCCATGATGATTTTCCCCCTTTTGCAGTTTGCATAGGAAGATGAGTTGCAAATTGAAGGTAGAAATGTGAATCAAAGGTGCAATGGAAGCTTGGAACTGCTAGGTACTTTGGGAAAAGAGCCTTCATCTTCTTTATGGTTTGAATTTCTTTTTTGTCTCTTCAATTTGTAAGCCCCAAGCTCTCTACCCTGGAGACCTAAACTTTTTGTTGAGGTTATATGTAATAAACTGAATCTTGTGTATTTATTGATGTTAATACATATGCTTTTCAATTTCTATATTAGTATTTGATTTGTATGCTTAATAATTATTGTGGATTGATCACACATGACTTGATTTGTTGTTTTTGATGTGTTAAAAAATGCCTTTTGAACTTAGAACTGAAATTAAATATGTAATGGAGCTTGTATTTAGGGATAAAATATGGATTATTTGTAATCTTAAGACTTTTAAACCTAATGCGTGATTTTTGGTTGATGATCCAACAGATTGGACTTTCATGAGTTATCGTAGACTTAAAGTCACTAGGGATAGAATTTGAGAAATCTTGTGACTTGATTTTGACTTGAAATTGGAATTGAGTGAATGCATGAGAATGAAGTTCGAGCATCCTGGGAACAATGGTTGCTCTGAATCATTTATAAGAGAATTATACAAATTAGCTTTTCTAAAATTATCTTCACCCGACATTACGTATCATGTCCTCTAAATGATCACTCATCCATTCTTCCACATAATTCGTTCCTCGTGACGTGGTAGGTTGGTCCAGTAATTCTCCATGCCAAGTCCAAACGGTATACGTTCTCATTATGCCGAACATGAATAGATAGTCACACACATTGCCTAAGTCTTGCCGTATTTGATTAAGAGAACGAACACAAGGAAAAAAAATGTCCCGTTCACAGACTTAACATTTTGTTCTACATATTGCAAGAACTGCGAAACGTCCTTCTCATATTCTTCATCGGTGCGACGTTCATTCATCCAGCTTCGATCCATATATGTTCGTAACATATTTCATTAGTTTCAGTTTTTTAACTCTCACAAGGTTAGGCCCTACCCATTCAGAAAAATTATTTTTTAAGACACATGCAAAGAAGTCTACATCATAAATATGATAAGATTTAGGCAACATTTTGCATTGGTCTCCAAAATACACGGAATGAGAGTAATCAAGGATGACCACAATCAAATATGCATCCAGAGAACAACACAAATACTGAACTGAAATTTTATCAATCTTATCCATAAACTCCAACGTACATGTTATAGCAAATTATGAAAAATAATTTTCCTAAACTGTCCAATCGGGCAATTCAAAATTTAATACAAACGATTAAAAGATTAATCGTTTGTGTTAAATTTCAAACGGGAACTAAGTTTCACTCACTAATTTGATACTTATAATCTAACATGCCAATTATAGTAACACAACTATCACATGCATATTCAAAAGCCAATAACACATGCATACCTAAAAGCCAAAAACATGCATACGCAAAAGCCAATAACATGCATACACACAAGCCAATAACATGCATACAAAAAGGTTATCAACAAAGAAGCTAACCTTTTTAGTAGATTAAAAAAACAATGCAGGGAAATGGAGTAATGCACGCCCAAAAACGTAGGCCAAAAGAGTCAAAAGCGCCGCCCAAGCACATGCCAAAAACTGCACCAAAACGTAACGAAAACGAATTTTAATCGGTTCAAATCGAAGATATTTCATCAAAGAGTAGTTAATCGGAGTAAAAGTAAATTTAAACGTTCCAAAAGAGAGGAAACACACTTGAAAATGCAATGTCTCAGAGAGAAAACGCGAGGAAGACGATGAATAGTTAGCGTAACTCCTCGCGGATTCGCGTTTTGTAGTATAACAGGTTGTAGACGTCGGGTGCTGGGGGTCCGACGTCTATAATAGTATAGACGTCGGGGCTCTAACTAATATGACGTCTTTCTGATTTAAAAATTCATATTTGCGGGGCTTTTAGACATCAGTTTAGAGGGGCCCCAACGTCTAGGTGAGCGTTTCACCTACCCTGTCAGCCATATAGACGTTTGTTAGGAGGGGCCCCGACGTCTATAATATTAGAGACGTCAGGGCCGCTCCTAATAAACGTTTATATGGCTGAAAAAATAACTTCTCACCTATCGTGTCAGCCATATAGACGTTTGTTAGGAGGGGCCCCGACGTCTCTAATATTCTAGACATCGGGGCTCCTCCTAACAGACGTCTATATGCCCACTTATTTATGAAAATGTCATCGGTCAATAATTTACGTTGATTATTTGGAAGACTGACATCTACGGAGTAAAGTTAAAGACCATTTCTGCATTAGTGATATACAATTTTCATGATAGGAAATTTCTATTATCATACTAATACGAGAACATTACTATAACTTACATTTTTTAAATCTATTTATTTTTGTAATTGCTTAAAATGTTATTTCTCCAAGGTAAAAAAGAAGAGGAAAAAGCCCGGTCAGCAAAAACAAAGTTTTCACTTGAATTGAAAATGAAAAATGAATAATTTACATTGAACACAAATCCAGTTCTCATTTGAATTGAGGAATATAAGGTATGGATGACTTCAAGTACACGCATGATTCTCTATACGGTATTCATAAACTTTCATGTATTTGTGATGATAAAAATTCATTAGTCTCCCCTTTTAATTCTCCTTTTAATTAACAATTATAATGGCCATGTCTTCGTAAGTCTTACTTGGTCGCATAACTTTTTAATTTATACTTGGATATGTCAGATAGTTCAAAAATAGTTATCACTAAGCATTGCATTTTCCTTTATAAACCTTTGATAAGCTACACAAGCAATGCAATATATTAATTAAAACCTACTTTAAATAAATGAATTGTCTTCTTTTTAACGCGTAATTGTAGACACCTTCTTAGCATGCAATAATTTCATCTTAAAATCTATTTAAGTAGTAATTAATATGGTGTGATGGCATGCCAATTCAAGTATTATCACTCTGTTTTTAATTATAAAGTTAGTATTACTTTATATATGTCCAGAAGGTCTACTAGTAATAACTAACCAGTTTAATAATTATGAAAGAAATTATATAAACTCAATTAAATAGAAAAATGTTAATTTTAATTGGATTAAATATTTTGTTAAACTTAATTTAATCTAGACTCAATTAAGTTTTAACTTTTGATAAATTAGAGTATTTTTAATTGAGTCACTATTAAAATTTTTTAGGTCTATTAAGTATTCAAAAATTTTATACTATTCATTTGAGTCCTTCCGTTTAATTTTTCTTTAAGCGAGTAATGTGATTATTATCTTGTTATATAATTTTTTTTCCCGGATTACAATGTTAAGAAATATGATATTTTTGTAGTTTGTATAAAAATGATAATGTAAAATAATAAATGACCTTTATTACTTATTGAAAATAGGATGAGGAACATGTTGATCATTGTTAGGGTATTTTTTCTTGAAATGTTTTTCAATTTTCAAAAATTCATAGTTTAAGATATGTTTTTTTATTAGTATTTTAATCTATTTTCTATATTTTACACTTTTATATTAGATACTCATAGTACTTCTAAAATTTTATAAATTTTTATAATGTATTTTTGTGTTGTATATTGATTTTTCATGATTTTAGTGAAGAAAAATATTAACACAAAAAGTAAACCTACAATTTGATGTTTCTTTTTTCTTACAACATATATCAATTAATGTTTATTATACATGCAACATACATTAATTGATGTCTATTTAAAAACAATAGATGTTAATTTAACGTTTGTCGTTATCACGATGGACTTTTGAAATACATCAAAAGTTTAAAATAACATATGTGTGTTAGTAGGAATTGACTCTTTATAGTGATATTTTTAAAGGTAATAAAGGTGAATTATATTGGTAGTTTTTATGCTTTATTTTTTTCCACTTGCAAAATTCTCTTTATGTTATGGAGTATGTTTGAAAGGAAATGTTCTCACATTGAAAACAAAAATATAGTTTCTTGGATGTTTAGAAAAAAATGAAAGAAATGTCTATTTCTCTGTAGGGAAATGGAGTTTAAAGTTTAAGATATTTTTAGATATTGTATTGATAAGTTAATTAATTTTGGTTTGGTAAATAAAGAAAATTTTAAATAATATTTTTGTTTTACTTTGCAGTATTAGTTTGGATTGTTTGTTTAATAATAAATATAAACTTTTATATTGGATAATGGTTTAAAAGTGTCATTATTTGATCGTGGGTTTGGTTTGGCTATAATTGTTTATTTCTTTATTTCTTCATTTTTAATTTTAGTTTTTATTTGATGACGAAGGTTGAAAAAATGTCTAATGTTTAAGATGAGGTTTTCAATTAAAAATAATAATACTTCAATTGAATAGGGTGTGAACACGATTGCCACATTATAGTATCAAATTTGTTCTTCCTTCAACACTTTTTAGTCACAGCTATTGACTTATATAATAAGATTATATAATTATTTGAATCACTGAGTTCTGAACATTGGTCATATATTTTCATTTTGAAAGAAAAGGAAGTTTGTGAATCTAAGACCTATTTCATGTTTGGATACATAGGTCATCCTGAAAAATTATTATCAGAATCAACAACCCATATTTTTCTAAATTTTTAATATCAATAATTAAATAATATAAATGTAAGGAGACTTGTAATAAAAGAATAGGTGTAAATTAAAAAAAAATATTACAAAAATGTTTTAGAGGATGTATTTTCTTGCGGATATATAAGTTGATTGTTCAGCAATTGTTTTAAAAAAATCATGGAATTTACCTCTCTTATATAAAAATATATTAATATATATAGAAGGTTTTTTATTATTCCAACTTCCAAGAACTCTGAAGCTACGTGTGGTGAATGGTTGCCGAATGCTAAAAACTTGACAACTATCATTTTTATTATTAGAAATTCTCAATGACTATATATTATCAATATTCTATACCTTTTATTTTCGACCATGGCTTGCAATTTGGCACCTACATTTTGGAAGAATTTCAGGACTGTTCTATTACACTTTTTAAAAATTGTGTTTCTAGAAATAAGTATCCAAAAAACATGTTAGTTTATTTAGCAATATTCTTTAAAATAATCATAACAAAATATTTTAGATATATCAAAGATATTGTGAAAAATATAATTATCAACAAAAATGATATTATGAACAAAAATAATATTAAAAATCGACATAATAAAAGTTTAAACTAAAACGTTTAAGATTTGAACTTTTTTTTTTTGTTTCCAATTTTGTTTGACGATGTTGATTAATTGTAGTAGTAGTTTAGTTTACCAAAGAGAAAAAGAAATAAATAAAATAGGAATAATTAAAATTCCATAAAATTAGACAAAGACTGGTTCATAATTGAATTGACTAGGGATCGATTTGATTGGATAATGAGGAAGCTGAAAATGTACGCAGTTGAAATGTATACTATACAACGTTTACTTTAGCATCACTTTCTATACAAGTTTTGTTCTCACCAAAATGTGAACTTGTATATGGTCAAATTTGGATGCATCTATTTTTCATTTTCAGACATGCAGAAGAACAACGTACAACCTAAAATTAATGTTCTTTGCAACAATTTTCCTCTTTAGCTTTCTTTATGAGTAAAACGTGCATGAATGACCACCGAATAATTTTAAGTTTTAGCTTTCAGGGGAGATTACATATTATGTTTAATGCTAAACTATTCTACGATTAGTTTACATCAACACATTAGAAAATACGAGTTTTTTTATAGTCACTAAGATATTGTTAGGTTAGGGTCGACTAAATATAAGAAATAGGTTTTTCGATAATATTTAAGTTTGTTATTTCTATTCAATGTAAGATTAGATTTATTCTTGAAATATTTTTAATAATATTTTTTTTAAGAGTGAGTTCTTTTTATATGAATATATTTCGAAGTGTATATGACTTTTACTTATATTAATATTGTTGTAATTGTGATATTGTTTTGTTACTTATATCAATATTATTATTGTGATTGCGATATTGTTTTATTACTTATATCAATATTATTATTGTGATTGTGATATTTTTTTCTATGTTATTATTCTTGTTATAATTGTCAATCATCAAAACGAATTTTGACTCTATTATTATGGATGAATTTATTTTTCTAAAAGTTTAATAAAAATAAATTATATAGATATCACATTAGTCTAATATATATAAGGAATTAATGAATTATATAGTTTTTAATCCAATAAAACAGTAAATTTATGAGTTTTATTATTTCTATTTATTGTGAAGCTTAAATTTATACTTGAATAATTGCCAACAATAATATTGATCCTGCATCCACCGAAATTGCAACGCTAAAAACATAGATATTAATAGAAATAACATCGACATTAAACTGCGATACAATTAGAAAATTTTAGTCATTTAATATTAATTTAATTTAGTTTCCGTTTAACACATCTAATTCTTCTAAAATTATTTATTTTTTAAGGATTGCATTGAAATCAATGCAAGACAACACTATAAAATAAGTATATTAGTATTTAATGAAACTTTTCTACAACGGAAATGAATATTTATTAAATACATGTGTTTCAATTATGTTCGTTAATAAAATTTAGGGTTAAATATATTTTTAGTCCCTAAACTATTGGTCGTTTCTGGTTTTCGTTCCTCTTTCAAACTAAGGTACAATTTGGTCCTCATTCTTTTCGAAATGTTCGTTTTAGTCGGACTTTCCTATTAACGACAAGGGTCTAATTGTTACAATTTTCATAAAACAAGGACTCAATTAAAATGTCGAAAAAGAAATGGACCAATTTGAGATTTCCACCCAAAAAGAGGACCTGTCAAATGATTAAACCTATTATTTATTATATATTGATGCTCACTGGAGTGTTCGAGTGACTTTACATTTTTTTTTTGTTAAAAAGTCATGAAACATATTTAGATCAATCCATTGATAACAATAGTGATTGAAGAGAAACATAAATAAACTACAAAAAAGTTCCAAAATAATAATCCATTTTAGTGACAAAAATATATTTAGAGATCAATTTTTTAATTAAAAACTAATTTATTTGATAACCAAATACTTAAATTAATGATGAATTTAGATACTCATTTATAAAAGAAACTATTTTAGTTACCAATTTACAAAATAATTATAATTTTTTATTCATAATAAAAACTATTTTACTTATCAATAACTTGTAGTTTTTAAATTACTATTTAAATTGGTGAATGCCTAATTATTTTTAGCCATTAAAATTAGTTATTATTTAAAAAAAATGTAGTTACATGAGCAGTGGTAGACACATGTGTGTGCTAAGGCTCATAAGAACAATGTTATGTATAATAGAAAATAAATTTAAATTATATATATATATATATAATAGAAAATAAATTTAAAAAGAACCTGGTAGAACGACTTTCCACGAAAGCATGTTGGTCACCCTGTTTACGACTCCATAACTATAAGTCAAAAGCTGGCTTCTTTATTAAAAAATAATAATAATAGTTTACTTTTTAAGCCAAAATTATTATGATATGAATCGAAGAATACGAAGTGTAAATGACTTGAAAAGACTCATCATCTTCTATTATAATTGGCTATTGATATTGTGTAATTTTCATCTATTTGTGATGAAAAAAAAATCATCATTTAGTGGCCATGTCTTCTTTATAATCACTCTTTTTCACAAGCCAATGTAAGTCATAAGTCTTGGATTCACGTAACCCACTCTTGCTCATTATGTCATATAGTTCAAACATAATTATCACTAAGAATTGCATTATCATTTTTCAGAGCTTGGATAAGCAATTAAAGATATTAATTAAAACCTAATTTAAGTAGAATGAGTGGTCTTCCTATAAACGCCTGATTATTGACACCTTCTTATCATGGAATAGTTTGATCTTAAGAAACTATGTAAGTAGTAATTTATATGGTGTGACTCCATGCCAATTCAGGTATTTTTTATTTTAATTATATAGTTGGTATTACGTATAGTATTTGATTTATGTATCCAAAAATAAATATTTAAGATGCAATTTCTAGAGGCTGTACTAGTATATGTATGACTTAAATACTCTTTTGATTTTTATTTTCAGGTACTATTTTGATTTTGAGCATTTAAAGGAGACAACTATCGTTGAAGAAGGTAAGTTCTTGAGTGATTGGAAAAATTGGCTGCCCTAACTATTGCAAAAAGATTTCTTTTAGGGAAGGAGTTTGCAAAATTATTTTTCATACATTAAAAAACCTAGATGCAATTGAAAAACCTAATTTTAATTTCAAAATACAATAAAAATCAATTAATTCCAATCAATATTGTGTTGGACAGTCGATATAAAACACTGCGAACGTGTGCAAATTACAGTTAACAATTTAGATTATGTTATGAAAAAAACTAAATTTAACACAAATTATAAAAACTAGAACCATATTTAACATCTAAAAATCTCACATTAAACAAAATTAATGAAAATTAACGAAAATAATGACCAAAATAATATTTAATTTTATATGTATATATATATTTATAAATATCTAATTTGATAATTGTAAAAAAATATATAAAGTCAATTACTCTGTGTCACGTCTCATTAAATGCACCGCAGAGCCACCTGGTTGCTCTCATAAATGCATCCACACACTTGCTCAGAGGCATTAAAGATGCACTCAAACTCTGATTGCATGAATTGTCAAGTGTCAAAATGGAACATTCTGAAGTCAGTAAGTGGAGGGTAGGTGTCAGCAGAAGAGCGTACGACCGTTTTGGGCGTGGGCAAACAAAAATGATTTCTGAAAAACCTGCCACACTCTTCTGCACTCACCGTCTTCCTCCCAAACTCTGAATATCCATTTTCTCCTCCTTCTCTCTAGAAACCTCTTCCTTCTCTCTACTGAAACTCATCATTTCTCTTCTCCGTTCATCATTCAGAAACCATAGGAGTACTCCCGGAGTCATAAGCTCCAATTTGGACCGAACAGATCCAGATTTTGAAACTGGTAAGTTCTCGTTTCTGGTCGTTCGTTTTCTGGTTACATGCAAAACCTAATTTTGGGTGCATGTAGTGGTACCATCTAAGTTCTTCTTTATTCTTATGGTTAGACTAAATCGTTGAGGGTAGAAAGCTGTAGTTGGGCGAAACAAAAATCATACTCTCAGGACGTTCATCACTGATCTAGGTAAGGGAAGCTTATTCAATTTAATTCGTATGTTTTATTTGTGCTGTATGGA
Organism: Vigna nakashimae; assembly: GCA_034642375.1. Classification (NCBI taxonomy): domain Eukaryota; kingdom Viridiplantae; phylum Streptophyta; class Magnoliopsida; order Fabales; family Fabaceae; genus Vigna; species Vigna nakashimae. The sequence continues at coordinate 29,144,943 of CM067768.1, forward strand.
CGTTTTTGGTGTTGCATGAAGTATGATTTATGTTGTTGGATTTTAATATATGATCAGGAGTATGAACTGAAGTATGTTGAATATGAGATGTACTATATATGATTATTTGGAAGTATGAAATGTATATGCTGTAAAATGAGTAAATGGAATTGAATCTTTAAATATGAATCTCCGTATGATATCGTACGTTCGTCATTGAACGGTCCTTGACCGTTCGGTGTTATTAGTGAATTTCTTTGAAAGTGAATTCTTTCATTTGGAAAGAATTTTGGTTGAGGACGAACGCCCTCTTATATTAGTGCTACGTTTGAGCGTTCGGCCAAACGTAGATATCCTGAGTGTGGTGTGAGGAATTGAGAAGCTTGAAAATATACATTCGAACACTTAGTCATTCTGTTAAAAACGTAACTTTACCATCTCGTCTTATACAAATTTCTAATTTTATTATTTCGAATCAGCGATGGGTCTCGACCCAAAACGTACGTTACGAGTGGCGCTCGGTCTTATACGGAACGCTCGTCCTTGCTTGTAATTACCAAACGGGTGTAAATAGCGTTCGTCCAAATATTTTAGTAAATGCGTATTACCGCGTTCGGTCATTTACTGGCAGTCGGTTTCCCTAAGCGAATTGATCTCGGTATAGTTCTTTATTCGTCTGGTGGTGTTTATATCCTTTTGGATTCGGCCTAGAGCCCTTGTACTTAACATATTCTAAGTATTATTCGGATCGTACTGTTGTTACTTTGGCAAGTGTACCAAATTGTTCAAGTAATAAAACCGGTAAGACCGGATATCGTTTCCCAAGAGACTCGTGTTCTAGACAGTCGTATAATATCTAACTAATCTAGACTAAAGAATGATTCCATATTTTTGTGGTTTTAATACGATTAAAGTAAAGATAATGCAAGAATGCTAAAAATTGATCTTTGATAACTTAAACGCTAGAAATGCGAGTGATTAGAAATGGTATGAAATGGTATTATTAGGGGTATGATCTCATCTACTTCACTTTTGCGCACACAATTCACTTTCTTTCCATTAATTATCCAATGTCAATCAACTAAATTACTCCAACCCAATCCCTTGGTAGAAAGAGCCTAGACTTACTTCTTAAACTCTAATTCCTTAGAAACTTTAACAAGTTCATCCGCTTTAAGAGTTGAGATTTAAGACAACCAAAGGTCCAAGTTCTATCCCTAGATACAATTTCCCTTAGGTATTTAATCCAATTTCAGATTTACACAACATTTCCCAATATCAAGCAAACCCTAGAATCATGCAATGGTGGAACACAACATCACAAGCTTTAAGAGAAGGAATTAAACACTAGAAATCAATGGAATAGACATATAATCAATCAATTCAACTGTAATTAGCACAAAAGATCCGTGATTACATCAACCCCCAACAATAATGAAACTAGCTTTCCATTGTCATGGAGAGCTTGATCTTACAAATTGATGAAATGGAAGAAGGGAGAAGACCCAAGGTGGAAGGAGAAGTGTTTCCACAGCTCCAAGATCGCCTCCAGCTGCTCCAAGGTGTAGAAATCGCGTCTGGGCTGCCAAAGATGCCAACCCTTTCGCGTTCCAGAACTAAATAAGCCGTTTCTGCCACATCAGCAAAAGTCGCGCCCGGCGGCCCGACAAACAGGCGCCAGGCGCGCTCTCGGTCAGGCTCGTCACGCCCGGCGCCGCCTCGGTCACCAGGCGCCCGGCGTGACTCTCTGCAGCAGCCCTTGATCTTCATCTTTTCAGCTCCTCTTCTCTCTTTTCTTGGGTTTTGGCATTGTTCTTTTTGTGAGTAGCTTCTCCAGCTTCTTTGAATGGAGATTAGCCATCAAATGGGCTATTTACAACTTACAATGTAATCACTTACAAAAACAATAAATTGAGTTAAACAAGACTAAAAGTAAAGGAAGAGTTGACAATTTCCATCAATTTGATGTTGGATAATGAAGTAAAATTGGTCATTATCAACTCCCCCAAACTTAGAACCTTGCTTGTCCTCAAGCAAAAGGTAACTATCCTAAAATACAATCATTCAAATGCATTGGTTTCAAAATTGAGATATCCTTAAAGCTCATGAAGTAAAAATCCTGTGTTTGCATCTAATGGAAAGAACATAATGGATATATAAGCTGTCATCAATCAAGCACAACAGAGGTGTTCACCTATCAACAATTATGGTCACAATGCAAAGGGTGCAAAAGAAATCAACAAACATGACATAGTGTTTCACTTGATGTATGGAATCAATTCTCACCTGGAAAGTGTTTCACTCTAATGCACTGGTGTATAAGGGTGTATAAAGCTCATTCTGCAGTCATAATATCACACAATTTAACTTTGCCTTTCGTTTCAATCAAATCAAACACATCACAAGCAAGTTTATAACACAAGGACTTTGTTTGGCTTGTATTGTGATTGGGCTAAGAAAGAATCATGGTTTTTCTGGACTTCAAAGGATCTTGAGCTGAGAGATTAAGTAATTCACTTCATGCATATAAACTTCTCTTTTTGCTCCTCATGTACTATTACCAATTTCAAACTTATACCCAACTGTTTTTCATTAAGCTCTTTTCTTATTCTCTTTTTCTTACTTTTCCATCTTTGTCTTTTTCTCAATACATCATATTTTCCCCCCAAACTTGGACTATTCTCCTGTAATGCAGATGCATGTTCTATTCAGCTCAAGGTAGAAAAGTTCAGGGAATTTTCAATAAGCTTAAGGTACAAAGAGGAAAGATCTTTTTACATTTGTGGTTGAATGGCTAATGTATATGTAAGGTGAGAAAAGAATGCCTTGATCAAATTCAACAAGCAAGTAGATAGTTCAAATCTTAGAAACTCAGGCAAAGTCAATTGTGATCTAGCATGATAGCAATCACACAGCAAAAAGTTATGAGGCACTAAATTTCACCCTGTTAATCAAGATTCCATACTTTGCCAAACACAATGTCATGAATATTGACTGCAATTGATTCCCTAAGCATTAGCATAACTCAGTGAAAACATCCACAATAAATGCTCAATTAACTCAACTATTTCCACACATTCAATCACATAAAGAAAGCATAACAACCAGATTGTCACATATCATCAACTCATACTGTCAAACCAAATGCATAGAAGATGTTTATGAAAAGGTTCCTAAAAGTAAAATAAAGACTAAAAAATGAAAAGAAGAATAAAGAAGGTCGACTACTGCTGTGATGGCCCATCGATCAGTCTGAGTCCTCCTCATCTACCTCATCATCGTCCTCCTCCTCTTCGTCATCATCATCCTCATCCATAGCAACAGTGCCATCCTGAGGTCTACCCCCCCAGAAGGAAAGGACTGGTCCCCAGGCCAAGCAACGAAGGTGCTGTACTGGTCGGATGTCATAAAACCTGGATGGGATGCTGCATAAACATGCCTCATCATCTCTGCATGGGCCTGACCGATCCGGTTCACCGCTTCCAACTTTGATTCAATCAGTGCAAGTCTCATGTCCATCATCTGGTAAGGATCGGACGTAGGTGCTGGTGGTGGTGGCTGAGGACGTCTGGGGATAGGGCGCTGTCTGGCATGCCTCCTTGGTGATCTGGGTGGTGGACTGGCAACTCCATCATCTGCATCCAAACAAAATTGGGTATAATACCCCATATCAATAGGTCTCCTAGGATGCTCGAATGGTGGAATAGTGATGTCCACTCCTTCTTGTTTGCAGAGATGGGTGATAAGAGAGGGATGTCCAAGGGGAGCTTTTGTGGAATTCGCACAGTTGCGTATCTCATTTGCGATTAGCTTCCCCAAGTTCACAGAGCGTCCAGTGAGAATGGCATAAAGGAGGACCGCTCTGTTAACCGTGACGTCAGAGACATGCGTGCACGGTGAAATGTTGGAATGCACCAGAGGCATCCATAGGCGGCTGAGAGAATGCAGGTGCACTCTCTTGATATGAAGAGGTTGCTGTTGCCTATTTCGTTGAAATGATCCTCCTGCAATACATAGGGTCTGTTCAATCTCTTCATGATCTAACTCAGTCGCCATCAGCTCGGCGTACCCGCATAGCTCATCATCATCTTCCCACTCTGTGTTTAGGAACTCATTAATAGCGTCAGCACTAAATGATATCCGCTGACCACGCACATAGCTCCAGAAAGGTTCTGAGTCCGGAGAGAAGGATTTAGCATTGGCATAAAACTCCTGGACAACTGCAATATTGGCGGGCTCTGGGTACGTGCATAAGGAGCTCCATTGCCTCTCTATAATCTCATTGGAGAAGTCTGGCACGTCTTGAGCTAGAAGGGTCACTTTCCTCTCCATCAAGAGTTTTCTGTTCTGGACATTGGAGAAGTGCTTCTGATGGTCCTTAGTTAAGAAGATATCAGAGTATATCTTCTCTTTCCTTTTGTTTTCCCTGAGACCAGCAGTGGTCTTAATCCTCTTGGACCCAGATGAAGAAGCCATATCTGCAAAAGAAGGTAGAGTCAAAGAAGTTACATGTTATTAGATTCATGAATGAATTCATCAATAACTTTAATCTTCATGCACCCAATACATTCAATGATATTCACACGAAGTATACATTCAAAATTGAGCAAAGAAGGGCCATGATCAGTGCAAATTGGAAGCCAAAACAGAAAAACAGCAAGAAACAATGAAGCTGTCAGGATCAGTCACGCCGGGCGCCGCCTCAGTCAGTAGGCGCCGGGCGTGACAGCAGGTTATGCAGATTTTTGGCTAAAACCTCTTAGCTGGTAGCTCAGTTTTCAGACATTGAAATAAGCTTAAGCACTTGAAACATGCAGTCCTTAATAAACCAATTATCACAAGTCAAGGTACAACACAAATTCTCATGAATCAACACATGTTTTCAAACTTTAACTAGCTTAAACTCAGATTTAATCATAGTTCAGTCAAAAATTCAAAGCAAATAACATGAAAACAAAACACAAAAGCTGCATGACACACTAAAATGAACATCAAAGCTGAGCAGGGAAAGTCGCGCCGGGCGCCGCCTCAGTTAGTAGGCGCCGGGCGCGACATGCAGTCTTGGGGTAAACCCAGATTCTGCATTATAGCCACTGCGCGTGTGTGTGCTTGTTCAAACAGGTCAATAAGGCCACGAAATTAATGCAACACAGCAGCAATAACAAACCACACTCAATTGGAATTGAATTAAACTACCCTAGGTCACATTCAAACCATGTATATAATGAACAACCAAGGCTAAGAATTGTGAATGAATTTACAATAGCAAAGAGTGAAAAGCCTACTTGATGTGCAGAGAATGTGATTATCTTGGTGTGGAGATTTTTGCAATGGGAGAATGCTTGGGTGGAGAAGGCCGAGAGTGAGCAAAGAGGGAATGGAGGGGTCCAAATGTTGGTGGCAGCAGCAGTGTGGTGTGTGGGCTGGAAATATGTGAGAAGGAAGTTGATTTAGTTGGTTTGGAGGAGTGAAGAGTGGAAAACGTGAAGTGGAGTGCGTGAGAATGTGCGTGAGTGGGTGGGTAGGTTTAGGTTTAGGTTATTTGAATTTGGGCCTCTCCACTGTGCACTCAGAAAAAAAATAATATATAGCTGCAGAAGTCGCGCCCGGCGCCTCGTGGATCATGCGGCGCCAGGCGTGGGATTGTGACTCAACCAGATGCAAAATCAGAGAAAGGATGGTCAGACTGGACGAGCTGGCGCCGGGCGTGAGTTTCTGCAGAATTATGCAGAAACTGGTTTTCAAGTTACCTAACTCTGGTTTTTGTGAATTTGAACTTCAAAACACTTGAGATGCTCCAGAATCCCATGTTATCATTAAACAAACTTGTTCAAAACCCAAAGAATTGAATTGGAGCACTCAAGTTGCAAGTTGAAGTCATTCTTTCAAAACTTTAAAATTCCACAAGTTAGGCAACATTTTTGGCTTTTGGCTTGAGTAAGGTAATTTGAAATCATGTAAAAACAGCCCAGAAAATAGCCAAAACAGTTTCACATCTCCTATTCACATAAATTCACTATAGCCTTCACAATTTTAACAATCAACTCTACAAATCACCTTGGTTGTTCCTCACACAAACATGCTTCAAAAACAATTAAATCACAACACACATTACAACAAACAATCAACTAATCAAACAACACTCAAAAATAACAAAATCACACATAGAGAAAGGATTAGAAAGCTGGGTTGCCTCCCAGTAAGCGCTTGTTTAACGTCATTAGCTTGACACCATTTAGCTCAAGGGTCAGAGAGGTGGATGATTGTAGTGAGACGTTGGATCTCACCACCTAAGTAATGTTTCAATCTCTGCCCATTAACCACCCAACTTCTTGCTGGATCATCTGAAGTAGGGTCAACCAATTCGACTGCTCCATGAGGTTTTACCTCCTTGATGGTGAAGGGTCCAGACCACTTTGACTTCAACTTTCCTTGAAAGATCTTGAATCTAGAATTGAAAAGGAGAACTTGTTGGCCAGGTTGAAATTCTCTCTTTAAGAGCTTTTTGTCATGATACAACTTGACCTTATCTTTGTAATTCTTGGAGTTATCATAAGCTGTCAATCTCATTTCTTCCAACTCCTGTAATTGCAGCTTCCTCTTTTCTGCAGACAAGGTAGAATCAAAGTTCAAGAACTTCAGGGCCCAATAAGCTTTATGTTCCATCTCCACCGGTAAATGACAAGATTTGCCATAGACTAGTTGGAAGGGAGTCATCCCAACAGGTGTTTTCATTGCAGTCCTATAAGCCCACAGAGCATCATCCAACTTTAATGACCAATCCTTTCTTGAAGAAGAAACAGTTTTCTCAAGAATCCTCTTGATTTCTCTATTTGATACTTCCGCTTGCCCATTGGTTTGAGGGTGATATGGGGAAGCAACTTTATGTTTCACCTCATAGTGTTTTAGTATCTTATCCAGCTGATAGTTGCAGAAATGTGATCCTCCATCGCTGATAAGAATTCTTGGCACCCCAAATCTTGAAAATATATTCTTCCTCAAGAATTTAATCACAGTGGTTGCATCATTCTTCTGACATGCTACTGCTTCCACCCATTTGCTGACATAGTCCACTGCAACCAGAATATACTCATTAGTATAAGATGAAGGTAGGGGACCAACAAAATCAATACCCCAGCAATCAAAAACCTCTACTTCCAGGATGTTTTGTAGTGGCATTTCATGCCTTCTTGAGATAGTGCCCATTCTTTGACATTTATCACAACGCTTGGCGTGGGCATAAGCATCCTTGAATATAGTAGGCCAGTAAAATCCAGATTGGAGGACTTTGGCAGCTGTTCTTTCACCATTGAAGTGTCCTCCATAGGGTGAGTTATGGCAATGCCACAAGATTCCTGCTGATTCTTCTTCAGTAACACACCGCCTCAAGAGATTGTCAGCTCCTAGTTTGAATAAATAGGGGTCATCCCAAATAAACTGCTTAGCATCATTTAGGAATTTCTTCTTTTGTTGCCATGAAAGATCATCTGGAAGGATGCCCGCAGCTTTGAAATTAGCTATGTCAGCAAACCAAGGCCTTTGTTGGACCATCATCAAGTTCTCATCATAAAACTCTTCACGGATTTCTCTTTCTTTAGTTGTAACTTCATCATTGACAAGTCTTGAGAGATGATCCGCAATGACATTTTCGCTTCCTTTCTTATCCCTGATCTCCAAATCAAATTCTTGCAACATAAGAACCCATCTTATCAATCTTGGTTTGGAATCAGGCTTGGTAAGCAAGTACTTGATAGCAGCATGATCAGTGTAAATAATCACCTTTGATCCGATGAGATAAGGTCTGAACTTCTCTAATGCATACACTATTGCCAAGAATTCTTTCTCAGTTGTGGCATAGTTCAATTGAGCTCCATTCAACACCTTGCTGGCATAATAAATGCTGTGAAACACCTTTCCTCTTCTTTGGCCTAGGACAGCACCTATGGCATAATCACTGGCGTCACACATCAACTCAAATTCTTGTTCCCAAAATTTGGACCAATTATCACTGGTGCAGAAATTAACTTGTCCTTGAGAACCTTAAATGCAGTTAGACACTCTTTATCCAACACAAAAGGAGTGTCTTTTACTAAGAGGCTGCAGAGTGGCTTGGCAATCTTGGAGAAATCTTTGATGAATCTTCTATAGAAACCGGCATGACCAAGAAAGCTTCTGATTCCTTTCACATTTGTTGGTGGTGGCAGTTTTTCAATAACTTCCACTTTAGCTTTGTCAACTTCAATTCCTCTAGAAGAAATCTTATGACCTAGAACAATACCTTCAGTAACCATGAAATGGCATTTTTCCCAATTGAGAATAAGGTTTGTTTGAATGCATCTTTCAAGCACAATCTCTAGGTTTGATAGGCACAAGTTAAATGAGCTACCAAACACTGAAAAGTCATCCATAAATACTTCAATGCATTTTTCCACTAGGTCAGCAAAAATGGCTTGCATACATCTCTGAAACGTTGCTGGTGCATTGCATAATCCAAAAGGCATCTTCTTGTAAGCGAAAACACCAAAAGGACAAGTAAAAGCAGTCTTTTCTTGGTCTTTAGGATCCACCACAATTTGGTTATAACCAGAATAACCATCCAAGAAGCAATAGAAAGCTTGACCAGCTAACCTTTCTAACATCTGATCCATGAAAGGAAGGGGAAAATGATCCTTCCTTGTAGCCTTGTTCAGCTTTCTATAGTCAATGCACATCCTCCACCCAGTTACTGTTCTCGTAGGTATGAGCTCATTTTTATCATTACACACTACGGTCATACCACCTTTCTTTGGCACTACCTGTACTGGACTCACCCATGTACTATCAGAAATAGGATATATGATTCCAGCTTCTAGCAATTTCAGAACCTCTTTTCTAACTTCTTCTTTCATTACAGGGTTCAATCTCCTCTGCGGTTGAGCTACTGGTTTGAAATCCTCCTCCATGAATATCCTGTGCATGCAGTAAGAAGGACTTATTCCTTTTAGATCAGATATTGACCACCCGATGGCTCCCTTATTGGCTTTGAGAACTTCAATTAATTTCTCCTCTTCTGCAGGAGATAAAGAATTGCTGATGATGACTGGTTTGCTACCAACTTCTTCTAGAAACACATACTTCAAATGAGGGGGTAACATTTTCAACTCAAGTTTGCCATCTTTGACTTTTTCCTTGGAGTTTATATCTTCAATCTTTGCTTCATGAGGGGGAATTTCCTTCAGAGCATCCAAGTTAGTCAGGCATTCATCAATCAATTTTTCTTCTTCTTTATTGAGAGCTTCACAAGCATCAATAAGTGTCTTCTCCAGAGGGGATGAAACATACGCTATTTTCTCATTATTTGAGCATACCTCATCCAGAACATCAACTTGAAAACATGCTTCATCATCATTGGGGTGAGACATAGCTTCAAAAACATTGAAATTCACTTCTTCATCCTGTACTCTCACCTTGAGTTTGCCATTATCTACATCAATTAGAACTCTTGCAGTCTTCATGAATGGTCTACCCAAAATGAGAGGAACCTCAGTATCCTCCTCCATCTCCATTATTATAAAGTCCACTGGAAAGACAAATTTGTCAACTTTAACAAGCACATCTTCCACCACCCCATGAGGGTATTTAATAGATCTGTCTGCTAATTGTAAAGTCATCCTTGTAGGTTTCAGATCTAACTCTCCAATCTTTTTGAACATAGAGAGGGGCATTAGATTGATGCTTGCTCCCAAATCAATCAGAGCTTTCCCAATAGCTAGATTCCCTATAGTGCAAGGAATAGTAAAACTACCCGGATCTTTGAATTTAGGTGGGAGAAGCTTTTGGATGATAGCACTACAGTTGCCTTGTACTTCAATGGTCTCTGCTTCAATGTACTTTTTCTTCTTCGTGAGTAAATCCTTCATGAAGCGAGAATAGGTTGGAATCTGTTGAAGAGCTTCAGAGAAGGGAATTTTTATTTCCAGCTTCTTGAATATATCTAAGAATCGCTCAAATTGCTTCTCCTTCTCCTTTCTTGTATACACCTTTGGATATGGAAGGTGTTTCACTATTTCTTTTTCTTTTTGAGGTATTTCTTTTTCTTGTCTTTTATTAGTCTCTTCTTCTTTTCTAACATCCTCTTCTTCATTTTCTCTTTCATTTTGATTTTCTTCTTCTATCTTTTTCTTCTCTTCTCTTCTTGCACTTTCTTCCTCAATTATTCTTATTTCCTTCCCACTTCTGGTGGTTATAGCTTTGCATTCTTCCTTTGGATTTGTTTGAGTATTAGCAGAGAATTGACCACCCTGTTGATTTGCCAATTGCTTGGCCAACTGACCTACTTGCACTTCTAAATTTTTGATTGAAGCGTCAGTGTTTTTCTGATTTTGGATGGATTGCTGTATAAACATCTGCAAAGCATCTTCTAATTTTGCTGTTCGGTCATTTTGAGATGCATACTGTTGCCCAGGTTGGTAAGGATTTCTACTACCTGAAGCTCCCTGTGCTTGTCTCCATCCTTGATTTGCAGGATTAGGAAAAGGATTGTTGAAGAAATTTTGACGTCCTTGGTTCCCCATATAGTTAACTTCTTCAGATTGGGAACTACCAGGAACTTGACAATGACCGTTAGGATGATCATCTCCACAGAAATCACATCTCATGACTTGCTGATGTGGTTGTGAATGAGCTTGCAGTGCTTGTAACTGCTGAGGTAACTTAGCCATGCTTTGAGTTAACAGTTCCATTTGTTGAGAAAGAAGCTTGTTTTGAGCAAGTAGTGCATCTTGAGCACTAAGTTCATACACCCCTCTCCTCTGTGCTGGAATTCTCCCATGTTGGCTCCTCAAATCAGTGGAAGCCATATTTTCTATCACAGCAATGGCTTCATCAGCAGTCTTAAAAAGTACTGAACCACCAAAGGATGCGTCTAATATCATCTTTGTATGAGGTTGCAAACCATTACAGAAAGTTTGCACTTGCATTTCTAGACTTAATCCATGGCTGGGACACTTTCTCAATAAAGACTTGAATCTTTCCCATGCTTCACAAAGTGGTTCATCTACTCCTTGGACGAAAGTAGCAATGGCAGCCTTCACCTCTGTGCTCTTTGATGGTGGAAAGAAGCGTGCTAGAAATTTGTATTCCACATCCTCCCAGCTCGTAAGACTTTGATTAGGCTGTGACTGGAGCCACGCCTTTGCTTTGCCATTCAGTGAGAATGGGAAGAGTCTCATGTACAATGCTTCTTCATCCTCCCCTTTTACACCCATAGTGCCACACAACTCATAGAAGGTGACCAAATGCGCATGAGGGTCTTCATTGTCCAGGCCAGAGAATTGGTTTGAACTGATGAGCTGAAGTAGAGCAGGTTTCATTTCTGCCAGCTTGTCACTCATAGTGGGCCTCACAATGCTAGAGAAATTTCTCGGGCTTGTGTAAGTGATTGAGTCCCCTATGGTTCTCCTTGGAGGTGGTCCTGCGCCAGCCATCCCGTTCACAGAAGAAGAATCAAAAGATTCTATGATTTGATTGTTGAAAGAAGTTGAGGATTCAAGAGCGGCTTGTGCTGCTAGAGCTTTTCGTTTCCTAGTGTCACTATTGTTCCTTCTAGCTGCTTTCTCAATCTCAGGATCCACAAGGAGTGGTTCAGATGACACAGTTCTCCTTGTACGGATGTTTCCCTGCATACACTAGAAAACAACCAAACTCGTACCACAAGTCAACCCAAAACTAAAGATGATAATTACAACAAAATAGAAACTTATACACAAAAAGATAAAGCCTAAATCGGTTAAAAATTACACAAAAGTCTAATTTAACACGGGTCCCCGGCAGCGGCGCCAAAAACTTGTTGTTACTTTGGCAAGTGTACCAAATCGTTCAAGTAATAAAACCGGTAAGACCGGATATCGTTTCCCAAGAGACTCGTGTTCTAGACAGTCGTATAATATCTAACTAATCTAGACTAAAGAATGATTCCATATTTTTGTGGTTTTAATACGATTAAAGTAAAGATAATGCAAGAATGCTAAAAATTGATCTTTGATAACTTAAACGCTAGAAATGCGAGTGATTAGAAATGGTATGAAATGGTATTATTGGGGGTATGATCTCATCTACTTCACTTTTGCGCACACAATTCACTTTCTTTCCATTAATTATCCAATGTCAATCAACTAAATTACTCCAACCCAATCCCTTGGTAGAAAGAGCCTAGACTTACTTCTTAAACTCTAATTCCTTAGAAACTTTAACAAGTTCATCCGCTTTAAGAGTTGAGATTTAAGACAACCAAAGGTCCAAGTTCTATCCCTAGATACAATTTCCCTTAGGTATTTAATCCAATTTCAGATTTACACAACATTTCCCAATATCAAGCAAACCCTAGAATCATGCAATGGTGGAACACAACATCACAAGCTTTAAGAGAAGGAATTAAACACTAGAAATCAATGGAATAGACATATAATCAATCAATTCAACTGTAATTAGCACAAAAGATCCGTGATTACATCAACCCCCAACAATAATGAAACTAGCTCTCCATTGTCATGGAGAGCTTGATCTTACAAATTGATGAAATGGAAGAAGGGAGAAGACCCAAGGTGGAAGGAGAAGTGTTTCCACAGCTCCAAGATCGCCTCCAGCTGCTCCAAGGTGTAGAAATCGCGTCTGGGCTGCCAAAGATGCCAACCCTTTCGCGTTCCAGAACTAAATAAGCCGTTTCTGCCACATCAGCAAAAGTCGCGCCCGGCGGCCCGACAAACAGGCGCCAGGCGCGCTCTCGGTCAGGCTCGTCACGCCCGGCGCCGCCTCGGTCACCAGGCGCCCGGCGTGACTCTCTGCAGCAGCCCTTGATCTTCATCTTTTCAGCTCCTCTTCTCTCTTTTCTTGGGTTTTGGCATTGTTCTTTTTGTGAGTAGCTTCTCCAGCTTCTTTGAATGGAGATTAGCCATCAAATGGGCTATTTACAACTTACAATGTAATCACTTACAAAAACAATAAATTGAGTTAAACAAGACTAAAAGTAAAGGAAGAGTTGACAATTTCCATCAATTTGATGTTGGATAATGAAGTAAAATTAGTCATTATCACGTACTAGAGTCAGTTCATTTAACTGATTCAAGTGGTAATGACGTTCGTCAAATAACATGTGTCGGCTTTATTCTGCTCGGAAACGAGTCTTTCTCGGTCTCGTCTTTAACATTCGTCCTCGTTATGAAGAGGGCTGAACGCTCGTCATTTTATGAAATTGGAAAGAAAGATGGAAATGATAATTAAGTGAAAAGTTATAATGAATGAACAGTATAAGAGATGAATTGATGTTTGTGGATCTTGAACGAGCGCTCCAGGGAGGAACGACTCTTTGGATGAAAGTGGGAATTGTAAAGTATGAATGTGTACAAAGCTTAGCTGGCAATTCATCCTGATGTTCTGTGAGTGCTCGTCCTCATGTAGAGGGGAGTATGTCATGTGTGGGAACGGCAGGAGGTCCTAGTCCTTAACTGTACTTAGGACGGAACGGACTAACCTCGGGTGGCAGCTGATGAGAGCAGTTACTACACCACCTTGGTGCACGAACGTCGTAGCTACACAGAATTCATACAGTCCGGACAATCAGTCTAGTATCAGGAATTGATTGAGTTAAAGAATTGATTGAATCATGTGTTGTGAAATATTTGATATGTTTGATGTGTTATGAATTGCATATGTTTTAATTGAATTAAATTTAATAAGCTTACCCTGCATGTTTCCTTGTGTTGTCTTGTTTTGTACGTCCGTCCTTGTCTTTGCAATGATCATCCGTGTGGATGTGAGCAGATGGAGAGGCGTTGCTTGAGGAAGCTCTGGAAGAAGAAATTTTGGAGGAAGCAAACCTCGTTGATGTTGAAGTGAAGGCCAAACAGTAGTACGTTCGGTTAGCTGATTAGTTTAGTTATATTAGCGTTTTGTATTAGAGTGCCCCTTCCCTTCTATTTAGTTTTTGACCGTTCGGTATTTCTATTTTGTAAACCGTTCGGTTGTTTATGTTATTGAACATCTTTAGATATTTGTATAGTTATGTAAGGCCGTTCGGCCACGATCGTGCTTTACTTCTTTTAATGTAAGACTGATTTGATAAATTAATATATGTGAATATTTTATTCTATATGATTTATTACTGTATTTTATGGGATGTTACACTCTGCACATTGGATAAGAAGTTTTGCGAGACCTGAGTTCGCAAAATTTTAAAAGACAATCTCTATAAAGGATTTGTTATATTTAACAAAAATTATTCTTAAAACTAATTAAAATTAAAATTTATAAAATATATATATATATATATAATTATAAAATACAAAAATATAAATTATAAATTTATAAAATTACGAAATATAAAATAAAAATATATAATTTGATATTTTAAAACGTAATTCTTTCAATAAATTTATAATTGAAAATGCCGATGATAATGTTTGAAAATACTTTAGAATAACCATGATATTAATCGCAAAATTTAACGACAAAGATGAAATGAAAGTCTTAAAAGTTATATATATAAATTCAAGTGTGATATGTGAATGAATAACAAAAACATATTTTACTTCCATAATTACTAAACAGACTTTAAGAGACAAATTTAACCAATATTAATTTGAGTTCATTTAAGAATTTTTTCAGAAAGTAAATATCACAGACAACTATTGCATATAAACTAGCACAGCAGATAAAATTTGAAGATATAAAAACATTTTTAATGTAAGAATATTAAGTGAAATAAATATCAGAAGCTTAAATTCATATTCTTATGTTTGAAATGAATGTTTTAAAAATCAATTTTAGGAATGAACCTGTCTATTATTTTTCACTAATTAATACATTCATTTCATTCTTATGAAAGATGGCAATCTATTTTTTTTTTGTTATTTCAGAAACACTTAAATATATGAAACACATTTAAGATATTCTAAACACTATAATTATCAATAAACAAAAAATTAAATAATAATACACGAAATATTCTCTGATGTTTACTATTTTTAACAATACTTACAATTCACGAAAGAAAAACACACCCACACTTTCTCATTTAAGATATGAAGCTTTTTCTTCAAATTTTTTAAATAAGTCTCCATATTTTTCTTTCCATTTTTATGAGGATGTTGATTGAGTGGAAAAATAGTTTACCAAGCAAATAAAATATCAATAATTAAAATTCCATAAAATTAGACAAAGACTCCCTCATAATTGAATTGACTAGGGTTCCATTTCATTGAATACTGTAGGAAGCTGAAAATGTATGCAGTTGACATTTGTACTATCAAACTTTGGCATCCCTTTTTAAAGACCTTTTCTTATCACCAAAGTGTGAACTTGTAGTATATATTGTCAAATTTTGGATGCATATATTACTTTCATTACAAATGCAGACAAATGTACAACCTAAAAATTAATGTTCTTTGAAATAATTTTCCTCTTTAATTTCCTTTAAAAGTAATAACATTTAGTATGAGATGAAAATTAGACATCATATTAGTTAAAAATAAATAAATAGAATAGTATGTAAATACTAAAAAGGAGATGTATAAATTTATTATTTTAAGGTTTTGAGTTAAATATTTAGTATATATGTTAGTCTGTTTAAGATTTATTGATTTCAAATTTTTAAGATTGTACTGTACGGTCTCTTGGCATTACCGGTCCAGTGACCAACCACCCAAGCTAACCACTCACCGAGTTGAGTGATCAACCATTCAAGTTGACCATCCCCAAGACCGACCACCTCAGGCCGACTACCTCAGGCTGATCACCTCAGGTCGACCACCCAGGCTGACCATATGGTTAGATTATAAACGATGATAACTCATTAAGTGTCTAATGCTTCTAATGCAGATTAAGGTGTGATTGAACCGTCATTGGACCAGCGAAAGGTAAGAACTCATCACAACTAATATAAATAAAGGTCTCAGGTATGACTTTACAAGGATGATGCACAATATATGCATTATTTGTTGTGTCAATCGCTCGGTTACATTACTAACGGAATGCCTTTGACAAGTAACCCGCTCACTTGGCTTGGACAAAAAGAAGGGAGAGTGAGCAACATAACTTGGAGGATGGAGGAAACTAGGGAGTCCGTCTGGCCTTCAAGACAACCTGAAGTGCTTTGAGCAAGGTCCATCCGGTCTTCAAGACAACCTAAAATGCTTTGAGTAAGAGATTTCAACCCTATATCCGACACAAAGATGTTTTTTGGTTAAGTATAACATAAAATAAGCAAAAAAATCTTAAAACTTTATATAAAATATAAATAATTTTAAAGTTTCAGTTTTTAGGAATATTACATAATTAAGTTAAACTAAGAACTTTTCTAATGTTTGTTGAATTTTCTTACAAGAAAAACAAGATAGTTATTTCATTAGCACAACTTGTTTAATGCTTAATTATCTTCATACCTTACACATTTAATATTTTCTATTTAATACTTGTGTATATCAGTCTCCATTCACAGTTAGAAAACTGGAGTTTTCTTGATAGTTAAGAAACCAAGCAATAATTAAAAGTAATGAAGAATGCATTAATTATTACCATTAAGTATAATGCTTTTGAATAAAAGTTTTCTAATTTTGTTATTTAATCATTCTCCTACATCAATTAACAAAAGTATTTCTATAAACGTATAAGGACCCTGGTAGCTAATGTCCGAAAGTAGTAAGAAAGAAATACCCAAAAATAAAAAGATCAAATTTCTTATTTTATATTAATCCAAAATTGATAAATTTAATTAAAATACCCAAGATATAATGAAAACTTAAATAAGTATACACACTACTTTAGAAAAACAAATCCACGAACGATTAAAAATAGTTTTCCATTACAACTTTTAAATTGTTGTTAAATTGACCATAGTTAAAACTGTTTTTAAACAATATAAGTTGGTCATTATATGTGGTTAAAAATATAGGCTTAATTACTTAGTCCCCATGTTAGGAGGTAATTTTCTGTTTAGTACCCGGTTTTAAAAATGTAGGCATTTGGTACCTATGTTTTGAAATTTGTATCAATTCAATCATATCCAGTTAACGGTGTTATAATTATGCGAGAAATTAAGGACGTTAATGATAGCCTGGGTGGAATAGCTATCAAATGTTTGAATGCATCTTCATTAACGTCCTTAATTTCTCGCATCAATTATAACGCTGTTAATCGGATAGGATTGAATTGATACAAATTTCAAAACATAGGTACCAAATGCCTACATTTTTAAAACCGGGTACTAAACAGAAAATTACCTCCTAATATGGGGATTAAGTAGGTAATTAAGCCAAAAATATAATGATAGTTATGTTTGACTGTTGTTCAAAGTTCTAAATAAGGAGATGCTAAATTATTGTAAAATATTTAATAAAAAAATAATAAAATTGGTTTATAATGGTAATAATTGTTTATGAACCCTGTCAAAAATAAAAATAAATAATGAAATGAATTATAACGATGATTTTGGCAACAAGTATCATTAAAATTGATTTTTTTTTAATACAATGTTTACAATTTGGTTTATCAAAAACTTATTAGAAAGTTTTCATATAACAACTCGGACAATTCAACATCAATAATCTAACAAATGATTATGAAACTATTTTAATTCTAACATTTTATATTTGAATGCAAGAATTTCTATATAGGAGCATTATAGGATAAATGAGATTGGCTTTGTGATGAAGCTCCGGTATAACCTTGAATCCCCATACTGTAACCAATGGTACGGACATGTCGAAGGTGTTTAGGTCGTCCAAGAATAGTATTAAGAATATCCTATCGACCATGAGGATTAAAACCACCCTAGGTGTTATGCTCAACTAGAGAATCATAGAATAAAAAAATATATATAATTAGAAGACTTTATATGGAATAAAATGTTTTAAATTAAACTATCCAAACATGTTTACTTAGAATTTGCTCAGCTACCCGTTGTTATTCTTCACCATGTTTATGACTTTTTTAGATGAGTACGCTTCCATTTCTCATGGGATGGTGGGGTGGAGGTTCAATTGAATCTACACTACCGTTATCGCTAGAAGTTGAATTTGTTTTCATCATTTTCAAAATAATATTCTACTTCGGTTTTCGATAACCATCATGAGAGAATAAGTGGAGAGTCTTATTATCTTCTTGAATGTCCTGTGCTTTTTTTTAATACCCTATAAGCATTTAAATGAAATTTACTTAGTATTATACATTATGTATATTAAAATAGTAATAAACAAATATATAAGTGATGATATTAACCTTCTATTTTTACTTTTTTTTGAATTTGTACAAATTGTTGCCGAGTTACTTCAATAATGCAATTATGCTTGGATTATGACTTGCACCTTTTCTTGCTGCATATACATAAATTGTGGTAAATTTTGATCCACATGATTGCAATTGATGACAAAACCTTTAATGTTAAAATTCTCGCATTAGGGATATAAAAAAAACATATGCATATAAAAGCAACAATAGACATTAGTAACCTTTACTTATGCTTCAAAGTAAGGCAAAAACATCTAATCAATTTCTTATCAAGATATTTGGCCAAATTATGTTTCTCTTTTACTCGATAATATGGTCTTAAGATGGAGTCAATACAAATATCTTCTCACGAGCAACTACTTCAAGATAGATGTTAACAGTTTTTGAATTTGGCCTAAAAGTTTTTGCATTTAGCCTCGTCATCCAACTAGTGTTCACATCAATAATCATCGGTGTCCTCTCACCACTAACTAACCTTTTAGTAAGAGTCTTTAATATAGTAACTCATCTGTTGTAACTCTTTCAAGGACCTTGTTATCAACCTTGTTCCTGTTTTGTATTTAAAATAACAAAAAAGCATGATTAATAACAATAAATATAGAAAAGGATATATATATATATATATATATATATATATATATATATATATATATATAATAATTAATAACATTAAAATGAAAAACAACTAGAAAAATAAGATTAAAATTTACATAAATTCATACACATATATATTCCTTCGTCATGGTCTTTATGAGTTGCATGATCATCATCCATGATTTCATCACAATCATTGTTAATCATCTTTCACATAAATGATTCGATCTCACAAATTTCATTGTTGGATTATCAATATCATTATTGGTTTTCTTTTTACCATGTAAAACAACATGCTAGTTTTCAAATGCAAGGTCAATGACATAGAAGACTCGTGAAGCTTGATATGCCAAGAAATGGTTCATCTTGATATGCTACCTTTTGAAAGTCAACCAATTTCATTCTTGATTCATCAACTTTTACACTAGTTTTATAGTTCAATCCATTTGCATTTGAAAACAGATAGAGAAAACTTGGTATAACTAACTTTCCAAATCTCCTTTATGCCATTGTAATAGGGCATGGATCCCATAATAGGATTTTTATTTTTCGGAGCTTGAGAATTGTAATGAATCTGCCTCCAAAGCGACTCCGCTATTTTGCACAATGTTTTTTTATCATATTGAAACTTTGTATAAAACGAAGTTGCATTGATTTAATAGCTAGAACAACGTAAAACATCAAACTTTAATCCATTTGCAAGCCAAGTTAGTATTCTAGATGTAGACGGGTCCTTCGTGATTTCATCTTTACCAAGTTATAAAAGTTTTGTTATGCTCCATCAACACTTATTTCTTTGATTATCTTGGGTTTTTCTGTCTTATAATGTCCTTGTGTCTAGTTAAATATGGTATGATTTCCTCTATGTTATTTAGTATATACAAATGCATTTGCAGAACCTCTTGTCTAGATTTGCTTTCCACATGTACACCTCTTGAATATTTTTCCATTGTTCTACGAGAGTGCTAACAATTGGAAAGCACTCCTATAAAATTTTCTTTATACATGTACTCCAAATAAAACTCAATAGCTTCTTCTAAAATGTATCTTTCAACAATAGAATCTTTTGAACAATATTTTCACATATCCCTTCACAATCTTTATATATCGTTTCACTGGATACATAAATAGTAGATAAAATAGTCCACACAATTTCATTTATCTTACAAGATGAACAATAAAATGAACCATTATGTTAAAAAACAATAGAGGAAAAAACATCTCTAATTAAGACAAAACAATAACAATTTCTTCTTAAAGTTCATCCAACTTATGAGAGTCAATAACTTTGAGACGTTAAATTGAAAAATGAACACAATCGGGTTATAATAATTGAAAAACTTGTTTTCTCCTTTTTGGACAAAGTGTAACATGTTCCTGGCAAATAAGTTTGGTTACCAACTCCTTTTGATCCTAACTTGTCTCATATGTTCATTTCAGTCATATCTAAACAAGAATTAATATCATCCTTTGTCTTCCCTTTTATATTTAGAAGTGTTCCAATTAAGCTATCATACATGTTCTTTTCAACATGCATCACATTTATACAATTTTAAACATGTAACTAAACCAATAT
The DNA here is from genome assembly GCA_034642375.1 of Vigna nakashimae. Taxonomy (NCBI): domain Eukaryota; kingdom Viridiplantae; phylum Streptophyta; class Magnoliopsida; order Fabales; family Fabaceae; genus Vigna; species Vigna nakashimae. The sequence goes on from CM067768.1 coordinate 29,165,350, forward strand.
GGAAGAACACAAAATATTGATCTCTTCTTCCATATGTGAGTCAAAGTTGTCTTTCTTTGTTTCCCGAAATCTATATAAAGATCTTTCACCTTCTAATAAATCTGGACATCAGTTAATGGAATTGGAGCTTCAACATGTTCTTGGTGTTCATTAGAGGCATTTTTCAATCTATGATAAGGGTGAAATTGATTTATAAGTCTACAATGATGAAGATAGATTGTTTTCCTCCCGTGTTTTAACTATTGATATGATGTGTTTTCTTCGCAAACGAGACATGCTATGTGACCTTTCACACTATAACTTGATAAGTTTTTATGTGCAAGAAATTCGTTGATAGTACAAAATAACATTGCATGCATATGAAAATATTATTGGCAAAACCATTAAAGCTAAACCATGTAATCTCATAACAACTTCATATCATCAATCAATGGGTTAAGATAAACATTTATGTCATTCCTTGGTTGTCTTAGACCAGAAATCATCATTGATTACATTATGTACTTTCTCTTCACACACAAACCTGGAGGCAAGTTATAAATCACTAACAAAATAAGCCACAAACTATGATTGATACATAAATTTTCATAAGGATTCATTCCATATGTAGCTTGTCAAACCCTTAAATTCCTTGATTCATTTTTGAATGAAGGAAATTATTTATCAATGTTCTTCCATTAGACATAATATGTAGGATGATGAAATAGTCCATCACATTTCCTCTATCAGCATGCAATCTAAGATTTTTAGCATCAATTGGAGAAGGAAGGACTAGGGGATTAAGAGTGGCAAGAGGTCCTGGTCAAGAGATTTTTTTAAGTTCTAGTGACCTGTATAGGATTAATCTTGTGGATGGAGGTATCCATCACAAGTGTTAAAACTTCCTTGTAGTTCAACCTTAATGCTTTTATCCAAATGATCAAGTTTAGAAGAATTCAAGACTATATTATTTGCTTAACTTCTCATTATTACTAGTTTAATGACTTTATGGTAATCCTTTTATACATCAACTTATTATTTCTTTTGCTTGGGTCTTTTTGTGTTTGTTCTCTTCTTTTGTAATTATCATCTTAATGGATGTGAGCAGATGAGAAAACGTGAGTTGAGCTACCTTTGGAGGGTGATAATGATGCAATTGAGTAGCTTTAGGCTTCCAATTTTGTTGTTTAGGTTTCCTTTTTAAAGACTCAGTTTAAGTTTGTTATATATAATTTTTTTAAAGTTGTGAACAAATCTTAAATTTATTTTAGACTGTTTTAAAATATTTGTAATAGTTTATTTTAGCTTTTGAATTATCTATATTGTGTTTATTAAGTGTGTTATGTTTCACTTAATAGTTTAAAGTATTAAGTGTGATGTTGTATTTACTAGAACACAATATATTATGTAAAAGTATTAAATTTATAGAGAGAAAAAAAATATCGTATTTGATATTTTTACTATTTTATTTTTTTATAACTATAATGATATAAAGTAATTTAAATTGATCCAAAATCTTTGCTCAGAGTTACAATGTTAGATGAATTTTGATTTTGTAAAACTAGTAGTTTAGATATGATTAAAAATAGAGTGCTTAAAAGATTTTCTAAATAAGAAATTACAATTAAGATGTAGGATAAAATAAAGGACCAAGAAAATTAAAGGGTAAAGAAAATAAATGACGAAATTATAGATTGTAAGAAAATTAAATGACAAGAAATTAGCACATTAAAGAAACTTGCAAAGTGAAATATAAATTTCTGGAAGAAAATTATCAATGCTTTCCTTTTCTCTTTTCACTTTCAATAGACAATTGGTATAACTTTCTTCTCACATAATTTTTATTGGAAGGTTTTATTGATCTACTCAAATTTCTTATTGTTTAACTTGTTTTTCTTCATCCAATATTGGTTAACTTGTTTTTCTTTACTTAACTTTACCAGTTAACATATATTATTTTTATAATATTTTCCTGTCGATAACAATCACAAGAAAAGTACCTTGTTTAGAATTATTTTAAATTAATATTAAATTTTTTATTAAATAAATTATAGTAGGGACAAAATGTCATCCATCAGTGTGTAATATTTATACTTTGTTGTCAAAGAAAGAAACTTATCAAAGTAAAATATAAAAACTAATGGAATGATTCACTAAAGAGCCACCCTACCAATGTTATCCAATTTAATCTTCCAAAGTTAAAATAACTAAATAAAAATGACAATGATGATCATTCACGAGTTAATTAAGTTTCAACTCCTTTATAAATTTTGAATTTGAGTATGTTTATTTCAGTTGTTTTTCAAATATGTCTATTACAAATTTTTATATTTTTTAATTGAATATTTGTAATTTAAGTTTTTGTTAGTTGAATAATATGATTACTAACTTTTATTACTTTCATTAAAATTGTATCTTTGTCATTGTCATCCCCACTTATAAAATTGTTTTATTTATTAGTTTTAATAAAAATAATAAAAATAATTTCTCATTTTATATTATCGCAATATCATTTTTACATTAAACTACAAAACTTCACACTTTTAACACGAAAAAGTAAATAAGTTGACTTGGAAATATAACATTATTTTAATTATTTAATAAAAATAAATAAATGATAAAGAGTCAATTAAAACATATAAAAATTTCAAATATTTAATATTTCAATAAAATTTTCAAATTTATTTCTAACTTAAAATTTAATAATCTATTGAAAAGATATATTAATAGTAGAATAATCTAACGAATTAAACAAAACATAATTATTAAACGTATTTAAAAGCTATCGCATGTCTTATTTTTAGTAATTAATTAATTAATAACACTTTATAAGCAACCCTATTTTATTAAAAAAAGAAAATATTTAATCTGTACGGCAACTTATTCTAAAATAAACTGGGGTTATGCTAATAAATCAGGGAAGTAGATATTAAATTTCGTAATTATTATTTTTTACTATTTTCTTACTTTGAAGGGTCAAAGTTGACGTAACATTTCTAATAATATTTTGTTTATCTTAATGCAAGAGATTAAAGAATCTAATAAACTTTTTCACAGGCTTGTGAATTTGACGTTTTCTTGGAATCTATTACAGAGATTTAACCAACTATAATGTGACACCATTATATGCAATTGTGATAGAGATAGGTTGACTTTTATAAAAACTCAAGATTTGTCAACAAAACGTTGCCAAATGGGTTGGAAAAACTTGGAACACAAGAAATTAAATTTCAATTTGAATTTGGTTTGTGTTTTAATTTCTCCACTTTACACCTACTTTCTAAGCCATTAGTGGAACTCATTTACTTTTTTTTCCTTAGTAGAATCTCTTCATAATGAATAATTTTTTGGAATTCAATGCTTTTAATTAAGAAAATATTAATATTATGATTTAACAATAAAGTTTATAATATATAAGAATTTTAAATATATTAACCTTGAATTAATTAATATTATTTTTAATTTTTTATATAATTTCATTGGATGCTAGTTTATATTTATTAAAGAAATATAATTTTTTTTTATTTGGATAAAAAAATTCAAATTATCACAAATATAAAGAAATTAGTTAAATATCAAATAATTAGTGATACTTTCAAATAAAATTAAATATCAAGTTTGGCAATTCAGTTATGTTAACACATGAAAGTCCATCCATTAAAATAATTAAAAATAACTCAAAATTATTAATATTGGTTTTAATTAGACTAACACCGATTAATTTTACAATGTTGTTTTGTGAACTTTTCAATCAATCTCAACTAAAAAGCTTTTGAATTGACTTTTGGTAAAAAAAAAAAATCTTAATCAATGACCTAAAATTTCTCTAGTTAACATTGTAAAAAATTATTGATAAAAAATAGCATTAATATGAATGAAAGAAAATACTCATTACAGACATCAATAAAGAAAAATCAAGATATATTTCAATGAGAAAATTATCTTGTTCAAATTGAGGAAGAAAACCAAAAGAACAACAATTTAAATAAAAAATAACTTTTATCAACATCAATAAAATGATATTCAATCAAACCATATATAGATCTTAATTAAGTCGAAAATCGAAAAAACACTAAATTTTAAATTACAAACAAGTTCAAATTCTTAGTCTTCGAAGTAAAACTCAAAATTTTCTATTTTTAATAGGTTTAATTACTTTTATAAATTTATAAAATTATAAATTATAATTTTTTTTTAAAATTCTTTATCCAGATTTTTGAAAAATATATATACAAATTTATCTCATAAGAGATACATTTTAGAATTAATAATCCTTGTACGTTACAACTAATATTAATGACAAGAACTTTAGTGGCAAATCAATTGTGATTTCTTGTACTTTTTAAACTAAGAAGCATTCAGACCCAATTAATTAATTACGCATTGAACTTTGAAAGTTTCTTCTTTATTAAAACTTTCCTTTTGTTTACAGCAATTATATTTCTGAAAAGGGGTTGGAAGAAGTCAATTCTTTTGGAAGAAAAAATTTACTAAATTTTACAAACTCTTCTAATTTTGTTTATATTCAGCTATCTATTTCAAGTATTATATTTTTTTTCTGTAAAAATAAACTTAACCACAACTTTTTTATGTTATTTTATCACAAACATAATATATTATCTAAACATCCATGTTTAAAGTGATAGTTTTTAGTTTTTATTTTAATGAAACAGAACCAGTGAGTTTTTTATTATGAAAAAGTAAAATCGTTTCAATCATACTTAACAAGTGTAGAATTTGTTCCTTTCAGGAGAGGGAGTGATGTATTCCAACCAAACGAGCAGAATAATATACTAATTTGCTGTTTTTGTGAGACATGAACTGATTTATATACTTTATTGTTCTCTATACAAGGCAAGTATTCCAGTATATGTTAATATTCTTATTAAAAGGACATGATCTGGAGTTGCTTTGCATTGATTCTTGTATCTTAGGAATCTGTTAACACCGCTGCCCACAAAATACTACATCATATAATAATTATAAATTAATATTTTTCTTGGGGATCAAGTATGCCATGTGAAGATGAGTTCTACATACTTCTTTTATTTTTTTTATTTTGTTTTCTTTCTTTACTTAATGGTGATGTGTTAGTAAAAAATACTCAGACATTTAAGTTAATAGAATAAATCAGATAACAAATAATACAATAAGAGTGAATATAAATTATTTATCTCAATAGATATATTATTTATAGAATAATTGTTAATAAGTTCTCACTTGTGGTCTAAGTGGACCAATAATTTATTATCATACAAGTCAATATATTAAAGAAAATTATGCTAAGTTAAAAAATAACATTTAATTATGTCAAGTTAAAGAACAATAACTTGTAGACGGGCTAGTTGAAATTGGCTTATGGTGGAATGGCATTAGCCAACTATAATACAAATAAATTAAAGATTTTTCAACTAAAGATAAATATTTACAATACATACAATCATGATGTTATAAGTAAAGTTAAAATATACTTAAAATATATTTTTTAATATATTATTAAAGTTATCTAAAACTCATCCTTGTCTGTTAAATTTATGTCATATTTTTTTATTATTTATTAATATTTAATTTTATATTTAGGGTAGATATATATGTTTAGATGTACATGTATATGTTTCTATGGATTAAAATTTTTATATAAACTAAAAATCATCTTCTCACAATTTGATAACAAGTAAGATAATTATTAATATAAATTTTGATAAAATTATTGAGTGATCAGATAAATTCATTAAAGTAATCTCATATACAAGATAAAAAAAATAGATTTATGTTTAAAACATGTTCATAAAATTATTGGTGTAAAGTGATATTTACTCTTAAATAATGTAAATTGTTGTTACATTGTATTAAACAACTTCTAACCACTGTCATTAATTGAATATTAGTAACTATGCATGACTCATTGATGAATTCAAGTACACATGTCTTCTTTATATATACCCCTACATGTAATATTTAGAGGGCATTCTCTTCCTCTGTTTTTCGTGGTTCTCTTCCTCTTTTCTTGTTTTCCGGCAAAGCCACGTTCATTCTTCAGTTCATTTCTTCCTTTCCCTTTTTCTCTTCTGCATCATTCTCTTCCAGCACCTTTTCCGGCGAATTCGGTGCCCAGTCACCGTCATTTCTGCTGAGCAATCTCTCCTAACGGTGTCGTTCTGTCCTCCCTCAGGTTCTCTCCCCGCTTTATATCCTTCGTTTACTTTCCTTTTTTCCTCTCTTATATGTCTCAGATTTGAAATTGTACCGAGATATTTGTTAAATTTATTTTCCACTTCTCTTCCTATTTCTTGGTTTTAATTATTTACGGTGAGTTGCATATATTACAATTTGATTATTTTCTATTGTGAATAGTGATTGTGCTTTGCATTTCTGGTTTCGTCATTGGCTTGGCGTTTACACTCACATACATATATATTCTGATTTGGTTGTTAGGAATATGCTTGTTTCGAATTTTTTCCCTGAAACATTGTTTGTCTAGACGTAGTAGCATCCTTTTCTTATACCGTTAATGAGTCAGTAGGGAAGTTGAGAAAATAGACGACCATTTGGGAACGAAGAAATATAAGAATGTTAGGCTCATCGAGTTGAAGTGATTCTTGAAAACGAGTGATGAATATTTCTACCATAAATTTTCGTTGGGGTGATTTAATGAATAGTGAAATTATCTTAATACAATACAAACCACGGCTTCTTAACAAGATCCTTCAGGTAGAAATTGAATTTAAATAGAATATTAACGAACGAGCTAAGTATCTCTTACTTAACTATCTTTATACTCTTAAAATATTATAAACAAAACCAAAGTTAGTTTTCTAGGTTCTCTGATTGTGCAATAGGTTGACACTGCTACTTTTAAGTTTGGGTGGCTGAACCTATCGATGTCACTACTGCCAATGTTGCTGTTAAGTGAAGTGCATTCATGGCAGCTCAACTGGCACGGACCCCAGATGATGTTGTGAGTCTGAGCTTGATGGTTTAAAGTGTGTTAAAGTGCATTCATCACCTCCAAATGTCTGGGATTGATGCCGCCCACCAAATGATCAAGTATTATGAGGGTAGGGGTTGTATACGAGTTTTGGATATCAACTTTGACATATGCATCTTCCAATGCTGTGAATTAAGGCGAGAAAGGTGGTGACACTTGTATATAAATTAGCTTATATAGGTTCCACCCCTTTATCAGGCTATTCTTGAATAACAAAGATGCTTAGCAGACCTAGTACAGTGCGATTCACTGATGCAGGTTTAACTTGTAGAGAAGTACGTATAAACTTTAGGCACATGAAAAGACATATTATTTCTATAATTGTTGAGAAAATTCTAAATTAAAAGTTGTTAATACTAATAACGTAGTTATTGAAAAAAACATTAACCTTATACAAATTTGTGTTCAAACCAAATTTAATTTTAAAAGCATATACACAGTAGTCTTTTCAATATTAGCAAACATTTCAGTTATAATTCCTCCTTTCTTTTATTAAAATTATGTTTGCTTTGTGGTTTCTTTTACTTTTCCTGCTGGATGAGTCCTTGATCAGTGTAAAAGTGTTGTAAGTCATCTTATGTGTATATTTAGAAAATATATACTCCGACACAGTTATATTTATTTCAGTCACCACTTATGTTATGTATATGCTTTCATTTAGATTTGGAAGTTTAAGCATGTTAGTATATTGTTATCACGAAATTACATGGTTTCAAATCCTACAAAGGTAGCTAATTTCTAACATGGTAACTGTGAAACATCAAGATTCTGCAACAATTTGCTATCTGTAATTTGTTTCTGAATAAACCCATTAAAAATTCTTTAAAGAAAGCCATAAGAAGTTGCCCCTCCTATAGTGTTTCTGTGTACCTACTGTCTAAAATACAAACTATACCCCTGCAACAATTATATTAATTTTACTATCTTCTTTGTGTAGCGTATCCTGCAACACACCCTTCATCATGCAAAGAAGTAAGGTTTTGAAGCAAATACTGGAGGTGTTTTGTGAGGAATCATAATAGGGAAGTAAGGTTGCTTTCCTTGGTCTATTTTCTACTGTGGTGGTTACGACAGTTGCTTGAGTTTGAAGTATTATGTGCATGTTTTATGGAGTTGGAAAAATTATGTGATTGATGTTTATTATATGGACTTGCAGTAATATTGTGCTCTATTAAAAAAATACAATGTAATGATAACTACTCTTGTGAGCTTATTCAGTGGTTGAATAATTTCACATACTTTTATATTGTTTTATATAACTTGAATAACTTTTCTAATTTTTTATTATTTTTATTGCACTTTTGGTTTTGCTGCATAATCCTGTATGAGAGATGCGAGGCATGAGAATGTGGCAGTAGAATTTATATAATGTTGCTTGATTCTTTGTATGCTAGTTTTCTGGTTAACTAGTCTCGCCAAAACTTTTATCAATCTTCTTGTTCTTGTCTCTATCTTAGAGTGCCTCCACTGAAAACTTCTGATACCACCACTAGGCAGAAGCTTTTCTGTATCATTTCCAAGCCATGTCTGATCTGCAAGCATCAACAAAGCATTTTCTAGACTCTAGAGAGTCTGAATATTGTTTTGCAGAGTTTCACCAGCAGCCAGTCAAAGGGCATGCTTGAGAACTTATGTGATAACAAAAATTAGAGTTGTAGTGCTTGTAATTAACAGATAAAAAACATAGCTATATCGTCTCACCTCAACTTGAAATAAAATCACAGTTTTCTAGAATTAGAATAGGTTTAAAGTCCTGTTCATCATAGCTTATAGGTTTCACTTAACGATTGTGCCTGATTTTTTTTAGATGCAGAAACATAAGAGTTGAATTTCATTTGGTTTCTTTACACAGGACAGTTTGACTGGGTTATAATTAAGATCGTAGATTTTAACTCTGTTACAGCTTTGGTCAGCCACCGTCCCAGTGGTAGATGGCCAACTACACTCTGGTTATAATTTGAGCAACTCCTTCAAATACAGACCATAGAGCTTCTATTTAAAGGGAACTATGTTAAATATATATAATATGATCATTTAATTAGTTTTTATATGTTACGATTGATGAATTAGTTTCTATATGATCATTGATTTTTATATAACATGATTACTGAGCTAATTCTTATATAATATAGTAATTAAATTAATATTTATATAGTCGGTCACTAAACTAATTTTACTTAACGATACATAAATTAGCTTTTAGATCAAAATCTGACTTGTTTAGTAGCATTAAATGCCAAAGTTTTAACCATTTATTAAGATTAGATTTTAAATTACTCTTTAATTGAGCCACTTACTAATTTTTATTATTTGAGAGAGCAATGGTTTAGTTTCTAAAAACAAATTTTGAAGTGGAGAATATAATTCTTTCGAGCAAAAGTAAGATATCGTTCATAAATTGTACTTCCACAAACACTTTTTATATATGATCCAGAAATTGCAGGTTTTGTCTGGTTGTAATTTCCACATCATTTTGAAAGCCGCTTAGAATAACGATACTTTTGATTTCCGTAATTCACTCTTGATCATTTCGTCTGATAGTTCAAATATAGTTATCATCACTAAATTTAAACGTTTTGTACTTTCCCTCATTTTGCATTATCATATTATAAAGCTTTCTTAAAATATATGAGATGCATTCAAAAGTGATGGTGATTTTTAGTTTTTTTTTTTAAAACAAAATAAATCTGGTAATAATGAATCTGAAATAATTTTTTAATCATTTAAATAATTTTTTACACTCACCAAAAAATATGAATTTGATTTTTAGTTTTAAAACACTTTTGCTATTTTTCCCATGACTTCCTTTTTCTTTATCTCCATAATTGTTACATCTTAAATGGCATAATATGCTACTTTTATTATTGTATTTTGTCAATATTCTCACTATATCGAAATTATTATTATATCGGTTAGTCTATCCATATCCTTGTATACAAATATACATTCAAAATATTTTTGACAAGTGATAAACAACCTTTAAATTTCAATTAAATTGTTATAAACTTAAAATTGAAAATCATCATAAAATAAATTCTAATTTACAAATCTAAATGTAGTTTTTAAATTTTTTTAAACTTAAAACTTAATATTAAATATTTTAATATAAATAGTAAGTCAAGATAATTATGCAATGTTAAATGTTAGTTAAATGCCTGAAGATTTTATCCCTTGACCAAACGGTCCGAATTCAAATTTTAATAATATTACTTTATATATAATAATTTATATTGACTAATTACATTCCTAATTTATATTGTATTTAATGTCCAATTTATGCTTATATTAATTAATGTGTTAATGGAAATTCTTTCTTATGTGGCAATAACTTGATCTTAAAATGTATTGAATAAGCAGTAAATATAGCGTGACGCTGTGCCGATATAAATACGTCATATATTTTTATTTACAAAGTTGGTACTACATTCAATATTTATTAATTTTAGGGAATCAATTTTATTTTTGAGGCCATGAGAGTGAAAAATGACGAAGTTCAACTTAATATTAAATATTTTTGATTAAATCTTTTATACTTTATGGTTACATAAATGTTTGTGCGTGCATACAAAGTTGAGGAAGGGTCACGTTCTTCCATGTGATTACGAGATGTCCTAAGAACACTTAATCATGTCGCAATTCCCAAATGCCATTTTTCTAACTAAATAAGATATTTTGTTATTTTTCAATTTCAATTTAAAAAAAAATACTTTAGTTTGTTAAAAGTTCATAGCTTTTCATGCAGATGGCATGAATTCCTATTCAAGGACAGCAAATTGGTGAAAGCTCTCTTACGTTAAATCACAGGGCGTGATAGACTGGCTTTCCAAAGTAAGTGAATTGGATACGTGTATCTCGTTTTATTCTTATATTTGATAATGGTTTTCATGATGCACTTAACGTGATTGATTAAAATCACAACCAATTTATGCCCATGAATGTTCTCATTTATCCCTCACATGAGATTGAAAGTAAGTGAATATCCTGTGATCAAATGACTTTCTCTGTCCAGGAAACTTCATTCTACCAGACTGAATTCTATTATGAAGCTGGAATAAGGGTTAGAGGTGAAAATTTCGGTCTTTGATCAGAACTAGGAATTGACTCTTGGTTCTACAAGAGTTACAAGAATGGCATTGGCATCTGTTCCAAAACTAGTGCTTGGATCCATTGCCTTTGCAATCTTTTGGATGCTAGCAGTTTTTCCTGCTGTGCCATTCCTTCCCATTGGGAGAACTGCAGGGTCCTTGTTAGGTGCAATGCTCATGGTCATATTCCAAGTTCTCAGTCCAGATCAAGCATACGAAGCAATCGATCTTCCAATTCTCGGTCTTCTTTTCGGCACAATGGTAGTCAGTGTTTACCTAGAAAGAGCTGACATGTTTAAATACATAGGAAAATTGCTTTCATGGAAAAGTAAAGGAGCAAAGGACTTACTTTTTAGAATCTGTGTGATTTCTGCTGTCTCAAGTGCTCTTTTCACCAATGACACTGCCTGTGTTGTTCTGACTGAATTCATATTGAAAATTGCAAAGCAACACAACCTCCCACCACACCCTTTACTGCTTGCACTTGCCACAAGTGCTAATATTGGCTCTGCAGCAACTCCGATCGGCAACCCTCAAAATCTTGTCATAGCTGTTCAAGGTAAAATATCATTCGGACAGTTTCTGATTGGTGTTCTTCCAGCTATGCTTGTAGGGGTTGTAGTGAATGCTGTGATTCTTATGGTGATGTATTGGAGGGTGTTGTCTATTCAAAAGGATGAAGAAAATCCAATAGCAAATCATGCAGCAGAGGAAGAGGTCAATTCTCATCAGTTTTCTCCAGCCACAATGTCTCATTTTAACTCACTCAACTCTGAACAATGGAATGCACACATGGAAAATTTGAATCTTCCAAGTTCCCCTCATGGTCAGAATCTGAGAATTCGATCGGTAGTGGGTGATGGTGAAATCGACAGGGTTCTCAGCAACACGTTAGATTCCACAAGAAACTCGAATGCATCAAAGGAGGAGACAAATGGTATGACTTATGAGGAAACCAGTCCTTCAAAAACTGATGCCAAAATGGTTAAACCAGTTGTGGAAACTGTCTTGAACAGTTTAGAAGTAAAGGAGCGTTTGGGTGTAAGATGGAAATATATACTGTGGAAGTCGTGTGTTTACATGATCACATTGGGAATGTTGGTTGCCATGCTTTTTGGTTTGAATATGTCATGGACTGCTATTTCAGCTGCTCTAGCTTTGGTTGTTCTTGATTTCCAAGATGCTAGACCATCCTTAGAAAAGGTAACACTTATAAACACAACCTCTTGCTTTAGATTTACATAATGTTGTTTTGATGCGGATTTACAATGTTTGTTGTTGGAACAGGTTTCTTATTCGTTGTTGATATTCTTTTGTGGAATGTTCATAACAGTAGATGGTTTCAATAAAACTGGAATTCCAGGTGCTCTCTGGGAGGTCATGGAACCGTATTCTCGAGTAGATCGTGCCAGTGGAGTAGCAATGCTTGCTTTGGTTATACTCATCTTATCAAATGTGGCTTCAAATGTACCAACTGGTATGTCTCATGTTACTCAAATATTCAATTTTCTTTTTACTTTTTTCAGTTATTTTTTTCTTCTAACTTTTGTGTTGTTCACATGTTGTGTTAAGGTTGTATGACTTTACAATAAAAAAATCGTATCAAATGACTTCAAAATAAAATATTTTTAAAGTTGAAAATGTACCAAAGTAATAAGACTTCAATTAATAACATTTTAAATTATATGTTATATTTAAAATAACTTCTAACAAAATTAAATTAAAGTCGTGTCACTTTAATATAACTTTTATTTAAAATTCATTATATTAAAATCGTAATTTTTATATTAAAGTAGTGTAATTTTTTTTTTAAAATTGTCCATTTCAATAATTTTGAAAAAAAAAATACACCATTTTTATGTTTTGCCATTTTTATGCTTTTGCATTGAATGCATTAACATAGAAAAGGAACTTGATTTGTAATGTTTTCTTTGTCCGTATTCACTCAATTGGTAGCTAAAATGATCTTTTTAGAAAATTTTGTATTACTATCCAAATTAAAAGCTTGTGATTGACTAGTTAACAAGAATTTTTAATAGCATTGAATGTCTTCATTATGGCAACTAATTAATGAATAGCTAAATGTTGATCAAAGTTTGTGATCCTATTTTAGTACTAAAACTCTAGACATAAGGATGATATCATTTTGTGATCCTATTTTAGTTAACAAAGAACATCATAAGAGAGAATGGGTTTTCAAGTAACTCATTTTGTTTGCATAAAACTACATATATCCTAATAGTTTAACTTCAGTTAGTTTGTGGTTTAAATCATTTTACATTGATAAAGAAAGAGTACCGGATGTCACAAATTTCTCCCAGTGATTCTTTGTTTTCTTTTATATAAATCCTTATAAAATTGCTTTTAACAATAACTCTATGAAAATTGCTTTTAAGTGGTATTGTGAGTTTTGATGTTAGTAATGTTGTGTTGATGTTTTGTAGTTCTATTGCTTGGAGGACCAGTTGCAGCCTCAGCTGCTGCAATTTCCGAAGAAAGTGAGAAGAAAGCATGGCTGATATTGGCTTGGGCGAGCACAGTTGCAGGAAACTTATCACTTCTGGGATCAGCTGCAAACTTGATAGTCTGTGAACAAGCTCGTCGTGCTCCTAACATTGCTTACACTTTAACTTTCTGGAACCATCTCAAATTCGGCCTTCCTTCAACCCTTATAATCACTGCCATTGGTTTGACACTCATAAGATGATTATAATATTAATTTGATCCAAAACAAATAACTCCATATATAATAAGCTTATTGCACTCTGCTTTAGGCTATTTCCAAAAATATTTGTAACAATAATCAATTTTCTAATCTTCTCATCATTTATGTTACCTACAAATACAATCACTGATTCTTCTTTATGTTTCAACTTTGAAACAAAAAGACTAATCTAAGACATGTTTCTTCATCAAGGAAATCTTAATTGTGCTCATATAACACATATGCTTTTTTGGGCCTTCTACGTCTTCTTAAATTTTACATCATCCTATATATTACAAGTTTGTTAAATTCATAAATGTTATAACAGTGTTATTAGCATTAAAAATACGATAAACATTACTTTTGTTATTGGAGAAACTTTTTTCGTGTGGCCAAACTATATATATACAATGATATATAAAATTTTTGAAAGCCTAATAAACTATTAGATCCCAAAAAGAAATTGGACCATGCAAATGAATTTTCATTTTATAATTATAACCATTTAAGTAATTTTAAACTATATATATATATATATATATATATATATATATATATATATATATATATATATATATATATAATATACTCTACTTAGTACTTATTCTATTTATTTATTCCATTAATTTTAAATATTTATTACTTTATTTGCTTATAGAAAATAAATATAATGATGCTAATTATTGTAATAAACAATGATTTCGTTATTATAGTTGGAAGAAATGAAGGAGAATGCATTTCAAAATGCATTATATAATACATTATAGTGTGGAATATACTATAATATTTGAAAATACATTGTAAAATACGGACGGATGAATTATTTTTAAAATATATTTCAAATTATATAATTTAAAAAATATATATGTATTGCAGCACAGTCTCAAATATATTTCAGATTGTAATCCGAAAAAATTCTAAATTGCACCATGTATTTCCAATCCTCAATCTCGAAATAATTTAGGTTTCTATTATTCTTTTCTTAAGGGTAAAATGGGCATTTTATGAGATCAATGGGTCTGCAGGAAGAAAATATAAGGTTCAAGAAGCTGTGACCCATAAACTTTCTTACCAAGTTTAGAAGCCCCATGTGCGCGTGGAGGAATGTATGTATTAGACCTTGACTTTTTCTTGACTTGTTTTAGTTTATTTTTTTCAATCAGAAGAATTTTAATGTAAATATAATTTTTTATTTATGTAACGGAGTAGATTTTATTGATTATAGTATGATAAAGCAATTTTTTTTTTATTTTCCTGCAAACAAAATATACTTAAGACAATGCAGTCGACAAACTTTTAGGTCATTTTTTTACATAATTATAGTTTAAAAAATGGAAAGTAACATATTTTATAAAATATATGCATATTGTAAAGTTTATATGCCAATTTATTATATCTAAAAGATATGAAACTAATTACATTTTTTTAATTAACTCATTAAACAGAATAAAATTTTACTTTTTTCTCAACATTAACATTCTTTTAGGACAAGAATTTCATAATTCTTAAAATATTTAAATATATTAAATTTGAATTGATCTCATTGAAAATTATTTTATTTTTTTAATAAGAAAATTCAAATTTAATGATTTTTTTAAAAAAAATATTGTAATCATTATCAAATAGAAATAATAATTTAAATATTAAATAATTGTTAAAAATTCAAAACATATCGAAATTATCTTTTGGACGATATTGATTTATGTCATCTTATTTTATTTTTTGTTAAAGTTCATCCATATTTTTATAATTTATATTTGAAAAACTTTTTCTTGATTGATATTAACTAATATTATTTTCAATTATGATGATCACAATTATTTAGGTTTACATTAATTAAGTTTAGTTCTTGATGCTTGGAATTTTTTTACCAACTTTTTTTTAGTTCGTAAAATGATCTTAATTAATGCTGGCAAAAAGTTTTTAAGTTGAAATTAGAAAAAAAAAACTAACAAAAAACTATTGATAAAAGAAATAATATCTTTGCATATGAGAGTTAAACAAAAAAAGTTTTATTTTTTTATATAGATTGGTATTTGATGTTAATAAACAGTAAAGTACAAAATTAAATATTATAGAAAAATACTAAAATATGATTAAATGTTTTTTTTCTCTTGTCTTTTTATTGAATTACTTACTATTTTTGTTCATTTTTCACTCTCAAATGTTCTCTCCTGTTTCTAAAAGAAATAAAATAAGTTAAACACAAATTCATTGTCTTATTTCAGATATGTTATATTTCATTCTTGAGAGAAAAAAATAACTCTCTCTTACCGTACCTAATAGTGAAATGAGTTTCATAGTATAATGTTTTTTAATTTTTTTTGTCTTTTGTACATTAATTCAAGAACATAAAATGTAAAGTTAATTGTTATGTGTTATTTCATTATCGATGTTTTTATTCTGATTTAATTATCATAAATTTCTATTTTAATAATTACGTCTATCAATATTTAATTTCTTTTTTTACTTCAAAACAAATTCAATTATATGATGAAATTTCTCTTTTAACATTGAGATATATGTATTTTTTTTTGAATAAAATTTACTTTTTGGATCTTAGTGAACAAGAAAATATTTGTTTAAAATTTCAACTTCAACATTTTATTTTAATCATCAAAATTTGAAGAATTTATCACCAATGAACTATAATATTTGGCAAGAATTGGGAAGTCAAGTAAATTTTACTTGATTGATTGTTTAAACCGTCGGATGACCAGAAAATCACTATTGGGCACTAGACTGACTCATTGGACGAGTTGGCTTGTCCGATGAGTTATAAGTTAGAGAACATCAAGTTTTAGGCATCGTTAGGCGAGAATGAAGGTGTTAGACGAGACTGTATTTTCTTTTAACAGAATCTGACGCTGTAAAAAAACATTTTGACACATGAATTTGTTTAACCTTCAATTTTTATGTTTGAGTTATTATGTGTGAGTGGATAAATATTTTTATATAATGTTGTGGTATTGTATATAAAGTTGTAGTATTTTATATGATGATGTGGTACTTTATATGAAGCCGTAATATTTTTATAAGATGCTTTGGTGTTGTATATGAAGTCATAATATTTTATATGTTGTCGTGGTATTTTATAGGAAGTCGTAATATTTTATATGATGTTTTGGGCATGTATATGAAGTCGTAGGATTTTATATGTTGTTGTGGTATTTTATAGGAAGTCGTAATATTTTATATGATGTTTTGGGCATATATATGAAGTCGTAGTATTTTTTATAATGTTTTATGAAGTTGTAGTTTCTTTATATGGTGTCATGGTGTTTTATAGGAAGTCGTAGTATTTTCTCTATAATGTTGTGTTGTTTTCCAAATGCATGGTGATGTTAGATACTTGGTGTGCATTTTGGAAGTGTTCCGAGGAAATCGGTGATGATTGCAATGTTGTGAGCCTATGTACCATGATGTGTTTTGGTTGTAGAAACAATTATTTGGTGAGTGGTAGTGGTTAAATGCATGATCCATATTGTTGTTCTTGAATGGTGTAGTTTCCAAGTTATCTGGATTGTGTGTCTATGGAACATGAGTTGGTTGAGTTGTTGTTATTGTGTTGTGAATTTGATTTAAGTAATGGTGTTATGAGTTTAGAGTTTATTTGATAATTTATTATTATAATTGTATTATTATATGTGATTTTGATGTTGATTCTTGATGAATAAATTTTTAATCCCCGAAAACGGAGTCAAAAACTTGTTAATACATCAGCAAGTGTACCGAATCGTATCAAGTAATAATAAATGGTAAGACCAAGTATCGTTTCCCAAGAGACTTACGACACTAAACAGTTGTGCTTTTGCTTAACCAATTAAGACTAAAAACAATATTTTAGGGCTTTTGAATGCAAAGTGCAGAAAAATAAACATGAATTCAATTTGATCAATTGAGGATAAACACAAAAGTGAATGGATGATGTTGATAATATGAGATGAATATTTTATTGGGGTTTAGATTTCACCTATCAATCTCAATAACTTCATCCTCTTTGATATCTTTAACCACTTCATGCACAGAGTCTTGGTGAACATATATAGCACTTGAAGGCGGGCGCTCAGCGCCCTCAATGAGGCACCCAGGCGCGCCTGCGACATTCTTCAACCTTATTCTCTTGATGATCTTGTGCTCCTAGTACAAATTTTCGGATTTTATCTTGCAGCCACTAACGAATACTGCACTAGAGCACCCAATTAGCACAAAAAGATAAAAAGAAAAAGATAAAAAAATAAAAAGATAAAAAGATAAAAAGATAAAAAGATAAAAAAGATAAAAAGATAAAAAGATAAAAATATAAAAAGATAAAAAGATAAAAAAAAAGATAAAAAGATAAAAAGATGAAAAGATAAAAAGATGAAAAGATGAAAAGATGAAAAGATAAAAAGATGAAAAGATAAAAAGAAAAAAAAGATAAAAAGATAAAAAAAATTAAAGATAAAGTCTAATCAGGTAAGAATCACACAAATAAAATAATTATACCACGAGTTCCCAACAACGGTGCCAAAAGCTTAATGAATAAATTTTTAATCCCCGAAAACGGAGTCAAAAACTTGTTAATACATCGGCAAGTGTACAAAATCGTATCAAGTAATAATAAATGGTAAGACCAAGTATCGTTTCCCAAAAGACTCACGACACTAAACAATTGTGTTTTTGCTTAACCAATTAAGACTAAAAACAATATTTTGGGGGTTTTGAATGCAAAGTGCGGAAAAATAAATATGAATGCAATTTGATCAATTGAGGATAAACACAAAAGTGAATGGATGATGTTGATAATATGAGATGAATATGTTGTTGGGGTTTAGATTTCACCTATCCACTCTCATGCATATAAGAATTCTTCTTCTTCATTAAATGTTAATGTAACTTTCTAATTTACCTTAAACCCGATGTCTCGGTGAAGAAAGCCTACTCTTAATTACTAGATCACAATGTCTTGTATCCCCAGCAATTAATTATGCATTACATTCGCACATAAGCTTAAAGGCAACCAACCATCATATCCCTATGTCTAGGTAATATTGCTTTTAGGAGAATTTCCCCAGTTCTAGATTTTCCCATATGTGTTCATATCGACAAAATTAATAATCATGCAATTGAATGAATTAAACAAAGCATGCATAGAGCGTAGAGGAAAAAACTTAACAATTAATGAAGTAAAGAATTTATAATATAAATCAATTCAATACATGAGAGTTTCAAAGGATTACATTGTTTCCCAACAACAAATAAGGTTTAGTTCCCCATTATCATGGAAAAACTAGATGAACAATGGAATGGAAGAGACAGAAAAACCTTAGAAACTAAAGAGGAGACTCCTGCATCCCCAAATCGACCTCCAGAGGTGCAAAATGTGTGCTTATGTGCTTATGCCATCAAGAGATACATTCCCTAGGACGTCTAACTCCTTAAATAGACCAGAAAAATAACAGAAAACAGGTTCAAGCCCACTAAATAACAAAAAACGGGTCCAAGCCCACTTCGCTGGCGTTCAACACCCTAAGTGGGGCGCCCAGGCGTCACCTGTGGTACTAACTGGCGCTCAGTGCCCCTAAAAGGGCGCTCAGGTGGAAAACGGCACTCAAACTGCGCTCAGTTTGACTTTTCTACACTCTGGTTGACTTTTCTGCATTTTGGTTGACTTTTATGCATTCTAGTTGACTTTTCTGCATTCCAACTCTTTGGTACTTTAACTCTTCTTTCAAATCATTCCAATAGCCTACAAAATCAAGGGAATTTAGTGATAAAATCATCAAGTATAACCTCAACTCTCTTATTCACAAAACTAAAGCAAAATCATGAGTTAAAGCAAGTTTCTAAATCAAATAGGGTGCATTTAGTATCAAAATTACATCACAGATAACAGTATTTTCAACCGTTATTAATTCTCTTAGCTTACTCTTGTATTTGTAGGGATGGTTTCCTTCTGCGATGATCTTATTTATATGGGAGCAGATGATGTCCTAGAGGATATTATTGATCATGGAGATGCTGTGTAAAGCGATAAACGACTAGGGAATTATTACCGGGGTTTTGAAACACTATTTTTTTATTTAAAGAAATCATGTTGAGGATTTTTAGTATGTTATTTCAAGTTGTAATTGGATTAATTATTATTTCCGCATGTTTTCATTTAATTCTTGAGAAGGTAATAAAGTTTTAAATTTTCACTATAGTGTGATGGTATCAAAGTTATATATTCTCTAAGTAAAGGACGATCTTGTACTTCCATATGACATCCTAAATAAGTGTCTTCTTCACATATATGACATGCTTTATGACTCTTGGCACTATACCCTAACAAATTATTGTAAGCTAAAAAGTCATTAATTAGAAAATAACATTGCATGCCTAATGAAAGTTTCAAAAGCAAAGACATCAGATATTTCAACCCACAACAAATTTTAGTCTTCAACTAGTGGGCTGAGATAAACATCTATGTCATTTTTAGACTGTCTTAGACAATATCATGTGTTTTCTCTTCATGCACAGGCCATGAAATAAGTTGCAAACGAATAATATAACAGACCAACAATTGTGGTTAGTACTTAAATTACGAAATGGATTCATTCCATCGGTTGCTAAACCAAACTGAAGATTTCTATATTTTTGACCAAACTGGAAGAATTCATTATCAATATTTTTCCATTGTATTGAATCAACTAAATGACGAAGTAGTCTATTAGTTGTCATCTAATTTGCATATCATATAAAATTTTTAGCATTGAATTCGAAAACTGTTTGGATATGATTGGAAAATATCAAACTAAAAGGTCATCCCTTTTTATAATAGGTTTGGTTTGCTCCAATGTTTTTTATATTATTTTTTTAAGGGTTAAATATGTTTTTGGTCCCTTAACTTTTAGTAAAAATTGGAATTAGTCCCTCTTCAAAATTTTGGCCTAATTTAGTCCCCAAACTTTAAAAATGTGTGAATCTAATCCTTTTAACTAAATTTTGTTAGGTTTATTTGATGTTTCAAGTGCGTTTTATCATAGCATTTGAGTTGTTTATACCGTATGACACATTTTTGCTTCAATGTTAACTGAGAAATGCGTTTGAAACATCAAATAAAGTTAACAAGATTTGGTTAAAAGAACTAAATTCACACATTTCTAAAGTTTGAGGACTAAATTAGTCCAAAGTTTTGAAGAGGGACTAATTCCAATTTTTACTGAAAGTTAAGGAATATAAAAAACATATTTAACCCTTTTTTTAATAATGTTTCTCATGTGGCGAAGATACCAGTTTAACTAGATAAAAAATTAATTTTGATCTAAGGTATAAACTTAAAGTTTTAATTATATATATATATATATATATATATATATATATATATATATATATATATATAAATTTCGTGTGGTGTGTCTATAACTTTACATTGGTTTACAAATGAACCAAATTTTGAATATCCTTTTTATCTATTTCTTCATTCCCAGTGACACATGACGA
Source organism: Vigna nakashimae (assembly GCA_034642375.1). Classification (NCBI taxonomy): domain Eukaryota; kingdom Viridiplantae; phylum Streptophyta; class Magnoliopsida; order Fabales; family Fabaceae; genus Vigna; species Vigna nakashimae. Next base: position 29,186,573 of record CM067768.1, read on the forward strand.
ATTTGACAAAGTACAAACAAGCTGTGTTTTATGTAACATGTTGGTAGCCATGAAAGTAAAAGAAATGAAAAGAAGAGTAGCAAAGCAAATGGTACACACCCTATCATATCAATCAAAAGAGTATGTGACCAAATGCGCACACCCTATCATATCAACCTAAAGCACATAAGGTGGAGTTTCCAATGGTAACGTTAATTTAATTCTCACCATGAATATCCATTTTTTTCCAAACACATGCTCCAAAGTAATTTGTCTCTCCAAGAACATGGCCAACAGAGGAATCCATGATAGCTGTAGCAAGATACGAGTGTCTGCTATGAAAGTGATGATGAGACGTGATATCAACTATAGACATTTACATAGATAATAGACTTAGGTTATCATTAACTAGGTAAGTAAAACATTAACGACAACTCACCAATGAAAGGTATAATCATTATCTTACATTCTACACGATTGTTTTGGAACCATTATAAGATTTTCCATGAAAATTTGTGTAATACTTTTCTAGGTACAACATTAGGACTGGCTAGTTTAAGGCAAAAAGTTTTTCAATAAAAAAAAACATATTAATTCGGTTTACCATCTAAAAAATATTGTAAAGTGAAGTTTGCTATACATTTTAGTTCATCAAATGGTGTAGTCAATAAAATCTTTAATAACACTAATCATATTGAACAACTAATAAATTCGTTAAAATATAAAAACTTAGACGAGTTTCGCTATTTTATTTCACGGGATTACATATATTTAAATGTTTTAATAAAATGATCATGAAAGATTTTGAAGAAAAAATATATAAAATATTTTCCTACTAAATTAAAAAATTCATAATAATAAAACTTAATTTTTCAATAAAAATTATCCGATGGTTAGATCTAACAAAAATATGAATTTTCCCACGTGACTAATCAAAAGTTGGATTTTCCAAAAAGAATGTAACTTCATCAGTGTTAGAATGTATCCTTTCTTTAAAAAAATTATTTTCAAAAAATTATATATAACATCTCATTTTAATAATATACAACTATTAAAAAATACATACAATTATCTTAAACATAATCATAATATCAAATATACACACAAATCAGGATCTTATACCTCTAAGAATTCCTTTACACTAAGAACAAAAGTGTAATATTGATTTCTAGGACTGATAATACAGAAAGCAAAAATAATCTACTTCTAAGCTTCAACTCTATATTGTTTTAGAAGTTTTTTTTTTGTTTTTGTTTTTCTATATTGTAGTGAGTTTTTATTTTGTATAACTCTTTGTTTTTGTTTTAGATGTGAAAATATCCCCGTTTGTAAAATATTTAAAGGCATAAAAGAAAAGGACAAAATATCAACAGAACCTTTCTTAAACAATAGCATGTCTCTCTTGAATCAGCACTACCTTAAATTCAAAGTACACGAGCAGTACAATCATACCCAAACATCACATAATGTTGTGCTAAGTACACCATTGTCTAAGCCCATTTTTTAAGTGGTCTATGCAACAAACTTTATCATGTAGAATTCTATATTTGGTATATTTTTCAGTTTTATTAACCTCTTGTGTAATGTTTAATTCCAAAAATTTATAGAGGGAGAAGTTGAAGATAACATGTGTAGAGGAATGAAGATAATATTGTGAAAAGTTAGGAAAACTCATGAAAAGACTACCTAGGTAGCTTGTCACACTACATTTTAAGATAAATTATAATTCATTGTTGGAGAGTATTATCCAACTAGAGTCCATGGTATCGTGACCACCTCAGAAAAAGGTGCATGCCCTCAAATATTCCATCATAGTCAAATTTCAACATTATTATAATTAATCTCATAGGATTACTAGCAGTCTACACTCTAGTGTGCACCACCACTTATACCTTTATGTTCTTTCACACAGTTTTTTTATTTTTTATTTTTTATTTTTTATTTTTTATTTTTTATTTTTTATTTTAAAGAATAATGAACTATATAAAAGAAACAAAGTAAAAGAAAGGCTTAATTATATTTTTGTTTTCTAATTTGTTTTTTAAGAAAAAACTCTCTATTCTTATCTGGTGGAATTAAGTTTTTAGTTTTTAAAAATAATTTAATCAAGTTTTTTCTGTTTTGTATTCTATATGTCAGGTCATAGTGTTTTTAATTTTTTTGATATATATTTTTGTTTTTTTAGATGTTTTATAAAAGAAGTGGTCATGTGTTAGGTTTTGTAGTCGTGAGAGTATCACATGTATGTATATATTGTAGTATGGGTTAGTGTTTTATATTTAATTTAGTCTATATTTGTAATTTTGGCTTAATTTAATCTTTATATTTATAATTTTGACTCAATTTAGTTATATTTATTTTTTAAAATATATTTTTCTTTTCTAAAATAAAACTAAATTAGTAATTAAATTTAATACCAACATATGTACATATTAAAATATTTTTTTAAAATTTATACATTAAATTACTCCACATAGATATTATTGAAACGTATGTTATTTTATACATTTTTAATTAAATAAAAAATTTCTATATATAAATATTTAGGTAGAGTGACTAAATTGAACACGAGACATTATCACGTGACACTGACATAAAAACTACCACGTAACATGACAATATTTAACATGTGATATTTTATTTGAATAAAAAAAATTGGAATAAATACTGAGTTAACAAATAACATATACTAACACAATATAATCTAACATAAATGACTTAGTTAAATATTTTTAAAAACTAAAGAACTTAATTGCATCAAAGTTATGAATTTTTTAAAAATTTTCAACAAATTAGAATACTTTTAATTAAACCTAAAAAATGAGATTTAAAAATCATTATGTAACTATGAATATTTAAGAAAGTGTTAGGTTGACGTTCTACTAAGATTACAATAGAGAAAACGAAAACTATCCATTGATTCTGATTTATATCATTTGTTTTTCACAAAATATGAGTAAGTTGCATTTTTTTTTTTATCATAGTTGAAAGAAATATGGTGAGCCACGAAAATAATGATAAGAAAAAGTAAAAGAAAAGCAAAATAAAAGAAGGTAAAGTGTGAAATTAAAAGTAAAAGTATCCAATGAACCCAAAATCTTCCACCCAAACTCCAGTCGTTAACTTAAACAAACTTGTATCAAACATTTCAATAACTTGCAAAAACAAGTCATGTATTAAATTCTAAAGAGTTTATTACAAGGTTCTCACCATGCATGCATGGCCATAAAACAACAAAAACAATATTTCACTAGTGGATACTAAAATATTTAAAATAACTATTCTTTTAAAATTATTTATATTTTTTATCTATTTTTTAAACCAGTTCGTCAGGATTTTATATTTAAAAGATAATTCAAATAAAAAGAATAAATATTTAAATTATTATTTACCTCGAATTTTATATATGATGTGAAAATATTAAATATGATAAAAATAATACTATTTTTTAATTTAATAAAATGATATTTTAAATCAATGCATGTTATCCTAAGTTTGTGTTAACAAATATCACACTTATATAAGAGAGATATTTGTTGGCACACTTCCTCTAATCAAATAAGCTAGTTTTCACAAAATGGCCAACAGATAAAAATGGCAACAATGAGTTATATTGGGCATTCGTGGAAGTAATAATGAGCTTCTAATTCCTCGTATTATTTTTGTGTTAAAATGTAGCTGTCTCCCTTTTTCCAAACCATGTCTAACCTCATTTTAGTAAGTCTATTACACATATGATGCACAAACAAGTTTTATTTGGAATGGACACCACTTCACTTCACTTCATCAAACAACCAAAGTGCACCACCTCGGTTTTCTTTCGGGGAATATTATGATAGGGGAATTTACCCTATACCAATTACAACATTTCTTCATAAACATTTTTAAAATACACTATAAATTAAATTACTTTTTTCATGAGCTGAAAACTATATTTTAGAGAAACTAATATAAAATAACTTCTATAAATTAGCATATAAATAAATTGTTTTTAACTTATAGAAAAAAATGAGTTTATCTTTTATTATTATGTATAAATTTATCAATTAGTGCTTAAAGTGAAAACATAACACCAGGAAGAGGATACAGCACCGGTTAATTTCACTCATAGGCCTCGGTTTTTGAACCGAGGCATATCCAGGCGAGGCAAAAAGTGATAGCCTTTTTGCCTCGGTTCCAAACCGTGTTATTTTGTCTGTCTCTACGGCCTCGGTTAGAACCTAAACCGAGGTAGTAGGATATTTTTTTCTTTAGCCTGCTTCGTTTCTGATTTCAATTTCAGATTTTAATTTCAAACCCCAAACTGAAAAACGTTAAAAATGAACAAGAACTCAGATAACAAAATGAATAATCCGAGGAGATAACCACCACTCTGTTTCACAAACTCAACAAACTCAGATAACACAACTGGAACACCAAAATTAGATGAATAACTGAAACCCTAAGTTGCAAAAACAAGAACAAAAACCCCAAATCTGAAAATGAAATTTCAGAAACCCTAAAATGCCAAATCGAAAAATGATTCACTCCGCTGCCGCCTTCCTCGCAACGCGCCACCGCCTTCCTCGTCGCGCCTCGCCGCTATCAGACGTGACCTCGCCGCGCCTCGTCGCTATCAGCCGTGCCTCGCCGCGCCTCGCCGTGCCTCACCGCTATCAGACGCGACCTCATCGCTATTAGTCGCGCCTCGCCGCTATCAGTCGCGCCTCGCCGCTATCAGACGCGACCTTGCCGCTATCAGCCGCGCCTCGCCGCTATCAGACGCGACCTCGCCGCTATCGGCCGCGCCTTGCCGCTATCAGACGCGACCTCGTCGCGCCTCGCCGCTATCAGACGCGACCTTGCCGCGCCTCGCCGCGTCTCTCCACGTCTTCGCTGGCCACTCACCTCCATCACAACATTGTCGTTGCTCGTCCGCGTTCAAGGGAAGAAGAGAAACGGAAGAAGCTTCAGTGAAACAGTGTGGCTGCTGGTGCGCGTTGAAGAGAAAGAGGAGGATCTGAGGGATCTGGTGCGCCTTCAAGGGAAAGAGTGGGTTTGCTCCGAAAGGGATCTGGTGCGCTAGGGAAAGAGGAGGATCTGATGCGGTGCACGTTCAAGGGAAAGAAGCTTCACCCTTAATTAGGTGACTAGGCCCTAATATCGTAGAGAAAGGATCTGGGCCTATACGGCCTCGGTTCAAAATATAACAGAGGTAATATTACTATGTTTCTGTTTCGGTTCTTCAATTTAACCGGTGCCTATTAATATTGACTTGACTGATTTGACGTGTTGCAGGTCTTTATGCTTCGGTTCTGCGTGCAACCGAAGCAGTATCATTTTTTATGACCATTTCAAACGAAAAGGCTGGAAAGTTAGTATATGTTTAGGCACCGATTGCCTTTGAAACCGAAGTGGTAGAGCTGTTCTGCACCGGTCTTCTTTGAACCGAGGCCTATAAGGTCTCCTTAATTATGAAACTGCCACCGCGTCTGGATAGGCAGCGGTTTGGTGTAAACAGAGGTCTAATGTGCAAATTTAAAAGCACATTTTATACTAGTGTAAAGATGTTATTGAAGAACAAATACCAACTTGTAACATTAATATGTTGGAAGCATAAACCGTCAACAATAATTTAAAGATATTTATAAACAAAGTTAATCTATGTATTTCGTTTTAGTTTATCTTATAAATTTTCTTATTAAAGTAATTGATTTTATAAAATAAACAAAAAGTAAGAAAACGTTTACTTTGAAACACACTGAAACTTAATAAATGAATTGTCGATAATTATATTGATTAAACAATTTTCTTATCAGACACCCTTCTAAGTAGTAAAAGTAATAATTATATTTTAGGAAAATATTAAGACTAACTTTCTGGGTTCAAAAGAACCTATCAACCAATAATATTCCATCAAGTTGGTGGATTAATTGAGAAAAATTATAATATATTAAATTAGCATATTGAGTCACTTTACTAATTTTTGGTGAGTTTTGCAAGTCAAATATTCATACGCAGATTCTCATTGTCATAATAAGATATTACTTGCTAACTTATTATCATTATCTTTGCTCAACTTGTGTTAAGAGCGGTATAAGTTTGATAACGTCTATTTTCTCTCTATATTCCTAGGCTTTATAAAGTAATTGCATTAATATAATCTATTAGGTTATAAACGGTCTAATAATTAGTATTAATCATGTCATTATAATTTTATTCATATATCTATCTATCACTGATGCAGAATTGGCCTTTAACGTCACCCAATAGACGTCCGTCAACCAAAAAACCAACGTAAATTATTGACAGGTGACATTTTTGTAAATAAGTGGGAATATAGACGTCCGTTAGGGCGGGGCCCCGACGTCTATAATATTATAGACGTCGGGGTCCCCCAACGGACGCCGAAGTGCTGACAGGGGATGTGAGGAGTTATTTTTTTCAGTCCTTTAGACATCCGTTAGGGGGGGAGGCGACGTCTATAATATTATAGACGTCGGTGCCTCCCCAACGGACGCCTATAAGGCTGACAGGGTAGTTGAAGAGTTTCTTTTTTCAGTCACTTAAACGTCCGCTAGAGAGTCCTCGACGTCTATAATATTATAGATGTACGGGCCCCCCTCAATGGACGCCTATGAGGCTGACAGGATAGTTGAAGAGTTTCTTTTTTCAGCCACTTAAACGTTCGTTAGAGGGGCCCCGACGTTTATAATATTATAAATGTCGCCCCCCCCCCCACAACGAACGTCTAAGTGGTTGACAATGTAGGTGAGGAGTTACCTTTTTCAGCCATTTAAGCGTTCGTTGTGGGGGGCCCCGACGTCTATAATATTATACACGTCGGGGCCCCTCTAACGGACGTCTAAATGCCCCACGAATATGAATATTTAAATCAGAAAGACGTCATATTAGTTAGGGCCCCGACGTTTATAATATTATAGACGTGGGGGCCCCCCAGAACTCGACGTCTACTGCCATTTATACTAAAATCGCGAACTCGCGAGGAGTTACACTCACTGTTCATCGTCTTCCCCGCGTTTTCTCTTTGCGGTATTGAATTTCCAGGTGCGTTTTCTCTCTTTTGGACAGTTTAAATTTACTTTTACTCCGATTAAATTACTCTTTGATGAAATATCCTTCATTTGAACCGATTAAAATTCATTTTTGTTGCGTTTTGGTGCAGTTTCTGGCGTGTTCTTGGGCGGCGTTTTTTACTCTTTTTGGCCACGTTTTAGGTCGTGCACTCCTCTATTTCCCTCCATTTCTTTGTTAATCTGCTAAAAAGGTTATCTTCTTTGTTGATAATTTTTTTGTATGCATGTTATTGGCTTTTGTGTATACATTTTATTGGCTTTTGCGTATGCATGTTTTTTACTTTAAGGTCTGCATGTGTTATTGGCTTTTGAATATGCATGTTATTGGCTTTTGTGTATACATTTTATTGGCTTTTGCGTATGCATGTTTTTTACTTTAAGGTCTGCATGTGTTATTGGCTTTTGAATATGCATGTGATAGTTGTGTTATTATAATTGGCATGTTAGATTATAAGTATCAAATCATTAAGTGAAACTTAGTTCCCGTTTGAAATTTAACACAAACGATTAATCTTTTAATCGTTTGTATTAAATTTTGAATTGTCCGATTGGACAGTTTGAGAAAATTATTTTTCATAATTTGTTGTAACATGTACGTTGGAGTTTATGGATAAGACTGATAAAATTTCGGTTTAGTATTTGTGTTGTTCTCCGGATGCATATTTGATTGTGGTCATCCTTGACTACTCTCATTTCGCGTATTTCGGAGACCAATGTGAAATGCTGCCGAAATCTTGTCAAATTTATGATGTAGACTTTTTTGAATGGGTAGGGCCTAACCTTGTGAGAGTTAAAAAAACTTAAACTGATGATTTTACGAACATAGTATGGATCGAAGTTGGATGAATGAACGTCGCATCAGTGAAGAATATGATAAGGGTGTTTCGGAGTTCTTGTAATATGTTGAACAAAATGTTAAGTCTGTGAACGGGACATATTTTTGTCCTTGTGTTCGTTGTCTTAATTAAATACCGCAAAACTTAGGCAATGTGCGTGACCATCTATTCATGTTCGGCATAATGAGAACTTATACCGTTTGGACTTGGCATGGAGAAGTACTGGACCAGCCTACCACGTCACGAGGAACGGATTATGTGGAAAAATGGATGAGTGATCATTTAGAGGACATGATACGTGATGTCGATGAAGATAATATTGGAAGAGCTAATTTGTATGATTCTCTTATAAATGATTCAGAGCACCGTTGTTCCTAGGATGCTTGAACTTTACATGTCTGTCTCCAACTTTAAAGTTGTTTAGTTTAAAAGAAAGGAATGGATGGATCGATAAAAGTTTCACAGAGTTGTTGGAGTTGTTGAAGGAGATGCTTCCGGAAAATAATACTCTACCTACTCGTAATTACGAGGCAAACTTTTTTTATGTCCAATGGGTCTTGAATATCAAAAGATACATGTTTGTCCTAATGATTATGTTTTGTACATAAAGGAGTTTGCTTCGCTAAAGTATTGTCCAACATGTGGTTTATCCCGTTTTAAAAAGAAATCTGACAGAAACACTGCTAATGAAGGTAATGATGGTGCACCTGCTAAGGTGATGTGGTATTTGCCTATAATACCTAGGTTCAAATGTATGTTCTCTGTTAAAGAAGATGCAAAGAACCTTAAATGGAACTTTGACGAAAGAAAGTGCGATAATCTTCTTCGGCACCCTGCTCATTCACCACAATGGAAGAAGATTGATGAAAAATTTCCAGAATTTGGTGCAGATCCAAGAAACTTAAGACTTGCACTTGCAACTGATGGTATGAATCCTTATGGAAACTTAAGTAGCAAACACAGTTCATGGCCAATTATGTTGATGATATACAATCTTTCTCCTTTGTTGTGCATGAAGAGAAAATATGTGATGTTGTCCATGATGATATTGGGTCCTAGACAACCTGGAAATGACATTGATGTTTACTTAAAACCTTTAATTGATGATTTGAAATTGTTGTGGGAAGAAGGGGTCGAAGTGTTTGATTCACATGTTGAGGAACAGTTCCGTTTGCGTGCAATGTTGTTTTGCACTATAAATGATTTCCCAGCTTATGGAAACTTGAGCGGTTATAGTGTTAAAGGTCATTTTGCATGTCCCATATGTGAAGAAAACACTAGTTACCTTCAATTGAAACATGGTCAGAAGACGGTATATACAATACATCGAAAATTCCTTCCTCATAATCACCCTTATCGTAAATTGAAGAAAGCATTTAATGGAAGTGCTGAGGATGAGGTTGTGTCCAGACCCCGGAATGGTGAACAGGTGTACAACCAAGTCAAAAACATTGACATTGTGTTTGGAAAACATCATAAAAGTACCTTTGCAAAATACATTTGGAAAAAACGATCAATATTTTTTAAGCTTTCATATTGGTGTAAACTTGATGTTAGACATTGTATTGATGTGATGCACGTTGAAAAAAATGTTTGTGATAGTGTCATCGGAACTTTATTAAACGTTAAAGGGAAGAGCAAAGAGGAATAAAAGCACGACAAGATTTAGCTGACATGGGAATCCGATTTGAGTTACATCCACAGATAATAGGAAGACGCACCTATCTGCCCCCAGCCTGTCACACACTTTCTAAAAAAGAAAAACAAAGTTTTTGTAACTTTTTAAGAAGTGTGAAGGTTCCACAAGGTTATTCTTCAAATACTAGTACCATTGTTTCTATGCAAGAGTTAAAGTTAGTTGGTTTAAAGTCTCACGATTGTCATGTATTGATGCAACAATTGTTACCTGTTGTTATTCGAGGCATATTACCTCCTTTTGTTAGGGGTATTTTGACACGTCTGAGTTTGTTCTTTAATGCCATGATGGAAGCTTGCTATGGGTGAGACTCATTGAACCAGGAAGCGAAACAGCAAACGTTCCAGTGAGCAGAATGAAGGCAGCGGAATTCTGAAATAGATGCAAAGAATGGTATGGTTTCAGTGAAGAATGGAGTGGGTTAGAACCTCTCAGCTCAGAGGGCCTTCTACTTTGGAAGGAAGCTAGAGGTAAGGAGAAAGAAAGTGAAGAATTGGGTTGACTCAAGAGCAAAGGTAAGCTGGAATTTCATTTCTGCAGCAATTAGACTAAGCTCAAAAGTGTCTACAAAAGGGGGAAGAGGTCTCCTATTTATAGGAAGATAAGAGCCTCAAATCTGAAATGAAATTGAATCCAAAAGCAAATGAAATTAAAGAAAAAGTCGCCAATTTGCTTCAGCTTCAAACATGCCTCATTCCAACTCAGCAGTACACGTGAAACAACACCAATTCTGAAACGCTAGGCTAGTTAGGTTATTGGTTGAGCTTTTTGATAGCTTTGGCAGCAAGCTTCTCCCTCCAAGTCTCTCTTTTCACGTGCTCAAATGCTATGCTGGCAGCTGCTCCCTCCAATTTTATTAATCCTACAAAGCAAAGAAAAATGTGCTTTTAATTATGGGAAGAAGGATTAATGTAAATTACCTTCCATAGAAGCAAAATGGTAGGTGATCCTTCTTCCTCTTGAATCCTCTTTGCCATGGCTCTAGTAAGAGGTCCAATGTGTGTCTTAGATGGTCTTCCATCAGACCCTCCCTCTTGAAAAGGATCTGTCCTCAGATCTGCTTCAACCTTTTGATCATTCCTTGTGAAAGGAATTAAGTCGCATATGTTAAAAGTATGACTGACACCATAACTTTCAAGGAGATCTAAGATGTATGCATTATCATTTATCCTTTTGACCACCTTGAATGGACCATCTCCTCTTGGACTAAGTTTGGACTTCCTTTGAGAGGGAAATCTTTCCTTTCTGAAATGAAGCCAAACTAGGTCTCCTTTTTCAAAAACTATTTTATTTCTCCCTTTGTTGTTGTATTCTGCATATTTTTGAGTTTGTTTTTCAATTTGGATTTTGACTTTCTCATGTAACTTCTTGATGAACTCCGCTTTAGAAGCACCTTCTTTATGAAGAAAAGAAGATGATTCTAGAAGAGGTAGTAAATCAAGAGGTGTGATAGGGTTAAAACCATAAACAACCTCAAAAGGAGAAAGATTAGTAGTCTTGTGGACTACTCTATTATAAGCAAATTTAATATGAGGTAGATGTTCATCCCAAGATTTGTTATTACCTCTTAATATTACCCTTAATAATGTAGATAAAGATCTATTTACTACTTCAGTTTGCCCATCAGTTTGTGGATAACATGTAGTAGAAAATAGAAGTTTAGTTCCAAGCTTTTCCCATAAAGTTTTCCAAAAATGGCTTAGGAACTTCACATCTCTATCAGACACTACAGTTTTGGGTAAGTCATGCAATCTCACAATTTCTTTAAAGAAGAGTCTAGAGATATAGCTAGCATCATCTACTTTGTGGCAGGGTATAAAATGAGCCATTTTACTAAAACGATCTACTTCCACAAATATAGAATCATACCCCCTTTGAGTTCTTGGCAATCCTAAGACAAAGTCCATGCTTATGTCCTCCTAAGGGGTATTAGCTATAGGAAGAGGTGTATAGAGTCCATGAGACATAATTTTGGACTTAGCTTGTAAACAAGCTATATATTTAGAACAATGCCTTTGAACATCTATTCTCATGTGTGGCCAATAAAATTTACTTTTCAAAATGTTTAGAGTTTTATCAACTCCATGATGGCCCATGAGTCCTCCTCCATGACTCTCTTTGATAAGAAGTTTTCTAATGGATCCTTGGGTTATACAAAGTTTTCCTTTATTAAAAAGGTACCCCTCAGAAAGATAGAATCCATCAAAAGGCTTCTTAAGACATGATGAATAAGTGGATGCAAATGTTTCATCATTTTCATATAACTCTTTTATGTCATCAAATCCTAATATTTGGGATCCTAGGGTTACTAATAATGCATGTCTTCTAGATAAAGCATCCGCAACAACATTAGTACTCCCTTTTTTGTGTTTGGTGACATAGGGAAATTGCTCAAGGTATTCCACCCACTTTGCATGTCTTTTGTTTAGCTTTGCTTGCCGTTTAATTTACTTGAGAGATTCATGGTCAGTGTGTATGATGAATTCTCTAGTTACCAAGTAATGCTCCCAAGTTTTTAAAGCTCTAATGAGGGCATACAACTCTTTGTCATAGGTAGGATAGTTCAAGGTAGGCCCCCTAAGTTTTTCACTAAAGTAAGCTACGGGATGTCCTCCTTGTATTAAAACAGCTCCTATACCTACCCCAGATGCATCACATTCTAGTTCAAAGGCTTTGGAAAAATCAGGCAAAACTAGAATAGGTGCATGAGTTAACTTGTGTTTCAAAGTCTCAAAAGATAACTCTTGCTTATCACCCCAAAGAAAAGGCATATCTTTCTTGACTAGCTCATTTAAAGGAGCAGCTATGGTGGAGAAGTTTTTCACAAATCTTCTATAAAAACTTGCTAACCCGTGAAAACTTCTCACCTCTCCTACATTTTTAGGGGTTGGCCATTCTTGTATAGCCTTGATCTTCTCTGGATCAACATGTACACCTTCTTTTCCAACTTTGAAACCAAGGAAAATCACACTTTCTTGACAAAAAGTACATTTGTCAAAGTTGGCAAAGAACTTATGTTCTCTAAGAAGAAGCAAGACTTCTTTGACATGGTTAAGGTGCTCTTGAAGACTTTGACTATAAATTAAGATGTCATCAAAATAGACCACTACAAATCTTCCTATGCATTCCCTAAGGACATGATTCATTAATCTCATGAATGTACTTGGAGCATTGGTCAAGCCAAAGGGCATGACTAACCATTCATACAAACCAAACTTGGTCTTAAAAGCAGTTTTCCATTCATCTCCTTCATGAATTCTTATTTGATGGTATCCGCTTTTGAGATCAATTTTGGTGAAAAGATTTGCTCCATGTAATTCATCCAGCATATCATCTATCCTAGGAATGGGGTGCCTAACTTGACATTTATGTTGTTGATGGCCCTACAATCTGTACACATTCTCCAAGTTCCATCCTTTTTAGGGACCAACAACACAGGCACAGCACAAGGACTTAGACTCTTTTGGATCCACCCTTTGTTAAATAATTCATTAACTTATTTCTCTATTTCTTTTGTTTCCATGGGGTTTGATAAGTGTCAAGAATTACATATACTAAGCACTTATTTCACTCTCCTTTTATGCATTATGGAGTAAAATCTCATGAAACGTTGTATAAAATGTATATATTATTGATTTTATACCAGTATGAGTGTTTTTGTGTGTTTATTTCGTAACAGAATAAGGATTGGAAAGAACCAGTGAGCCAGCTAGCAGAGGACGCTCGCCCAGCTAGCGAACGGACGCTCGCCCAGGGAACGGACGCTCGTCGCCCAGCGAGAAGTGGATGCTCGTCCAGCGAGGATGCAAAGTGGACGCTCGCCCAGCGAGAAGTGGACGCTCGTCCAGCGAGGATGCAAAGTGGACGCTCGCCCAGCGAGAAGTGGACGCTCGTCCAACGAGGATGCAAAGTGGACGCTCACCCAGCGAGAAGAGGACGCTCGTCCAGCCAGGCAGCTCAGTGGACGCTCGCCCAGCGAGAATGGACGCTCGCCCAACGAGCGGAGGACGCTCGCCCAGCGAGAAGAGGCTGCTCGCCCAACGAAAAATCACTTACAGCCCTTCTCGTTAAAAACTTGATCCAGAGGCAGAGAGAGTCAGTTTTTGGAGGGGGGAAACCCTCCCAGAGCTCAGGGACGAAGGTGTGGAGGCGCGACTTCACTACAGGAGCTCATGGAGGCCGCTTGGGGCATGTGGAAGCATCTCTTTTCTCCTCCTTGGGTCTTCTTCTTCTCCCATCCACCATGTTTGTAAGCTTGAGGTTCTTCCATGGAAATGGAGAACTAGTTTCATTTTGTTAAGAATTGATGTAATTACTGAATTCTTGTGTAATTGATGAATGATTTGAATATATATATGCCTGCTCTGTTAATTTCTAGTTTCTTGTTTCTGAGCTTAAAGCCTGCATGTAATGGACACGTTCATGACTTAATTTTGAGGTTTCATGGGTTATGGAGACGTAAGGTGGAACCTGGAACAAATTGAAATAAGAGTCCTTGTGGTTATTGATTCTAGGGATGGAAGACGATCACATGTTGTCTTAAGATCCTAGCTCTTTAATGCGGGTTTACTTGTTAGATTGTCTAAGACATTGGGATTTGATAAGGAAAACCTAGACTTTTTCACCTAAGAGATTAGGGGTTGAGTGTTCTAGTGGATTGACATTAGTAATTAATGGGGAGGAGATGAAACTTTTTATGCACAAGAGTGAAAGTGGTGAAATCTAATCTGAGCAAAGCCGATCCATATGATTTCTGACCTTTTTCCATATCTACGTGTCTTCACTATCAGAGTCCAACTTTGTAATTATGTATGAATTTAAGTTTCTGCACTTGTTTGTAAATTGTTGTTATGTTCTGGAGTCTGGATGAGTTGTTAATCGCACAATTCTCTAGTATTACGAGTCTCTTAGGAAAACGATACTTGGACTTACCATTTTATATTACTTGAAGCGATTCGGTACACTTGCCGAAATATTCACCTAACAGTGTTGGTTCTATAGGCTGGCCTATTGGGTAGGCTTGCCCCAGGCACCAAATCTATTTGATGTTCTATTCCCCTCAAAGGTGGTAATCCACTTGGTACCTCTTTGGGAAATACATCATCAAATTCCTTTAAAAGTTTTTGCAACCCCTTTGGTAGAGAACCAAGTTCATGAGTGATTGAAACAAATGCCTCTTTGCAATAGAGAAGAAAATGAGGTTGTCCAAGAAAAAGATTTTTAGAAATGTTCAAAGTTTGAGGTTAGATAACTTCTTTATTTGAGGCATGGGTTATGGTCTTATCCTTTCTTTCTTTCCTACTTTTCTTTTCTCCATCCAACTTCTTTTTAAGAATTATTTGGTCTTCTCTTACATGTGAAGGTGTAAGAGGACACAAAATAATTTTCTTTCCCTTGTGTTGAATGGTGATTTTGTTGGTGACTCCATCATGTAGAGCTTTCTTATCATATTGCCAAGGTCTTCCAAGTAATATGTGCCCAGCTTCCATTGGTACTATATCACAAACAATTTGATCTTCATATTTGCCAATGGAAATGGGTACTCTTACTTGTTCTTTAACTACTATTTCATCATCTTCTTTGATCCATTGAAGTTTGTAAGGTTTAGGATGAGGAGTAATGGTTAAGCCAAGCTTCTCTACCATTCTAGAACTACAACAGTTGCAACAAGAGCCACTATCCACAATCATTGAACATGTCTTTTCCAAAACTTTGCATCTTGTGTGGAATAGGTTCTCTCTTTGTGACTGTTCTAATTCTACATGTTTGCTTTCTAGGAGTTTCCTTACCATAAGTAAGTCACCATCACAAGGTAAAGTTTCTTCTTCTTCAGAAGTGGATGTTTCAGACTCACTATATGAAGAACCCTCACTTTCACTCTCATGCTCAAGAATGTAAGTTGACCTTCTATTGCAGCACTCAGATGCATAGTGCCCCTTTTCCCCACATCTAAAGCACTTAGTCTCCTTACTTTTATGATCTCTTGAAGGTTCTTTGACTTTTTCTTTCCCTCTCTCTCTCTCTAAATTCTTCATACCTTGGCTTGGTTAGACTACCCTCCCTCTTGTACTCTTTCTTATGGTTGGAACTATGAGGGTAATCTTTCTTAGTGGAGCTTTTCCTCTTGAGTTGTTGCTCCATCCTCACACAAAGTTGGACTAACTCATTGAGATCATTGTAGGGTATAAGTTCAACCCTATCTCTTATGTCATAGTTGAGTCCACTTTGGAACCTAGCAATTGTTATCCTTGGTTCTTCTCTTATCCCAACCCTCAACATGAGCAACTCCATTTTCTGCCTATACTCTTCAACACTCATGTTCCTTTGTTGGAGTTTGTGGAGCTTATCCATTAACTCCCTATCATAGTAGGCTGGTACATGTCTTCTTCTCAAGGCAGTTCTCAATTCATTCTGATACCTGATGGGAGGTAAGTGTCTTAGCCTATGATCCTTGACCAAGGTTGTCCACCAAATTAAGGCATAGCCTTGAAAACTTAGAGAAGCCATGGTGACTCTCTTTTCATCATCTATTTGGTGGAACTCAAACAGTTGCTCAACTTTCATTTCCCATTCTAGGTATTCTTCCACATCATCCTTTCCATGAAAGGAAGGAAGATCAATTTTGGGCTCTCTTGGATGGTGTTATCTAACTCTATGATGTCTTCTAGGAGGCATTTGGTAGTGGTCATCATTGTGATGACTACTATATTGCTCAAGCTCACTAGGAGAAGATGATGATTCTTCTCTTCTCCCATGGGAAGATCTCTCTTTCTTTTTGTCTTGATTAATCAAAAGTTGACTAATCATGTCTTTGAGCTCACTAATCTCTCTATCCCTTTGTTCAATTTTTTGCTTAAATTCCTCCCTTAAAGAACTCTCACTATGGGGTTCCAAACTTCCTTGCACACTTGATTGACTCATTCTTGTCAAAGGAAAAAGTTTTCACAAGGTTTTCAAAATATTTGACAAGTAATGAGTGAAAAGATTTTCACAAGCTTTCTTTGTTTTTGATGAAAATTTTCTAAAGAGATTCTAGAGGCAAAAGATGTTTCTAAGTAGCTCCCAAGAAGAAGAGGTGAGTCACAAATGGACAAGCTTAGAAACCAAGTTCTTCCTTTAGCCATAGTTTCCTTAGAGTTATCTTTTACCTTAGTTTCTAAGTAGAAAATCTTCAAATTCTTTTCAAATGTTATGAAATGAACCTAAAACCAAAGAAAGGTTGACTAAATGCTATGCAATCCTATATACCACGAAAACTTAAAAAAAACAAAAATATTAAGCAAGAAATTAAGCAAAGCAATAAAGATGCAAGAATGTAAATGCTAGACGGCCCTAAGTGAAAGTGCAAGTGACACTTGGAGCCCCTTGACACACTTCCACACTAAAAAAACGAAATTGAACTATTACAATGTTCAATTGTGAACTTGGAATTGCTTCAAGAGCATTTTTCCAAGTCACTTGGCTCAAAAACAGCAAAAAAATAAAATACAATTTCAAACAGCAAATTCCGTGATATTTGGTGTAAATAAACTTGAAATAAGGCCTAGAAGTAATGTGAGCTTTGTCTTCTTGCTGCTGCAGAAAGCTACTCAAAATGAAGGTGTGAGTTGCTCTTTTTCCAGGTTTGAAATGTCGTTGTAACAGAGTTTTTCAGCTGCTGGACAGTGGTGTTTGGGCTACTGTTGAGTCTTCCTTCTTGCTCCACTTTCAATTCTCAAACCACTTCCTAGAAGGCTACCAAAGTAGGAGTAGGTCTCTGGTGCTGGATGCCCCAAACAGCTTGCATACACACTCCAAAACTCATTAGAAATCACACAAAACAGATTAAAAAATCTGCACCAAATTTCTGCACACTGCACCAGTACAGGCTGCTGTATTGAACACTTCAGATGCCAAAAAATAGACACAAACAATTCGAACAACACACAAATGAAAGTAGGTACACAAGAGGAACTTATCAAAGGCACTAGAATGGATGACGAAAGCAAGAAAAACACAAGCACGGTTCAGAAATTATTCAAAATGCAAACTGTTTGATAATTTTCAGAAGTGTTTGATAAAATGCCCCAATGAATTTCAGATTTTGTGTTTTTGATTTTTCAGGGCCTGTAATCTGGATTGGTTGGTTCTAACAGCTTTTTAACACTTGATACTTCTTCTTTTGATCATGTATTTTCATTTTTAAACATTGAACCATCTTTTTCACAATCCAGCAATGAATTTTACACTAAAATTACCAAAATAGTGGCTGGAAAAACAGAAACTACACTAGAAAAATGAACTAAAATGGTGGTTTTGGAACCCAAAATGAGTGGCAGTGATTCAGCAACTTTGATGAATGTTCAAACAACTTTTCTTGGTGATATTAAACATGTTTAAACTCTTAAACAGCTGAAACAATGATTAATATTCAGAATCACTGATCCACTTCCATTTTTAACTCAAAAATGATGGTTTAAATATCCAATCTGCATATAAATTCATTTTTGACCAAATGAGCAGTATTAATAACTTTCAAGCATCCATTTAGACTTGCTCAAGCTTTCCAAAAGCACATAAACAGCATGATTCGAAAATCACCCTTGCTATGGCCAAATTATGTAGCAAAAACCATCAATTAACCACCCAATTTTAGTTTTTCATGGATTCAAAAACTGGACAGCAAAGGAAATGACTCTAAGAAGTATGAAAACACAGATCTAAGCTACATTTAATATGCTTAGCATGACCAAACTCAGATTAGACCAAATCAAGTATATTAGCACGGTGAAAAGCTAGAAGTTCAAGCTGAAATGGTGAATGGTTAAGGATTTTGAGCAACCACACTATGCATATTGCATTTTAGTGCTTGTTTTGGTTTTCTATACCTTAAGACAAATTCAACAACATCACACAATGTTGTAACAAGCTCCAGAATCAAAAGAAAACCACTGAAACAGTTTTAGAAATTTAGCACCAGATTTAAATTTTGTATCAGAATTCACAATGGAAAACAAATCAGATTTGCATTTTGATGCTTCAGCTTGTATAACCCAGGCTAGATCAAGTTCTCATTGCCTTATTTGGTATATATACAGCTTGTTTAGCACTTGCAAATCAATTAAAACGAAATAATCTAGCAGAAAAGAAAACTGAATAGAGACAGAAATAATACTGCAACAGTAAATTGCACAAGACTTAAAACAATACATAATTGAAATGTAAAGCTGGAAATGACCCAAACAAGACGGTTTCACCGATTAAAATGAAAGGACAATATAAGCACACAAAGGAAACTAAAATTGAATGATTGGAAAAGCAATACAGAATTGAAAACAGCAGCAAAACAGAAACAGAAACAGCACAAACTAGACTGAAAACAGAAACAGAAATAGCACAAAGTGGACTGGAATTAAACAGCAGAATGGAAAGGCACTTAGCTATGGTTTGCGTGGACAACCAGAGCTCTAGATACCACTTGATGGAAGCTTGCTATGGGTGAGACTCATTGAACTAGGAAGCCAAACAGCAAATGTTCCAGTGAGCAGAATGAAGGCAGCGGAATTCTGAAATAGATGCAGAGAATGGTATGGTTTCAGTGAAGAATGGAATGGGTTAGAACCTCTCAGCTCAGAGGGACTTCTACTTTGGAAGGAAGCTAGAGGTAAGGAGAAAGAAAGTGAAGAATTGGGTTGACTCAAGAGCAAAGGTAAGCTGGAATTTCATTTCTGCAGCAATTAGACTAAGCTCAAAAGTGTCTACAAAAGGGGGAAGAGGTCTCCTATTTATAGTAAGATAAGAGCCTCAAATATGAAATGAAATTCAATCCAAAAGCAAATGAAATTAAAGAAAAAGGCGTCAATTTGCTTCAGCTTCAAACATGCCTCATTCCAACTCAGCAGTACACGTGAAACGACACCAATTCTGAAACGCTAGGCTAGCTAGGTTATTGGCTGAGCTTTTTGATAGCTTTGGCAGCAAGCTTCTCCCTCCAAGTCTCTCTTTTCACGTGCTCAAATGCTATGCTGGCAGCTGCTCCCTCCAATTTTATTAATCCTACAAAGCAAAGAAAAATGTGCTTATAATTATGGGAAGAAGGATTAATGTAAATTACCTTCCATAGAAGCAAAATGGTAGGTGATCCTTCTTCCTCTTGAATCCTCTTTGCCATAGCTCTAGTAAGAGGTTCAATGTGTGTCTTAGATGGTCTTCCATCATGCCATTTGTAAGAAAGTTGTTGACCCTTGAGGTTTTGATCAATTGGAAAATGAAGGAATAAGACTACTATGTCAATTGGAGATGTATTTTCAACCTTCTTTTTTTGAATAAGACTACTACAGTACCAAACCTTAAGGGCAACCCATGCAAGCTTTTTAGGTGTAGTAGTAGATCTCCCAGATAACATCGAATGTGTTGCAAGGGAACTATTAAAAAAAATTGCTTTAGCATACATATATATAACAAAGAAAGTTGAAACATTGAGGATCTTACCAATCTACTACATGTCTAAGAGGGCTGGGAGGAGACTTGTGCAATGAACAAAACCAGACAGTAGTTTTTTCCGGTATGGGAGGAGACTTGGTCAAAACTTGTTGGTTCAATGTTTTAGAAATGTTTTTGCCTCTCTTTATAAGGTGTTTGACAAAAAATGAGCTACTTGCTTGATTAATTTTTCCATTTTTGTGTCCATCTGGTTACATAGACTAGTGCAGAAAGAGTTTTAGACGTCTGTTCTTTTGGTCTTTTAACGTTCGATATGTACCCAACGTCTTTGTGGGTGACGTTACTCAGACGTCGGGGGTATACCTCGGACGTCTATATAGACGTCTGATGTGGTCAAACCCGACGTCTATATAGACGTCCGAGGTATACCCTCGACGTCTATATAGACGTCCAAGGGGCTATACCCAACGTCTGTATAGACATCGAATGTGGCCACAGCCGATGTCCATAGGCCCTGAAACGGTTTGTTTAAGGTTTAGGGTTGGACGTCGGTTTGTGCATTGTCAGACGTCTATAGACGTCCGTCAGTGAACTAACCACGTCTACTAGGTGTTTTTACTTAAAAATTAATTTATTTTTGCAATAAAACCACACCTGAAAAGCAGAAAATTGTCCTAGAACAATATAGTATAATATATATATATATATATGCGTTTCATATAAAGAAAGTTCTACTTAATGTAAAAAATAATCCAATACCAAAACTATCAAGATATAAACTTAAACTAAACCTAAGCAATGTTCAACAACAAATAAAAGTGTTCCTAGCTCCATCTTTGCAGAAGATAAGTTGTCCACTCCTGCCTTATCTGCCTAATTGTGTCCTCTGGTATAGGAGATGTACTCTTGAAGCGTTGTAAAATTGAAGAAAGATTCATTATGGTTTGATATATGTTTAAAGATGAATTTGATTTGTAATGTATTCAAGGTATGCATCATTACCTCATTCCAGTCATCTGTAATGACAACTCGAATGATGGTCTTAATCCAACACATGACATAGAAGTCACATTCCCATGAATCTAGGTGCTGGTTACACTAAAATGACAAACTAAATAGTCAAGAATTTAGATCATTCAATAACAAAGAAAATGAATTAGAACTATAAATGACTTACAACCTTTGGATACAAAATTTGAACTAGTTGACTTCGAGATTTACCAATAACTCTATATAGATTGAAAACACAAAGTAAAATTAATATAACTATATTTATCATAAAAGTTTAAGGTGAACATCAAATTCAAAGTCATTTTTGGAGAAACACTTAACCTTGAAGCATGGTTCTCAAGTCATTTTTCATCTTCCTGTGCAACGAACAAAACCATATAATTTTACATTGTTTGGGAATGATGACCATCGGCTGCCAGTGCGACCTATCACGAAGGACAAATAGTTATTTAACTAATTAAGGAAACTTTAATAATGAACTTTTACATATAACAACACCTACCCATCAATGTATGGCACAATGTATACGTCTCTTTTTGACTCATCCATCCATGTTTGCAAATAATGTTGTCTGTTTTCAAGTGTGTTACCAGAAGGTTGAATGGTCTGAGGTTCAACATCCGTACATGGAAGACCGACCTTTGTCTACAACGATTGTGTCCATGTACCTAAAACAACAAAGTTAAGTTGTTAGAAACTAGGAATGTAAATAAAAGTAATATGGAAGACAAAATTAACTATCTTACATGCACCACAGTTGAATGATGGAAATATTCAACATCCTGTCTCCCCCAATCACCTCCAATGCATAAGCCAATGTGATATATACTGGCACATGGGGGGAAGACCAAATACTCTCAAATCCCAGTATAGTTCTAATGGTGCTCTGTTCAACCTGGGTAATCTTGTCATTAGCTTTGATAGAGGATCATCCTCCGCTTCAGCCATGTCATCATCTTCATGTATGACTGTATCATGAATCGGCTGCTTCTGAGGATGTGTGAACTGAAGATAAGAATTTCATCAAAGATTTATCAACAAATATTTTTAAACTTAACATAGAAATACTAATAACAAAGACATTATACCTGTGGAGTAGCGATGTGTGACATGATCAATGCTCTAGGCCAGACTATGAATAATCCTATGGCCTCCCCCACAAAATTAATTTCTTGAGTGGGTACAAGCACCTGATCTTGGGGATCCCGAACCTCGTCAATCGTCACACGCACGTGGTGGAGTAATATGGGAACACCATGAATAGTCTGCCCTCCCTCAAGCACTCGTCCGATAACCACAATGCGTGGGGGATCCCCATCAACCAACAACTCATATTGACCGCTATACTGAGTAGGTTCTACAGCAGAGCATGATCCTCTAGTGCTGACACGAGGTGATGTGGGAGTTTCAGCGGGCCCCATGTTGCCCTGCGTCATGGAATGCAGCTTCTCTTCAAGCGCTCATTGTATTTCTTTTTGTTCTTGTAGCTGCTCCATGAATCGTTGCTCCATTAATCTCATGCTTTGGTTGAGTCTTTCCTCCCATTGAAGATCCATCTGCCTCAGTGCCTCCTGACTCATTGATTGAGTGGTTTTCTCTGTAAGGCCAAAGTAGTCACGAAGACCAATCGCCCCAGGAACTCCACGTACACGTCTTGGGTGCTCGGGCTTTCCAATGGCCGTTGTTAGAATGTCGTCCTTACCTTGGCCAGCAAAATTTCCCTGAGTCTGCTGCTCAACCAACTCATCCTGCACATAAAAAAATCAAGTTACTTAAAAGACATGTTATGATAGATACACAATCAAACAATGTTTAGAATTTGAACTTACAATTCTTTGTGAGATCAAGGCAACTGAGGAAGATGTCATGTTCCCATCAGATTTAGTCCGAGCAGCCTTCCACAGCTCGTACCTAGCAGGTGCAGGTGCAGGTGCTAGGTCCGGGGACTCAAGCCCCAAAGCATCCGCTCTAGACTTTCTAATTTTCTTTTCCAGTTTTGCATAACCACCTCGTGATAACAAGTGTGATGCATCATTTAGGCTTTGTCTTTCTTGGGCGGCTAACCTTTTACCCTGTGAAACCATGTATATTCATAAGTGTAAAATCATAAGAACTCAATGAAAGACTTTGTAGATGTTAAGAAACATATCTTCCATTCCTCAGACTCTTTAGATGCACGAAACTATATCCACTCCTCCTCTGTGAAGGTATACTGCTGACATGGATTTTCATGTTGTCTGTCTCCAAAGATATATAGTCGTGTCAGCCTTGTCTTGAAATCCCTTCATCTTATCGCTATATGCGATAACACTTTCTTTCTAATTTGTATTGTGTTTGGAATATCATAATGTTGTTGTTTAAAACAAAAAACATGTTATTGATAAGAAAAGATGAAAGAAATAAGTATATCAAAATTCTTTTAAGTAAACATACCTGAATATCTTGCCATAAGAGGTTCTTGTCGACCTCTGGGACGTCATCCCAAGATGCATGAAGGATAGAGACATGACTTTTTGCTAACTTACCCAGATAACTCCTAAACCTATCAGCATTTGGCCATGATGCAGGACCTGATCTGGGGTCAGTGTCAACATGTCTCCTCTGCCCATCAACGCGTCCAGATGTCACATCTGCCAATCGTGTGACGCCTCGACCACGTCTGGTCTGTCCCGATCCTGAGTCTGAGGCCGACATACCTGAAAAATATATACAAGGTTAGTAATAATTCAATTATGATGAACATACATATAAAGTCAATACAAAAAATATCACAACCTATTAAGATATTGTTTTCTCCCAGATCCCTTCATTGTGATCACTACGAATTTCCTGGATGTCATCGGCAACGTCAACAACTGGGTCTTCAATAGGTCTTGATGCAACAGATGTTGTCTCAAGTATATCAAGAGAATCGTCATCATCATGTCCATGCATGTTTTTTCCTTCTAAAACCACTGACCATTTTTTATTCGCTGGATCATTTACGTAGAATATTTGTCTTGCTTTACTAGCCATGATAAATGGTTCATCAGTGTAATTCATCTTGTTCAAGTCTACCAATGTGAAACCAAAGTCATCTGTCATGACACCAGAATTTATATCAACCCATTTACACTTGAAAACTGGGACTCTAAAAGTGACATAACCAAGTTCCCATATTTCTTGTATTATTCCAAAATAACTCATGGATGTTGTGATTGGATTTTTGTCTTTAGAACTAGCAAAGTGCACAGCCTCAGCTTGTAGTGTGACGCCACTATTTTGAACTCTACTTTTGTCATCTTCTACCTTTGTCTGAAAAGAAATACTGTTTATATAGTACCCACCATATGTAATGACATTTGTGTTCGGCACACGAGATAAATCTTTTTCAGAAACATGTGGAGTCGCATAAATCTTTTTCTTAAACCATTGTAAGAAGGTTTTGACATGTTCATTAAGATGCCATTTTTCACTCATTCTTGGGTTTGATGCCTTTATTTCATTAACGTGTTCAGAAATGTAAGGAATCACATCAACAATGTTGTTTAAGATGTACAAATGAGCTTGGTCAACTTCTTTTCTACTAACACTTTGAATTCTCACACCTCGAACACCCTTACCTTCACATTTTCCTTCATGTCTGCTCTTGGGAAGACCCACTGGTTCACAAGATGGCATATAACTTGAACAAAATTCAATGGCTTCTTTTGCAACGTATTGCTCTATGATTGAAGCTTCTGGTCTATACTGATTCTTGACATATCCCTTTAAGATCTTCATGTATCTTTCAACTGGGTACACCACCTTAAGAAGACCGGCCCACATATTCAAATTTCTCTCCGAGAGGCTCGCGCCCGGGCCCGACTGAGAGGGCGCCCGGGCGCGATTTTTACTGATGTGGCAGACAGCTTATTTAACCCTAAAACGCGAAGGGGTTTGGGTATTTGGTTCTTTGGAGGCGCGATTTCACTCAGAGGAGAGCTTGGAGGGCTGCTAGGGTTCGTGGGAACACTCCCTTCTTCCTCTTGGGTTCTCCTTCTTCTTCCATCTTCCATGTTGTAAGCTTTAGGGTTCTCCATGGAAATGGAGAACCAAACCCATCTTGTTGGGATTAGTTGTAGCCTTTGAATTCTTGTGTAATTGTTGAATGATTTGATTATATATATGCCTTTTCTATCAATTGCTAGTATTCTTGTTTCCGATCTTAAAGCTTGCATGTAATGGGAACGTTCATGACTTGATTTTGGGGTTTTATGGATTATGGGAACGTAAGATGAAACCCGGAACTGAAATAGGAGTCCTTGTGGGTCATTGATTCTAGGAATGGAAGATGATTCACATGTTGTCTTAGATCCCAGCTCTTTAATGCGGGTTTTGCTTGTTAGATTGCCAAGGAATTGGGGTTTGATAAGGAAAACCTAGGCTCTTTCATCTGAGGAATTAGGGTTAGAGTGTTTTAGTGGATTGACTTTAGTAAATTGATAGAGAGGAGACGAAATTGGTCATACACAAGAGTGCATTGGTGAAAACTAGCCTTAACAATGTCATTTCATATCATTTCTAGTCTTTTCCATTTCCAAGTGCCTTCAATACCAAAGTCCAACCTTGTAATTATGTATGAATTTACATTTCTGCACTTGTTTTGTAAATTGATGTTATGTTCTTGAGTCTATATGAGTTGTTAATCGCACAATTCTCTAGTATTACGAGTCTCTTGGGAAAACGATACCCGGTCTTACCGGTTTATTACTTGAACGATTCGGTGCACTTGCCGAATTTGACCAACAAGTTTTGGGCTAACAAGTTTTTGGCGCCGTTGCCGGGGATTTGGGGGCTGAACCTGAGTCCCAGCAACGCCCATCAAATAATTGGTCAACAGTGGCCACATCCGATGTCTATACAGACGTTGGGTATAGCCCCTTGGACGTCTATATAGACGTCGAGGGTATACCTCGGACGTCTATATAGACGTCGGGTTTGACCACATCAGACGTCTATATAGACGTCCGAGGTATACCCCCGACGTCTGAGTAACGTCACCCACAAAGACGTTGGGTACATATCGAACGTTAAAAGACCAAAAGAACAGACGTCTAAAACTCTTTCTGCACTAGTCTATGTAACCAGATGGACACAAAAATGGAAAAATTAATCAAGCAAGTAGCTCATTTTTTGTCAAACACCTTATAAAGAGAGGCAAAAACATTTCTAAAACATTGAAAATGAACATATCACATTCATGGTCATGGTTTCCACCCAACTGATAATGTCATCAACCAGACAACATGAAATTAACATAAATAACAAAAACCAAATGCATACAAAAAACTGGAAACAAGTGATAGGGTGAAAGGGAAGTAATGCAATACAAGCGTCAATGTTTCTTTTCTTCTAATTATTTACACTTTCTTTTTTGTTTAGACAAAATTAAGTGCTTGTACACGTCTCACTGAGCACTTGCATCGCACCCACATTATTCAGTTTATAATAATCCCATAGCTTCTTCTTCTTCTAAGATATTTACTAGTTGATAAATATTAAAGTGCTTATTACTTTTTCTTTCATTAGGTTAATTATACATTATACATCCTATCCCAACTTGAAAATATTATTCCTTTTATACAATTTTTTTTAGACTCTTCCTCTGCTCAAGTCTCAATTTAAATATGAGTTTAC
This sequence comes from Vigna nakashimae, assembly GCA_034642375.1. Classification (NCBI taxonomy): domain Eukaryota; kingdom Viridiplantae; phylum Streptophyta; class Magnoliopsida; order Fabales; family Fabaceae; genus Vigna; species Vigna nakashimae. The sequence goes on from CM067768.1 coordinate 29,213,251, forward strand.
GTCAAAACAAAAAAAGTTGAATAATATATAAAGAAAGAAAGCATAAACTCGTTATTTTAAAGTTTTATATAAAAGTGGTCTTAATTATTTGAAGTTTGGTTTAGATTTTATTATCGTTGAATTTTTTTGAATAATTTCCTAAAAAAAGAATAAAAAATAACCAATGATATTAAGCTTTTGTGATAGACTCAAACTAATACAATATGATTCACGTGTTTAAATATAATGTTTTAAGTTGAAAGATGTGCGGGTTCAGTACATTTACTATATAAAGTTCATGTGTTTAAGTATAAGTTTTAAGTTGAAAGATATATAGGTTTAGTACATATACTATATTTTATATATATATATATATATATATATATATATATATATATATATATATATATATATATATATATATATATATATATATATATATATAGATATATATATATATATTAATTATCATGTTGATGATTTAGATATTACCTAACTAAACGCTCTCACAAATAATAAAGATCTACATAAAATAATATAAAGATTGACAATCATCATATATAAAAATAAATGATATCTTAAAATTTAATTTTAAAATTTGGACGTAATGTCAATTATATTTATATGAATTTGGTATATGTCAATTAATCTCTTAAAAATCTATTAGTGATATTACATATCAGATGATAACTTAGATAATCACTAGTCAGGGGAAACGACAGCGGTTATTTTCGCTAATAGACAGTGGTTCCTGAACCGAGACATATCCAGGCGAGGCAAAAAGTAGACTTTTTGTCTCGGTTCAGAACCGAGGCATAAAAGGGTAGGATTTTGCCTCGGCTCAACGTTAACTAAAGCAGTAGATGTTTTAATTTTTTTAATTTTTTTTTCACAGGACTTTATGTCTCGGTTCCCTCTGAACCGAGGCAGTATGTCCCCCTCTACTACCTCGATTGAAACCTTAACCGAGGCAGTAGAGTCCTTTTTTGTTTTCTTTTTCATCTCCCAGCCTTTCTGCTTCAATTGTGACCTTAATTGAGACCATAGGAGGGTTTTCTGCTTCGTTTATGGTCTCAACCAAGGCATATTCCCCTATTTTTTTTAAATCAGGTTTGTTTCTGCTACATTCCCAACTGCAGAAACAGACCTGCATATAATTTTACAGCCAGAACAGTCCAGAATAATCCAAAAACGTATATTTTGAATGAAAATTATATTAAAACATAAATACATTCAATGTAATCATAAATCAACTTCTTAGAAGCATAAATCAATCCAATGTAATCATAAATCAACTTTGAAGCATAAATCTGTGCAATGTACAAAGTTAAACTAATAATAATGTACAAAAGCATAAAACAACTTAGAAACATAAGCTTAGAATTTGATATATCCTAATATCTACTACATACTATTATATAATTGAATTATATATTTAGTCAGTGTTTTCCTCACAAGTTTAAGTGACTTCTCTAGAATTGGAGCAGTCATACTGAATCTCTGCATAAAACACAATGATTTCAATTACTGTATATGAAATCTAAACTATAGAGAAAATAAAATTCAAACCTAAATATTACCGTTTGCCATCCACTCGTGTAATGTGCACGAATAATGGTCATCATCCAAAACATGACATAGTAACCACATTCATATGATCCTGTTTGTCTATTACACTACAATATATCATCATAATTATAAAATGTTAAGAAACATCATTGGAATGGAACAAAATGTAACAAAGTATGGACTACAGTACCAAACCTTAAGGGCAACCCATGCAAGCTTTTTAGGTGTAGTAGTAGATCTCCCAGATAACATCTAATGTGTTGCAAGGGAACTATTAAAAAAAATTGCTTTAGCATACATATATATAACAAAGAAAGTTGAAACATTGAGGATCTTACCAATCTACTACATGTCTAAGAGGGCTGGGAGAAGACTTGTGCAATGAACAAAACCAGACAGTAGTTTTTTCCGGTATGGGGATCACAAGTAGCTGCCAATGACGCCGGAAATTGGTAATAACTTAATTGTCATATACCAAAATTAATAAATGAAACTTTAAAGTTAACAACCTTCACTTACCCAAGTATATAAGGGAGAAAATATATCTCCTTCCCCATTCCAAAGCAGGTGGTGATGTATGTTTGGATATCATCAAATTTATTTCTTTCATGAGTCATAGAGGGATCAATGAACCCGTATACATCATTGAACCCCTTCTTGTTACTGACATCAAACATATACCTAAAATGAAGAAATAATCTGATATAAGTAACTTGATAAAAAAGAATTATATAAAAAAGTTCTCATAAACTTACATCATCCACAACTGAATGAGTGTAATATTAATTTATTCTCTCCCCGACGCAAGCTCCCTAACATCTTGTTGATGCAAGTACAATGGGATCTGAGCTTCTCTTCCAAATGTAGTAGAATCCCACTGTACAATCATCGGCGCATCTGAAATAATTTTAGCAAGCTCGTCTAACGCACCAAGAGGGTCGTCCTCAGATAAACGAGTCTTCTTCGGTGTAGGACTTCCCTCTTGACCTATGTGTTGTTACATGAAAAAATGGTTATGTTATGACGTCAATTAGAAGTAAATATTAAAATTGAGAAGTATATAGTAGGAGTGTTTACCGGGGGATCAGATACATCACCAACCAAATGTCTAGGCTAGGCGACGAAGGACTTAATTGCCTCTTCCACAGTGAAAAACTCAACTGTAGGCACAGGAAGAATGGCATTTGGTACGACAACTTCATCCACCATGACCTTGATCTCATCTTTTGCTAGTTGTACACCATGCACTATAGTGGTTGTCTCATAGACTGTGCCACGAGCCACTAGCATGGTCCCGGTATCAGAGAGAATATATAACTGACATGGACGAGTGTCATCCATGTCGTCCCTTGGGGCACCGACAGCTGAGCAACTTCCTTTACCGCTTCTACCAGTCAAATTAAATGTTAGGTTATGCAAAAAGTAAATTAATAAACAAAAATGATTATTAAGTTTAGCTATAGGGGGAACAACATGTTCTGCTATAGGAGATGGCGGAGAATGATTGTCATAATCCTCATAACGTTGCTGGAACTGGCGCGCAACCATTTCAACAATTTCATCATACAACTCTGCCCGAACCTTCTTTATGATCTCCTCCTTCAACTTTTGTTCATACTCTTTACTTAATCCGGATGAAGATGGACGCGAGAAAGACCCAAAGAACTTTTGTATGCCTATGCCAGTCTCAGCAGTACGCACCCGTCCTGGGTGCTCAGGTCGTCCAATAGTTGTGGCAAGAATATCCTCACGACCTTGTTGTGTTAATTGACCTTGGGAGCTCTGCTCAACGAAGGAGTCTTGTAACATAACAAAATTTCATAATTATAAGATCTATGTAATATATATAACAAAAATGTTGTTTAAATATGAAAAATGACATCTTACAATTCTTTTTGATATCTCTCTAGCAGTGTCGAAAGTGTAGGAGCCCGATGATCTTAAACGGGTTATTCCACTTCTCGTGCCGAGATGGTGGTGAAGGAGGAGGAGGAGGGTCACCACCCTCAGAAATTGAAAGTCTACTATCTGACTTCTGCTTCATTATTTTCTCCTCAAGCTTCTTGTATCCACCACGAGACAGTAGGTGTGAATTTTTATTCTGAGCATTTATACCCTATGCTTTTGACCCTGTTTACTGTGACAAAATGGAACAATTGTTATGATATAAAATTATAAATGATGAATTGAATGATTTTACCTACACTTATCTGCCATGTCTAGGATGAACGAAGCTCTACAAATTGACGCCATGTTTCTTCGTCAATTGCAGAATATTTAGAACATGGATTTTCATTACTTTTTGCTCCAAATATATATATGGATGTCAGTTCTGTCTTAAACCCCCGAAATCTTTCTGCAATTGCAGATAAACACTTACTCCTTAGGATCTCGACATTTGGTATATCAAATGTCATCTGCAACAAAGAAAGTAATAACCTTATATCAATACAAATTTATCAATATGTAGAATCTAGAATTTGGAGCAATATTGTTTAACTTACCAATAGATCTTGCTAGATAAGATTCCGATCAGCCTCAGATACATGGTCAAAGGATGGAGTAAGTATAGAGATATGATCACGTGCTAGTACTCCAAGGTAAGACCTAAATACATCTGCATTTGGGTCAGATGCAACTCTAGTGACCACGTCAATAATGACAGGTGTCCTCTCACCTGCATTTCTTCTAAGTATAAGTTGTCATAACCTCGTCGCTCCTCTCGTCCTTCTAGAAGTGGTGGAGACTTCATCCCCTGACGAATGAGGTGGCTCAGCCATATATCTGTCACAAAAAATAAGATCAAAGATTAATAAAACACTTATAAAAGAACATATATTATTTAACAAAAGCCATAAATATTTACACAAACATGAAATTCATACATAATCATATGGATTGGTCATATGTATATTCTCTCATTGTGATCTTCCCGAATTGCTTGTATATCATCAATTAGAGGATCGTCATCCAAATTAATTGTCGTTTTAAATGGATGGTTATCAGCAATATGAAGATTACTTAGATTTTCTTCTTTATCTTCAATTTGTCTTTTTCTTTGAAGAACGACATACCAATGGTCAGACGCGAGATCTTTGACATAAAAAACCTGACTTGCTTGATATGCCATGATAAATGGTTCGTCTCCATAACCAACCTTTCGAAAATCAACTAGTGTCATAACAGATTCATCTATTTTGACACCACATTTATTGTCGACCCACTTACATTTAAAGAGTGCAACAGAAAACTTAGTGTAATCAACCTCCCATATCTCTTCTATTCTACCATAATATCTCATTGATCCAATTACAGGATTTTGATCTTTAGATGTGGAAAATTGTAGCGACTCAGCTTCTAGACTGACGCCACTATTTTGTAATGTGTTTTTATTATCCAAAGTCTTTGTATAGAATGTGCAATTATTAACTTCATAGCCTGTACAACATACAACAGCAAACTTCAAACCATTTGCTAGCCACAACAACGTCTCAGAAGACCGTGATTCTTTCAAAACTTCATATTTGAACCAGGACAAGAATGTTATGTTATGCTCCATCAGCTGTCATTTCTCTGATTGTCTTGGATACTTGTCATTTACAACGCTTTTTTGTGCTTCCAGAAACGGGATCACTTCATATGTGTTGTTTAATATGTACATATGTGCTTGCATCAATTGTTCACGGCTTTTTGTCACCACATTCACACCTTTGATGCTTTTACTTGTATAACATCTATTCAACCATGATGTCCGAGGGGCTCCTATCGGATTTGCTTTAGTCATATAATCAGAGCAAAACTCCATACTTTCTTCAGCAATATATCTTTCAATCATTGAACCTTGTGGACGATATTGATTTTTTACGTACCCTTTCAAAATCTTCATATAACGCTCAATAGGATACATCCATCTTAAGTATACTAGTCCACACAACTTTATTTCTCTTACCAAATAAACAAGTAAATGCACCATGATGTCAAAAAAGGATGGAGGGAAAAACATTTCTAGCTAACACATGATGATGATAATGTTGCTTTGAAGTTCATTTAATTTTGTAGGATCGATGACTTTATTACAAATTGACGAGAAAAATGAGCACAATCGAGTTATGGTCTGCCTAACTTTTTTTGGCAAAATCTCACGAATTGCCACCGGTAACAATTGTTGCATTAAGACACAAGCTTTAAGTCCTGCATTGACACTAAGCTCTTGATATTTGAAGAGTATCTTTGTGGTACCTTGATACTCTTTAAACAAAGACAAAAACTTATCTTCTTCTCTTGTTTGGACATTGTGTAACATGCATGGGGCAAATAAGTATGTTTACCAATCTCTCTTGGTGCCAACTCTTCTCGAATCTTCATGTCAACCAAATCCAAACGCGCATTCACTCCATCTTTTGTTTTTCCCTGGATGTTTAGTAGTGTACCAATCAAGCTATCACAAACATTCTTCTCTACATGCATGACATTTATGCAATGTCTAATATCTAACTTTTACCAATATGGAAGATCAAAGAATATTAATCGTTACAGAAGACTTCTTGTACATGTAACGCCTCGGCAACTTACAGGGAATATTGACTGCCCTCACACATCACCACAAGGTTTTCCAATGTGTTTTGTCCTCACTCGCACACTTTCCGGGAAAACTTCCCAGAAGGTCACCCATCCCTAAATACTCTAGGCTAAGCACGCTTAACCATGGAGTTCTTATGAGTTAGGCTACCGAAAAGCAAATGCATTTGGTGATATGAGTAGTCAAATCAATCCCTTTACGCTATCCTTCAATTGTATAGTCTCATACCTATACAGTCTCTAGATCCCTCTCATTCCGGTGTATGTTCGATTCATCCATGTGTCCCTTCCACTCGAAGCCTGCTGATGATGAACGGGTCGCACCGCTCACAAAAGTTGATTGCACGAAAATAATGCAGTATAGTTACTAGGAAGTGACTCCTAGGTCGTCTCTCAAGGACCAATTTTGGTGGTTCAGTCTTAGATTTATCACGAAGTGGGGGGGGGGGTTTGTAAATGGTTTTTGGTTACGGAAAATAAATTAAAATTGGAATTAAAACGAACTGGAATTTAAATAACACCAAATTAAATACGGTGAAGTAAAATGCAATACAGTAAAAACCCAATGGTAAAAGACATCAAAATAAAATAAACGCGGGAACATTAAACGTATAAAAAACGTTAAACATTAAACACAAAAATAAAAGCATAATTAAAAACAATACGTAAAATTTAAAACTAAAATGGTAAAAACGAAATTAAAACAGTAAAACAAATTTAAAACAGTAAAAATGATTTTGCTACAGTAAAAACGAAAATACAGTAAGGTAAAATAGTAAAAAATAAATCTGGAACAGAAAACTAAAATACAGAAATCGAAAATACAGAAAAACGAAAATACAGTACATAGTAAATACAGAATACAGTAGAAAGAGTAAAACAGTAAATTTTAGAAACAGTAAAAACGAAAATACAGTAACATGAAACAGTGAAAATAAATCTAAAAAAGTAAAAACGAAAATACAGAAAAACATAAAATACAGAAAATGGAAAATACAGAAAATATTAAAAACAGTAAAACATCAGAAACAAAAATATGAAATTACAGCAGTAAACAATAACAGTAAAAACAGTGAATACAGAATTTCAAAATCAGTAAAGCAGTAAAAGTAAAATACAGAAAATAAAAATACAGAAAACAGGAAATACAGAAAAACAGTAAATTTCAAAAACAGTAAAAACAAATTCAAAATTACTGCAGTAAAATACAGAGAACAGAATTAATCAACATGCAAAAGATAAACAGCAGCAGAAATTAAATTGCATAAAAAATGTAATACAAAAATTAAAATACAGCAGAAATTAAATTACAGTAGTAAAATAAAAACAGTAAAACAGAATTGAAAATTCAGAAACAGTAAATGAAATCAAACTTTGAATTGAATTTAACTTGTTCACAAATTTATTACAGCAAAGAAAATAAAATTTGATACTAACGTACACTGCTCAACCATATCCTTCCATCTTTGTAGTGTGCTATTCTTCACTGTTCCAGCCCCTTTACTGTCCAGCCCTCTTGCTCTTTTCTGGACTGAAAATTCCAGCCCTTCTCTCCACTGTCCAGCCCTCTGCTGGTCTTCTTCCCCCCTCCCTTGAACCTCACGGCACTCCCCTTACTTATACTCCAAAACCAATCCATTTTCCATTTGGAAGCATGCCAACAAAATAAGTGATAGGGCCCTCCATAATTGTTGTCCGTGAGCTTCTCATCCTCTGGACCGTTCCATTCTCTTTATTCTCTCCATTCTCCAATTGCTCTATGTCACCATACACCATGCAGCAAGATTAAAACAAAGAAAGCCCACTTTTAAGTTTTGTCCTTTTTTTCTTTTTGACTTTCTTATCACCACATATTTGTGATTCTACGTACTAAAAACACCCAAGGGACCCTCCAATTCTCATATTGCTCCAAAATGAAAGAAAAACCACATCATGCACGTAACAAAAGGAAGAAAGGGGGGCCCTCCATAATTTCACTTGCCAATGGGAATTGTACACATAGGACCATGCTATTCTCTTTCATTACTTAAAAGAAACCGTGAGCTCTTTCATTTTAAATCAAGTTACCAAATTGAGTTGGCAGTGTTGTGCTTATCTTCCGCATATATCTCTTGAAATTTTTCTTCAATTACTTTTGATCAAAACATGAAAAAGGAGGCCATGTGTCCGTGTGATTTGGTGGATGCTAGGATGTGATCAAATTCTTACTCAGTGCACACCAAAATAATTACTTTCGTAGTCCACATTCACGTGCATACCACACTTAGCACCCTTTCTCTCCATGCGTACCAAACATCAAAATGAAGGTCACTTGCTGCCATTGACAGTGATCAATTAAATGCTCTCCATACCCAAAATTACTGAAATGCAAATTCCTTTTAGTTTTAAAATAAAATTTATGTCACATTTATCTTGAAGTCCCAAAATATTATCCAACAATTTCCCTGCAACTAATAATGAAAATAATAAGTTCAGATAATTCGAATTAATCAAAATAAGAATTTTTGATCAAATTAAGCACAATCAGTAAAAACGGAAAAATACCGGACATTTAAGCACAATTCCCTGATTAATTATAGCACAATAAACTAAGTGAAGTGAAGTAAATAATGATTCATCAAAATAGACCACACTTAGTCTTTTGCACTCCTGGGCAAAATCAAGACGCAAATCAGGGAATAGGACATCAAAGGAGTGACACAAATGCAATCATACAGAAAATAAAGACTCACAAGAAAACAAAGATAATTTACAGAGTTCTCAAGAAGTATGGACCAATGAAAGAAGTAGAAATTTTCCAACACAAAATCAAGAAAAGCACATACTTACAGAAATCATCCAAGCAATTCACAGTATGGCAAAATAATTAATCAGCTCAAGAGGTGATTTAAAAATAACATAACCTCACAGATGCACTAATAGTGTTTCTCTCAAGTGTTTAAGGTAAATAATTTCAACTCAATGTACTCAAGAAAACAAACACAAGTAGACTTGGCAAGCTTCTAATATCAACACTTAAAACATATGCATGTTCAGATCCAAAGGTCTTTTCTGGGTTGTAATGGGGCCAAGGACAGGGGAGGATAATTTTGGATAAGTAGCTATAGCCCAAAAGAAATAGAGGAGCATTGGGAAAAAGTGTAAACACAGTGAAATCTCACCCCAAACCTCTAATTCAATCCTCTTCTCGACTCCATTATTCACAAAATTATTTTTCATTTTTCTTTTTTTCTCATCTTCATTTTTTTTCATCCTGTCTCTTTTCTATTTTTTCTCTTTATCACGCAACAGGATATAATTCATATTTTCAAAACAAGATGAGGAACCAACTAGCCAATTCATCAGAATCCCCAAGGAGACCACACTTATTCACATAACACTTTTATAGCTCCAGACTTTCCTAAGGTTAAGGTAATAATTTGTTTTTCACTTAGGATCAGTGTATGAGCTTCAACACAAATAAATATATACAGTATAGGCTCAAAGGGGTTATCAAAGGATAATAACAAGGTAGGCTTATTTGGCTAAAGAGGCTCAAGAATAAAATTGCCTTTATCACTTCCAAAAATGCATATAAATCAAGTATATCAAAAAGAATCAAGCCAAGGCATATGTGCAAGCAATCAAGATACATATCACACCAGAAAGAAAATTAAGTGGCTCAAATTCTCACACAGGGCATTCGTTACAATCAAATCAACCTCTTAAACATTATAATCATCTTCCAAGCAGAGAAAAGCAAGGATTACAAACTATAAGCATTAATCAAGTGAAGGAAAAATCTACAACTTAGACAGACTCCAGAAATCAAGAGAAAAATGTAAAATTTATTGCACACAAAACACTCTAAAAACCACTTAAAACAGAAAAAATTTATCACAAAAACAAAAAATTTAACACACAAAATAAAGAAAAATTCAGAATCTCTCCCAATAGACCACACTTAAATCACACAATGTCCTCAGTGTGTTACAATCATCAGATGATCAAATTCAGAGCAGTCAAATAATATAGACAAGTGCAATAAAAAGTTAGGAAAAATGGGAAGAAATTTTTCAGTAACATCCATCAGTAGATGTTATCATTGACATCCATCAGCAGATGTCTAAATCACCTAGCACCCATCAGTAGATGCTAACTAATTTAATTAAATTTTTTTTTTATTTTTAGAAAAAGGGGATGACCGGTACTGTGACAACAGTTTCGGTGGCAATGACCGGAACTGTTGCTACAGTGGAAAGCAATTCTGCTATAAAAGGGTCACTCCTCCGCCTCGAGCAACATTTCTGACTCTCACTCTCTCCTCTCTGCTTCTCTCTCAACTCTCTCTCTGCTCTCTTCTCTCTCTGCTCTCTCCTGACCGTCTGGATCTGTGAGGAAGCTCTGTCCCCGCGCCTTCTGAAGATCTGAGATCTGCGCAGAGCCCCTGTCCCTGCGTCTTCTGAAGAGTCTGAGTGAGATCCGCGAGGAGCCTCTGCAAGCCTACTTCCCCAGGTAAGTCCTTCTTCACTAAGGATCTCCCTCTCTTTCTGCTTGCTTGTTCTGCTTCTCTTTCCCTTGTCCATTTCTTTAAGCTTTCTGTTCTTTCATTTCAGTTCATCCTTCCTTTTCGCTTTCCCTGCTTGCTTGCTCATCTTTATTATTATATTTTTTTTTCTGCAATACTTGTCCTCTCCCCCTGCCCGATCTATCTTCTTTCTTCTCCTACAATTTTTTTTTCATTTTTTTTTAAACTTAAAACACTTAAAACACATAAAACACAATTGTCATAAAACTTAAGGGGTATATCGGCTGGAAACCAGACGTTAATCTCCCTTCGATTGAAGGTATGGCAGAGACAATCGGGTAGAACAACGCCACGTACCCCACTTAAAATTAAATAAAACACAGAAACATAATATACAAGAACAATATGGACAAGGACAACTGGACATAGATCCGTTTAGGACCCTTTGCAAGGACCGTGAAACAGATCTGAGACCAGACACAAAAACAATCAAAGACAGACAGGACAAAATAAATCTAAAAGGAAACAAGAACAAACAATTAAAGAAAATACTGAACTAAGAATCTAATATATATTTTTATGCTTTTTTTTTATGTTTTGTTTTTCTTTATGTTTTTGTTCTTTTTATTTTTATATTTTTTTTTATTTAAGTTTTAGAATATTTCAAGAGGAATGATGACGAGTGAGATGGAATCAGAGAGATACACTAGTCAGCGATGGCGTCCTACAGATGATCAGATCAAGATGATGACCAACATCTACAACTATGGGGTCACACACCCAAGCCGAGCGCAAGTCGTCGAGATCGCGTCTCGACTAAGGACCTTCGCAGATGCCACCGAATATAACGTGCACTGCTGGTTTAACAACCATGGCAATCGGGTCAGGCGCTGGCAAGCGGAGATAGACCCCACTGGCACTCTCTTTTCACAACTGCCGCTGTATATGTATGGTAAGAACTCTCATCATACCTCCATTTTTATTGAAATTTTTTTTTTTTTCACTTCCTCTTCTATAATTAACACAATTTTTTTTTTGTTTGAAAGAAAACAACTGGGTGATAATGAGGGCACCGAGGCTGCTGGATTTGTTTCCAGTTCCGATCATTATCGATCCAGAAACAGAGTTTCCTCCGCCTCCGCTCGTGACTTTTCGAACCAGAGCTCCCTCAACGGAGCTCTCCCTTAGACCACCACAACCAGCTCGTGAATTCTTTCATTATTAATGTTTTTTTTTTATGTTTTTGTTGTGGTCTGTAATATTAACGATCAGAAATGATCGAACTCCGAACATCTTTGTTATGCTTTTTATGTATTTTATTTTTGTTATTATTATTTTTTTTGTTGGACTGTAATCCTTAACGATCATTACTGATCGATCACTGCCCGTGTTTTATTATGTTTTTATGTATTTTTATGTATTTTTGTTATATTTGCTTTTTTTTATTATTATTAATAAATGCACTCAGATTAGTATCTGCTCAAACTACACCTCTCTGCCCTATTACTGCAACTTTACTCTCTGATTTTTTTTTTTATTATTATAACAAAAAACTAAATAAATAAATAAAAACAGAACACATATTAACGAAACAAAAGACCTAATACTGAATCAAAATATCAAACCAAATAAAACACATATTTCAAAAATAGCAAACAAAACACATATTTACAAAATATAAATTAACAAAATAACAGACCTAAAACAGAACACAAAATTTTTTATTTTTTATTTTATTTTTTTTTTTATTTATTTATTTTTTTTTATAAAAAAAAATCATAAACTAAGAAGATCAGAATTCTCCCCTAATTCGCAAACCAAGAAAATTAAGGGAAGAATGAACAGGAAAACTCCCCTGGTTATGGTGGCAGTTGCCAAACTTGGACGAGCAGGGAGATGTTCTTCGCCTTAGGATCCAGCAAAGGAAATTTGAGGAAGAACTGCTTCATCAGTATTTTTCTCGTAGCAATTTGTTTCAGCAGTATCTCTCCTTCCACTAGCATTTGTTGAGTGTGTGACACCGGAATAGCTATCTCTGGCTCGCTCAAAGAAGTAGCAGTATACTCTTCTTCATTAATCATGCATTCCTTAATGTCAGCACCTGCATTCTTTTTGAATTCTGCATCCTTGTCATCAAACTCACAATTAATAGTATCTGTTATAAACTTAGAGTCTGGGTGTAACGCATAATCAATTTCAGCACAAATTGAGCAAGAACCAGATTCACAGTCACATTCAAAATTTTCAGAAAACTGTGTTAAATCAAAGTTTAGTCCTAACTTTATAAAGTCATCAGATTGCACAGTTTCTCTTTCAAAATTAATATTGACGCTACTTTCACCAATGGGTTCAAAGGCTGACACTGAATTAAAAATTTTAGAATGGTCAATCAAATTTGTATTAGTATCAGTCATAAACCCTATAAAATCAGTGTGCGTCAAATCACATGCATTTGAATGTGTAGGTAAATCAGGCAAAATTGGAATCTCAGGTTCAGAATAAACCTGGTTTTGCTCACTGAAAAGTTTCTTACCAAACTCCAAGTTATCAGCTGCATCCTCAGGGCTATCAGTGTCAGAATCCAGAATAGGCTGCTCAGGTTCTTCCTTTGTTAACTCAATTGGACTTTCACCAGCCAGCTTGCAGAACAACTTCCTCGCTTCTGATGGGGTTATATCCATCAAACATCCACCAAAAGCTACATCCACAAGTATCCTTTCATTGTCCAGGAGCCCTTCATAAAAATAAATCAAGAGCAAATGCTCTGGAATTTGGTGGTTTGGACAAGTTATGCAGAGCCTGTTAAACCTCTCCCAATAATCTGCTAGGCTTTCTTCTTGAAACTGCTCAATAGCAGTGATCTTCATCCTAATGCTGGTCACCTTTGCTGCTGGAAAAAACTTGTCGAAGAATTTTTGTTGTGTTTCCTGCCAACTATTAAAAGGATACTGGTATATGAACCAGTCTCTTGCTTCATCTTGAAGGGACATAGGAAACATTTTTGTCAACACTGTCTCCTTTGAAATACCAGCAGGTCTCATAGAAAAACACACCAAACAAAACTCCTTGAGGTGCCTATATGGATCTTCATGTGCCAACCCATGAAATCTGGGAAGACTCTTGACTATCTCATACATCCAGTCTTGAGAATCTGTCATCTCCTCTAGTCTAGTTCAAAACCTCTCTCAGACTTGGACTTCCTCTTCAAACAAAGATTGTATAGAAAGAAATATACAGAAACATAACATGGAGGGAAAACTAATATTTTTTTTATAGAAACAAGAGCTAAATACAACACCCAACACATGTTTTTTAAATTAACAAAACAAAACAAAACTCATACGACATGCATGCACAAAACAAAACATTACATCACAACACAAGATAAAACACAACAACAAATATTAACAAAACTAAAACTAAAACATATATCACATGTACACAAAAACACACATAACAGAAAATAACAAAAGACCCAAAACTGAACCGTTATTGGTCCCCGGCAACGGCGCCATTTTGATGATGAACGGGTCGCACCGCTCACAAAAGTTGATTGCACGAAAATAATGCAGTATAGTTACTAGGAAGTGACTCCTAGGTCGTCTCTCAAGGACCAATTTTGGTGGTTCAGTCTTAGATTTATCACGAAGTGGGGGGGTTTGTAAATGGTTTTTGGTTACGGAAAATAAATTAAAATTGGAATTAAAACGAACTGGAATTTAAATAACACCAAATTAAATACGGTGAAGTAAAATGCAGTACAGTAAAAACCCAATGGTAAAAGACATCAAAATAAAATAAACGCGGGAACATTAAACGTATAAAAAACGTTAAACATTAAACACAAAAATAAAAGCATAATTAAAAACAATACGTAAAATTTAAAACTAAAATGGTAAAAACGAAATTAAAACAGTAAAACAAATTTAAAACAGTAAAAATGATTTTGCTACAGTAAAAATGAAAATACAGTAAGGTAAAATAGTAAAAAATAAATCTGGAACAGAAAACTAAAATACAGAAATCGAAAATACAGAAAAACGAAAATACAGTACATAGTAAATACAGAATACAGTAGAAAGAGTAAAACAGTAAATTTTAGAAACAATAAAAACGAAAATACAGTAACATGAAACAGTGAAAATAAATCTAAAAAAGTAAAAACGAAAATACAGAAAAACATAAAATACAGAAAATGGAAAATACAGAAAATAGTAAAAACAGTAAAACATCAGAAACAAAAATATGAAATTACAGCAGTAAAAAATAACAGTAAAAACAGTGAATACAGAATTTCAAAATCAGTAAAGCAGTAAAAGTAAAATACAGAAAATAAAAATACAGAAAACAGGAAATACAGAAAAACAGTAAATTTCAAAAACAGTAAAAACAAATTCAAAATTACTGCAGTAAAATACAGAGAACAGAATTAATCAACATGCAAAAGATAAACAGCAGCAGAAATTAAATTGCATAAAAAATGTAATACAGAAATTAAAATACAGCAGAAATTAAATTACAGCAGTAAAATAAAAACAGTAAAACAGAATTGAAAATTCAGAAACAGTAAATGAAATCAAACTTTGAATTGAATTTAACTTGTTCACAAATTTATTACAGCAAAGAAAATAAAATTTGATACTAACGTACACTGCTCAACCATATCCTTCCATCTTTGTAGTGTGCTATTCTTCACTGTTCCAGCCCCTTTACTGTCCAGCCCTCTTGCTCTTTTCTGGACTGAAAATTCCAGCCCTTCTCTCCACTGTCCAGCCCTCTGCTGGTCTTCTTCCCCCCCTCCCTTGAACCTCACGGCACTCCCCTTACTTATACTCCAAAACCAATCCATTTTCCATTTGGAAGCATGCCAACAAAATAAGTGATAGGGCCCTCCATAATTGTTGTCCGTGAGCTTCTCATCCTCTGGACCGTTCCATTCTCTTTATTCTCTCCATTCTCCAATTGCTCTATGTCACCATACACCATGCAGCAAGATTAAAACAAAGAAAGCCCACTTTTAAGTTTTGTCCTTTTTTTCTTTTTGACTTTCTTATCACCACATATTTGTGATTCTACGTACTAAAAACACCAAAGGGACCCTCCAATTCTCATATTGCTCCAAAATGAAAGAAAAACCACATCATGCACGTAACAAAGGAAAGAAAGGGGGGCCCTCCATAATTTCACTTGCCAATGGGAATTGTACACATAGGACCATGCTATTCTCTTTCATTACTTAAAAGAAACCGTGAGCTCTTTCATTTTAAATCAAGTTACCAAATTGAGTTGGCAGTGTTGTGCTTATCTTCCGCATATATCTCTTGAAATTTTTCTTCAATTACTTTTGATCAAAACATGAAAAAGGAGGCCATGTGTCCGTGTGATTTGGTGGATGCTAGGATGTGATCAAATTCTTACTCAGTGCACACCAAAATAATTACTTTCGTAGTCCACATTCACGTGCATACCACACTTAGCACCCTTTCTCTCCATGCGTACCAAACATCAAAATGAAGGTCACTTGCTGCCATTGACAGTGATCAATTAAATGCTCTCCATACCCAAAATTACTGAAATGCAAATTCCTTTTAGTTTTAAAATAAAATTTATGTCACATTTATCTTGAAGTCCCAAAATATTATCCAACAATTTCCCTGCAACTAATAATGAAAATAATAAGTTCAAATAATTCGAATTAATCAAAATAAGAATTTTTGATCAAATTAAGCACAATCAGTAAAAACGGAAAAATACCGGACATTTAAGCACAATTCCCTGATTAATTATAGCACAATAAACTAAGTGAAGTGAAGTAAATAATGATTCATCACCTGCCAGGAGCCGCTCCTTGTCTGTGCCCCTTGCACTTCATGCCTCTTGCACCGGCGATCAGTCCCCGTCCTCGTCAGTGCTCGGGTGTCACAGTACACTCCTGACCAAATTTGGGGAATTCTTGATCAATAATTTTTCATTGCTTTGAATCAGCTAGATGACGAAGCAGCCCATTAGTTGTTCTCTCATCTGCATGTCATCTTAGGCTTTTAGCGTCTTTGGGATTCGCGAACAAATGCTTAAGTCTGGCCACGAGTGGAAGGTACCAAACTACTTTCAAAGTAGAATCATTCTTTTCTGTGTGACCACTATCTTCATCGTTGTTTTTGCCTTGTATCATGATAACCCACATTTTGGACACTTTGTCAAAACATCATACTCATTCCTATACAATATGCAATCATTCGGACATGCATGTATCCGTTTATACTCCATACTCATCCGAAAAAGAATTTTTTTGCGTCATAATTACGAGTGGGTAATGTATTTCCATCTAGCAGCATTTCATTCAACAACGACAATAATTCTATAAAACTCTTATCAGTCCATCCATTGCTCGCCTTTAAATTCATGAGCCTTAACACCGCTGACAACCGTGTGAACTTAGTTGAACCGACATACAAAGGAGTCTCCGCATCCGTGGACATCGTTTCATACACATGTGCTTGGGAAAAAGCTTATGCGCCAACATCGCGGATCATGTCCTCTAAGTTGTCTTCTTCCGGTCGATCTTCCATATCCATGGTGGAATCATATACATTTTTCAGTTGGACAGACAGTTGGAAAGTTTGGTGCCTCACCTTGCCAGATCCATGTTGTATAACTTCGTATGAAAACATCACAGATAAGATGTTCCCTAATATCGGCTACGTTCAACTTCCTCCCATTCAAACAGTTCACATAGGGACATCTAAACTTGACTTCATCACCACTTGGACTCGCATTATGTTGCGCAAACTCTATAAATTCTTCTACCTCTCTCTCGTACTCAGTGCTGATGCGTGGTAAATTAATCCACCCTCGATCCGTACGCATGTTTACTGAAATTGTTTACACAATTTCAATAATCTTGAATGATCACTTTGATAGTGTTTGTACTCAAGGTGTGACCATATCCCATTTAAGAAGATTCACTTTTTTAGTTTATTAAACATATCAATTTTAAACAACATATCTAAAATTTCACGAAATTATGTCAGCATTTCGCATTGGCCTTCAGGTTACACGAAATGAAAGTGATTATAAATCACAATCAAATATGCACCTGAAGATCAATACAAAACACAACTGCAAAATTTCATGAAATTTAAGACATATATATTAAAATTTATATGTATTAATAAACTATGAAAAATTTATTACCCTTCTTCAACTATCCAACCGGACAATTCAAAATTCAATACTTGTAAATTATTATTACCATCTCCTCTCTTTTCATTTGTAAAAGGTACATTTATTCAAAAAAATCTGGAGATAGTAAATAATTTTTGTATTGAATCTCAAACGGGAAACTAAGGCTAATTCACAATAATAATATAGATTCAAGCAAACACATAATTACATATGCAACATGCAATATATTCAAACAAACAATATATTAAAGCAAACAAGTTCGTATTAAAAGGAAAATTTTAAGAATAGGAACTTGGGAGCGTGAAAGCCGGTGAACTATCGAGAATGTCCGTCTATAAAACCTCAGCACAACAATACAATATCTAGAAAAAAACAAACAACACATTAGTTAGTTTCATGATTTCTAACCTTAAAATTTATTTCATCACCAAATCAACCAATTTAATCCAAACTTTATCAAAATATATTCCTTAATTTCCATACTCTAATTCAAAATTATATATCAATTTTCATCATCATCCAATTCAATCCTAACAATTCAAAATTATATAAACCTAATTTAGAATTATATAAACCTAAAAATTATATAAACCAATTAATACAAATTATAATTAAAAAAACTTACCAGGAAGAAGAAGACGCCACGACAAAAATGAACGCCGTGGAGGAAGGGGGCGGAGCAGCGGGGCAGTTCAGCTGGGCGCCGTGCAGCGGAGGTGGAGCAGTTAGGGGACGGTTCACCAGGGTCGACGCAGCGAGCAAAATGGGCTGGTGCAGCGACGAAATAGAAGCTTCCCACCAAGTGCGACAATGGCGGCACCGATGGGAGGGAGGCACCAACTAAACGCGAGCAATGGAAGCGAGGGAGCGAGTGTGAGAAGCGAGGGAGTGAAAAAGTCGAGCAATGGAAGCAAGGGAGCGAGAGCAAGAAGCAAGGGAGCGAGAACGAGAAGCGAGGGAGTGAGAAAGTCCGAGAGGTCGAGGAAGAAGGAAATGAACAGTAGGTTAAGTTTTTTCGACACGAGGGGGTTAAGAGGTAAGCAATACTACCTCGGTTCTATGCTCAGCCGAAGCAATACATGCATATATGCCTCGGTTCTACTCTCCACCGAGGCATATAGTCCTCAGAAAAAAAAATATATGAAATGGTTATACGCCTCGGTTCCCGCCTAAACCGAGGCATAAACATTGTTTCGCACCAGTTCTGAATGAACCGAAGCCATAAGCTCTACGCAGACTTCAAATTTCAGAGACCTATCAGGGGGCAGGTGGGCTTTTAGGCCTCGATTGTAGTATCAACCGATGTAATATGCCTTATATGCTTCAGTTGCTTTTGAACCGAGGCGTATAAATTCCTTTAAAAATGCCACCGCATTTTGATAGGCTTCAGTTTCACCTAAACCGAAGCCTATAACGCGAGTTAAAAAACAAAATTTTTTACTACTAAATTTATTAAGTGTGAGTTTCATATTATTGTATAATATATATATATATATATATATTAAAGATAAATACAAAATTCAAATTCAAATATTAGACACTACTTATACAAAATATTAGATAATTTATATATTACCTGGTGAGAATAATTTAAGTCTAAATTAAGGTATCACGTTAATAGAAAAGATAAAATTAAACATTATATAAATTGAAAGATTCATAAGTTTATATATATTTATATAACTTATTTCTAATAAACTCTTTGTAACACAACTGATTGATGATGTGAATATCTCTTCCTAATAAACTCCTTTATAAGATAGTTCATAACTAACTAACACCCGCATGAAACTGTACAAAATAGTATAAAAATTAACCATCACAGCAAATATAAACAAGTGATGTTTACAGTAAACATATTTATTGTGTGGAGCTTAATTATTATTAATTTGTTTCTTCTTTCCATGTTTGGATAAATTTAGTGGTAATATAGAACGTGCAGCCATGCATATAAGAGATTCACCATTTGTCAGAGTTTTAAGAAACAGCACTTCGTATTAATATACCACTCCACTGCATATTTGCATTAACATATTTACTGCTTTTGTCAAACCTACCTACTTATTAGATTGGCAAATCAATTACTGCATATATTTTACTCATGGGACGGTTTTGAGATAATGTACGTACTATCTTCCCATATTATTATATCTATATTTACTACCTAATTTTAACTAATATACAAATTATCATGCTAGGATATAGTTAATTACACACAGTTTCATCTTTTCATTCTACTTGCATCTTATAAAGTTGAGATTTATTCGTTAAAATAATAACGTGCCGTAATGTGTATACTTTCCAACCCACTAAGGAGAATTGAAGATATGAACCTTTCATATATTATAATTAAATGTAAGAATATTTTATTCAAGCCACGAAGACAGAATAATGTGTTAGTCCAGCCATATTCAATCACAAGGAGGAAGTTAAAAGATAAAATACATTTCACTTATTCAAATGCTCAAAATTAAAAATAATTATAATTTCTTTATGGTTTTATTTTTTTTATTGTATGTTGGAATTGTAAAATATTCACAATAAAGACAAAAAACTACAAAAAAAAATAAAAAAAATAAGAGAGAGAGAGAGAGTTTTGTTAAGTGTGTGTTATGCAATAGAAAGGTTATATGTAATTAATTGGGAATTCTTTTATAACAATCATTTATCAATTATTGATTCCATTGTTTCTTTCTATTTCTCTTCCATTTCTCGAACAAGTGTTATAAATGCATGTTACTCATTCAAATGCTCAAAATTAAGAATATTTATATTTATTTGTACACTAGTCCAGTAAAAAAAAATGTCATCGATTATTTTTGTCTATAGGCAGCGGTTCATCAACCGAGGCATATACTAACGAGGTAAAAAGTCTTCCTTTTATGCCTTGGTTGTGAACCGAGTTAGTATCTTGTCCTCTACTGCCTCCGTTGTGACCTGAACCAAGGCAGTAGAGTAGTTTTTACTCTTTTTTTTTTGTCACACTTTGTTCAGCTTATTGTGATAAGAAATTAGTTCAAGGCAAATTCTTCCAACCCAGTGACTTTGAGCATAAACACTTCCAGCATCTTTTTCTCCACTAACATAACCTGTGTTGGCCTCATCGCTTGACGCTCTCACAAACCACAAGAACTTGTGCTTGCTTAATTCCAAACCATGTGCCAGCTCGTTCATTTTCTCTTGTGAGAGTGTTCCACCACTCCAAAACAAACATACAAAATCGAACCATCTTGTTGCTTCTCCAACCATGTCAGACACTCCAACCCTCTTGTACAACCAGCTGTAGTTGTCCCAATTTGAACAATTGGTCTAACAGGATACAAAGGAGGGTAACCCCTTTCCTCATCTTTGAATGCTTTGATAAAAACTGTTTCCAGTAAAAAATATCAAAAATAGTTTGCAATTGACCATTGTGTTTCGGTCCTGTGCTTGAGCATAGAGATCCCTACCATGAAAGGGCACACACCCTAGTATTGCGATGGGGTGGGGCAGATCCTTGTGGAGCATGGGGAAGTAGAAGTGCGTGCAGAGAGTGGTTACAAGAACTCAAATCACCAAAAATCACTAACCTCATGCGAGCATAGAGAACCCAAAAATCCCCAAACGAAACCCTCGCTGCCAAACGCAGAAGCCCTTGTCATGCCACCGCCGCACCATCACCTCGCCCTTGTCGCTTCATCGCAGCGCCATTGTTGTGCTAAGGGGGATCCCCTACGAAGGCGAGATCCACCGCCAACCGCCACCAACGAAGGTGAGATCATGCCTGAGTCGCGTCTCCCACAGTGTCGCCAAGCCCCAAATTGAAACCCTAAATCGAATCGCCAACGCCAAGCCACAGTGTCGCCAAGCCCCAAATTGAATCGCCAACGTCGCTGTTGCCACCTCCACGAACAGGGATCGTCACGCCGCAGAGACGAAGTCACGCCGGCCGCCCCTCCCTACGCGAAACTGCGTCTGAACCTGAAAAGAAAAAAGGGAAGAAGAGAACCCAAAGACGAACCCAAAACAGAAAAGAAGAAGAAGAAGGAAGAACAACCCATGCGCCACCGGGAGCCACCACGAACGTTGCCTGGTTGTGCCATCTCCACACCGTTTCCTGGTCGCCTGGTTGCGAAAAGAAGAAGAACCAATAATGAAGGCCAAGGTTTTGAAAATGAAATCTGATTACCCCTTACCCCTTTCGGACCGAAAGTACCGGAAAGATAGGGTATATTGCCTCGGGTCCTAGTGGACTGAGACATTCTTAGGGTGTTAGGCATCGGGTGGGGTTTGAACCGAGGTCATATTGTTTATATGTCTCGGTTCCCCTTAAACCGGGTCAGAAAAGTTAACTTAAACTACGAAAATTCCACCGCTTTCTTATAGATTTCGGTTCCGCCTCAACTGATAGCTATTATGCAATTTCAAATCCAGTTTTTTTATTGGTAGTTTTAATTCCTTCTAATTTAATATTGTAAAATAGTCAGAAAAACACAAAAACAAAGTACAATTAAAGTAGAAAGACTTTTTGTTAGGTGTTATGCAATAAGGATAATGTATAATTAATTTGGAGTTCTTTTGTACCACTCGTTTATTAATAATGGTATTATTTCTCCAACATAATGACCATATTTAATTTTTCATATTATGTATATAATTTTTATTCACTTTATCAGTAAGTTGTTTGTACAAATAGGATTAATTTCAATTATCGTGAGTTTAAATTTTGTGATGAAAAAAATTATGATTTAGAAAAAAAAAATTCAAGTTATTTGTAGACAATAATTTATTTGCTGATAAAAAGATTATACACAATAATTTGATTTGTTACTAATAAATTTAAATATTATATAGCACGTAATATTTTTTATTAGTAGTTAAAATAGTAACGGTTAAAAATCCTAAACTACACATGTAAATTATAACCGTTATCAAATTACTATATTATACTATATGTTTTAAAAATCTCTATATTAAAAACCTCACCACATACGTAGTTTTTTTTATGCATTTTTAATATTATATTATGTTCATTTGATTACGTCCATAAAAATACTTATTTCTCTCTCATTTTAATAATATAATCACTTGCCTATTTGTCATACTCAATTATATTATTTATTATGGATAACTATTTGTATTTATACACATTTTAACTTTTTGAATTTAAATTTTATCACTAGTAAAACAACAGTATTTTAACGCGTATAATACGTCTCGGTTTTACAAAATCGAAGCATATTAAAACGCGATAATATTTTTGTAATTAAGGCGAACTTATATGCCTCAGTTCACTAGGAATCGAAGCCTATGCAATCTACTGCCTTGGTTATCTAGGAAATCGAAGCATAAAATCGAATGTTCATTCTCTGAAATCGAACGTTCCAATCCCTTTTGTCAACCTCTACAGTTTCGGTCTTACCCGAACCGCGTACTAAAGGCCTTCTGACTCGGTTACTTGTAGAACCGAAGCTTATGCATTCTACTGCCTCGATTATCTACGAAACGGAAGCATAAAATCGAACATTCATTTTCTAAAATCGAACGTTCCAATTCCTTTTGTCGACCTCTACGGCTTCGGTCTTCTCTGAACTGCGGCCTAAAGGCCTTACTGACTCGGTTACTTGTAGAACTGAAGCCTATGCACTCTACTGCCTTGGTTATCTATGGAACCGAAGCATAAAACCGAACGGTCATTCTCTGAAACTGAACATTCCAATCCCTTTTTTTAGCTCTTTAGGCATCGGTTATCAGATAAACCGAGTTAGTAGTGTTCTTACTGCCTTGGTTATTTGTGGAACCAAGGTAATATCTCTTTAACTAGTTCAAATTACTAAGAGTTTACACAGTTTTCTTTTCCCCTAGCGCGCGCCTCCTGGTTCTTCTTCTTCCCCTCCCTTCTTCTTCTTCTCGCATAAGAGCGTCTTCCTCTCTCATCTCCCATGTGACTTCTTCTCGCGCCCATCTTCCAACCTAGCTCATCTTTTCGCGTGTAAATAGTCCCCTGCATTATATTGGAACCTTGAGAGAACGAAGATGTCAGACGCGTTCTACAGTAAGTGCAAGAAGCAAACATAGGTTTTGTTCTTCCCCTTTTCTTTGTCTTGCACGAGAGGGTTGCTGGGGACACCTATCTTCTTCCCCCTTTCTCACTGGTTCTAGGTTGGTATTGTAGAGAGGGGAAACACCAATTTTTTTTCCTATTGCTGGTTTCTCTCAACAAACCCTATTTAGAGGTTCAATTCTCAATCTCTTCTCTCTACAATTTATCTCGAGCGAACCCGTGAACCCAGAAGCTTCTTTCTTCTTTCTTTCTCGCAGACAATCAACCTGGGAGGATCATCGATGGCACTACGATGGCAGCGAAAGAACGGCGACGACGCAACTAGAGTGTGGCGAAGGCGCGACAAGGGCACTGCGATGGTAGCGAAAGAACGGCGACGACGCGGCTAGGGCTTGACAAGGGCGTGAACCGTTCGGTTCAGTATGAACCGAGGACTAAAAGAAAAAAATAAAAATAAAACACGCTACTGCTTCGGTTACCTAAGAACCGAGGCAAAATCCTACCTCTTTTTGCCTTGGTTCGTAATTGAGGCAAAAAAAATTTTGTCTCACTTGTATATGCTTCGGTTGTAGAACCGTTACCTATAGGCAAAAATAATCGTTTTCGTTTCCCCATACTGCATTAGTGTTTATTTAACTTTTTGTTTTCTCTCTTTATCGTATTTTTAAATACACTCATTTTAATATTTTAAAGTATATTAAAGGCTTTTTTTTTCAATATATAAAAGTCAATCTATTTTAAAAATACAATAAAAAAATAAAGTAAAAATTTCAGAGGAGTCTTTAAGCTCTTCTTTTGTTTTCATGAACGAATACAACCCTTCCCATATTTTTCCTACATTGTTTCAAACCAAGTTTGTAAATGACTAGGTTAATATTTTAATAAGAGGTTAATCTTGGATAATATTGACTGATACTCTACATCAACGATAGACCACATAAAATAGTTGTTATGAATTTTGTCGATAATGATGAATAATATTTGATCACTTTTATTCAAATTTTCAAGTTTTAATTACTATTTTTTTTTTTGCATTATTCAAGCTTAAACCTTTCTTTTAGGTATTAAAGTGAGTACAAGTTGTACGTAATGTTGGAGAATAATGTATATATAGTTCTTGCCTTTAAAATGTAAAAATATAGAATCATCAATGAGTCTCTGTCATGATCTATGAGGTGATATGAAATAAAATAAATCTTGTGGTTCATAAGTTCACAAATAAAGTAGATTTCATGTTTCAAATTACCATTTGCTTTTTCTATTTCATTGGTTGCTCCATGAAACTGACATTTTATGGCTTTATTTCTACTTAGAAAATTTTATCATTAAAATTCTTTTCACCATACTTAATTCTCACATTTCTTTAAAAGTCTACATCAAACACAATTTAAATATTTTTTTTCATTCCATTATTTGAGCCATCATTTAAAAATAAACCTGTGACAAATAAAGTTCAAGAGCAAACAATACCTCACATATATGGTGATTAACAATGTCACTCAACAGACTTGAGATCAAAACAATGACACTCATTGTACAATCAAACATTCTTATATTGAAAATATTTAATTATTCTCCTTAATTAAATTAATTATGATATGTAAATATAACCTTAACAAACGTCAGGAGGCAAAATGTAATAAAATAGGCTGAAATTTAAGTGTTAGTTGAATTTTCATATTAAATAAAAGTAAAAACAAAATGAGTGATTCTTCCTACACCTCACTGCCTTCATCCTGCACCCCCAATTTTACTTCTTTACCCTTTATTAAGAAGTTAAAAATTAATACCGCACTTCGAAGTGCGTTTTAATTAATTTTTCCTAACCGCACTTCGAAGTGTGTTTCCTATAACTAATTGTTTCTTTCCTAACCGCACTTCGAAGTGCGTTTCCTATCTATTTAATTGTTTCCTAACCGCACTTCGAAGTGCGTTTCCTATTTTAATTAATTGTTTCTTTCCTAACCGCACTTCGAAATGAGTTTCCTATCTATTTAATTGTTTCTTAACCGCACTTCAAAGTGCGTTTCCTATTTTAATTAATTGTTTCCTAACCGCACTTCGAAGTGCATTTTAATTAATTGTTGCACTTTAAATCCAAAATAATATTTAACATTACATATAATAATTATTATTTAATTCAATAAACAATTTAATAATTATTTCAATTTCATAAAAAATGAAAAAACTTAAATAAAATTAAATACATAATAAATAATATATTAAGAAAATAATAATATGTTGAAAAATAACAAATTCAACAAAATTTAACAAACAAATAAAATAATTCAAAATATATTAAAACAAAACATTTTATTTAACAACTAACATAAAAAATTAAATTTATTATACTAACCTAATAAAAATAAAACCTAATAAAATAAATATATACTAACCTAATAAAAAAATTAAAAAACAAAACCCTAAAAATCTAACGCACTTCGAAGTGCGGTTTGTCTCAGCCGCAGATCGAAATGCGGTGGGTTTGTGCTTTTCGCTTTTGGAGGTGCAGAAGGAAGTTGCCCGCAGTTCGAAATGCGGTGTGCAGGAGGAAATTGCCGCAGTTCGAAATGCGGTTTCTCTGTAAAGGGTATCATTGGAATTAAAATATGTTTTAGAGGTGCAGGAGGAAAACCGTGAGGTGCAGGGAGAATCACTCAAACAAAATTACATTATAAAATAAAATAAATATAAATATATTGTTTTAAGAATATAATATCAATAATTTATAAAGTTAGACTTAAATATCATTTAGTATTTTATCTTTAGAATAATTTTTCTTCAAAAGATTTATCATTTTATAATATTAGAAACTTCAAAATTAAAAAAGTTAAGGCATGAGCAAAGATGACAACTAATAGTTCACATGCAATTTTCTTTTTAGTAAAATTAACTTTTATATTTTTTTTTCATGATTATTGTACTCTTGGTGGATGTCTTTCCATGGGGAATGTCCATTAAAGAAGGTGAAGAGGAAGTGTCAAATTAGAAGTTAAAGTTAAATCTTTTATTGGAATTTAGCTAAAAGTAATTCCAAAATATATAGAAGAGCTTATGGGGCTCAAATTATGTGTACTCACAAGTGTGGTCTTGTCATTGCTTTAACAATTTTCAATCTTTTCAAGAAATAAAATAGGTAAAAATCCTTTTTTATATATTATTGTTATATTTATTGATGGTATAATTAGTAAATATACATTCTTTTTAAATCATGTTAAAAGGGGAATATAAAATTAATTTACTTAATGTTATTCTTATGTTAATGCTAGTATTATAGAGTCTCACGTCTATATATAGTCGATGATGTTATGTTATTAACAACTAACTATATTTAACTGTCAATTAACGCCAAAGGAGTATTGAGTAAAATATGGTAAAATTCGAATTAAAAAACAAGAAATAAAAACATGAATGGTGAAAATTTAAAAATAGTCATAATTGAATATTAAAATGTAAAAATTAAGTCAAGTGATGTATATCAATTTAACGTGAAAATCATCAACACATATCTAATAAAGTATCTATCAAAACTTATATAAAATCTCGTTTATTTATTTTATAAGGATCGAGACATCCTTAATGTCTTAATTATAACTTAATATTATCCTGAATTTGTAAGAACTTTAACCACACAAAAAATGACATTACATGATTATTTAAAAAACAAATCCTACATAATCAATTTAAAAAAATGTATGATTGAATAATTTAAGCTACCTAAAAATATTTTGATTATAAATACCTTAATATCTCAATCATTTAAAAGTTAGTAAACTAAATTATAAAGTGGTGTCACGTGCGGTAATGCACGTACGTGTGAGCTAGTAGCATTTTCAATTATAAGTTAGTGGACTATATGTCTAAATTTAATTAAAGAATTGGACTGGCTCCAAAAATTATCACGTGCCTCAAATTCA
Organism: Vigna nakashimae; assembly: GCA_034642375.1. Taxonomy (NCBI): domain Eukaryota; kingdom Viridiplantae; phylum Streptophyta; class Magnoliopsida; order Fabales; family Fabaceae; genus Vigna; species Vigna nakashimae. The sequence continues at coordinate 29,241,029 of CM067768.1, forward strand.
ATTACTTTTTGAAAAGGAATGCAATTTTATTTATTTTCATAAGACTTTTATTTAATTGGTTAGAAATTTGGACCCAAAGTAAGTAGTTTAGGTTAAAAGTTCAGTTTGACATTGGATAAACTATAATGAGAGAAATAATTACATTATTTATACTCAAGACTTTCCGTAATGTTAGTTTTTTTTCTCCAGAAACAAAATAATGTATAGAAATGTACACGAGTTGTATTGAATCATGTTGGTAAACTCATAATTCAACTCAATTAAAAAGAAAATAGTTTTCTGCACTTTTTTTAATACATAATTCAATTCAATCCATTTGATCATTATAGAATTGGGTTATGATTTTGACAAATATCTTTTAATTTTTAATTTTAAGAAAAAATTGTTAAATATTTTAAAATAATGTTTTTAAAAATAGACAAATATAATTTTGTAAGTAAAACTAAGTTGAAATTAAAACATAACTAAATCTTTATAAAATAACTATTTTCTTTTAATAAATTTGGTTGAGTAGGGTTGAATTTCTCATATTAAGCATACATAATCTCTTATATCTATACAAACATAATTTTATTAGTGTTATGTGTTAGGTGTAGATGGTAGTAATTATTGTGTTTTAAGTCAAAAAGGTCATTTGTAAATATATGACAAAAATAATTTTATTCTCTTTTTTTTTTAATCATTATCTTTTAAAATATAAATTCTTTCAAAATTTTCAACTTTCTTTTTATATTGAAGTCCTAAACAAGTAAATAAAATTTTGACTAAAGTTAATTTTATTCAGATAAATGGTTAAATAACCTTGTGTAGAAGTTGTCATGTATATTCAGTTAAGAAAAAAAAATGTTTGTTTAAATGTATGATTGTATGCTTATTTGTTATGTTTGACTTTTTTAAAAATAATCTAAGAGATCTATGAGTATCTTCATCTTATTTTCTTACTAAAGAGTAGACCTTTTAAATAATCAATTTATTGTTGACTAAGCAAGAGTAACATTTACTAAAATTAGGCAATGAGAGTAGAAAAAGAAATAGGAAAGTTAAATTGAAATAAAAACCAATTATATGAATTTTCTGAACAAAATATAAACAATATAAAACTAATTAAATTTCTATCAACAAAATTATTTTTCTTTAAAATATGTAGCAACCAAAAGTTTATGACAATATTTTTTAAATAGAATATATTACATTACATTATTTCTTGATAATTTAAATATTTTATTATTTTGTTGCGATATTATATCATCAACTATTTAAAAATAATAAAAAAACTAATTATGAATAAAAAATTATTTTTAAAAAATTAGATAGTCAATCGTGACAGGACTGGTCGCTCTTATCTCTACGAAACACCATATATTTCAAGTTCCCTGTAAATACTGGCGTTGACAAATCCAAATCTAAGAAAGTAAAAACTTAAAGTAAAAAAAAATTAAAAATTTTAAAAACATGAGATAAGGAAAATAAAAAGATAAAGAAATTGTACGAATTGAAAAGAAAACTATTATTAAAATTTCTGCATATGATTACGATAACTAAAGTAAAGTGAGGAAGTGAAATTCTATTATTATATCTATTTACTTATTTATTTTATAATTTATATTTATTTATTAGAATGTTTCTAATTTTAACTTAGTTTTTTGTTTGCTAGTATTAAAATTACATTTACTCATTTTGAAATTATAATTTCGTTTATTTACTTATTCGTTAATTTTAGAGTCATATTTATTTATTAAGATATTTTAATCAAATTTGGTTTATTTGTTTGATTACATTATAATTACATTTACTTATTCTTAATTTTATTAAGTTTTATTTAATAGTTATCAAGTGTTTCTAACTTTTTCCTCTAAGATTTTATCATTATTTAATATACAAAAAATATATTTTTATTTATTTCTTAATGTTAATATATATTATTTCTCTTTTTTGTAAATAACTATTTTTACTTTTAGCTTTTCTTAATTTTATGCAGATAAAGATTTCATTTTTGAGGATTTATATAAATAAATATTATTGAGATAAAATCTTGTGATATTTAGTAAAGATGATTAAATTTCACATAAATAAAATGATAAAAATCTTAAAGGTAAGAAATAAATATAAATGTATTATTTTTATTAATATTACTTGATTATTTATGATATTTATTCTCACATAATTTATGTTTTCTATTATTATTTCTTCATAAAATTGAAAAAAAAAATGTGTATATGTTTTATCACATGTATATAGATTACTTTTTCATATATCAAAGAGTTCTTTGTCGCCATAGAAGCTACATTTCTCGATTTCCAATGGAATATAGATGTTTAGGATAACAATATAATTTTGATAATATTTACTCATGTTTATTCATTATACAGATTCCTTTTAATTAGCTTTTTCGCGGAATATGTAATAAAATTACAATCTTGCTAGCAAATGTAGATATGTGTGTGTGATGTTTTAAATTATTTTAACATTTATGAGTATGTTTATAAATGTTACGTGAAAGGTTAATATTTATCAGGAGTGCATTAACGTATTGATGATATACAATGTGAGTTTAAATCGGGAATTCCATGATCTAACGCTATAAGAAAAAAAATACATAAATATTAATGGTTAAAATATGTCGTTAATATCAAAATTTCATTAATAAAAAGAAAATATTGAAAAGTAACATTCAAATATTTATCGGTAAAATATTTGTTAGTAAATCTTATAAATATTAGAAGAATTTAGTTAGTAATTAAATGATCATATATATATCGCGGTAATTATCCATCGATAATTATCAATAGTATATTTATAACTTAGTTGTAAAAGTTTGAAGGAAAGATGGTGAGTTCAACTCTCTCCACTAACATTTATAAGAGAATTGATAAAATTTTGTTACTATTGGAGTGGGGAGTCACCTCGTAAATATGTAAAATATGAGGGTTATATAAAATATAAATGACGAATATATTTATCTCTAACTCCAAAGCTAATACACTATTATGAAAATCGCCTAATCTTATAAATTTTTTTAATAAATTTTTGTCGTTTTATTGATAATAAATATATTTTATTATCTTTAAAAGTAATAAATGTGAAATGTTTAAATACATGTGAAGTAAATTGTAAACATGTTTATATCTAGTACCTTGAATATGCAATAGAAAATAAAAAATTTATACTTATATATGATATGCATTATTTTTGTTATAGTAGTCAAATATAATGAGGTTGTAACACAACTCGTACAAGATTAAATCAATTTCATTTAAGTTAAGTTGAATAGTCCAATAAAAAAAATTAAACTTAGATTAAATTAGGTTAGCTTGCTTGTATTACCAGATTGTCTAACCCATTAACACCTCTAATAATGTATATCACTATTATGGTTCCACTAAAGTTATTGCACTTTATAACTTTTATCATAGCTTCTCTTATATAATAGAAGCCAACCTTTCAATATGTGGTGTGAATTTTTGGTGTTATGTTTTTAGCCCTAAGTTTCCTTTCATTTCTCTTCCTTTAGTTTTCCACAACACTAAAATCATTTCTGTATCTCAGAGAAAAAGTTAACAGCTTTTCATGACAAATCGAAGCTAACAAACAACCTTTGAGCTTCGAAGTTATACAAAGAATTCTCGTTGTCAGGTAAATATATATGTTGTTCTCATTTTCCATTTTTATTTAATTAAAAGTTGTCTCATTATTTGATAGTTTACCATGCAAAATCATATAACATGGGATTTCACGTATTGTTTCAATATTAATATTGATTTTATTGGAAATATTTTGTTATGTTTCTATATATTTTAAAATTGCAGCCAAAGAACTCATGAACTGGTGTTCAGTCCACTTAAATCAAATAATTGACCTTAAAATAAATCAGTTTAAAATTTGATGAACTCAAGAAAATTGAAAAAGAAAAATCAATAAAAATTCGTCAAAAGAAAATAAAACTTGGTTCACAACGAGTCAACGAAATTTTTATACCGAAAAGACATTATTTTGACTTTTTTTCTCTAAACATTTAAAGTATTCGTTTTTTCTTTTCGTTAATAATTAAATTTGTTGTTGAAAAATATTATTTTGTATTGTCAAATCAGACCTCAATATTATGTTATCAATTTTTTTTATGTATACTCTAAACGCTGAAAACTTATGATTATGGATTTTAATACTAGTAAATTATGGCGTTATTATTTTTCTAATACTTATTCAAATATCACACATCATAAGATGTAGTAGCTCTCATTTCACATTCAGGTTGTTTTTATATTTACTTAGACTTATGAATGATCAAGTATCGTCTCGTGCATGTTGAGATTTTAATGATTTTATTATTATATAGTGCCATGTTGATCTAGAACAAAAGAACCTACCCTAGTTTCGTTAATTTTAATTAACCCTATCACTACTCTATTTTGTGAGTGTTATAAACCAACCAATTACGAATACGTAGCTATTTAAAAAATTAAATTAGTGGTCCGAATGTACTATTTTCTTTTTGAAAAGAGAAAAAGAGAAAAAGAGAACGAAAACTAATAATGCATGCTCGAACACTTCTTTGATGCATAAATAACAAGAGTTTTGGATCTAGTAATTATGGAGGACGCACTTGAACCCAAGTTCCAAAAAATATTTCTAATCTACTTATATACATAGTCTAATGATTGTTATGACATCAATTAAATATACTTCCGTACACTTTCACAATTTTGTATTTCACACATCACATAATTTCCGTACACATTCACAATTTTTTATTTCACATAAATTTAGTTTCCGTACACATAAAAGCTAGCGTCATAAGGTTTCAGTTTTAGTAGTTAAGTTTTAAGTATGATATAAATTTATTAATTGAAAAATATTTACTATATACCTATATATATATATATATATATATATATATATATATATATATATATATATATATATATATATAATATACACACTCACAGGAAATAGAAAAGGTAATACCAATTGGATGAAAAAATATTTTTTTTGCTACGTCTAATATAATACATCCTATTATTTGATAGTAATTGAAGACAATTCAAATATCCCTTTTATACTATATGTATGCTTGAAATTTATGTATTGTTAGCTTTTGTGCAATTTTTCATACTTTATCATGTCATTTAACGTCATGGTGACCTAAAACAATACTCATTTCTTATATATATGTATATGTATATGTATATGAATGTATATGTGTATATCATCATGAATTATCCTTGCATGAAAGGTTGAAAAATATCTCAACCAAGTGGAAGGAAATGGAGGTATAAGATTATCTAAATATACAAAGTATCATTAGATATTAATTTATGTTGCACAATCCTAATTATCATTGTGTTAAGGTGCTGTGGAAAGTATGAATTGGTATCACATGCTGGTTATTTCAAAATCAGTTGCTATTATTAAATAATATAGTGTGAAGTGACGCAAGTGCAAGTATGTGTGAGAAGCATGTTTTTTAATCAAAAGGTAATGCTACTGGTATATCCTAGATTAAACAAAAATTTTTGTCAGTATGCAAAATATCTTGTGCCTTTAATCAAAGAAAAAAAAAGGGTAAATTCTTAATTAACTGTATGCCATTATTCTGATTGGAAGCCATTAAAGTTGGTGTTTATACATTTTTAACTACTCTCTGCATATTTATAAAAGGAGGGTCACATTTCACCCATTGGTGTGAAGTGTCTTCAATAGTTTTCAGCTCTGAGGTTGCTGCAATTCGACCTCTTCCACCGTTTTTTTTTTCTTTTTGAGGTAAGAATAGGTTGTGCAATGTGTAATAGATGCTTGTGTTGTTTTTCTTTTCAAGTTCTCTTGAATTGAATGGTTTATTATAGGATGATGATGTTGTTGCTAACGTGTTACTTATGGTGTTTTCCAATTCTGGATTTCATTTCAATTAACCAAAAACAGAATACAAACTTTGCTTTTTTGTCTGAAAGAAGTTGCTGGACGTACCAGGTTTCGTGCATTTCGAGAATCTAGAAAAGGAAAAGAAAAAAACTTGTTATGGTTACTTCATTAAGTAGCAGTTACAAAAGAAGAGAAAATAAAACTAGCATATTATACATTTGTATGGTTTATAGGTACTGATATGCTGTATATATCTCAGATTTATTTCTATGGTTTCTATATCAGAGAGTTTAGTTGCATCTTGTAAGTAATTTTTTCAAAAGTAAACTGTTTTGATAGTTTTAAAGTACAAAACAAACTATTTTTGTAAGAAGAGATTATTGCTGTTGTTTTGCTCCTTGGTTATAGCTAGTGCTTGGTTTGAAGGTGGTCTACCCTTCTTTTTTATGAGATTATTTATGAGCTTGTTAAGATGCTTTTCACAATAATTACTCCTTTAATATTTTATGCTATGCTTTGAAACTCAATTACTTTTATTTTGTTCGAAGTTATTATGCTTTATAATTTGAATTTCAAAGTATCTGATTCAAATTTAATCATTTAAAAACTTATAGGTGTAGCCATATTCATGATGCAACGTAGTTTAACTGCATATACCATGAAAATATCAATATCTAATCTGTTTGATCATTATTAATCTTCAGTGATAATGATGATTCACTTAATTCATGCCTAAAAGTAGTAGATTAATAAGAAATGGTGTCTAAGGATGGATTTCATGAAATTTTACTAAGTTACTGACCAACTGTTTTTCCATGTCAGAAATTCAACCAAACAAAATTCTGTTGTGTTGGCCTAAAGGTGAAGTTCTTGAGAATTCTTTGAAATTTTGAGGACTGTTGCTTGTTCAATCACAATAATGGCACTAGCAGCTACTTCAAAAGTTGTTCTTGGATCAGTAGCCTTTTTAATCTTCTGGGTACTAGCAGTTTTCCCAGCTGTGCCTTTCTTACCCATTGGGAGAACTGCAGGGTCTTTGTTGGGTGCAATGCTTATGGTCATATTCAAAGTTCTTAGTCCAGATGAAGCATATGGTGCAATTGATCTTCCAATTCTTGGTCTTCTTTTTGGGACAATGCTTGTTACTATTTTTCTTGAAAGAGCGAACATGTTCAAGTACTTGGGGAAATTGCTCTCTTGGAAAAGTAGAGGACCAAAGGACTTACTCTGCAGAATCTGTTTGATTTCTGCTATATCAAGTGCTTTCTTCACAAATGACACCTCTTGCATTGTGCTAACTGAATTTGTGCTGAAAATTGCAAGGCAGCATGACCTTCCACCCTACCCTTTTCTTCTTGCACTTGCTTCAAGTGCTAATATTGGATCTTCAGCAACCCCTATAGGGAACCCCCAAAATCTGGTTATAGCAATTCAGGGTAAAATATCATTTGGGAAGTTTCTGATGGGTATTTTTCCAGCTATGATTGTAGGAGTTGTAGTGAATATTCTTTTTCTCATAGCCATGTATTGGAAGGTACTGTGTAGTCCTAAGGATGAAGAGAATCCAATTTCAGAAGTTGTAGTAGAAGAGGAAGCTGTTTCCCATCAGTTTTCTCCAGCCAGAATGTCTCATTTGACACCTTTGAATCCTCAAGAATGCAATGGAAGTGTAGAACTTGGTAATACTGTTCAAAACTCTTCTCATGCATTGGTTTCTTCTCAAGTTCATGTTATTAAAGACCAATCAGCAACAAGTGAAAGTGAAGTTCAGATGGTTCATAGTGGCACAAAGGAGGAAACCAATCCTTCAAAAAATGTTGCAATAGTAGTAGATAAACCTGTTGTGGCACATGTTGTGCAATCTTCAGAAGGAAAGGACTATATGAATGTAAAATGGAAAAGGGTACTGTGGAAATCTTGTGTTTATGCAATCACATTGGTAATGCTGATTGCAATGCTTATTGGTTTGAATATGGCATGGACTGCAATTGCAGCAGCAATAACTTTGGTGGTTCTTGATTTCAAAGATGCAGGGCCAAGCTTAGACAAGGTAAAAATCTCTTTCTATATTTGACATGCTAGCTATTGCTTTTCTTGTGCCAATTGAACTTCAAACCAATTCTTAGTGTGGTTTTATTTCTTGGAACAGGTATCATATTCACTTTTGATATTCTTCTGTGGAATGTTTATCACAATAGAAGGGTTTAAGAAAACTGATATTCCAAGTGCTATGTGGGATGTAATGGAGCCCTATTCTCGTATAGATCATGTTAGTGGAACAGCTATTCTGGCTGTAGTTATACTTGTCCTGTCAAATTTGGCTTCCAATGTTCCAACTGGTAAGCAAGCACATGATCATCTGCTAAAGCAATACTTTTTTCCTTTACAACTTGTTCACATTCATGTTTATGAGAAAGTCCGAAAATTTTACCTTATTTAGTTAATGGTAGATATTAAAACAGACGTAAAATTAGATTTAGTTCTTATCCAAACTTTTATACATTTTTGTCTCCAAACTTTAAAAGTACATATAATCTTTTTAATTTTAAGTTGTTCAATATGTTCTAATTCAAATATTATTATGAAATTCTGGTTAAGAAGTTAAAAAATTAACTTAACTTAATTAAATTAAAAAAATTATATTTATTTATTTTAAAAGTTTAGAGACCATAAATTAATTTTTAATTTTAAGTTTAAAAACTAAAAACATATTTAATCCTATTAAAATTTATTGAGATCCATTTTCATTTGATGCATCACAGTCTTGTGTTCATAATTTGTAGTTCTATTGCTTGGAGCAAGAGTTGCAGCCTCAGCTGCTGCAATTTCGAAAGCAGATGAACAGAAGGCATGGCTAATCTTAGCTTGGGTGAGCACCATAGCAGGGAACTTTTCATTGTTAGGATCAGCTGCTAACTTGATAGTGTGTGAGCAAGCTCGTCGTGCTCCAAACCATGGATACACTCTAACCTTTTGGACTCATCTAAAATTTGGACTTCCTTCTACTCTTATAGTCACTGCAATTGGGTTGACACTCATAAGATAGATGAAAAGAATTTTCTAATCTTCAAACAACATTGCTGTAGAAGAAGTTTACACAAGTAAAGTCAGTTCACTGTAGTATATTTTAAGGTTGTCACAAAAATATATAGATAGATGAACAAGCAATTAATTTTCTCTGTTTCTGTTGTTAATGTCGTCAAAGTAACTGTAATGTCTTTGGTTTGTAACGAATGCTTTGGAATTTCAAGTTGTAATAAATGTTAGTTTGGGAGATATCTAAAATCTTTGCTACAACAATTTACTTTTCTTTTCTAAACTATTTTGATATATTTATCAGTCTAACTTTTAAAGACAAAATAAAAATATTAAACTCCAAAATAATACCGATTAATTCTGCTAATGTTATTTTAATAAAGTTAATATTGGAATATTAAACCCATGACATTTTACTCCATTGATTAAAAAATCATAAGTAATACATCAAACCTTTTTTACTTTGTTACACGGCATTGAATCAGAAAACATAATACCTACCTTTTGGAGGAAAAAAGATTGAAAAAGACTCAATTAAAAAAATATTAGAGAAAAATGTGATAGGGATTTTCAAGTTCATCTTTTCAATGCGATGAACTTTATACTAATATATCTTTACTTTTACCTAGAGATATGGTGGAAGAATAAATTAAAAATAATATTATTTAAGGGCAACATGAACATAAAAAAGTAATACTTTAAAATGAATAACAGAATAAGCAAAACTAGTGGAAGTGGAGCCCAAAAAAACATCAAGCAGTCAAACCGTAGAATTGAAGAGTTAGTTGTTGTGGAATATCTAAGTGTGAGCACAACCAAAGATGGAACATGCCATCACTGTCATCTTCAGTGTGACAGCACACAAAGGAAGTTGCTTCCCCCATGGCACATATATTAAAATATATATTTAATATTTTACAAAATTGTTATATCACTTTTTAATATATTTTGTCACCATCTATATAGATGTATTTTTCTCTCTTGGTACTTCTCTTTTATAATATTTTATTTCAGTATAACAGAAAAAAAAAAATTCATGTTTTTTGACATGTAAACAGTGAAGAGTAAAAAGAGTTATTCCTAACTGGAATATTTTAATATAATTATATTTTTTGGTCATAAGGTTGAATTTTATTTATCACACTCAATTTAACTGTATAATAGCTTTATCATCCAAGATGATTTTATATTTTATCGTTTTAATATTATTTATAACTATATTACTTTATAATAATTAAAAAATATGGAAAATGTATTTTGAGGCATTTTCTGTAATAAATAATTACTTTTAAATTACTGAATTGAAAATATATTCCGACGCAATTTAGTTATATTTACATTAATTTAAAATGCTGAGAAAAAACAATGAATAAATAAAACTAATTTAACTCAATTTAAAATGCTGAGAAAAAATTAAATAAATATTTAGAAACAACTCCTTTAGAAGTTTTTCATGTTTGATCATCTAACAAAGTTGACAACCTATAAGTTGTGACAAACTTGTGACACTGAGTTCAAAAAGTTTCAAAATTAAAAAATATATTTACCAACTCAAAATGTTTTTGCATGAAGAATTATATAAGACTATTTTTCCATTGTAGTAATATGCAGAGATAACGTGAGACCAAAAAATATATTTTCATAAACATTATTTATTTTCAAAATTATAAAATATTTTCAGATTATCAACTTGTTGAAGTCAAGTAATTCAAAACCAAAAAATGTAAACCATTAAAATTAATATTTTAAGAAGCGTCACTATTTTGATGATGATGATAATAATAAAACTTAATTGTTAAGTGGTTTCCATTGTTTTTACTTGGTTTTTCTTTTAAATAAGTATCAATTTTGTATTCAAATGTATTAATGTGCATCAATCAATTCGATTTTTGTTTAAACATTTAAATAATTCACGTTGACTTGTTGAGCATGTTGTAGTGGGAAATTTGTAGTGTATGTGATATTTGTTGTTTAAAGTGTAATCCATAAGGGATTTTTTATGTGAAAATTTGAGATTAGGGTTTAGAAAAAAATTAATCAGTGAACCTTTTACGAATTGGAGATTCCAACCGCAAAGAAGAGAAACAAAATTGGAAATTTCATTGACTGCAAAGTGAAAGTGGAAAAGCTTTCTTTAATAGTGAAGTGAGTTCCATTGAAGGTCGAAGGTGCGTATGTGTTGAACATATATGATTTTTGTGTGTCTATTTTGGGCTTTCTAATGTGGAAATTTGGGATTAGGGTTGAAAAAAAAAAAATAGACAGTGGACATACAAATTGGGGATTCAAACAGCAAAGAAGAGAAGTGAAATTGGAGATTTCATTGACGGCAAAGTGAAAGTGGAAAATCAAGTTTTCTTTGATAGCAAAATGGGTTCCATTAAAGATCAAAGGTGTTTATGTGTTCAATATGTATGATTGTGTGTGTCCCCGTAAACAAGATGAACAATACTGGTTGCATGACATTGCACCTATTCAAGAACATACTTCATAAAGCAGCTTGTAAGGATGGGAGATTAGGACAAATTTCAAACTTCACTTGGGATTCAAACTTCAATTAAAGCAAGCTACAAACTTCTCCATTAAAAGGACACATCAAGAACATCATTGCACAATGCATTTACACATTCTTACTTGTTACACATGTGTTTTGTCATATCATGACACTGTTTTGGCACATTACCACACCGTTAATGTAGTTTCTAACAAATTGATGGAATGATCTTAGTTGATGCATATTAATACATTTGAGATGATAAAATTTGTTAGAATTGCTGCAGCGGAATTATTAGCATGATAACAAACCAAGAGGGGGGGTGAATTGGTTATATTCTTTTATTATGCCTTTTTATATTTTTCTCTTGATTTTTCTTACTAAGCAGATAATTAAAAATAAATAACAGAGTAAGGGAAAGAGAAAAATTGCACAGGTGATTTTATCCTGGTTCAGATCACTAGGATCCTACGTCCAGTCGCTTATCTCAAACAAGATTGATGAATCATTATTTTCTTCACTTCACTTAGTTTATTGTACTAGAATTAATCAGGGAATTGTGCTTAAATGCCCAGTATTTTCCTATTTTTCTTAATTGTGCTTAAATCGATCAGAAATTCTTATTTTAATTAATTTGAATTATCTGATGTTAATTATTTGCATTATCAATTGTAGGAAAAATATTGAATAATATTTTGGATTTGAAAAGATAATTTCTCATCAATTACATTTTAAATTAAAATGAAAAAAACAAAGTAAACTTTATTTGCATTTTGTAGAGAGAAATGGCTTATGGAGACCGTCCAAAAAGGAGCTATGCTATATCCACCTAGAGAAGAAATTTAAAACCATTTGGTTGGAATGCAAAAGTCCACATAAGCATTTGGTCTTGGACCTTATTTGCAAAAGAAACTCGCGGCACCACACCAAACTAGCCAAGAAATCTTCTTTATTTAAGGAGTAAAAGCACATGAAGAAGGGCCATGAAGAAGGGCCACCAAATGAAAGTTCACGTAGGAGCTCATGTGTGGTGAATTTTATTATATTAATATTATATTAAGGGAAGTGGTTTCATGGCCCCACAGCTTGAAAAATTGGAGAAAGAAACAACACACCACTCTCACGGTTTTGGCTTGCAACAAAAGAGAGAAGTGTGAAAGGTGTTAAAGGGAACAACAAATGAATTATGGGGTCCATTCATCACTAAGAAATTGATTCAGCAAAAACTCAAAACCAAGTGCAGCCCACGGTTTTGTATACACTAAGTCTCCATGAAAAATTCATTTTCAAATAGCAAAACATTTAAGTTGAAAGCAAAGAAGGGGCCACCACATTTCAAGAAGCAAATCACGTCCATGCAAAGGAACACATGGCCCCCTTCTTCTTTGTCATTGAATAAAATTTTACAAAATGCTAAGGAGAGAAGGCCATCCTTTCAGGGCATATGGGAATGAAATGCTGAAATTTATCAAGGGAAGTGGCCACATGGAAATAAAAGGTGCATGTGCATATTTTAACTCTCCTCCACTCCACATAAGCTCACGGTTTTCCTCTTTTCTTTGGCAAAAATATGGTCATGTGCACACGTAGAGGAGCGCATATAATGAACTTTGAAGTGAGATAATGGAGGGGCACCTCACGGTTTTCAATTTGGTGTAGAATTTTTCACATGGTTGTCCACATAAAGCTCACGGACCTATCCAACAAAACAGCAGCAAGAACTTCACGTCTAGCTGGGAGAAAGGTAGAGAAGGAAACTACAGCTGCCATGACTTGGAAAAGAGGGTGTCTCGGTCCAGTAGCACATCCAGCAGCTGCAACGTTGAGGAGAGAAGAGAAAGATGGTGTCATGGATGGAGAGGAGCTCACGGTTTTGAGGCATGGTGCAGCAACTGGTCCAGTTGAGAAAGATGCTCCACGGTCTTGGTCTTGGAGAAGGATGTGCGTGAAGCAACAAAATGAAGAAGAGCTGGAATGTGGAAGCAAAGGAGCCAAACTCACGTCCATGGTCCAGCAGAGGAAACTACAGCCGTGAGCAATGTAGAAGATGACAAAGAGTAGTTGGCAAATGGAGGGCCCTACCTACTTTCTTGGCACGACTTAGAGGTGAAGAAAATCAGGAAGCTAGGGGGACAATAGACAAACAACCAAGCTGCAGAGAAGTCACGGGAGGAAGTTTAGATTTTGGCTATAAATGAAGCAGCAGCAGAGAGTAGATGGCATTAGAGTTTTAGGAGTAGTTTAGGATAGCTGAGAAGAGGCTCTCGCCTCTTCCTCTCTGTTTTCCATTTTAAACAGTAAAATAATGTAGTGTTTTATTTCTGAAAGCATGTAATTTGTCTCAGCAATTGGAGCAATTTGATCGGTTTGATTTTTATTCAGTAATTTTATTTCAAGTATTAAATCTTTGAAGAATTTTATTTTAGTCAAGTGCTTTTATTTTTATCGTCTCTTTTATTTTGTAATTTAATGTTTTCTGAAACGTTAAAATTCTGTCAATGTATTTTACTGTTCATCTCATTTTCAGACGTTGTTTTTACTGTTTATTTTTACTGATGCTTTTGGTAAATTTTAATTACAATGTTTTTACCATTTCTGCATATTTACTGTTCCGTTTTTACCGTCTTTCACTGTTCAGTTTTTATTGTCTTTTAAATGTATTTTAGTATTTTTAATTCTGTTTTGTTTAAATTCCAGTTTTAATTTATTTACCTCAACGAAAAACAATCACAACCCCCCCCCCACTTCATGTTAAATCTAAGACTGAACCATAAATTGGTCCTTGAGAGACGACCTAGGAGTCACTTCCTAGTACTGTACTGCATTAATTTCGCAATCAACTTTTGTGAGCGGTGCGACCCGTTCATCAAAGATAAACCTTTTTCACTATCACAAAACAATTACAAATATTAGTCACACAGAAAAATAATTTGTAACAGTTTACAAATTACCACCTCTCTTGAAACCACAAGAGATGAACTTACACCTCCTTTGAATCTTCACAAAGGATGACCACCTCCTTCGAATGCTTCACGAAGGATGATTCTCTTCCAAACACTTCCTCAGACACACCAAGGATGAACCAGCTATTCCTCTGTCACCGCAATACCACTTCAGGACGTTGCAGACAAGAGTTTCCTTAGCTTCAGCAAATTCACAGAGTTCTCAAAAGAGTTCAGAGTACTAGAGCACAAGGGAAGAGTTGTTTTAGAGATAAAGAGTGAGCCAATTTATAGACTCAGCCAAATACTCTTCCATTCTTCGAAAACGGGCCATCTAACGCATTTAATCGATTAAAACAAGTATTAATCGATTAAAATGAGTACAACGGCTAGTTTTTCAAATCTGAAATCCCCAACGGTCAGCTTTAATCGATTAAAATACATTTTAATCGATTAGCTAATAGATTAAAACAGGTTTTAATCTATTAAAACAGAAAAGGTTGAGTTTTCAGCTTTTACTCGTTTTAATCGATTAATACTTGTTTTAATCGATTAAAACAGTGCGATTTTGACTCTGGACATTAATTATATAATATAAAATTACATGGAATCAAAACCACTAAAAATCTAAGTCCTAGACACTAAACTACAATTATTACAAAAGCTTTCCATAGCAATACAAGTCTTCATAACATCTTGAATCTTAATTTCTCTCAACCTTACTCTCTTTATTTGTCTTTATTATTTGCTTGGTAAGTTTAATTGAGTAGAAATTAAAAGGCACACGTTCGTATTAAAAACCCTCTTGGTTTGTTATCACGCTAATAATTCCGCTGCAGCAATTCTAACAATTTTAATCGATTAATACTTGTTTTAATCGATTAAAACAGTGCGATTTTGACTCTGGACATTAATTATATAATATAAAATTACATGGAATCAAAACCACTAAAAATCTAAGTCCTAGACACTAAACTACAATTATTACAAAAGCTTTCCATAGCAATACAAGTCTTCATAACATCTTGAATCTTGATTTCTCTTGACTTGATTTGGACATCATCAAAACTTCATCTTCATCATTTTGCTAACAAAATTATCGTCTCTCTGTAAAGATTAAATAAATACATTGTCCTAAAAGTGTAAATCACTCGAACAATTAAGTATAATAATAATAAATAAGTTTTTAATTAATAGGTTTTAAGAAATAACTTAGTCAATTGAAAAACAATTTCATTTAAGTATATATTAAAAGTAATTATTATAATAGAATATGTGGGCTATTAATAATATTTTACATAGCTTTAAAATCATTTTTTTTATTGGAGAGAGATTTTAGGCATTTTGTACACTTTTTTAACAAACTTTTTTAACACTTTTTTCTTTTAATTTATTTTATTTTTTAATCATAAATTTAACATTTTAAAATTTTAGGTAAATGAAATTATGTTAGATATTTTATATTAATTTACTCACATTTATTAGTAATGAATTTTCATAGTTAATTTGCTCAAAAGACACCTAGAGTTACAACATAAGCATTAATATCGTGATTATCTAAATATGAGATTCATTAATTATATTTGATAAATAATTTTTTTAATCACCCCATGTAATTATATCCTTTTAAAACCCGAAAAAATAGTATTTTAAAAGTGGTGATAGTTTAAAAATAGTTAGACTCGATTATTTTAATATAAAAGAATTATTTATAAATTATTTTGTTATAAACGAGTTCATTATTTTAAAAGGTATTATCCTTCTAGAAATCACATTTTTAAAAACCACATTTTTAGAGTTCTCTACTTTCTCTCTAAGAATTCTAACTCCTCGATCATTTGTTTAATGATCAAGAGGAACCTACGAGATCACGACGAAGTAATCTCCAATTATATCTAATCAGTTCTTTGTTTAGAGCAAATAAGTTTTTATCCCCTTTTCCTTTTAATTGCAGTATGATCATACAAAAAAAATTGTTTTTGCATGTATCAAAAGTGCTTCTTTCTTGACTCTTGGTCAATTTGGGGTTCTAAGGTTTGATTTTGATCACCAATCGGCGAGTTGTAGATTTTTCTAGAGTTCTTTGTGGTGTAAGGGACGGTTGGGAGTTCCTAGAGTCGTAGGAGTTCTTTCTAAAGTAAGGGAAGCTAGATGTGTGCTTTTAATTGATGTTGGGTAAATGTGTTTGATGCTTGTATGTTTGTTAAATTGATTGAGTTTAGAATTTCAAGAATTTTGTTATGCTAATTTAGGTGATTAAATATGTTTAGTTAATTTGATGATTTGTTCTAACTGTGGTTAAATTTGTGATGTCGTTGCTGCTATGAATTACATGTTATAAAGTTTTTTGGATGGTTCTATTTGACTGCCAAGTTGTTTAGAGTGGTAAATGATCAAATAATTGGGTTTTGAGGCTAAAAATGGAAGGTTTTAATAGGTGAACGGTGAGACATGTACTGGTGAGAGGAAATAGTTTTTCCACTTCTGTTATGGGGTCAATTGAAACTTGTTAGAAGTATGTTTTGGGTGGAAATTGATATAGAACCAAAAAGGGTGGTCAATGGTTAGTGTTTGAGTTGTTTGGAGTGCAAATTGGGGGTTTGGTTAGTGAAATTTTGATGTAAGGGGCTGAGACTAAATTGGGGAGTTTAAGGTTTGTATTTGAGTCATTTAGGACTTTTCTAGGCCTTTAGTTTGCTTAAATTTGTGTGGGAAGTCATAGAAGTGAGTTTAGGTAGTCTAGAATGGTCAATTTGGGTTTGGAATTGTCAATTCAAGTTAGAGGTATGTTTTTAGATGTTTCTCAATGTCTAAGAGTGTTTAGAAATCATTTAAACTTGTGTAAAGGGTCACCAAATTCAAAATAGAAGAGTTTTATAACCTGGTGCAACGTTGGGTACCCTTTTTACGAGAGGAACTCACTTGAGCGCCCTCAAGCACCCCCTAAGTGCCCCTCAGCCAGCTTTTGTTTTTTTTTTTTTTTAGTTTTGGGATCTCAAATTCAGGGTTTTGAATATCAGTTTTGGACGTTTAGGTCATTTTGAAGGTTTTGGACCCTTCTGAAGCTATTGGTGAGGGTTTCAAAGTTGTTTTTCTTGCCTACTATGAGTATTAAGTTGCTATAAAGAAAATTGTGTTATTGTGTAATTTCTGATGACTTGTAAGGGTGTTTCTATTTCTTTAATGTATGATTAGTAGTCTCATGTATTGGTATACTATGTGAATGTGAAGTGATATCAATGGTTTCAAAGGTATAGAAGAGAGTTCCAAGGAGGAATTTCTTAGTGTTGGTTTCAAGTATTGTAAGTGTGAATATGGGAAACTCAGTCTTGGAATTCATCCTGATATTCTAATGGTCATCCATTCTCAAGTATAAAGAGGTGAGACATGTCATGAGAATAGAATGAAGTCCTAGTATAGGAGTTTTTACCTTGGTCTAAGACGAGTGATAAAGGACTAACTTTGTGTGATAACTTGGGATGAGTCAGTTGTTTCACCACAACAAGTGCACGAACTTTCATAGTTCGATGTTCATACTAATCTGGATACTCAGTCAAAGGGTTGTCATGCATAAAATGTTTGGTTGGTTTGGTGTGATATATGTATCTTGTGTAAAATGTTTAACATGTTTTTTATGTATTATGAATTGTTTGTATTGTTAGCTTACCCTTTTATTTGTGATTTGCTTGTATATTTTGGTGCATTATTCTTAACCATGATTATCCGATAGGTGTGATCAGATAGATTGAGTTTTGCTGAAATAGACTCTTGGTGGAGAGACTGATGCTTAATTTCTCTTTTAGACTTGTCTTTGTGTATAATTTTTGTTATAGATAGTTTGTATATATAAAGTTTCTTTATGGTTATTTTGATTATTATAATAACTTTATATTTTAGTTTTTCGAGTGATGTATAGTATTAAATATGTAATGAAGTATTCAAACATTATATTATGTTCGAAATTCATATAATTATATTTTATATACAATAGATGATGTTTTATTACATCAAATACATTTCTACAAATACAACTTTCAAAGAGTATTCAAATATATTTAACATGTCCACCTACGTCCATATCAATACAGGTACGCATACGCTAGTCATACGTGTCCCTTACATGGGTGTTTCAAAAAATCTTAATACTTCAAAAATATGAACTTTTAATTCTCCTATAAAATAGCTTAATTAAAGAAAAAGAAAAATTTATATGCTACCCAGAAACCTCCAATGAATGTGACAGAAGCCTTATCGTCCCAGACAGAAACAGAAGAAGAAGACAACAGAACAGAGCATTTTACTTTCAACTAAAATTGTTTTCCATACCTTTAATTCAATTAACTCATTTTGGAACAACCTCTTACAAACAACTTCTCATGAAGATGTTCTTTTCTATTAAAAAGAAAAATAAATAAGGTTTTAGTACAAAATTAAAATTTATTTATTTATAAAACTTCGGTACATTTAATTTTTAAACTTTAAAATATATGCTTTTAACTTATTTTTTAAGTTTTAAACGTGTATTATTTAACATTTTGATTTATTTATACTATTTAACACACAAAAATTAATATAATTAAATTAAAAGAATTATATAAATTTATTTTTAAAATTTATGATAAAAATATATCGAAATTTTTATTTCACAATATCTTGGTCTCATTATTCGGTGCTTGAGATATATATCAAAAACTACTCATGAATTTTCTTTTTACCTAGGGCTATATATATATATATATATATATATATATATATATGAATGGATAACAGTATCCATATAATCAATATTATAATATTATAAATACTCACTATTTACTGATATCTATTAAACATATTTATTTAATACTCATCACAAATTTTATCCACTTTTTTAACATCCTAAGTATCCCTCATAATTTCACTCTCATTACAGTAAAATTTACTGAAAAAGCGTTTTGAAAAATCAATCCTTGAGTAGTGCGTGTGCCCCGTAACAATGATTTGAAGCTATGTTTGAAGTTGCCTCATATGACTTTTTTGCATACAAACACACATCACAGTGGAGGGTCCCTTCATCAAGTTGTCGTACGAAGTTGTCTCTCTTCTTCCTACTATTCCGGTTGGAAAATGTAACAAATTAAGCATCATGGTAAAGCTTTTTTAACACAGGTTTTTCTATTAGGTTTAAAATTTTAATGGGTAATCAAAGTTTAAACTTTTATTAAAGAATATAGCAGTTCAAAAATCACAGTAACTTAGTTTTGATTCCAGTTATATAGGATTTGTTTAAAGAGCAGAAGATAGTATCACTGTAATGAAGCACACGTGATGGAACATAAAGTTGACTCTCACGACTTCTGTACTCTAGACTTTGCAAGTAAACAAAGTGTCACTTTTAGCCAACTGGACTCAGTTGCCGCTTATGACTCATCCCTTTAAGTGTGCACGTATATATATGATTAGCAAGACACTCATCTTTCTCACTAAATACTGTGAAGTCTCTTAGCTACTTTTCAGCTCTGTTTCAATTGTCCTGACAGAATATATTTTTTCTCAATCCAATTCAGAAAAGAGACTCAGAGTTCATAGCATTTACATGGAGCCTTCAAGTTATCAATAAGGTAACAATATGATGTAAAGTGTGTGATGATGAATGTTTATGTTATGCTGTTTTGCTTTTCCTTGATTTAACTGCTGTGTTATATGTCTTTGCTGTTCAGTGGATCAATATGGTTATGGCTTAAAGCTGAAAGAATAACTTTGTAACTTTAAACCAAAAACATGTATCGAGTGGTTTCAAATTCTGGCTTTCAGGGGTGGTTTTAAGTCAAAAGAGGATTAGAACTTTGTTTTTAGAAGTGGTTGAACAGTCCATTTATATGTTCTTAGTGTACCTACAGATTTGATGCAGTTTGAGGGTTCTATGAAACTCTTACTGTTGTTCCATTTTTCTAGCATGTACAGATGTACTTTCCTCCATGTTTACTGTGTCAGTACTTCATAACATGATGCAAGCAAATACTAGTATTTGAGGCCTTGACTTTGGACAGCTAGCCCTTAAAAAAAAAGAAAAAGTGGATATGGTTATCAAGTCAAGTGTATCTTGGATGAGGTTTTGACAGTACTAATATGGTACCAATTAGTCCATTTTTGTTGGCAAAGAAAAAACCACCATTTTTTTCCAGTAAGACTGACACGTGGCGTTGACAAAGACTTGAAACAGCTCATATTAATATTATTTGTGATTCCTCTTTTATTGGTTTGGATTGTTGGTTGGCTTACAGCTTATTATGATTTTTGTCTTAAGTTGGTTTTTACATAACTACTCCTTTCAACTTTTATTCAAGGCTTTGTAATTCATGCGATTTTATCTTACATCATTGTTGTCATGTTTTATAACATGAAAGTCCAATGTCTGATCTAATTCAATAATAATCATTTACTTATTTCATGTCTTGAAGTGTTAGATTGAATAGGTAATGGAGTCTTAAGGGTTGGATTTTCATTAGTCTCACTAAGTTACTTATCAATTGGCTTTGGATGTTCAGGAAATTCTACCAGACAACATTGTATTGTGTTGACCAGGAGGTGGAAGTTTGAATATTTGTCTAGAAATCTAAAAGTGTTGCTTGTTTAAGCACAAGAATGGCACTGGCTCCCCCTCCAACAGTTGCCCTTGGTTCAGTAGCCTTTGCAATCTTCTGGGTTCTAGCAGTTTTCCCATGTGTGCCTTTTCTACCTATTGGGAGAACGGCAGGGTCCCTACTGGGTGCAATGCTTATGGTCATATTCCAAGTTCTGACTCCAGATCAAGCTTTTGCTGCAATTGATATTCCAATTCTTGGTCTTCTTTTTGGCACAATGGTTGTTACTGTTTTTCTTGAAAGAGCAGACCTGTTCAAGTACTTGGGGAAGCTGCTCTCATGGAAAAGTAGAGGACCAAAAGACTTACTTTGTAGAATCTGTGTGATTTCTGCTATTTCAAGTGCTTTTTTCACCAATGACACCTCTTGTGTTGTGCTGACTGAATTTGTGTTGAAAATTGCAAGGCAGCATAACCTCCCACCTTACCCTTTCCTTCTTGCACTTGCTTCAAGTGCTAATATTGGCTCCTCAGCAACCCCAATTGGGAACCCCCAGAATCTGGTTATAGCTATTCAAGGCAAAATATCATTTGGGAGTTTTCTAACTGGCATTCTTCCAGCTATGCTTGTAGGACTTGTGGTGAATGTTTTAATGCTTATAGTCATATATTGGAGGGTGTTAACTATTCACAAGGATGAAGAGGATCCAATTTCACAAGTGGCAGAAGAGGAGATTATGTCTCATCAGTTTTCTCCAGCCATAATGGCTCGTTGTGCATCCTTTAATTCTGAAGAATGCAGTGACAGTTCAGAACCAACTAATAATCTTCAGAACTCTTCTCAAGTTCACGCTATGACAAACCAAAAAGTGCATAGTTTAAGTGAAGTTCAGATGGGTGTTAGTAGCACAAACTCAAAGGATTCCACAACAACCACAAATGCATCCAAGAAGGGGACCAGTGACACCCATCCTTCAAAAGATGTTGCAGTAGTAGTGGATAGACCTATAGAAGCACGTATTATGCACTCTTCACAAGGAAAGGAGGACTATTTGAGCTTAAAATGGAAAAGGATACTATGGAAATCTTGTGTTTATGCAATCACATTGATGATGGTGATTGCAATGCTTCTTGGTGTAAATATGGCGTGGGCTGCAATTGCAGCTGCAATAATTTTGGTTGTGCTTGATTTCAAAGATGCAGGGCCTAGCATAGACAAGGTAAAACTTATATCATACAACCTCTTGTACATAATCTCATGCATCTCTCTTCCTTTTGAAACTCTAGCTATTGTTATTTTTGTGTCAGTTGAACTTTGAACAATCTCTTACAGTGATTTTGCTTCTTGAAACAAACAGGTCTCTTATTCCCTTTTGATATTCTTCTGTGGAATGTTTATAACAGTAGATGGCTTCAAGAAAACTGGAATTCCAAGTGCTCTGTGGGACTTAATGGAGCCTTATTCCAGAATAGATCATGCTACTGGAATAGCTATACTTGCTGTAGTTATACTTGTCCTATCAAATTTGGCTTCAAATGTACCAACTGGTAAGCACATAATCATTTGCCAAAATAATTATTCTTCTTGTCTTTAGAATACCAAAATTGACCAAAACTAGATGTACTTTCTTCTCTGCTAAGAGCCATTTTCATCTGATGAACCAAAACATTCTACCTGTGTTTTGCAGTTCTGTTGCTTGGAGCAAGAGTTGCAGCCTCAGCTGCTGCAATTTCCAAAGAAGATGAGAAGAAGGCATGGCTAATCCTAGCTTGGGTGAGCACTATAGCAGGAAACTTTTCACTGTTAGGATCTGCTGCAAACTTGGTTGTGTGTGAACAAGCTCGTAGAGCTCCAAACAATGGATACACATTAACTTTTTGGACTCATCTCAAATTTGGTCTTCCTTCAACTCTCATAGTCACTGCCATTGGATTAATCCTCATAAGATGATAAAAGAATAACTGAATCAGACATTTACACAAACAAGTTATGTTCATTGTAGCACATTTCAAGGTTGTGTACATGTACATAAACAAAGGATTTCTCTATTTTTTTTATCATTTATATCATCAAATAAATGCATGATCACGATGATCCTAGCAAAAAAGTTTGTTAGGAATTCTCTGAATAATAAAATGCCAAGTGTTATATTTCTTTAGTTGCTTAACTTTCTCTAAGTTAGTACACTCACATCAGATGCTACCCTTTTGCAACTTTATGTCCAAGGGTTGCCATGATCTGAAAGCTTGTTTATCAAAGGTTTGGTGGTTGTTTTTCCACATATTTTGAGAGATCAAAGGAAATAGAAGTGTGTGGATCTCTTAAACATGTCTGTTAGAAATATTATATCTTTTATCTTTCAGTTTATCTTTCAGTTAGTTTGTTATTATTTATTATTTGTATTTTGGGCTTAGTCCATATTTTTTCTATTATAAATAGAGAACCCTATGTGTGTTTAACACAAGGGAGATTAATCCAATATACAATTTTCAATATGTTTAACATGGTATCAGAGCAGGTTTTTTGATCTCTTCCGGTGGTCTTTGTTGTCTGCCGGCGGCCGACCGTCATGGTCGCCTGCAGCCCCTAAAAATATCCAGAATCAGAGACAAGTCTCCTCCTCTGAATGACCGGACCTCCCTCTCTAAGCAGTCATTGCTGCCATCGAAATCTGTCTTCTTCTCGTAGCATGTTTTCGTATCTTCGAACCTCCTTCTTCTTTCTGCGTAATCTGTAGTAGAGGGTTTCGCCTCTGTAGTAGAGGGTTTCGCCTCTGTAGTAGAGGGTTTCGCCTCTGTAGTAGAGGGTTTCGCCTCTGTATTGCTGCTCTCCTTCTCTGCTGCTCTCCTTCTCTGTTGCTCTCCTTCGAACACTTTTGAAGTTGAAAACCTAGTTTAGTTATTTCAAGCTTGGTTCATACAATTTGTATACTCCAACTTGAGGGGGAGTGTTAGAAATATTATATCTTTTATCTTTCAGTTTATCTTTCAGTTAGTTTGTTATTATTTATTATTTGTATTTTGGGCTTAGTCCATATTTTTTCTATTATAAATAGAGAACCCTATGTGTGTTTAACACAAGAGAGATTAATCCAATATATAATTTTCATTATGTTTGACAATGTCAATTCTCTATGTGTGGATTGTCAAATGTTTGATGACTTTGCCAAATACAATGAACAGAATAAAAGTGTACGTAATTAATGAATTTCTCCAAAGAAAGATTATAAGAGTGAAAGAAACCATATGGGAATTATTGAATGGAAAAAGCAACCAAAAAGACAAAAGTAAAGAAACATTAGCAGCCTATTTTCCATCACAATCTTTTTAACAATTTTTTATTGAAGTAGAACTCATGAAATAAGATATAAAATCTTCAAAATTTTATAATTGTTCAATAAAAAAAAAGTGTATTGATTTAAGTTGTGGTATATAAAGTTCAGTTAAACCCTGATATGTGAATCAGAAATGGAACACACATGCATATTAAACTATACGTTGTATTGAAAATATGTATAATGAATGTGTTTCATTATTCTATCTTTGAAATGCTAACATATTAGTTAACAACTTTTATCCTTTGATTCTGTCCTTTAAAATTACTTAATTACTATAACTATTTGTAAAACATGAAAAACAAGATTATATAAATAAATATATGATAATATGAAGAAGACACGTGCATGGTTATGTAATGTGGGAGCATGGCACGTGGGAGGGTGCCACCCATGGAAAGTCACATACATCTCCCTTTGCCTTATTTTCAAGTTTAATGTTATTGTGCCTTCTCTCATTGCTTAATTCTTTATGTCAATTGCATATCTTCAATTCTTCATATAATTTTGTGTCTCTTTTTGTAATCAAACTCCTAATACCACAATCATATATATATATATATATATATATATATATATATATATATATATATATATATATATATATATATTATGAAGTATTTGATTTCAATTATGAAATTTATGAAAAGAAACATCATAATTGGTTTTGTAAGGGAAAGTAACATATTTTTTTGGAGAGTTTTGCATCCAAAATGAATGGAATGAGTTAACATGATTGTGTGAGAAATCTAAGGAACACATTGACACAAATTGTAGGCACATTTGACGGCTCAATTGAATTGGAAGCAAACATAATGTAAGAGATTATATGATGATGTAGTGAGCATGGAACATTGCTTGCATAACACCCTAGAGGATAAATAAGAAGCAACTTCATTATACCTTTCAAAAGATAATTAATTCTTATAGTTTTTAGTTAATCTTGATTATGTTATCATTAACCTACTAAATTACTCAAATCTTAATCCATTAAAAGAACTTAGGTCTCTTTGTTTACTATCAATCTCTTTAGAACTAATGAAACTAAAATATTTACTTTTAGAGAAATGTTTTAGCAATGATCAATTATATTTAACTTCTATCCTTAAGAATCAAAATAATAATAAAGGATATTTGTATAAACAATGCTTGAACTTGATTTTAATGCTCTAACACTAAAAGAAATTTTAATTTAGTAACTAAAATTAGAAAAAGAAATTGTAAATTTAGTAACTGAAATCAGTGATTAATAAAAATTAGTCGCAATTTGCGACTGAAATAGTTACCAAATAATAATAGTAATAAATTAGTGACTGAATTAGTATAATAACATTGTATAACGATCAAAATCGCGATGAAAAATATGTGGCAACTAAGTGTAATGTCTTAACCACCAAATTAGCGATGGAAATAATATAATATTAGTCACCAAAAATTTATTAATCACTAAAATATGTTTAATACGATAATTAACTATTAGAAATTTATAGTCGCTAAATGTAATATTTTAGTCACCAAATTAGCAACCAAATTAAATATTATATTAACTATAAAAATGTGTTGATCACTAAAATATGTTTACTATGGTAATTAGTGCAGAAAATATTTGGTCGCTAAATATAATCTTGACAATCGAATTAGCAACCGAAAATGTTTGATAGTTAAATTCACAATTTTTTTTTTCATAAACTTGTATATTATAGTTTATTTTTCTTCAATTTTTGTAACACATTTTTATTTTAAATTATATGACTAAAAACATTAAAAATGTTATTAATTTGTAGCAAACTTAATAACTTTTTATTTAGAAATAAAAAATAATATTTAATTTGATTAAATTAATAAGACAATGAACTTTAGATTAATATTTAATATAATTTGTAATTAACTAAGTTATTTACTTTTACAATTTGTAGCTGCTTTAAATTTGAAAACCATATGTTATATTTCTTTCAATCTCACACACCACTTATGCATGCGTTCCCGAAGGAAAGGAAACATGAACGAAAATTGAAAGGAATTGACAATTAGAAGAAATAAAATATTTAAGATTTAAATTTTATAATGTAATTGTAACTCAATTTATTTATGTTAGCAAATTTCAGATGGATTTAATATATTTGATTTTATTCATTCTAAACATTATAATATGTTACGAGAACTCCAACCTGTAAATCTAAGTTACTGTCTCCTACTAATATTATGCACTCTAATATGACTTTTCTCAAAATTTTAATTTTCTTAACCTGAAATGATTGATGCCTAAAAGAACTTTTATTATTAGTAAAACTTAGAATATATAATTAGAGATTATATCTGTAGTAGTTAATGACCATACAAAATTTGTCACTAAAATTAATAATGTTATTAATTAAATAGTAGTCACTAATTCAGTGATTATATATATTGAAATGAAAGTTTTGTTTCTTAATTATACATTGCTAGAGTCTTTTTCTAATAATACTTTAATATATTATATGAATCTTCCATTCCTTCCACTTGTTTCCATTGAATGTATTTATGTGTAGTCTTGAAAAATATCTAAAAAAATCAACAAAACAATTTTTTTCATATATATTTATTTTTCACTATGGTTGATTTTTCTTCAATTTTTGACTCAAATATTTTTATTTTTATTTTATTGCACGACTGACTAATGACAATACATGTTGTGTATTAGAAATTTGCAGAATTTTATTTATTTATCTTTCATCTAAGGACGGTAATGTCTAAATGGAGACACTTTGACTTGTAAATTTAAATATTTTTCTTCATTCAAACACTATAATGTGTAAATTTAAGCGCTTTAACATATAGATGTAAGTCATTGTCATTTATCTAAGCAATATTATCTAATAATTTCCAATTATTATATCAATAAAAACTTGAATTTTTAATCACTAGTATCTAAATGTAGCGACTAATTTTGAAATGACTAAATTTTATAAAATTATAATAAGCTATCCTTTTAGTTTCCATTAAATAATAGATTTTTTATAACCAATTTAGTGATCAATTATATAAAAGTTCATTTATTGACTAAATATATAAAGAACAAAATTTATTATAAAATTAATCTTTGGAATAATGAATATAATCATTAAAATATTATCTTTAGTTTTTTATTTACACTTGTGATATTACTCTTGTTGTATAATCTAAAGATTTTAAGCATTTTATTTGTTATATTTTGTTTCGATATATCTATTCAAAATGATTTGACTTTGGATTTTATTTATTTATTATCTTGTTATGTGTTATTATAGATATTTTCTTTACTTACTCATGTCGTTATAACTTCTATTGTTCTTTTAATGACATAGTTGTGCCTCCCATCATTAATCTCGTCTATAAACCAAGACATAGATTTAAGTAGAAGAAGCTAAAGACCATACAAAAACTAAGAGTTGATGCAGAGCTCTGATTTAAAACATGTGTTCACAATACTCACTAAGCTGCAAGCATGATTAGCATAATTAAATATTTTAATGCCATGCGTTTTTCATGTACATGTTTTTGCCATGTATATTGTTGAACTTCGTGAAGGTGTTGTTGCCCTAGTTGCAACACATATAGGGAAGCCTAGTAGCCAACTTCGAGAACAAAATCTGAAGAAGAGATAGAAAGCATTCACAACACATTTGATGCACTTGAAAAGACATATAAAGGTTGAAAGCACAATCGTAAAGGAAACATCGAAAGTGAGTGTAACTTGTACTTTTATAGTATCTTCTTCATGTGAAGTAAAATCCTTGTAAGAAAGTCACACTATAAATTCTCTTTACAAAAATTATTCCTTAATATTCATCCTTTATTTTGGTTGTAGTAAGAAGTGACAAAAAAAAAATACTCGTAGTTCTTAGTCTCATGGGAATACCAAAAAGGAATATAAAAGTGACATATGTACTTGTAATTTGAAGAGTATGTTGTGTATTTTTTTTTATAGTCAATGGTTTATAGTATAAACCTTTTAGAAGTTCCTTAAACAACTCTACATAGTCCAAAATGTTAGAATAAATCAATATAAAAATAGTGTTGTTTTTACAATTTAGATGATTTTTTTTTTACTCTGTAAAGAAAATATATAAATAAATTAAATTATTAAAACCTATCTACTAAATTTATTCCATAATTCTTAATTGGATAGTTTATCTTAAAATGTATAATTGGATTGGAAATTCATTTCACATTAATTAAGTTTTTAAAATTCATATTTATTTTAAAAAAAATTTATTCATATCACTAGTGCCGAAAGGGCATTTAACATCTGTTATTTTGGCCTTTTAACGTCAGCTCTAGAACCGACGTCTTTGTGAGTGACGTTAATCAAACGTCGGACTCAAACAGGCCCGACGTCTTTATAGACGTCGATTACTACATGACCCCGACGTCTAAAGGGCTCCATAGACGTTGGACAATGCAATGTCTGACGTCTAAAGGGCTCCATAGATGTCGAACATTGCATTAACTGACGTCTAAAGGGCTCATAAACGTCGAACATTGCATTAATCGACGTCTACTGCAGCTCGTGTCTTTGGGTAGCGTAGTAGCACCTTCTTCCTTTGCTAGTTTCGTCATAGAAAAGGTTGCGTCTTTTGAATCTCTTATGGCATTTCAACCGAAAATCGAATCTGGGTCCTTGCCTAGTTCCATTAAAACTGCCAATGAAAACGAACGGTGACAATAGAACTAGGCAAGGACCGAAGTTCGGTTTTGGGTTGAAACACTATAAGACATCCAAAAGACGCAAGCTTTTCTTACAGGAAACTAGCAAAGGGAGAATTCGGTACAACACTACCCAAAGACACGAGAAAAACTGCACCAAAACACAACAAAAACTCATTTTAATCGGTTCAAATGAAAGATAATAAACCAAAGACTAATATAATCAGAATAAAAGTATGTTTAAATAGTTCAAAAGAGACAAAAACGCACTTGGAAAAGTAATGCCATGGAGAGAAAAGACAAGAAGGAAGACGATGAAGTGCTCGTAACAGCGGGTTTGATGTCTGATTTAACATCAAACTAGACGTCGGCTCCCCAAGTGAACCGACATCTATTCTGGACTAGATGTCGGGGCCCTCACTAATATGACGTCCAAAACAACTTTTCATCAGGCCATTTAGACGTCGGATGGCGTGATCCGACGTATGTACGGTGGAAAAAAATAACTTTTCATCTACCTGTCAGACATATACACATCCATTAGGAGAGACACCGATGTCTATAATTGAATATAGACGTCGGGGTGGCGGGATCAGACGTCTCTAAGGCGGAAAAAAAATGATTTTTCACCTACTTGTCAGGCATTAAGGCGTATGTTAGGAGGAACCCCAACGTCTATAATATTATAGACGTTGAGGCCCCTCTTAACAGACGTCTATATGCCCACTTATTTACAAAAATGTCACCGGTCAATAATTTACATTGGTTATTTTGTGGTCCGACGTCTACGGGATGACGTTAAAGCCCAATTCTTCACTAGTGTATGCATCAAAATTAAGATGTCATATTTTCATAAAATCATGAATATATTTATATTATTTGTATTATATTTCATTTTTCTCAAGTTAGGCATTGAAAAGTATCAACTCATTAGGCAAAAATTGATTGCATTCTTAGCCTTTTGTGTACATACATTTCAAATCTAATCACACTATGATATTTAATTTATTTTCGTGTTTATACTCATTTTAGAAGATAATATATTTAGCAAGTATTTGGAAATAGTTCAAATAAATACATTAGTTTCAAATTTAATAGTGATGTTTCTTCTTTCTACGAAATGAACAAACAAAATCTAATGCTTCATAGTTTCAACTAAGTGAAAATATCACTTCTTAAAATATTCTAATCAACACAAGATACTATTGTAAATTTAATGTAATAGTTGACTTGAAACAGTGACATTGTTAATTTCATGTGAAAATTTTTCTCGAAAGTCAAGATTGTATATTTTAGTTCTATTTTTTAACATGAAAAATACATGTTATTGTCTATGGACGAGAGGTTGCATGCTTGTTTTAAAAATGATTTACTTGATTTTTTTCCAACCTAAAAAAAATACTAAAAACTAATTCTTGCATGTTCTTTTATAGCAAGGAATATATATAACCACATAAACTATCAATAGGGAATTAAAATGATAACCCATTTACTCTAAGTAGACAGTGATAACTTAATTTTAATAACAAAATATTTAATTAAGATATTTAAAATTTAAATATTTTCTAAAAATATTAATAAAGTAGTTGTATAAAATAATATATATAGGTGGAATTTCGGTTGTATATGATGTGTTAAACAAAAAATGACATAGGTCGATAAAATAAGTGACACCATGAATAGATATTTATAGGTGGAATTTCGGTTATCAAAAATGATATATTATGTTGTTACATAACGGTAATGTGTTTTAATCCTAGTTGGTGTGAGTCAAAGAAAAAAGATATAAAAGTTGAAAGCACCATAGTAGAATAAACATCGAGAGTAAGTGTATCAAATACAAAATCGAAGGAATAATGACGGACACAATACCTGTTACAACGTATCAATAGTTAATCCTAATCAATTTTGGAAAACCGATAGAGTTTTGAAAACAGAGCTCCCTATTTTGGCCATTCAAATTGCTTTTGTTGCTGTGTTATCTCGTCTCTTTTCAATAATCTACAAACCTCTGCAACAAACTCGTCTTATTTTACAAATCTCTATAAGTAAATAAATCTTAGAGTTGTTTTATTTATGAAAAATATCTCAAAATTTCTTATATGTGGCATTCAAACACTATAATGTTTGGGCATTCTAAATTATAATTACGTAGGTTGGTTTCCTACTAACACCACCATTACTTGAAAGATTCACGGCAATTTTTTAGTTCATTTTTCCTGTAAATGGGGTTGTCAATGTTGAGGTCCTTTCCCACATTGGTCTCATTTATTATGCATTCTTTGGTGGATTGGAAATGAACTTAAATACCATTCTAAAAGTGAATAAGAAAGTTGCAAGCATCGCAATTGCTGGAGTCGTCTTTCCCATACTCATTGCACCATGCTTATATGCTTTGTTTTGAAAATTTATGGGCATATTATGATGTTTCTCCTTGAGGAAAGTACAAGTAATACTTATATACTTTGAACTTTAATTCCCACTGTTACAGGTTTTCCTGTGGTAGTACACACACTTTCTGAGCTTAAGCTCCTCTATACTAGTCTTGGCAAAGAGGCTTTAACATCAGTCATGATTGGTGACACCTATGGTTGGATTCTTTTCACTTTATTTGTTCCATTTTCAATTAATGGTAAAGGAGTCATCTACACTGTGTTATGTACAATAATATTCATTGTTATTTGCATCTTTGTGGTACGTCCACTCATTCAATGGTTTATTGATCGCAGGGCAGAAAAAGATCAATGGAATGATAACCAATTGCTCTTTATAATCATGGGGGTTTTAGCTTGTTCATGTATTTCATATTTTCTTGGTTCACATGCCATTGTTGGGGCTTTTGCTTTTGGATTAATTTTACCTCATGGAAAATTTGTTGAATTGGTCATGTCAATTTCAGATGATTGTGTTAGCGGCTTTTTAGTACCCTTATTCTTTACTGGAACTGGGATGAGACTTATGTTGATCGCAATTTTCTCTCAAGAAAGTTGGCCCTTTACGATTGTGATTATACTTTTGTGGTGTACTCTAAAGATTTTAAGCACTTTATTTGTTATCTTTTTCTTTGGTATGCGTATTCGAGATGGTTTGACCTTGGGTTTGATTTTGAATAATAAAGGTGCCATGACATTAATAATGTTGAACATTACTTGGGATAAAATGGTATTGATCTATTTAAAATGGTATATTCAATTACTTTAGTTTCTTAGATATACAATTGTAGTTTGATCCATAACTTTTTGGGATGTGTTCTTGCAGATATTTTCTATACCTACCTATGCCATTATAACTTGTGTTGTTCTTTTGATGACCATAGTTGTGTCTCTCGTGATCAATGCCATCTACAAACCAAGACAGAGATTTGAACAAAACAAGCTAAACACCATACAAAAACTAAGAGTTGATGTAGAGCTTCGATTTATAGCATGTGTTCAAAATACTCGCCAAACTGCAAGCATGATTAGCATAATTGAATGTTTTAATGCCACAAGAGTTTCCCCTGTGCATGCTTTTGCCTTTTACCTTGTCAAACTTACTGGACGTGCTGCTGCCCTAGTTACTGCACATATAGGGAAGCCTAACAACCAACTCGGAGAACAAAACTTGACCAAGTCATAAGAAGAGTTAGAAAGCATTCACAACACATTTGATGCACTTGGAGAGGCATATAACGCTATTAGAGTTGAGACCTTAAATGTGGTGTCAACATATACAACTATTCATGAGGACATATACCACTCAGCAAATGAGAAGCGCACAAGCTTAATTATTCTTCCCTTCCACAAACAATTAACTTTAGAAGGTACTCTAGAAGTAACCAATGTTGCATACAAAGATATAAACCAAAATGTAATGCAAGGTGCTCCTTGCTTTGTGGGAATATTTGTTGATTGTGATTTTGGGTTAGTTCCCAAAATGAACCTTCATATTTTTATGGTCTTTGTTAGGGGGCCTGATGATCGTGAAGCCTTAGCCATTGCATGGAGGATGGCAGGACGCTCAAGAACACAACTCTCACTGGTTCGAATTCTTTTGTTGGGTGAAGCGACAGAAGAAGATGCTTCAGTTCATGATGAATCACAAGGGATATTATCTACAGTAATTGATACAAACAAGTAAAAAGAGTTAGGTGAAGATTATAGAAGCACATTCAGACTTATCGTAGTTAACAATAGTGATTCAATATCCTACTCAGAGATTGATGTTCACAATGATGAAGATATTCTTGCAGTCCTCAAAGAGATAGAAAAAATTGGTTGTGATATTTACATAGTTGGACAAGGGAATTGTAGGAACTCTAAGATCTTCTCAAATTTGTTGGAGTGGTGTGAGTGCTTAGAACTTGGAGTTATTGGAGATATTTTAGTGTCAAACAATTTTGGTTCACGCTCGTCTGTGTTTGTTGTTCAACAATATGGATATGGAGGAATGATTTGTGGAAATAATCTTAACCAGAAGGCAACTAACAAAGGTACATTTGAGTTTGTTGTCTGAAGATAGAATAAACATGAATGTTTGCAATGAAACAAAAGGATTTACAAGAAAAATGTTTTCTTAGCTTGATGTATATCAATTTATAGTATATAAATGGTTGCAAACCTTACTTGATAAACCATTTTTGTAAGATTGAATTAGACTTAAAATTCACTTTTTAGAAAATATGATTATTTGTTCAATATCATATAATTTACTTTGTGTTTAATTTTAGTTTAGTTTTGGTATCATTTTAAATTCCACAATTAAACTAATAAGCGAACAAATTTCATTTTGCTTATATTTCTTAACTGGAATACTAGTTTTTAATTATTTTTTAAAATCAAATTTTTCTTTCAAAATTTTCTCATTATACATTGATATACATTTACAATTTTTTTCATTTTCCACGAAATGTTTATCTTTTTATTCTACAAATACAAGTACTTATACATCCTTATTCAATATAGTTTGTAACTTAATTTAGTTTTAAATTTATCATTTTCTTGTTCTCTCTTGTATTTGAACATACTCTTGTTACTTAATCAAATGAATATGAGGTTTGCATGCTTGAACTAACATACAAAGAAAAATAATAGTGATAAACTAATGAGATAATAACATTCTTTATATTTTCTTCTACAATCGATGACATCATTTGCTCCACTAACAATATAATGACATCATAAATAGTCATATGTATAGGTGAAATTTATGTTGTTGATGATATAATATGTTGTTATATACAGGAAATGTGTTTTAATCTTAGGTTTTGTTAGTAAAAGAAAAAAGCTACAAAGGTTGAAAGCACCATAGTAAAAGAAACATTGAGAGCAAGTGTAACTTATAGGATCTTTATAGTATCTTTATAGTATATTTCTTCTTATGAAATAACACTCTTATAAGAAAGTCATGTTCTAAATTCTTTTTACAAAAGTTATTCCTTAGTATTCAACCTTTGTTTTGGTTATAGTAAAAAGTTATGGAAAAAAATATATGAAGTTCTTAGTTCATGGGTAGGGATGGAAAAAAAACCGAGTCCGTGGGTAAAATCTGTTGTAGAGAGTTGGTACCTGCAAGTAATAGGTACTTGCAGGTAGCGGTAGTGGGTAATTTAATACCCGCTCATTAACGGATTGGGTTCGGTCATCATAATACCCGTACTCACGGGTATTCGCTACCCGTTTAAAAAATAAAATTATACTTTTACCCCCCATTAAGTTATCTTATTGTAAGTTGTTGTGTTAGTGTGCACTTCTTTTTATTTGATTTCTATGTATCTCTTTCTCACCATGTTCTCTCTGAAGATTCAATAGAGTATCGTAAGTGAGCCACGAGCAGGTAAGCAATGAATTGACGAACCACATTCAAATTTAAATGTGTTCTGGGTTAGCTAAAGTTTAATGAAGTAACAAACATTGGTTAAAAGCTTTTTGATTTTTACTTCAATTTGATACAGGTGGGAAGCACGTTTACAAAGCACCAAGAAGAGGGCTAATAGACCTAGTGCCCCATCATTAGCAAAATGATTCACGGGTGTGCCTTCTGTTACCCTTTCAATTCATTTTTTTATGATGTATAATTTTAAGTGTTTTGTTATTGCAATGCGTTAGGTATTCAATGTTTGCCTATATAGGTTTATGTTCTTTTTTGCTTTAAAATTTGTTTATATTATAGTTTCATGTTTACTATGCTTTACCTTTCAAGCCTATGAACATGGTTATAAATGTTTTAGGGTGTTTAAACCACATTGAGTTTCTGACATTCAAAGATTTGTGTTGAAATTGTTATTCTTTAGTGTCTTAATCCCTTTTACCATGGAATAAATCTTAAGTATAGTTTGAGATGAGTACAACATGTTTGCATTGAATTATATCAACTTTTGAAAAGCATAAGGTTTTAGTTCTTAAAGAAATTTAGTGTGTTCTCCAGTCCAAACCTTAACCAAGGTACCATGGTAGCCTTATGGTGTATTATGTCAAAAATTTCCAGAGTTATCCAAAATTAGAATCAAACAAGTTTAGATAGAAAAAACTTCAAAAAATCTAACATCTCAAATATTAATTTCAATTTATATTTTAAGTTTTATTTACTTGTCATTAACTTATATTCAAATATATGTTTTAAATATTATTTGGTGTTTTTTTTTCAATTTATATTGAGTCTTATTTATAAAAACTCAAAATATGTTTTTTTAAATATTCGCGGCTAGACAAGTATCAACAGGTACCCTTGGATTGAAAAAAATCCGTAGATTTTTTTTATAGTATTCCACGGGTAGTAGGGTGGGTAACAAATATAATTTTTTTTGTGGGTCAGGTAGGAGGTAGGCATTAGCCATACCCGACCTAACCCAATCCATTGTCATCCCTACTCATTGGAATATTGAAAAGGAATATAATAATGATTTATGTACTTGTTAAGGATGACAATATTTGTGCCCTCAATATATCTGAATAAAATTGCTGGGAATAGTTGATACTCACGAGTATTTATTGTCAACAGGTAGCAAATATTTTAATACTCATGTATAAATGAGTCAGGTATGAGTATTATGCAACCCGTACTCGCGAAATTCATTATTTGCAAGAGATTAAAATTAAAAATTAATTTATATTTTATTAAGTTAAATTTAATTAAAATTAAAATTCAATTTATACTGTATTAGGTTAAATTTGATTAAAATTAAAATTTAATTTAATTTTTGTAATTATATTTATTTATTTATAATTTATAAAATACATTTGTTTAGATGTCTGAGTATGCATAAATATCACATATTTCTTAAAACTTCTGTTTATTTTTAAAGCGGATATTCGATAATGATAACAAGTTGAATTTTTTTTTACGGGTCAAATAATGAGTTTAAAAGTGAAGTTAGATTTAAAAGAGGAAAATCAATATAAAAACATTATATTGTTCTTGCTTGGAATGTTTTAGGTTTTCACTTACACAACTTATCTCAACGTTTTGGAAAAATTATAAAACTTTTTCAAATTGTTTTAATAAAAATTGCTTTTGAAATAACTTACATAGTTGGGAGTTTAATATGGAAAATGTCTTGTCTAAATATTTTTAATCCATTTAAATATATTTTCAGTTCATTAAAATCATCAAAATGTGAAATTTAAGTGACTTAATCCGTTAAAACAATATGAAATTCAAATGCTTAAAGGTTTAATTAAAATAATAAATTTAAATTATTAAAATATGTTTCATTTCAAATCCAAAAAATTTAAAATAACACTTTTAATCTATTAAAATAAGAATAAAGATTTTAAACAAGGCTAAATTTTTTTCAAATAAATTGTTTTCTTTACCTATGTTAAATAAACATAAAGAAACCATCTACAACATTTTTAATATATAAATTATAACCTACATATACAATAATACTCTATATTTGTTTCAAGTATCCTTAAGAAAATAAAAATCATCCAACCTATTCAAAGATATTTGAAAGAATGTGAGGAGCATTATCGGTTAGACTTTAGTAAGTGAATAATATTTAATAAATAAAGTTGAATAAGATAGATAAAAGTGGTCAAGTTCAGAATGAAAATTACAATTTAATGAATGGTATAATTTTGCTTGAAAATAATTTTAATATTTATAAATTTGTAGATGTATTTTAAATTTTTATTTGTAGTATAATGTTTTTTGTTAAAATTTAGTAATAAATTTTATAAAGCTATAGTCTATATATTAACTAAAGATTTAGTATATTTATTTCATTTATTTAAAACTAAAATAAAAGTATTTCTTTTTTATAAAAGTTGACTCGGTATAAAATAAAACTATGCTAGAATAACTTCAAATTAATCCGCAAACCAGATAATTTATATGATATGAATTTTAAAATATTAAATTTAACTTACGCTAAGTTAACCACGAATCCAATCCAACCCAAATCAAACTCAAACTTAATTTTAAGATGTCATCTCAATAATATAATTATAAATAATCATATTGATGAAAACGTGTACTAATTAAGTTATTGATATTTTAAACATTTATGTAAACACTGTATTACTTTTATTTTCTTAAATATAAAGTGTAATTCATATTTATTTATTTTTTACATTAAGAAAATGAAAAATAAAAAATTCACAAAATCTTTTGAATAATTTTCTATAAAGAAACTGTATAAATAAACTAAATGATTAAAAATCTATCTACTAAAATTATTAAATAATTCTTAATTGGATAATTTATCTTAAAATATGTAATTGGATTGGAAATTCATTTCAAATTAATTATGCCTACAAAATTTTATATTAATTTAAAATTATTTAATATTTTGTTCATATGCATTAAAATTAAGATGACATATTTCTATAAAATATAAAAACATGAATATATTTATATTGTTTTATTATATATCATTTTTCTCAAGTTATGACATTAGAAAGTATTAACTTATTGATAGGGTAAAAATTAATTGTACTCTCAACTCTTTCTCTATAGATGTAACATCCCGATTATATAATAACAAATATTACATAATAAAGACGTCAACACTCCAATAATGAGAACAGTCGGATCATGACGTGTAATTTAACTGTTAAATTACAATCATCCAGATAAAATGAGCGAAAATTTAAACTTGGACAGCTTGAAAGGATTGATCGCTACAAGTGATCAATCAGGAAACTTCTAAGAAGATTACTCTGCAACATCAGCAACCTCCAGCTCTTGCTCCAAAGTGATCTCTTCAACATCGTCTGCTCCCATCCAAGTGGATGATCATCGCCAGAGAAACATACCCAAACAGCACACAACACAAACAATGCAAGGGTGAGCTAGATATAAAAAGCATGTTATCTCCTAGCACATTTAATTCATGACATCATACTTAGGTACATATACAGGAAACAATTACAGCATACTCATAACCCACATTTCATAACCTCCTACGACTCATCCTTACGCCTACATAGTTCAGCTGGCACTTCCCAACACTATGTAGAGTAAGTCACAACTCATATTTACACTCGCATAGTTCAGCTGGCACTTCCCAACACTATGCAAGGTAAACACATACGATTTATCCTTACACCTACATAGTTCAGCTGGCACTCCCCAACACTATGTAGAGTAAGTCACAACTCATATTTACGCTCGCATAGTTCAGCTGGCACTTCCCAACACTATGCAAGGTAAACACATACGATTTATCCTTACACCTACATAGTTCAGCTGGCACTCCCCAACACTATGTAGAGTAAGTCACAACTCATATTTACGCTCGCATAGTTCAGCTGGCACTCCCCAACACTATGCAAGGTAAACACACCCCAAATCACCACCATGTCTCCTTTTCCTGAGGATCATGGAATTACGTCCACCACCATGTATCCCCTCCTTGAGGACCATGGAATTACGTCTGTGAATTATACTGTTACCTTGAACCTTAACCCAAGCCATGAATAACCAGATATCACTATATTATCACAACCAATCCAGCATACCTCATACATTTACATACTTCCCACATAAATCACATCATACTATGCATTCCAACATCCCACATACGTAAAAATCTGTTAAGCAAAGAACATTAATCAATCCAATACACATTACTAAACAATAACAGTCTCAAGAGAACCACTAAACAATACAAATCCCCGTAACTCATACTTAGACAAAGAAAATGGCTTTGAAACCATCACCAACAGTTCCGGAAGGGTCCAAAACCTCCAAAACGACTTAAGAAACGTCCAAAACGGACACCCGGAACCCCAAAAACCATCAAAAACAAAGACAAAGTCACTTTTTCCGAACACCTCGCGCCCGGGCGCCAAAAAGGGGCGCTTGGGCGCGACTTTCTGCGAACATCTCGCGCCTGGGCGCGACAGTGGGGGCGCTCGGGCGCGACCTGATGCAGAATTCTGCAGAATGCAGAATTCTGTAAAACCAGAATCTCTCCTACCATTTTCAACCATTTTTCCTTAACTTCTAACACCCTTAATTCATGTTTTATACTAGATTGGACTTATCTAAATGATTATAAACGTTCCTTACTCAATTCTAAAGGGATTCATATTCAAATTCAACCACCAAACACCAATTTTCACAACTTAGATACTCAAAATCCAATTCTACCACTTTACACCTATTTTGATCCATTTGATGGTTCAAACAAGTCACAATACAGTATTTGAAACTGTTCCAAAGGCTCAATAACACTCTAGACCCCAATTGCTCAAAATCACTACCTCACTTCCTATCCAAATGACAAAAAAAACTATAAACTTCCAATTTCCTTCAATTTCCAAAGCATACAAGATTACATACAAGATTCAACATCTCAATTTCAGTCCAACCATACATACACCACAATTTTCCAGCATCCTACTCATGCAACCACTATCAACATCCAAAAATCCAACTCCCCTTACCTCTTGAAGACCTCCTAGCAAATCTTGAATGCAGTAAAGCTCTGGACGTTCTCTGCCTCACCTCTGGATGCAGCACCCAACACTTCACTTGAATCTACCTTCCTCAATCTTGCAGCTGTAACGCCGGACGATCTCTGCGTCACTTCTACCAAATCTGCAGCAAGCTTCCTCTCCTTCTCCAAGTGCCGAACCCAACCCCTTCAAACCCAAAGTTCTCTCCTTAAGAAGAAAGAAATGGTGTACTCCACTGCTTATCCAACTCAGTCGTCCCACTCTCCCTCCTCAGTGCTCAATCCACTAGGAAAGTGATGATGGTGCTCTCATGGTGGCTGAAGCACTTCCTGGTGGTGGCTGGAGCACTTGGAAGTGGAGAGACCC
This sequence comes from Vigna nakashimae, assembly GCA_034642375.1. Lineage (NCBI taxonomy): Eukaryota > Viridiplantae > Streptophyta > Magnoliopsida > Fabales > Fabaceae > Vigna > Vigna nakashimae. Next base: position 29,281,171 of record CM067768.1, read on the forward strand.
ACCATCCACTAGCTACCTTAGTTGCTAGACCAAGAAGTGGTGCAGCTGGAACGTGAAGAAGTTGCTGCAGGATGAAGCTTCCTTGCATGTGTTTCTCCCTTTTGCTTCCATGGTTGTGATGGCTGGACTTCTTTTGTGGCAGCTACGAAAGTTTGTTGGTCTCTCATGGTTGCCTTGGTGTCTTTACTTGAAGCTCATCAATAGAAAGGAAGAGAAGACAATTCGGTGCAGCTAGAGAGAAAAACCGTGAGGTGGTTCTCCAAGTGGGGTGGTGGTCCCTTCTCTTCATTATGTTGTCTCCACTTAAGAGAAATAATTGAAATGTGATTTCTCCATCTGTTGGATGCCGAGAGTTGTATGATGTGCTCCTTCCATCAACTTCTTTCAACACTTCCTTCAATCATAGCCAACAAAAGGAGGACCCTCCACTTTGATGTGTGCAGCCCAATAAATGAAAAAGTGGTGCCCATCATGTCCCCACCATTCCCAAAATTTACGGGTCTTACAATAGATATTTTTCAAATTTAATCACACTATAGTATTTTATTTATTTTAATATTTATACTCTTTTTAAAAGATAATATATTTAATATTTATTTGAAAAATAGTTAAGATCTATGTTCAAATTTAATATCTGATGGTTTCAAATAAGTGAAAATATCACTTTTTAAAAGATTCTAATCAACATGTTTTCACAAAAACAAAAACACTTGGATTGTAATATCACACTATTTTATTTCGTTTTCTCATCTTATTTTCAACAGCTGATTAATTCAAATAATTTAATTAAAATACTATCTTTATTATTTTACCATTAAACTTGTCCCAATAACCTTTAAGGTAAGGTTTCATCATTGAATGTTGATATGCCTTAGTGACTCAGATTACAAATAACTATGTATCAATGTTCATAATAGTAATAGTAATAATAATAATAATAATAATAATAATAATAAAGTGTAACCCAAGAATCTCTACCCAAACAATCTCCAATACATTGTACAAAAAATATATAAATAATATGTAGTTGTGGGTTGTAATAATTTCCAACAGCAAAAGATGTAATAATAAAAACAATGTAATAATTAGGTTCCATATTTTTTTAATTATTTTATTGCAATTTGTAATTAATTAATTAATATTAACTATTAAGAATCAACGCTGAAAGTCCCTCTTCATCGATGTCTTAAGCAGGAGAAAACACACTCTCTCTTCTCTCTCTCCCTCTCCTTCTCTTCCTCTCTCTTCTTTTCCTTCTTCCGTACACGATCTCTTTCACTATCTTCCAATTCCCAATTTTTTCAACATACGCCACTGCAATCCTCCTTCATTTTCTTGCATTTTCGGTTTCTGGGTCTGTTTTCCTTTTAGGGTTCTCAGTGGTTCAGAAAAAAAATGTTTTCTTTTTCTTCCCTTTATCCATACTCAGATTTGAGTTGAGCATCACAGAGTGGGGTTGAGTTCAGATTCACTGGCGTGGAGCAATTCGCAGTAAGTTTCCAGCTTTGTTGCATTTTGGGCTTGTTCTAATTTCAGTGAACCATGATCGAGTTGATTGATTTAACTGTTTTCTGTGTCCAGTGTTATGTGTGGGTGATGAGTGGATCTGGGGTTTGATGTGATTTCTTTTAGTAATGGGGGTATGGTTTCACTTGGGGTTATGAGTAATTTGGTGTAGTTGGACTGTGTGAAGTTGAAAGGTTGAATTTTTTTTAGGCAGGGTTTAGTAAGCTGGGTATTGGAGAACATTCAAAGGGTAATCTATATGTGAATAGTAGTTTGATTTGGAGATGAATTTCTACTGTTTCGACTATCTGTATACAAATTTTTATGGTGTTGATATTTTCGTATGCATTATTTACTTATTTTGTATTTCTAGGTTATAACTTTGCAGTTGGGGCATGTTAAACTGTGTATTTTTAAGTTGCTAAATAAGGAGTTTGAGCTGATGTGAAGTAGTGGATATTGTTGTCTAACTAAGGCTTTAAAGTTTCGGGGAGTTGAAGAATCTGTATACGAGATTTGTATTGCAAATGATGTCACGTTGCATTAGTCTATGCAGATTAGGATTAGCAAGGTTAGAGGTGTTTAGAGTTGACTATATTTGATTAAATACAGTATTGGGTTTTGGGCTTGGGATTCTGGGTTAGTCTGATGGAATTGTTGATTTTTTATAGTTAATTTGTTGTTGTGTTGTATCCAGTTTAAGATGTTTCTCTTTCCGTACACTGTTTGATCAGCTTATTGGAAAAAGTAGATAAATTAGTTACAGAGCATAAACTAGAGATTCGTTGGATTGTTAGTTTATGCTATCACCGTTTGGAAATATATCATTTAGGACAGTATTATCATAGTTTTACATATGTAGAAGAGTTTGGATACATTATGTACACAAAGTTGTGAAAATATTGATTTTATAGTGATTGAGTATATGTGTTATTCTTTGTTGCAGGGTTTTAATAACCATTCAGTCCCTAATTTCTGTCTCTAACTCTAATACTGCTTTTGGAATTATTGGATTCTTCATTTGATGAGGGTTTTGGCCGGATTGCGTGTAACTCCAGATAGTAATTTGAAGTGATAGATATTCCAAACTATCAATGGTACTAATTTAAGAAACTTGTTTACTGCCTATACAAATTACAAATATGCCTACATGGTGGGGGAAATCATCGTCAAAAGAAATCAAGAAGAAAGCAAATAAGGAAAGTTTTATCAATTCATTTCACCGCAGATTTAAAATCCCATCTGAAAGTAAATCTAGCAGTAGATCTGGAGGATCTCGTAGACATTGCAATGATTCAATTTCTGAGAAAGGGGCTCAGTCTCCTCCTGAATCAAGATCTCCGTCACCTTCCAAAGTGGCAAGGTGTCAAAGTTTTTCTGAAAGGCCTCATGCTCAGCCGCTACCACTTCCTGTCCTGCACCCATCAAATATAAGCCGGGCAGACTCTGAAATTAGCATATCAGCTAAATCAAGACTTGAAAAAGGCTCCAAACCATCATTGTTTCCACTACCAAAACCAGCATGCATGCGTGGTAGGTTGAACCCTGCAGATTTGGATGGAGACCTGGTCACTGCTTCAGTCTCTAGTGAGAGCTCTGCTGACAGTGATGAGCCAGTGGACTCTCGCAATCTTAGTCCTTTGGCAACTGACTGTGAAAACGGGGCTAGAACTGCTGCAGGCTGTCCTTCCAGGTATACTCTATAAGCATTCACTATAATATGCTTCAAGCTTGCATATTTTGTTGCATAAACATGCCTAGGGTTTGTATTTTTAGACATAGGGAACAGAGATGAGTCTTCACTTAAAAGCTTAAGCTTTAGGGATAGTTGGTTCATGGCATATCAAAGCCTCAGCTCAATCCTTGCTGCCCCATTCTAGAAAAAAAGTTGAATATTGGCATAAGGTAGGGGACCAAGGAATTATCCATGCAGGAAGTTCAATGGTATATGGGGTGTGTTGGAGATATAACATAAAACCATTCTTGAGTCATCATCTTAAGCTTAAGCTTTTGGGATGGCTAGTTCATGAAATTTATGATTACTAGCAAATAATTTTTTATTTTACTCATTTTGGATGTTGGCCTTTTTATGAAGCTCGATGCCCAAGGATCTATCATCTACTGTTTCCCAAATAAATTCAAGAGAAACCAAAAAACCGGCAAACATTCTGGGTAATCACATGTCTTCTACTTCACCAAAACGGAGGCCTTTAAGCAACCATGTTTCAAATTTGCAGATTCCTCCTCATGGTGCCTTCTGCAGTGCACCTGATAGTTCCAAATCAAGTCCTTCTAGAAGTCCATTGAGAGTATTTGGCACTGAACAGGTGTTGAACTCTGCCTTTTGGGCCGGAAAGCCATATTCGGAGGTCAATTTAGGTGGATCTGGGCACTGCTCAAGTCCAGGTTCTGGTCACAATTCTGGACATAATTCAATGGGAGGAGACATGTCTGGACAGTTATTTTGGCAACCTAGCAGGGGTAGCCCTGAATATTCTCCTGTACCTAGTCCCCGAATGACTAGCCCTGGACCTAGCTCTAGAATTCAGAGTGGTGCAGTTACACCTATTCATCCTAGAGCTGGGGGAACACTCAATGAATCACAGACAGGACGGGTTGATGATGGAAAACAACAGAGTCATCGTTTGCCCCTTCCTCCTTTAGCAGTTACCAATATTTTACCTTTCTCTCATTCAAATTCTGCAGCAACTTCTCCATCCATGCCAAGAAGTCCGGGAAGGGCAGATAATCCAATAAGCCCTGGATCACGTTGGAAAAAAGGAAAACTGCTTGGCAGAGGCACATTTGGACATGTCTTTGTTGGCTTTAATAAGTATGAGTTCTATACCAATTGTTCTTTGATTCTATTACAAAGAATTTTTTTTCTACTTTTAAATCCACTATCTTATGCATCTTATAAATTGTTTGGTTAAAATATTTTGATGTTTAGGGAAAGTGGTGAAATGTGTGCTATGAAAGAGGTGACTCTGTTTTCAGATGATGCCAAATCTAAAGAAAGTGCTAAGCAATTAATGCAGGTAAATATATTTCCTTTTTTGACCCTGGAATTTTTTGTTTGATGTGCAACCGTTATTCTCATTGGAAATACATTTGTGTCTATTTCTGTTTCAAATTTAGTGTAGCTTTGAAAAGCTAACTCCCATATTGTGGCAGGAAATTGCCTTATTAAGTCGATTGCGGCATTCAAATATTGTGCAGTACTATGGTTCTGAAACAGTAAGTTGCCCATTTCCTTATTGGTTTGCGTTCTGTTTATATTAGCTACTTTTAAGTGATCATATTTATTTTGGGCATTTTATCCCAATTTGTCATGCTTGTATGATCATCTAGTTACAAGATTATTAGTTGGTTTATATATTTACCTGACACCAGAATATTATAAATTTGTCTACAGTTTGTCATTTTATAATGAATCATCCCTTAAACAGGTCGGTGACAAGCTTTACATATATCTGGAGTATGTCGCTGGAGGCTCCATATATAAACTTCTTCAAGAGTATGGACAATTTGGTGAACTAGCTATTCGTAGTTTTACTCAACAAATTTTGTCCGGACTTGCTTATTTACATGCTAAAAATACTGTCCACAGGTGAACTAAGTCACATTTATTTTTAAAACTTAAAATTTTACTAATTCCTTATAATGTGACTGCTTTTCTATGCTTATGAGTTCTGATATCTATCTCTTAAATTGCATTTCTTGTAAAGGGACATCAAAGGAGCAAATATACTGGTAGATACTAATGGTCGGGTTAAGTTGGCGGACTTTGGCATGGCAAAACATGTAAGCTTGGGGATAAAAATTATCCTTTTTATTTGCATCTAAGCCAATTGGTAGGATATGAAATTTGGTTTTTGTTGCTTGTGAAATTATGAATCAAGGTTTAAAACTTCCTAATTCACCAATTCAAGAGAGTTGCTAATTCAGTGGGTTTCTTTTGAGGTTTCTTTCTTGTATTTTTTTTACCTTTTTTTGGAAGATATCTTTCCTGTCCCACCTCCAACAAGTTTATCATGCATGACTTCAACTTGGAAAAATATCTATATGAATCCAAAAGACATTGTTTTCCTTCATAATTGCCATTTGATATCACATCTGGTATAAATAATCGCAACATTGCATGATCTATCCTGTTGCCTCAACTATTAACCTGCATATTTTTGCAGATAACAGGGCAATCATGTCCATTATCATTCAAGGGAAGCCCCTATTGGATGGCTCCTGAGGTAGTAATCTTTTCTGTTAGTTTCAGTTCTTTATAGTTTCAATTACATCGTGCTTTTGATGACATGATAGTTTGTCGTTCTAATATTTTAGGTTATAAAAAACTCCAATGGTTGCAACCTTGCCGTTGATATATGGAGCCTGGGATGCACAGTTTTGGAAATGGCTACAACTAAACCTCCTTGGAGTCAGTATGAAGGGGTTAGTAATTTATGTCAATATATTGGAAATTTTAGCTAGCTTTTTTATATTCTATTTCCCGACTATTATTTTATGTAGTTTATTATTTTCATTTATAAAGCATTGATGATATTTCTTGTTTTAATTTATGTGTTGACTTGATGTATTATTGGCTTTGCATGATAACAAAAAAGGTTGCTGCAATGTTCAAGATTGGTAATAGCAAGGAACTCCCAGCAATCCCGGATCACCTATCTAGTGAAGGAAAGGATTTTGTTAGGAAATGCCTCCAACGGAATCCACACAATCGCCCTTCTGCAAGTGAATTATTGGACCACCCTTTTGTAAAATATGCTGCACCTTTAGAGAGACCTATTCTAGGTCCTGATGCTTCTTCAGACCCAGCCGTATCTGGGATCACACAGGGAGCTACAGCTCTGGTAAGGAAGCTACTGGCAACATTAATCACGTAAAAAAATTGTCTATTTTCATATTAGTGTGAAGTTGGGGATTGCCTGTTTATCTTGCATTCCATGCGTTAAATATTTGTGCCCCCTTATTCCCCATGCACATGATAGGAATGAAATAGGAAGCCATCTTCTCTTCTACTTGAAAATGTAAGACATTTTTGTGTGCTTCATCCATTCAAATTCCTAGGTTGATGAGTCATTTTTCTTGGTATTATGTTGTGTAGACATTTTGTTCTCTTGGAAATATAAATTTGAATAATTGAATCTATCAGAGACTATAATAATAATATTTCGGAGGGGGGATTACATACAAAATTGTAATATTTATGAATGAAAAATATAGTTTCGAAACCCTTAACAAGCCTTTATTTGGATTTGCTTGGATAAATTTTTCCATAACTTCTGGTAGAAAAGTATTAGGAAAAATGGAATAAACCTCTCTACCAGCTTTTGTTTTTGCATAGCTTCCACAAAACTAATTTATGTACAAGTTAATTTTAGCTTAGCAAGAGATTTATTTCATTTTTTCTTATTTTTTCCATGTCACTGTTTGCAGAGACATTAAGTTAAACAGGTCCATTGACATACTATACTTGATGGGCTCTTCTAGGGCTTCCTGATCAATTTGTGTCATAGTTTATAATCAGTATCACCTTTAAATTATTTAAATAGGTTCTCATAAAATTGAAGAAACAAATCCTTGAAAAATTGCTGAAATATTCAAAATCAAACTTCACTATTATTTCCCTCCCTTTGTCATGCATCAATATATTTTTGTTGTCTTGATTACCCAACTGATTAAACTCATAAATGGCCTGTATTCAGCTGATATATTTCTATTTTGGAATCATGACATAGTAATAACTTAAGCCTTTTTGTGTTATTGTTTGGAGAAAAGGATTTGTATTCTTGTTGAAATGTGTGATTCCCATCAATGCTTCATCCTGTCACTGATTCCCTTGGAAGTAGAGAATAAAAAAGACAGGGTTAGGCATAGACAACTAGAGAAACTTTATGAAACCATTTGCTTTCTACAAATTATAAGATAGAATCGCTCCATTAACTTGGAGGAAAGTACACACATGGAGGTTGGAGAAACAACTGCTGATGTAGACTGTTGCCGTCAGCAGAATTGTGGTTATGATTAAGCAAAATAAATTTTCTTATCTGGGTGTTCATTTGAACTATATCTCAATTGTATAATACTGGAAAATTTGGCTGTCATAATGGAATGATCTTTGAAGTTGTTTTCTTTTATGGTTTCTTGTCTATCCTTGTAAATATTGTGGTTGTGATACATTTTCAGGGTATTGGACAAGGAAGGAGTCCTTCTACATTGGATTCAGATAGACTTTCCCGTCACTCTTCTAGGTTTTTGAAAAGTAATCCTCATGCAAGGTATCTCTCTCTCTCTCTCTCTATACACACACACACACACACCTGTCTCCCACCCTCACACACACAAACACTGCAATGCAAGGTTGCTGACACTGCCTATGGATCTGAAATTGCTTTATCATCTACAGTGAAATCCATATTCCGAGGAATATATCCTGCCCTGTCTCACCCATTGGAAGCCCACTTTTGAGGCCAAGATCGCCACAACATATGAATGGGAGAATGTCTCCCTCTCCTATATCTAGTCCTCGGACTGCTTCTGGTGCATCCACACCTCTCAACGGTGGTAGTGGTGCCATTCCATTCAGTAATCACTTAGTTTACATTCAAGAGGGTCTTGGAAACTTGCCGAAGTCCTCAAATGGTGTCTACATTAGTGGCCCTACTCATCATGACTTGAATGTTGACATTTTTCGAGGAATGCAACAGGCGCCTCACATTTCATCAGAACTGGTTCCAGGTGAAAGTGATGTTCTAGGGAAGCAGTTTGCACGGTCTCCTCGTAACGAGGCATATGATGTTCAATCAGTCTTGGCTGATCGTGTTTGTCGGCAGCTACTGGGGGATAATGGGAAAATCAACCCATCCCTTGATCTAAATCCCAATTCTTTGCTCAGCCGGGCTAATGGTTTATGACATGGGGCATTTTCCTTGGTCCACCTTTGTGACCAAATCTTTGAAGTTTGTCAGAATGATCCATTCATTGTTCTATTTGCTGAGGAAGTAATTGTAAAATAAGGAGCCAAAGCATACGAGAATCAATGTAATAAATTTTGATCGGAGAATAGAGGGAGCTGAGTCAGACTATTCCATTTTGCATGGTTTCCCTCCAGGCTTATGGAGTTCAGAACCTTTGGGGTGAGGTGACAAACTAAGCCATACGATGAAAATTCCTGACATTTGATTTGTCTATATCAACTGAAGCAAATGCTCACTTGTAGCAAAAAGAGAAGCTTATGTTTGTATGTAGAATTTTCAAGATACAGCATCAGTGCGTGGATTTCTCTCTGGTGTCTGAAATATGAGAAATGATAGGTTTAATGTTAATATTAGCTCAAGGAATGAATTTTTCTAATCATATTTATGCACTTCCTTCAGTTAAAGAATTCATGCAATGACAACTGTATCTTTTTGAACATCATATAGATGCAAAAAAAAGTGAAATTGGTGCAAAATTTAGCATCCAGACTATTTTTTGGGAGGTGATATTGCTGTACAGAATATGGGAGACTGAATTGTGATTCTGCATTTATTGATGAGAAGCTTAGGATTTGGGAAACTGATATATCTCTTAATTGCATGCTCAGATATATTACTGTCACTGAATCCTTCTGCCGGATTTATGATGCACATTATTTTTTGGTTTAATGGTTTAATGTCTCAACAGGTTTCTATTTTCATCCAGAATTTTAAATAGGTCTTTTTCTTTTTCGGCATCTCAATTGAGTCCTTATTTTTGTAAAATTGAATCAAATAGGATCTTTTCGTCAAATTGAAATGACGCCGTTGAATCTTTACTGCAGTGAAATGTCTTAACAGTGTCATTTCAATTTGATGGAAAGGGTCTATTTGATTCAATTTTATAAAAATAAGGATTTAATTGAGATGTCGAAAAAGAAATGGATTTATTTGAAATTCTGGATGAAAATAGGGATCTATTGAGACATTAAATTTTATTTTTTTAAGTAAAAATTGAAGATATATATGATTTGAGATTCTCTCAAATGGTTTTTATGCAGTACTTATCTGAAGTGGTTATTCTTTCTAGTATTATTTTCCCTGTAGTGATTCATGTATTAAAATCATGTTTAAATTACTAATTTGGTCTTTGAAAAATTTCAAATAAATTATTGGAAAGTTTAATCGGATTCCTAAATCAGAAAAGTAAGTTCACTGGTAAACCACAAAATTGATGTGAAGATTTTAAAGATCACAGGATTCAATTAAAAACAATTATATGTTCAAGGTTGTTTAAAAAATTTCTAATGGTCCAGGAACTTACAGATTTAACTTAAAATGTTCAAAAGTTTTTATAGAAATTGTTTTAATATTTTCTTGAAGTTTGATTTATTGTATTTATACTGATGTACGGAGTCATACTCATTTCAAGAATTGTCCTTCAAAGCACAGGCCTTTGGCAACTTTTGATTTAGGTACTTTTGGGCAGCTTCTTTCTGCATCTCTATAATTTCATCCTACACATTTGAAAATTTCAATTTTAAAATCTAGTTTAATATTTTTATTTTGAGTTTTGAGTTTCAGAATATAGAGATATTATATAATAGACAATTTGAAATATTAAATTTGTATTTCAAAATACACAATTTAGAACATAAAATTTATATTTTAAATTCTACATTCTCGAATAAAGAAAAATACATTTTGAATTCATAGTCCTATTCTGATTCTGTAATTCAGAATGTATTTTTTATTTTTTATTAAATACACAATTTAAAATAAATATTTTGAAATGTATAATTTGAAATATAAATTTTGAAATAAATAACCTCAAATATAAGTTTTATATTTAGGATTGCGTATTTTAAAATACAAAATAAAAAATACATTTCAAATTATCCAATGCAAAATTTATTTTTTAATAAGATGAAGAAGGGTAGGGAAGGAAAAAAGAGATGAAACAGGAATAAGGACAAATAGATATTTTCACAAATCAATAAGAGTGCAGAACGAAATGTACGGAGGTGCAGGAAGAAATAGCCTCACTTTGAGGCAGTTTACTTTTTGCGGTCTGACCTCCTTAATTTCTATGTTTTTTGAGCCACTAAGCTAATGGCGAAAAGGGAATTTTAATTTGTTTAATTCTTCGAATTAATAAAACTTATGTGTTTAGTTTTTATTAGAGATTAAATATATATATATATATATATATATATATATATATATATATATATATATATATATTATTTTTTTTTTTCAATATGAAAAATAAAAATGTTATATATGAAGAATAAAACCGTTAGTCAAAAAGGACAACATTCATATATTTCTTAAATATGAATAAAACCGTTAGACAAAAAGGACAACATTCATATATTTCTTAAATATGAAACTTAACATCAAACTATAAAATATGTTATATTTTAAAGACCGAAAACATAGTTAATTCTAAACTTAATTACTTTAAAATTTGAAAAAAGAATATAGATATTCCAAGATATAAGAGTTGCCAAAAGGGATGATAGGAACCTTATTAGTGCAGAAGAATATGTTCAGCAATTACATGATTAATCCTCAAATGAGCGCACCAGAGATAAAGTTGCGTTACATTTAAGCCATGTGAAATTGGAGCATAAATCAGATACCTGTAGATACATCTCACACTAATTGGAATTTTTTTGTCAGAGTCTAGCTATGATAAGATATCAACTGACTTATTTATCTAACATGTTCAATTTTTAATGGATCATTCTTACGTCTGATAATTTTAGGGGCAGTTTCTTCCATCATCATTCCGGATAAAATTTTCTATAATAATTTAGTGTTATGGAAAATAAAATTCAGAATGATGGGTGAAAGGAGAAATTTGACAAGATGAGGAAGAATCTGTCATATATTAGTCTCTATTGGTTAGGTAACATAATATCAAGATTTGACCAAATTTGAGCTATGTTCCCACAGTTTCCTTGCCAGCTCTGGATCAACTGCTTGTGAACTTGCTTCAGCTAAGTTACTATCCGCAAAGTAACGGCCACTCAACCCTTTTAACTGTGGATGCAATGCAACGTAACATGTAGTTGCTGCTCCCTATGTCAAAGCAAATAAGTATATATTAGGTGATAAAGGACGAAAATCATACTAGATAACTTTATGATAAAGGACAACATCCTTAAGCAATTTACTATGATAACTAAGTCATATACGAGATTGTCATAATTCATTTACCAAATTGACGAGTTTGATCATTACAAATACAGATATGATGAAAATGTAATTGGTGTTGTTGTAATCAGTAAACTAATTCTTTGTTGTCTTACATGGTTCAAGTGGAGGAAAATAATTAATTAAAAAAAGCTTTTGTAACCATTTTCACATATAGTCTATAAGCTCTAGCCAAATTTCCTTGTACTTGTCTACCAGGAAATTGTGCTCGATGAAATTGTAATCTAATAAGGAAGAACTTGACAAACCTGTCTCAACAAAGATTTTTCCTAGTGATAAAATATAATACATTCAAATTTCCACCACCACCTTTATTTATTATTTCATGTAAGTAATGATAGTTTATCTCACAGTGTGATAAGGTTTTAATGTTCTTGTGTTTCAAATACGCAATAAGCTTACCTGCTGGATATTTTTCATCACATATTTACCAAGTAGACCAACAAACACTGCATAAAAGTAGGAGCAAACTGTCAATATAACAAGCTAAACAACTACAATTCACTTGTTTCAAGAAGAGGGTAGAATATAATAAAGATTTCTTCTCTTTATTTGTTACATACTGTCATGCTAGATTCATATTAACAGCTGACATATCGCCACACAGTTTGTCACCTAAGAACTGGATTAATGGATGGTTGAGAAAGGGTAATGATTGAAACCTCAATAGAAATGTTTTTATAATCTTGGACCTCATCAGAAAGTAAAAATATATAGACCAGAATGTAATAACATGCATAATCAATGACAGATGTAGTTCTTCACGTACAAAAATAAAACAAAAACACCAAACTAAAAGGAATTACCATCTATTAAACTGTGATGACGAAATAGACTGGTGGCAATTGGTCCTGGGCTAACTGTGTTTGCAGTTACTTCTGTGCCCTCTTCCTGCTACAAGTAAACATCAAGTAGCATGGTGACTGTTCTGTTATGTGTTGCTTTAACCTTTTGATAATGATGATATTTCCAGAAATAGGAAAATGCTTTTTCAAAATAACAGAAATAGGTGCAACTTGTGATTGGAAAAACCTCATAGATGAGGTAAATGGTAGCAGTAGGTGAATATGATTCAATACGAATCTAAACAAATATGCTCACGGATATACATGAATTATTTGATATCTGAGTAAACGATCATGCAGCACATCTTATTTAGCATAGGACATCTTAACATGTACATGACTAATTCTTATTCAGGGATTTGACATAAGGCACCAAGCTTCTCATTTACCAGTTACACCATATTAGATTCCCCACAAAATCATCCATATGAGTTTGAGTTGTTTGTGACAAAGGTCCACTCATATACATTCTTCTGGCTAGATCATTTAGTGCGTGAAACAAACAATTAATGGGGGCACACTTGCAGTCAGATCATGCATAAACTAAAGGTAAAGCCAAATTGAGCCTTATGTTATATTACATCACATGAGCTCATTTTACATGTCAAATAAATATCAGAAACAAAGAAATAAATTTCAAGCCACCAAGGCTGCATCCTCCCTGCAGATATAACATAACACAATCAATAACATCAATTAAGTTGGTCACCTTAAGCCGTCTGGCAAGCTCATTGGCATGCAAAACATTGGCAAGCTTTGACTGCCCATATGCAGACAAACTGTTATACCTGTACATTGATAAGTAAATGACAAAATATTGGTTAGTAATTACCAATGAAAAGGGGGTGAGCTGAGGGGAACACATAAAGCTAAAAAATTCAACAGTGTCGTTACCCTGATTCATCATTAATTTTATCAAATCTAATCCCTTCAGGATATGATAATTTATGACGTCTTGATGAGACATTCACGATCCTTCCCTCCTTCCTTTGTTCAATAGCCGTCTGTTTCATTGTTTCAAGCAATAAGTTTGTCAAAAGAAAATGACCTGCAAAGGGAACCTTATATCTCAAATTCCCCTAGAAAAGGGACAAGGTAATATTCCTGTATACAACTCAATACTATACTATAAATAAATAATTTCAGGTGAAAAAAAAGGAATTTAAATAGATAAAATTTACAAATTCATAAATTCTAACTTATGAAATTGAGATATGGAAGTATACTCGGCATCTTTGTATATGACAATTTGAAACAATTACTGTTTCAAGCCCACCGAGTATAACAATCAATCAAATTCCATATTTTTTGTGTGTATTGTCTTCGTAAGGTTTAAGATGAAATTCTAACCTACATGGTTTGTTGCAAATTGTAGTTCTATATTGTCTTTGGAGAGCCTGAATGGTGTTGCCATGATTCCTGCATTATTTCTTTAAACAGAAACAAATAACTTTCAGTGTATACAACAGCTTATGTTGAAATTTACCATCTAGATTTCTTCAAGCAAACAGCATTTTGATGAACGGTTAAAGTCACAGAAAACACCAAAACTTCAATTCAAAGAGCACATATGAAAGTAGTAACATACACAAGTATATTCAGAGGAAGACCACAAGATTTGAATTGTGCTGCAAATTTCCTAACTGATTCCAGTGAGCTAAGGTCCAGCTCCATCATGTCAATTTTTGCAGATGGGTTATCTCTTTGTATTCTTTCCTTGATCTCCCCACCAGCTGCCATATTTCTGATCCCCATAACAACATGAACACCGCGTAATGCAAGCACACGTGCAGTTTCAGCACCAATACCACTAGTTGCCCCTGACATAACATGTATCACACAATGATAACAAGTCTCTTGCGTCAAAAAAACGCAGAAAACGACAAACATTACACAAATTGAGCACCATGATGATGAATTAATTCCACCAACATGTGTTTTCCATATCTACAAGAACATACTAGACACAGCCACTCACAACTAAATATATTACAGGGAAAAGCAACCACAATAATAACAATATCATTATATAAAAATGTAAATGTAGCCGCAACATCAAGGATTCTGGTGTTTGATCACAACTGCAATTGTTACCGCATCCACAGCACTTTTATTCACAACTTTTTACAATTTCAATTATTCTGACAAATCCACTAAATGATTCTAGAAGTGTTAGAGATAATCTAAGTATAAATTTAAATCTCATATTGTTAGAAATGACAAAATTAAATACCATATAAAAAAAACTATAAACTCAATACCTCGAGATTTTGAATTAAAAATGATGGGAATCATTTTATAGGTTGGACTAAAATCATATATATACATATATACGTGTATATATATATATATATATATATATAATCTCTTCCTATTGAACTTCTCCAAAAGATCACCATGGAAAAATATAGACTCACCAAGAAAAATTGCTGAGAATAATCCAATTGTCAGACTTAGGTTTTGAATTAAAAGTATTTTCAGTCCCTTTAAGTTGGACTAAGGTCATATATGTAATTTCCTCTCAATAAACTCCCTCAAAAACCCCATCAGGAAGAATCATCACTGCAACTAAAATTTAAACGTTGTTGAGAAGACATAGAAGCGTAATTCTTCAACAATGATTGATTAATACAAGCATGTCTCAAGCATAATCATAAGACAGAAAGTGAAATCTTGCTCAATAACCATCAAGACAATAAACCTATAGCATTTCTTCTTTTTCTTCTTCTTCCTCTCTGTTCCACTTCAACAAAACAAAAATCTCTACCTAAAAGGTTGAAAATTGGAAACATATTGATTGAAAGCATATACCCATTTAAATAAAGTTTAAATTTTTAAAAGGGCAAGTTTGCATCTCATAAGAAAATCAGCACTAATGAGTAAATTAAGGAAGAACAAAACAAATAAAGGAAACCCATTTTCATTTTCTATTCACAATAACCTGTAACAATGGCAGTGAAGTCAGTGGCATCAATTCCCTGAGTAACTTCCTCGGCAGTAGAAGAAGCTGAGAATCCAGAAGGTCCTTTTCTTCCCAACCACCACATTTTTTTTTTCTCTTATCCCTGTTCAAACTGAAGCTCACACAATCGTATTGTGCTGCGTTTCACTTCAATTTCTTGCTTCGATCAAAATCACACTTAGCAAAATCGTCTTCATTTTATACATTTTGACATACAAGAACAGAATAAACGTCTTTGAAAATTCTGAATTATTACCAAGATAAGTATTTTTTTTCATATATATTTTTTTTAAAAAAATACTAAGCTTTTTTGAAGAAAATATAACATTCAAATGAGATTTATTGACTAAGGTTTAATTTATTTTTTTTCAGCATATTTTTCGCCCGTGAATTTTGTTACGAAATTATGAAATTTACATATTTTACTATTTCATTTTAAATTTTATGCATTTCGTTGTACAAAAGTTTTGTAGATTTAATAATTGTTAAATGTGTATGAACTTTTCAGTTTCTTGAAAATTAGTAAATTAATAATATGTTCTTGAAAGTTTTATTTGTTCCATGGATTGAGGTTCAAGTGTATGGTAGTTTATAAATATAAAATTGAAGTGATTAGTTATTTTTGTATTTTTTTTTATAATTTGTCTCTCCTCCTCCTTCAAATACATTACCTTAAAGCTTCTTGAATTTTTTTTCATAAAAGTTACATTTCAATAATAAAATTTTCTTGTAAAATTTCAAAAAAAAGTGTTATAGTTGTACTTTTTACTCATTTAACTACTAAATCAAAATTTTGATTCGTTAAATTGCTAATAACTCATACATTAAAAAACCTGATTAATTATTTACTTATTTTTTTTCTTGATTATCCATTATTTTTTCATCTTCTTTTTCCTTTTTTTTTCTTTCTTTCATTTTCATCTTCCTTCTTCTTATAGTGTGGTAATCGTATTAATAATTATCGAGGTGTGATAAATAATTTATTTGGATGATAGAAAATTGTTAATTTTCTACATAGAATGTAAGGAGATGAAACATAAAGTTAGTGTTGATGTGAAACTTGGAAGTCATTACAAACAAATAATTGAGAAACAAAAGTACAAGAATCATATGAATAACCCGAATACAAGAATCATATGAATAACTTATGTGTTCCATATAATGTACTATATCCCTAAGCTATAACTAAATATATCAAAATAATTTTGAATCAAACATATCAAAATAAGTTTGATTAGTTAGTTAATTTAACTTATTTCTCTAAACTCTAGTTAAGTTAGACAAAATTTAGTTTTTTCTTTTAAAATATGAGTCAAATTGAATTTAATTCACAGTTAAAAGGATTCAAATAAGTTAAAAATGAATTGGCATGTAGCTTATCAATAATAATATTTTATTATTTTTTATAAATTTTTTATTACAGTTATTTACGATTTTTAATTACGCAAGTTGAAAATTTTTATTTTTAAATAAACTAAACCGTATAATATTTGAATAATTTGTATATTTTATTTCTCAAATAATGTTGACACTTTATTTTCAACTAATATAATAATATGATGAAAATGTTCTTATTTATTGTAATGTTATAAAAAATGTAGTCATAAGAGTTTCTTATTGTATGTGAAGTCTATTAGAAGTCCATTGAAAGATTGATGGTGTATATATTTATGGCGAAACTAGATAAATTGACGGTGTATATATTTATAGCAAAACTATAATGATTTTGAAGAAGTTTGTGAAGAAATCTAGATGATGATTTTGAATAAGTTTGTGATGAAATTTAGAAAAAAGAAATGTTGTCATGCTCTGATTCAAAAAGGAACAATTTTGTGAACTTTGAAAACAAAAGATATAATTTCAGATTTTATACCTACTATGACAAGAAAGCAAGACAAAGAAAAAAATATTTTTATCAAAATTGTGACAAACCGAATTTTTAAAGATTATTAAAATTTTAAAATGTATGACATACATTTATCAACTTGAGAAGCAATGTTGATCGGATGAAGATATTTTATTACTTAAATTATTGGTTTATATGCCTTAACAAAATATTATTATAAGTTTCTTAATTTTGTTATTATTTGTAAGAACAAAATGCTATAAAAATTGAGTATATATATACAAGAATTATACAAATAAAAATTATGAAATGAATTTATTTTTTAATAATGGATATAAATTCCACGCTTATACTAAAAAAAAAAAAAATCAAATTTTAAGCTTGAAAAATACCACTCAAAAAATAGAAACAGCATACATTGTTGAGATTTTGATTTACCTAAAAGGTATTCTATATCTAAATTGATCATTGTAACCTTGTATTTTGCTTCGTCAAGTTTATGCTAAAATCCCACAGTTTCTTGGCCAAATTCATGTCCCTTCCATGCGAGCATGTTTCTGAAACATTATTATCCACAAAATACTTGCCACTGATTCCATTTACTTCTGGGTGCAATGCTGCATAGCATGTTGTCGAAGCTCCCTATAATCATACAAGTTTTTTTATACATTTTAGTTTCTAATTCTGGTTGAACATTTTAATCTTCAAACATTATATTTTGTTAAATGTAAAATAAAAGAGCAATACTTTGTGTAAAAAATATATATTTTAATCTACTTATATTGATTATTGTGAGTCAAACTTACCTGCTGCACAGTTTTCACCACATTTCCAGCTAGAATATGGATTACAAATGGCCCTATCAGGTTCCACATACCTGCATAAACCACACAGTATATGCCTATGTAACATAATTATACTATCATTATTAAAATGATATTAGTTAACGTAAAATTAATGTAACAACATACTTATAATATCATATCATATAATGCATGGCTTTTATATACATTATATAGAAAGACTATATAGAAAGAGTGCAACATAGTCTCATAAATTAATTTTAAATTTAACTCAATTTTATAAAATTAATCTATAAAATGATGTTTATACTTATTTATATATTATAAATTTATCTTACTTTTAGTTAATATTATATTAGATATCTAATATACTTTTCTTACGTGGCAAAAATGTATATTTTAAGCATAAAATTAAATATTAATAAATAATTTGATAGTAATGGAGACGGTATGTTTCTAAAAAATAAATTTTTTAATAATAGATAATATAATAGACTAAACAAATAATAAAATTCATTATGATATATTTTAACACATTATTCTAATACTATTTAATAGTTTGTGTTTTCCTTATTCCATTTTAATAAAAATAAATTAGAAAATTTCTTAAGAATAATATATGTACGTAGAACCAAATCTTAGGAATATATGCTACGAATTTTATTAACAATAGTATATGTAAAATTAAATTTTAGTAATACATGTTATAAATTAAACAACTTTAGAAAAAAAAAAGTTATTTATGTTAGAATTTAGTTAAACATACGTTGATATTTATTTATTTTTTTATTTTTGGAATGAGACAAGTTTATAGTTACATGGAGTGAGTTAACATTATTAAAGTATAATATGATAAATAAAATTTTAGGAAAATGTTGAATTAAATTTCACTGAATACTATTAATAATACTTCCAGGTGATTTTGTTCATTATATATAAAGTTAAAAGAAAATTGCAGTATAAGAGTATATTTTGGTTACGAAATAATTTTTTTTAACATATTATAAGTTACTTATAATTTTTTTTAGTGCTATTAATTAATAAATGCAATGTCTTATAATGTGTTTATTACTAATTTATTTGATTAACTTATAATTAATGTCATTAACACATTCAAAATAGTTTATTTTAGGAGATTCTAAGTTATAAGCCATAAGTTATTTTAACTAACTTCTAGCCCGTATAGATGGTAGCTATGTAGTTCAAATAAAAAATAATAATATTATAAATTAAAGTAACAAGTATTTCATTATATTATGCTATGTAACAACCAGATATAATTTAAAATGTAAAAATAATAATTTTAATGTTACAATAATTTACATTTCTGAAAGTAAATAAAAAATAACTTTGATTAATATTCCTTATAACAACTCCTTTAAAAATAAAATGACTTCTCCAAGTAAAAAGAAAACATATATAACTTTTGAGAATTAAATAGAAATACTAAAATTTTTAATTAGAATTTGTTTATTTTAATTTAAAATTGTAATTACTATGTAAAGTAGCTTAATCATTTGTGAAAATATCTTGAGATAATTTTATAAAATGTAATTTGAAGGAGTTAAAGGAAAATAAAGATTTGCAATTCAAAATTTTATATTTGTTTGTTTATAACTGAAACTACATCCATCTCTTAATCCATACAATCAAGTTTCATTAAACATCGCAAGATACAAAATGATTACTCTTTGAACTTTAATTTGTCTTAAACTAAACAATCCAGTATTATTTCAAATAATTTGTCACTCTAATTAAGACATTAACTATTATTGGAATAACAATAACTTTTGGTCCAAATATTTGATTACAAAAGATATTAAAAGATCAAAGAATTGCAAAAAAGAATTAACATCTTTATATAAATACAAAACATTTATATAATTAAATATGCTTTAAATATTTATTTATAATTATATATAAATAGTATTTAAAAATAAGTTTTTATAAAAAATAAAAAAGTGACAAGTCAGCTTGTTTTGTGACGAGACATCTTATAATTTTTAGTCTCAGTCTTGTTCGACCAATTTTCGACGAGTTAAGGTCCTGACAGATCAGAATAGGGGAGACTAATCCGTTTTGTCACCTCTACTAACATGTTAATCAATGTTTGGAAAGAGTTTTTAAGAAATAATCTTTTGTTTTTATCAAGATTAAATTTATTATATGTAGACGAACTAATCTATTTAACACACTCAATATTTTCTTTTCAAGTAATATGATAAGAAGTGAATTTTAAGTGTAACTTAATTCTACAAAATCAAATTGTAAAATAAAGTTTGTACCCACTTTTAATAGTGATATTATACATTAATAGATGATTTGGATGAAATAATATACTTAACAAATAAGAAACTTTATTAGGATAGCTCTAATTTATAACTATCATATATAAAAAAGTTTATTTTAAACCTAATTCAATTTACAACTTGACTTGTAAAATAAAATTTGTACTCATTAAATATATATATATATATATATATATATATATATATATATATATATATATATATATATATATATATATATATATATATATATATATATATATATATATATGATAAACAGCTAATTTACTTGTCTAGTAATTGAAATCATGTTATTTAGATTATTCTGATGTAAACCATAAACTTACACAAATGTATGGATTACCTGTGAGTAGAGGACTCTGAAGGTAAATATTGGTGACAGTGGCTCCTGGATGAAGAGAATTAGCAGTAATATCCACTCCATCTTCCTGATCACTTGCAAAATCAAACAACTGCTACTATTATTGCATGTTGAAATAATACATAACATTCTATTTGATGAAAAAGATAACTACCTACCATGCTTCATCATGGTTAAATAAACTTATTAATCAACTATCAACATTTAATAATTTATAACTCACTATGCCACAACCTTGAGACGTCTTGCAAGTTCATTGACATGTAAAATATTAGCTAGCTTCGATTGTCCATAGGCACGCCAATTGCTGTAACTATAAACAAAGAAAGAAAATGAATTATATGCACTTCTTTTGTTGAAATCTATATTATTCACATAATTATAAATACTCTATAAATGATACACAAAATTACATCTTTTTACTCTGTTTCATCAATAAATAGGAATTTTTTTGGATAAATTTGTTCATAACAACTTCTTCAGAAATACTTTTAGAAAAAGAAAATAAACTTTTCTATAAATTAAAATTGATTTAAGGATTAGTTAGATTATAAATAATATTTTTCATTTTAAGAGCAAAACGTATAATAGAATTAAATATCAATAAATTCCTAGAAGAGTGAGGTTCTGTTCTGGGTTTTTTAGAATCTGGTGCAGTTTCTTTTGAAAGTTATCTAAATGGATAGATTAAAAAATATTTGTGAATATGATTAAGTTATGCTTTGAAATTACGACCTCGCACCTAATATATACTTACGAAAAGAATAAAAATGATAAATTTATAAATTATTTGTAACTGATATAAAAAAAAGATGTATATATATTATTATTTTTAATATGGATACCATTAATCACTTTCATGCTAATCAATTAACTATATCTGTATAGTACATATTATGTTGTTAACAGGTCATAGTGAGAGTGCAAAATTAAATTTTCGTAACACTTTTTGTCCTGTTTAGTTGTCCAAATTCCAAAGTTTGAGAAAAATAAAAGCAAAAAGGATCTGCACGACTGCTCTGTTTCTTAAAGAAAATATAAATGATATTTTATCACGTATAAATTTTTTACATTTATTTAATATTATCTTTTCTATTTTTATTTCTCTTCTAAAAGTATTAAATTTTATTTTTTATAATTATTTTACTTTTATAATATATATGTTAAATAAATATAAACATATATATTATAAATCTACTTGCATAGATTTCAACTACTTGGTACCTTGATGGATCGTTAAGTTTGTCAAAAAGGATTCCGTTAGGATAAGTAAATCTATGGCCCATGGAGGAGACATTAAGGATTCTTCCTTGTATCTTACTTTCTCTTGCTGTTTTCTTCATATTTTCCAACAACAGATTTGTTAGGAGAAAATGACCTGTCAAATTATGTCAAAAACATTGAGATTATTTATTTTCACAATTTCCACCAACCCAATATGATAAAAAAATAATAATAATGATGTAATGAATACCTAAATAATTTATAGCAAATTGAAGTTCAATGTTGTCCTTGGATAGCATGAAAGGGCATGCACAAATCCCTGCATTGTTTCTTAGAATTTAAGAGAAAAAAGAGTTAGAAAAATAGTAAATGAAAGAAAAAGTAGAATGATGAAGTTGGTGCTTACATCAAAATATTCAATGGAAGAGTAGTTGAATTAAACTCATCTACAAAACGATGAACAGAAGCCATTGAACTTAGATCCAACTTCATGACATCAAGTTTAGCAGTGGGAATTTGTTTGAGTATTGAATCCTTAACATTATAAGCATCCATCATATCAATCACTCCCATTATCACATGCACTCCACGCAATGCAAGAACACGAGCTGTCTCAGCACCTATACCGCTTGATGCACCTGTTGTTCTTCATCAACACCATCAACAACTTCAATAAAAATGTCATTGTTTTCTATACGTTTAAGCATTATGAAAGAATCATTTATTGAGGAAAGGGAAAGAAGAATGTGACCAGTAATAATAGCAGTAAGAGCAGTGCCGTCTATTCCGAGAGTAACTTCTTCAGCAGTGGTAGACCATGAAAATCCAGAACCTCCTCTTCTATTGAATGGCCACATCTCTTTTTCTCTGTCGCAAATTCTCAATTCAATTCTTCTGTATCAGTTTCAGTGTGGGTTGATGCACCGACATGAAATCATAAATGACGTATGTTAGATGAAGTTTTGATCACATATTCCCTCAAACTTTATATATATATATATATATATATATATATATATATATATATATATATATATATATATATATATATATATATATATTTTATAAGGTTATATTTCTAATTATTTAATAAATTAGTTTTATTTTTGTTGATGTGAAATTTTTTAATATCTAAACATGTGAAATTAGACATTAATAAATAATCTAATAATAAATTTACGTTTAATACTATATTAAAAAAACAATTTAAATCTAACTCAATAATACGAATTATTTTAATAGATAAAATTTACGTTCAGTTGTATATAATAAACTAATAAACTGAGACGATCTCATGTGTAACTTTTAACTATATCCACTTTTATATAATAAACTCTCATGTCTAATTTAACCATATGCTTTTAAATTTGAGTTTTGTTTTTGAACGGTGTAGAAGCATATACACCAAAACTACGTGGAAGATAAAGAAATAATAATAGCAACAGTATGGAAAATATACAGAAAAATTAAGTAGGTTGAAGTAGAAAGGTGGTATGAGAAGGAAACTTCTTTAAGCACAATGAAACAAGCAGAGAACCCCACAACAGACCTTACAATAATTAGAAGGAACCTTGGAAATTGCTAGAACAGAAACACTAGCAAACCTGGTTTTAAGACCTTGGATCTGTGAAGCTTGCCTCTTCTCTATGTTTTCCAGCGGTTGAATCTGAATTGCATAAGTTTGTAGATTAATATATAAGTTCGATTCTATTCCAACATAAACACTAAAATACAAAAACAAGAGCAAAAAACTTGAATAACATATATAAAATAATTTTTGTTGCAGCAATTTCTCAGACAGTCCTTGTTCCACCAGACATTTTAAATGTTTACCAACAAATATGAAAAACATGGGAGAACTATTAAGGATTTGGTAGGAGTTGATTTACCTACAGAATTCTTTGACCGTTTGAGAATAGATGATTCGGTTACCTCTCTCTCTATATAAAAGGGTTTTGTGATAACCCAAGAGAATTAAGAACAAACGAAGAAGAAAAAGATTGATTAGGACTTGCAGGTGAAGGTGGTATTGATATCGAGGATGGGCTAAGTTATACTCTTCGAAACTTATTATATATTATCTTCAACAACCATTTTTATTAATTTTTTATCTAACAACTTTATTTATTTTTCAATTAAACAATTTAATTTAATATTATTATTATAGAGTCAACAAATGGAGGAAAAGAGAATATGTGGGTTGTTAAAATAACTCTTTTACATATGGAAGGTTGTTATAAAAAGGATAAGTTGTTCAAAGGTTGAGAAAGGTAACACAATTTATTAAGTAAAGACCGGCCGGGACAAAGCAACTATCTATAAAGTTTATTTGACAATATAAATTTGCCAACTTTTTGATAACTACATCTATTGTCGAATAATTGGTTCACTTGAATGTCCTTTTAAAAAAGTGAACTTCTTCATCCTGAGATCTCATTCTCTCTCCACCATCATTGCTCTCACTTTCTGCTCTGGAAAACTTTCGATTTGTCTTCGGTTCTCGTTCTTCCTATCCACCATTGGTTTTACTCTCTCCCATCGAATTGACCATTGTATTTGGTTCTTGTTCTTGTTCTCCACCGAAGCACATTTGCTCCTTTCTTCCTCTTTTTCCTTTGCATTATCTGTGTCCCCTTCCCTTTTTCCCCCATTGCATTGTCTATGTCTCCTTTTCCCTTTTTCCTTATTCCATTTTGATTTACCCTTTAACATTTTCGATGTACCCATTTTCATTTGCATTTTATCCTTTGGTAATTGATTTATTTTTTATGCAATTGAATGTGCGTCATTCTTTTAAAATGAAGTATGTTGGTGATTTGAATAGAAGATTGACTCCGCAACAGAGGAAGTTAATTGCAAAGACACCATTTAGTTGGTTTTTAGAATTGTTTGACAATGTTAAGTTAACTAGAAATATGTTAAATGAGTTATTAATTAGATGGGTAAACCTAGTTGTGGGTTTTTTTTTTGAGAAAAATTTGTAGAATTCAAGGAAATGGATGTGTGCTTAATAAGGATGATTGTATTATTTTTTAGGATGACTGTATTAATTGTTAGGATGACTGTATTATTTTTTAGGATTAATGTAATATGATATCATTGTAATGAACATGGTCAGCTTAATACTAATGGAATACAAGGAACCTATCTGGTTATCATCGAATGTTAAATTATTTTACCATTATTGCACTTGAAAAACAATCATTCTCGTTCAACTCACCCACTCATCTAAAAAAATGGAAAAAAATGACCAAAAAACAGAGCAAAACCTTTCATGGGGAGTGTTGTTAATCCAACTAAGAGTATAGTTGAATTTTTCATACAAATGGCCCTCTGGCCTCTGGTAGTCAATTACAACATCTCTGTAATTGATTACCAGAAGCTAGGTGGTCATTTGTACATAAACTTCAACTATACTTCTTAGCTGGAACAACACTACTCCTCATGATGGCTTTTGCTCTGTTTTTGTTGAATTTTTCCATTTTTTTAGATGGGTGAGTGAGTTTAATGCTATTGGGTGTGTTTCCTGCACCAATGATGAGGTTAGCCCATTGATTTCTTCAAAAAAAATGTACATTGAGGTAGTTTTCTCCAATCGAGGTGAGGTGCATGACCATTGTTGTAACATCCCTTCTCGGAGTGTCACACGAAAATTTTTTATTTTATTAATTAAGAAATATGTCATTTAATGTTGTTACAATGCAAAAATTTTAAAAGGCATTTTCAATAAATAATAGATTTGTGAACAAGAGGGAAAAATATACGTATAAGATAACGTGTTGTCAACTTTGACCTTTGCTGACTATTTTAATCATAACTTTTCCCACAGACCTCCAAATGAAGTGATTCTTTTTTTATTAGAAAAAGACTCAAAAATATTTCAAATGACTACTAATTTGTAATTTTTGGACATCTGAGTGGGTACAATTAATTCCTTAAAGTTAACATTTTATATATTACTGCCAACTTTGACCTTTGCTGGTTGTTTTGCTCATAACTTTCTCTACCGAACTCCAATTGAGTTGATTATTGTTTTGTTGGAATCTAGACTCAAATAGCTTTTAAATGACTACTAACTCATAATTTTTAGACCATTGTACTAGATGCAGTTAATTTCCAAAAAAAAAACATTTTTCTAAGATTCCTAAATGAGTTTACTTTCAAGTTATCATGTTTCTTATTTTATTTTATTTTATTTTATTTCTATATAAACTATCCACAATTCAAGGTAAAATAGTATTATAATTAAGGTGTGATGTGTTTCTACTAGTACAAGCTATACACCTATATGGACTTCACCTACCTTGGTTCAAACACTTATATCGACTATTTTGTCCATAATTGAGTGAGGCAAACTGTGTTTTGATGCACTTGATGCCATCAATGATGAGCAACATGAGGAGTTCATGCAAAAAATGGAAAAAATCACCATAGGGACACAAATGACGTTGGGGAGTCAAGTTCTCCCAGGTAGGGAGTCACGTGTAACTTTTTGTACAAATCAGCAATCAACCCCTTATAATCGATTATAGGGATCTTGTAATCGATTACCAGATGCCAGAGGGTCATTTGTACAGAAACTTGAATTGTACTCCCCACCTGGATGAATACTACTCCCCATGGTGGTTATTGTTCTTGTTTGTGACTTTTTCCATTTCTTGTGAATGAGTGGCTATATCTACCTTTGTCTAAACACCCATATAGGCTTTTTCCCCACATTGCAATGTACCAAGATCTTCTCCATGCACTAAACAACACAATTGATGACTAAACTCACTCATCAATTACTTAAACAATTATTTCAACAAATTATCAGAATCATCACTTCAAATCACTTTCTAAAATAGATTTACATTCAAAAAAATTCAATAGCAAATGATGACAAAGACCAATTCAAAGCAATGGAATAATCTCCATATATATTATAATTGGTAATAATTCTCACAATCCATTTACGTCTACAAAATGTATAAAAATAGATCTTTTATCATAAAAAAAACCCATACAATCATCACTACTGTTTAAGACCAGTTCCTTTGTACAACATTCTTAGCGCACGACACTTGAAACATTTGCGTCAACCATCCTTCATCTGCGTGTACATACTTCTTTGCTCCATGGCAATGTCACCCTCGCCTTCAAAGCCAGTGTTCATGTTGGCTGCGGGGTCAATCTTCCATTCAAATCACCAACACATTTCGTTTTGAAAGAATGAGGCACATTCAATTACATGAAAAATAAATCAATCACTAAAGGGCAAACTGTTAATGCTAATGGATACATCCAAAATGCTAAAGGCTAAATCAAAATGGAAAGAGGGAAAAAGGGATAGGGGAAAGTGAAAAGGGGAAAGGGCAAACAGGAAAGGGGAAAGGAGAAGAGGAAATTGGAAACATGAAATGTGAAACGGAAAATGGAAAGAGGAAAGGGAATACCTTCTCCTCCATTGCTTCATCGGAGCCTCGCCGGAGAAGAACAACCCTTTTTGCTTCTTGAGAGAGAAAGGAGAGAGAACAATGAGAGAGGTTGGAGAGAGAAACGAAATGGAGAGGGTAGAAAGGATGAAATATGGCTTCAAAATGAAGAGTGCAGGAAGGGTAATTTCAAAACCCTGAAAAGGTTACATGTGTACTCTTTTCCACGTCAGCGAAAGCAAAACTTTTATTAAACACCGTCCAATAAGAAGTTGACATGTGACCATTGTTAAATTGTTGTCAAATGTAAATTGTTAACGTATCACGATCCATCTTTTATTTTAAAAAATGAGAAACAATTGACTTTATTTTAAAAAGTGAGAGACAATTGGTATATATATATATATATATATATATATATATATATATATATATATATATATATATATATATATATATATATATATATATATATATATATAATTGAATATTATTCGGTCTTATCACTAAAAAAATCGTCCTAATCCAAAATATATTAAATTTTAAGTAAAAAAATATTTAATTTATCCCAATTCGATCATGAACAATAACATAAATAACACATCTTAGTATATTAATTATCTTCATTATTTTATTTACTATATATTTTTTTTATGCTAGAAAGACTTAGACGTTAAAGTGTTAGAAATTGAAGTTTGAAGTGTTTGGGATATATATATATATATATATATATATATATATATATATATATATATATATATATATAATAACAGAAAATTAACAAACAAAAGAAGAAAAAATATTGCAAACGACCTTAATAAAGGTTATAAATTTAGAAAAATGTATTGAAAGGGATAAGAAAGGTGGCAAAATTGTGGGTGTGAATAACAAATCTAGCTTGTAGTTAAGTTAAGTGTTAATTAATAAAGTTATAATTTATAAGTTCTTAATTGTTAAACTAATTTATTTGTTAGTAGTTTGTATTTTATAAGTTAGAAATTCTTAAATTTATTTTGATATATTAAGATAACATTTGGTAGCTATTTAAGATTCTTTGCTCAAAAAAATATACTATGTGTAGTGCTTAACGTAAAAATTTAAATCCTCGTGAAAAATCAAGATTGTAAATTATTCATTTTAATTTTTGTATTTCTTTTATTGAAATTTTCTTTTAACTACTCTTTTAATCTTTCTATTGCACATGATAAATATTTTTTATAAAATTATAATTTTTATAAATAAATATTTTTACATTTATAAATTATACTATATAATTAATATTTATAATAAAATTTTTTAAAATTTTATAAACCATATATGATTAAAAAATCATACAAAAAGTTAAAATTTGTAATACAAGTCTTTAGAAACTTTATCCATGTTGAATTTAAGCTACACAGAAGATAAAAATAGAGAAGCTGAAAAATAACTAGAAAAGAGTGACTATATTTAAAATTCCATGTAACTAAAATCTACAATTTTCAAAATTATTTCTTAAATTATTTAGCAGTAAATTAAGATTTAATCTTAATAATATTTTAAGTAACAAATAAAGTAAGAAGAAATATAAAACTCTAAAGTCTAGTATACACTTATTATCATATATCAACCTAAGTACACTAGCAAGTTGTACATTACATATATATAAAACTCTTAAGTCTAGTATGCACTACACCTTAACAAATACTAATCCAGAGAAACTCTAATTAGTTCAATCAGAGTCCAAACCAACTATTAGCATGTCCACTTATGAGTTCACATTGAATGCAAGTTCAAGCAGCCAAGTACAAAGTGACTCACGTTCATGCAATACATTTTAATGCAAAACAGTACAAGTCGATAGAGTTTTATGACATTTTAGTTCTTATTTTGTTCTTATACCATCTAATCAGCAAAGCTTTGGTTCTTATTATTCTAATCCAATTCAATATCATATATATACAACCAAATCAGATTTCATAACCAATTATTTATGGCTACCATTGCACAAAATTAACAGCTTTAAGGCTCGACTTTTCCAGTTAATTCACAAATAGAGAACTTACCTCGACAACAGAGCCTCCCAACAACCTTCGTCGACGATAGTTGTCTCTCTAGACCAAATCAAGGGAAAAAACACAGTAGAAAAACCTCCATCAAAATTCCTCAACCAAGCTCCCTTAAACGTAGGAACAACCCTCGACTAAGATAGCTTAACATGTTAGCTGAAGAATAGAAATTTTGATGATATCTCAAAGTCAAATATCAAATGTTTTTATTATAGAAAGATATTCATGAATATTTATTTTTATATTAAAGCTTTTCTTATCTAGTAGATTGATGTATAAGATGTGGTTTATCTTTGATTCTATGTATTGTTTGTCTTATGTTGCGTTAAAATTCTTCTTTTTGAATAAGAAAACATCATTTTGTACTCAAGATAATCGATTATCAGTAATCAATTATGACTTGTCATAATTGATTACCACGAGCAATTATGCGAATTTTTAAGCAAGTTTTTTTACCGTTGTGCATTCAATAAATGCATAATCAATTACCATAAATTGACAACATATTTTTGGAGTTATCATCGAGTGAGATCTCTATAAATTAGATTGAGACTCTCATTTTAAAATACAACATACGAAATAAGTATATTTCGAAATTCGTATCTGCAGTGTGGGGTGATAAGTGTTCTAGGATTTGTATAACCTTTGTGCTGTGGCTTTGAGAACTTGGTGTGTTGGCATAGAGCAAGAACTTTTACTGGGAGTGTGATTGAGTGTTGTTGTTGTTGCTGAGTTGAAAGTTTGTCATCCTTTGTGAAGATTCAAAGGAGGTATTCATTCTTTGTGAAGATTCAAAGGAGGTGGTCATCTCTTCGTGAAACATTCAGAGGAGGTGTTCATCCCTTGTGGGTTACAGGGGAAGTGAGTTTCATCTCTTGGGGTAACAAGAGAGGTGTTCTAACCTTCAACTTGTTTATTCTCTTTGTGATTATAATAGTTTGTTGGTTTGTGCTACTGAAGCGTTAATTCTTGGTTGAGATTAATAATTAGATGTAAGATTTCTGTGATTCGAACCAAAATAAAAATTACCTGTGCAATTTTTTCTCATCCTCACTCTTTTAATTTGTTTAAATTGTTTTAAAGAATTTATATTTACATGAGAAAATTATTAAAAGAATGATTTGCAATTAGAAACTAATTCACCCACTTTTGGTTTGTTGAACGCGTTAACCATTCCGCTGCACCGCTCTGACAAAACCCAACGCACCACGAACCCTTAAAGAAGAAACCTTACATCATAACATCGGCCTCCCAATGGTAGCATCAATGTAGGACGAACCCTCCACCGCGATGGCTCAAGCCTACTACACCACGAACCCTCGAACAAGAACTCTGTCAATGCCTCTATGTGAATGATGGAGACGACCTCTACAAATGAAGGAACGTGACTCTGTTGCGAAGGAGGGAAGGAAGCGTTGAAGGTTGCTCTGTGATGGAGGTTATGCCAATTGGTCTGAGCGAATGATGGAGACGCCTTTTATGAATGACTGAAAAGGCTCCGATACTGCAAACTGGGAACTCCAATTTGGAGAATGAGAGAACGAGGTTGTAGAAGAGATGAACAAATCTTCGAGAAAAGAGAATATTGATTTCCAAAATCCCTAATCAAGTTCACTCATATACTTACCGAAAGACCCTAACCATCGATAATGAGTCATACACTTTATCGACAGATTACCAATGAATATTAAGACAATTATGCATTTACCAACGGATAAATCTACCTGTAACAACATAAACAAAATTTGTCGATAATTTCATCAGTAAATATAGATTACAAACAAATTTAAATTTGTGTACATATGTATCTGCCGATAATTTTATTAATTCTTTTAGTGTCTAAATTAATATTATTTTTAATTGATGTGAAACTTCCAAGAATAAATACTACTAAATATAGAAACTAAATTAGATTAATTTAGAAAGATAAAATTTTTAACCTATAAGTGGAAAAGGAAAACTTCTCCTAAAGGGCTTGTGAATGCAACTTATTTCAAGAACACTTACTCGTGTGGTGAAACTCAAAATATATTTTTGAAGAATAAATTAATCTTTAACTCTTTTTTTTTTTAACTTTTTTTTACTAAGTATATGTAATTTATATATTCTCGTTATTCTTTCAAGATTTGGAAAATATATAATATATAAATATATAATATATTTCTTCGAAAGAAATAGAGTTAACCAATTAATAATTGATTATATTGTATTTAATGGGATTTGAAATTTATAAAATAATAAATTGTTTCAAACAATATTTGATTATATGTATAAGTGTATTTGTAAAATTTCCTAATAATTAATTTTTTTAACCATAACTAATTATATATGAGTGAATGTATTACTTAAAGCTAAACATATCAAAGTAGTCTATGACATGGCTCTTTAATCAGTTAAAATCGATTAAATAGATCTTAATTAAATTTTCAAAATAATTTACAAAAATCTTAAGTCTTTATATAAAGAAAGTAAATATATATCAAACTCATGTAGTTCACTTACAATACACTATGTCTAATATATGTATCTCAATCAATAAAACAAAAAAACCAATAAGACTCATTTAAATATATTTTTCGCCATCAGCAGCTAATGTCATATTAATGGTAGAAGCATTTTAGGATTTTACCAACCATTAAGATAATTGTGTAGGTAAAAGTATTTTTAAAATTTTACCTGCATTAGAGACTAAGTAGGTAATATTTGGTCTGGGTTTTAAGGTTTTACCTACGTTAAGCATATATAGTTATAGTTTTTTTTCTTTTTTATCTTAGTAAATTAATTTATTGCATTCATAGTTCTTTTGTATTTATGCAATCATTTTCTATATTATTTCCATTAATCAGTTTTATTAATGTTTATACTATATTTATATTTATGTAGGGAGATAATACATAAATAAGTCATAAGATATTATCCGTTCTGAATTAAATTTTTTTGAATTTATTTTAGTACCATTTTAAAATATTTCTTATTAAAGAAAATATATATAAATTGTTTTATATGAAATTTTGTTTATATCTAACAATTTATCCTATCTGGTTATAGATCATAAACATTGTTTATATAAAATCGTCATATTAAATTACTTCATCTAAACCTAAAATAATTTATTTTAATATAGGCAGTTAAGGTTTTTAAAATGTTAAAATAAAATTATTATAATTTAGGTGGTGGAAAAATTCAGGTCTCTACCCCACTGTGATACAAAATAATGAATGGTGGCCATAATTCATCATAAACAAGGCTATGTGGGAAACTTCTTTTGTTTGTCTTTTTTTATTGAATGTATAATGTCATCTACCATGTTAATACAATCATGTACAATTTACACCTAAAGCGTTTTAAAATATTAGTCAAGAAATAAAAGAAATATCAAATACGATAATGTATTTTTTTTAATATTTTCATCTGATTTTAAGTCCTTATTGTAACGCTTCTTTCTTCTCTCTTTTTGTTTTTCTTTCTCTCTATATTTTTTTCCAATAAATTTCACTATCCTTCTCTCTAATTCCTGAAACAAATTTATACTTGTTTAACTTCTAGTTTATGAACCTTTGCTCTTAAAACATGATGGTGATATATATGAAATAAAGAGTAGGCTCAATGACCTGATTATAAAATTTCTGTAGAACTCCAAAAACAATCACAAAATATTTTAACGTTAGAAGAGTTTGTTGCGGGAATCACGACACATACACGCACGTTTAAAAAAAACGATTTTAAAATGGACCACTTTCAGGATATTAACTGAAAAAGAAATAAAAATAAATAGGAGAGGATATAAATGGCCACTATATCTGCATCTGGAACCGCAGTCGGTGATCGTGAAATGTCTTGTTGAAACCCAAATTGCCTTAGCACACGCTCAGGCAAATGACAACAAAGGGTGTCACCAATCCGAATCCATCCAAAAAACATACAGATGTCAAAGAATGGCCGAATGGCCCGATGCCCCTCATACGGATGCCATACAACTCCACTATATGTCAGCGGATCCAACTGTGACCAAATCTCTCCAAGAGTGGAACTCTGTTTAGGGCTCTGCCACCTCATGGCACGTGGTGTGATATCGTCGTAAGAAGTCACCAACCGCCTCCTTCCCATGTCAAGGAAATCTTCGTATATCCAACTCTAAAAAAATAATTATTCAATTATATTTCATCCATCTTCGAACATGGAAATAAATACCTGAAATAAATGTCGAAGTTATAATTGTACCTGAAATAGAGTCAAATATCCGACCATCTGCTTCGTGGAGGCGAGACTCGCATCCCCGAGCTGCTTGTACAAATGGGTGAGTACAGCAACGCCCCAAGCATATCTGCCACACGCGTGTACGTCTCTAAATAATAACAAGTAAGACACGCGTATGGAATTGGCACTCTTATTTGAAAAAATCGTGCATCCTACTAGATGAAACAAATATGCTTTGGCAGCATAGTCCCAATGCTGCGACTCACACCTCTGAACATATATCTCTCTAAGCCAGCTGAGTCTAACTTTCGGACCACATGCGTCCTCCATCTCAGCACTAGCTGTGCCGCCATCAACGCCGAGCAGCTGCACAAGGGCTGTGCGAGCCTCCTCAAACTCCAACGCCTCCAAATCACACATTTGTCCCATCACGGGCAGGTGAAGTAATGTTGAGACGTCATCAAGAGTAACCGACATCTCCCCTATAGGGAGATGGAAACTATTGGTCTCGAAATGCCACCTCTATGAATCCGAGGGGTAAGCCTTTACCAACATAATCATAACAAATATCTGTGAGAGACATCAAACTGGAATTCAACACAATGTGTTGAATTCCCTCGTGGCATGGTCCTAACTTATTTACTTTTTTCCGTGAGAGATCAACTTGAGTATGTCCCCTCGATCCTACACATCAATATTTAATAAAATTTCTATTAAAAAATAATAAAATAAATTTTATTTTTGCACTCACCGGCCCTGTGAAATAGCATAAGCTGCATGCTGAACATAGTGCGTCAGCAATGAATCATCATTTGGACCTCTAGGAAATCCACCGATATCCTCTTGTATGTTATGAACATTCACATGCTCCTCGTCATCGTCGTCAGGGGCCTGAAATGCATCCTCATGACCATGAGTCTCATACGCTTCATATGTCTGCTCCTCAAAGGCTCGCTTGTCAACATAAGGGTCATCCTCAATAGGAGCTGCACGCCTTCTATAAGCAGAAGAAGTAGATCTTCTCCGACTTTCGCCTTGCTCCGAACTCTCTTCTCGAGAACTAAAAGATGCACCGCGTGTTCTTACCATTTCTAACAAAAATATAATTGTTTCATTTAAAAAACCTATGAATCGTCAAAAATCAAAATTGATTTTTATTCTAAAGAGACCAAGAGGCACAGTTCATACATCATTACAATTAAAATGTGTTTTGAATTGAGTTGACTAATTGGAAGAATTATACGTATTAATATATTTGATTGAGCTTTTAACTTTGAAAATTAAGTTGCTAGAGTGCAGTGTCATTGTGCTTATTACATTATATATTTCATATTGAAAAAAAAATCTCAAAAGGCCGAAACGGTTGTGGGATATTCGTTTGGCCTTCAAGGGATCTCCCACATCCGTCGATGGAAGTCGGACACCCGTTGATGTAACATCCCAATATCTCACATTGGATAATTCATAATTTATATATTGTAACATTACATTTACGGTAACATCCCGTAATCTCACACTTAAAAATTCACAGTTGATATATTTTAAACTCATATTTCAACTATAAATTCCTAAATATAACTTGAATTCTTCTAACTTATTCTTCGATCTCTTTCTTCCTTGGTATTGTTTCAGACGACATTCCTTCATCTGCTCCCGTATAACGAATTATACGATCATCGCACATACCCAAACAAAAACAAACATAAACAAGTAGGGTGAGCTAACATGCAACCAATCATTTATAAAACATGCATGCAAACCTCATATAATAATTATGTCAGACATACTCATATTATCATACAACAATCACATCATATAATAATTATGTTCGACACCCTCATACCACAATTCCTATTAGATACTCGTCTCACAATACCCAATAGACACCACAATACCCAATAGACACTCATCCGGATGATACGTTGATGAGCGGTCACGGGAGGTTATGCACTTGTAATGACTTCTACTTCTTTTTTTACAAATACACTTCCAAAATACTTCATACCATTCACAAGATTAGTCCCCTCACTATGTCCAAAACCGGCACATAGACCAGAACCTCCTGCTCCTCTCACCACATAATTCATCCATCTCTACTTGAGACTAGATGATTATTAGAGTATCAGGATAACCTCCAACTACGGGACCCTCAACATCAACATATACACAAATACCATAATATTACTGAATCTCTCCACGAGACTCATGCCATACTCATATTCCTCAACTCACATTATACCCCTACAAAATCTCCCCATAATACTCATAACATGTTCAGATGCATAAATTCAAATGCAATATAATAAAATACAATCATCGCATAAATCACACAAACTCAATATATTACATAATAATTTAACAGTACTCAATCTGTTCAATAGGATTTAAGTTAAAAACTTGTCGAGTAGACTTCCAGGAAAGAGAGGTGCGTCACAATGGACAACTTAAGTACCAAGTCTTTCCTTAGCCAAAGTGTTCCTCAACTAGTTTTTAACAAATTTCTTATTTACAGATTCAAAACAACAGCATATAATATTTACACCGAATTTCAACATAGATAAACATACAGTAAGCATTAACAGTATTCACACAGAATTTCAAGATATGAATAGTAATATAACAATACTAAGTCATAATATAAAAGCATAGAAATAATAAATCATAATATAAGAGCATAAAAAGTTAGCTCCTCTACCTCTATTCCAGACTTAATCTCCTGCTCCGAATTTGTTTCCCTGAAACCCTTCAGAACCTCTACTCTTCTTACAACTAAAAATTTCTCCCTAACTCTTTCTCTCTATTTCTCAAGCTCTCACTTGATTCCTCTTTTCTTGGTGCAAAATACCCTTCCCTCCCATGGCTATTTATAGTAAAAAAAAATTTACTATTCATTAATATTTTAATATTATTTATTATTTTAATATTATTTAAAAATAATATTTCAATCATTTCCTCACCAAATCTGATCCTAATTTCTACCTACTACTTTCTTCCATGCTAAGGAATCTTAATGCTGAAAATTTATTTTTACTATTTACTTTTTACTATTTACTATTTACTTTTTACTATTCAATTTAAAAAAATTTACTAAATAAGTTACCAAAAATTTGAACCTCTCCTTCTAAAATTACTATAATTTTATATCCAAAATTTACAATTTTCTATCCATTAAAATTATTATTACTAATAAAATACTAAAATTTACTACTATATATATATATATTTGTTTTTTTTTTCATGAATCTTACCGTTGAAGGCCAAACGAATATCCCACATCCGGTTTGGCCTTCGCGGGGACTATTCAGCGACACACAATCGAACCAGCGGTGAGATCAAACCATTAACAACGACAAAACAGCACATATTCAAACAGCACAAACAATAATAAACCCTAAACTAAACTACCTAACATAGAAAATGAAGAGAACTGTGAAGAAAACCAACCTGCAAGAAACGAAAATTGCAAAGAACTCCTCCTCCTCACACTAGTCGACGCTTTGGACGCTCCTCGACGCTCCCTACACTATGGCGGCGACGCTCCTTCACACCATGGTGGCAATGAAAGGTTTCAAACCAAAAAAACTAGAAAGAAAAAGGAATAGAAGCGAGGAGGTGAAACGGAAATGAGAAAAGAGAAAGAGAGTTTCGTGGGTGAGTGCTGAAAAAATAAAATTAGGATTTCAAATTATTTAAAATAGGATAAAAGTAAAAATTTTTTTAACTTAAAAATATAATTATATTTAAAATAATGCTGAGAAGCGAAAAAAATATACAATTGTGGTGTAGGGACCAACACCCAAAAATACCAACAAAAGATAGAGGCGCAAAATTAGCAAATAAAGAAGGCGCCGCACCTCCATATAATTTCATCCTCTATCCTCATATATAGTGAAGTGACATATTTACCCTTATCTTTAATCTTCTTCCTTACCAAGAAATGTATGGAGGTGCGTGAAGAATCTCACAAGAAGGCATTAAGACTTATGAGACAACTTCTTCGTGCTCCTTCCTAAAATTTTTCCAGCATCGTATAAGGAAATTTCTCAATTTTTTTTCTGAAAATAAAAAAATAACATTCGAATTGTATGACCCAAAAGTTATTATTTTTCATGAAAAAATATTTTTAAATTATATGAGTAATAAACTAAATATAATTTCTGAATTGTATCATAAACAATTTCTAAATTATATAATTTAAAAGTCATTTTTAACTTTAAATTACCCAATAAAAAATGCAAAAGAGATATTTTATTTCATATGGAGTACATTTATGAATGTGCGGAAAGAAACTGTCCACCTCTAAAGCTTCACATAGTTTTTCCTTTTTTTTCTTAGTTCTTAACTGAATTATTCTCTATGAATATATATAGAAAAGGTAAAGATACTTGGATAAAGAAAATGATTGTGACATCCCAAAAATACAGTCAGCACTATAAATTCAGAAAAATCACATTTAATAATAATTCAGTACAGTTTTTCACTAAAAACAAAAGCCAAGCCGAATGCCTTACAACACGAATCACAATCTGAAGTCGAACGTACAAATAAAAACCTGACCGAACGGGTTACACAATATAATTACCGAACGGTCGAACTTAAAAGAAAACGAGTGGATAGGTCGAACGACCACTCACGCCAACAACTGAAATAGCCGAGCGTCTCATTGCTCAATCTTCACTTCGACTTCAACCAAGATCTCTTCATTCGGCACCTCTTCCAAACGCTCGTCTCCATCTGCTCACATCCACACGGATGATCATTGCAATGACAAGACGGACGTACAAGGACAATGGACAACACAAGGAAACGAAAGGGTAAGCTTACATAATTTAACTCATGCATCAACATAGAATTTCAAGTAAACAATTCATCATACATGCATATTTCAACATACACATTCATTACATAACAACCCACTTTAACTTACTCACTAAATAAAACTCAACACGACTGACTGTCCGGACTGTATGAAATCTGTGTAGCTTCGGTGTTCGTGCACCCGGGTGATGTAGTAACTGGAACTCTCATCAGCTGCCACCCGAGGTTAATCCTATCTGTCCAAATAATCATCAGGACTAGGACCTCCTGCCATTCCCACACATGACGTACTGCCTCTACGTGAGGATGAGTACTCACGGAATATCAGGATGAACAACCGGCTAAGCTTCCCACATTCATACTTTACAAATCTCAATAATCAAATTCTGAGTCGTTCCTCCTTGGAACGCTCTTTCATAAATCATAACTTTTCATTTCATCTCATATACTCTTCATCATTCACTTTTCATCATGTATTCATATTTTCATTTCATCTCATAAACTGTTCATCATTCATTATTCATCATTCCATTATCATTTTCATCATTCTTAAGAAAACCATCAAAAACGAACGTTCTGTCCCCAATAAGTCCGAGGACGAACGCTGTGAAATGAGACCCAAAAGGAACGCTCGTTCGAATCAAAGAACGAACGGTTTAAGTTCAGAATGTACAAGTCTGGTACTGTTCATTGGACGAACGCTGTAGAAAATAGTACGAGCGCTCAAAATAATGCCGAGCCTCATTTTGGAACGAACGCTCAGTTCAAACCGAGCACCATCATAACGAACGCTCAAAGTTAGACCGAGTACCAATTAGAACGAGCGCTCAATCTAAGACCGAACACCAATTTGAACGAACGTTCGGTAGGAGACCGAATACCAAATTCCAACGAACGTTCGGTATGAGACCGAATTCCAATTTGAACGAACGTTCGGTAGGAGACCGAACACCAAATTTTAAAACGAGCGTTCGGTATAAGACCGAACACTCCTAAGTACGATCATCAGGTGTGAGACCGAACGTTTAACAACTTAAAATATAGAATTGATAAATATACTAAGGGACTTTTGAAGAAGTGTTTACGAGTGGTAAAATAC
Organism: Vigna nakashimae; assembly: GCA_034642375.1. Lineage (NCBI taxonomy): Eukaryota > Viridiplantae > Streptophyta > Magnoliopsida > Fabales > Fabaceae > Vigna > Vigna nakashimae. The sequence goes on from CM067768.1 coordinate 29,320,796, forward strand.
ACTGTTTCACATATGCATACAACAGAAGGGAATTTATCAAAGTATACCATATTCAACAATACTTGGCCGAACGCTCAAGCATAGCCTTTAGACACGAGGACGCTCGTCCTCAACAAGGGATTGATCCAAATGAACGAATCCCACTTCGGTTATTTTCATCAGAAAAACCGAACGGTCAGAGACCGTTCAACAATGAACGTACGTAATTACAGGGGAGTGTTTTATTATTTCATTCCATATACATTCCAGTTCAAAATCTCATTGAAAGCACATACTTTCATTCTTTCATATCAACCCAAAATCTCAGATTTCATATATTCTATTCCACCCAACATCTCATGCATCACATGTAACATAGTCATATATCATTTTCATTCCATAAAAATGAACGTTCACATAACTCAATCATAACAACTTCATACAGTCAAAATAACGAACGTTTACACATAACATACATCAAAAACAGTTAAATTAAGTAAGCTTCCCTTACCTCTTGAAGACTTCCTTGGACCTTTCTCCAAAAGATTTGATCTCCTTCAAACTTCAACAACTCTCCACGTTTCCTCTTCCAGATTTGCAGCAAGTCTTTCACTCCTAAGGTGCCATGCTGGCTGGAAGAAAAACGGTGCTGGAATGTGCTGTTACGCTGGAAGAGAATGCAACGGTGATGGAATGGGAGGCTGCACTGGAACGTGGAGCTAAAAGAAAATGAAATGGTGTGTGTGGAATGAGTAGAAGCACATGGAGCGCAGGAGCAAGCTGGTTGGCAGTGGTGTGCACGGAAGTGGAGCAGAGGCAGATTGAATTGGAATTGGTGAAGGAGCTAGAAGCGGTGCGGTTGGATGGAATTAAGGAGAATGAAGCGGTCACGTTTGATGATGAGTTGGAGGCAGGAGCGGTGCAGCTGGATGGAAATAAGGAGGAGAAATTTTAATTGAAGGAGGAAGTGCAGTGGTATCAAGGCTTGGAATGATTTTTGCACGCTGCTGAAAGAATGAAGCCCCCCACCACTAACAGCAGTACCATTTTTTTTTTGTTAGGTAGCCACCCACGTGAAGCTCTTTCCTACCCCTTCAATCATTTTATTTTATTTTATTATTTTATTTTATTTATTTAATTTAAAATTCGGTCCTTACAATGATCATACCAAAATTTCACACAAAATGTATTTAAAAATCTATTTCATAAATTTTCATTTGCATAAAAAATTTAGAATAATATAATAATATGTTTTTCACAATTTTCGAAGAAAATATGTTATTAATGCATGAAGACATAAATGCAAAAATAAGCACGACATGAGTGATATTTGAGAAGATGAAGGTGATGTGCATTATGAGAAAAGACAACATATGGGGTTTTTGTCTCCAGCTTCTCTCTGTCCCCTCTCCACCCATAATAAATGAGATAAATGAAATTTAGAATGGTTATTTAAACTTTTTCTTCTTCCCTATGTTGGTGGTTATGAAGAGAAAAGAAATAAAGGATGAAGAAAAAGGTGAAAAGAAATAAATTAAATAAAAATATACGTTTTGGTCAAACAGCAATGAAATTAGAATAACATTTTATTTTCATCAGTAATATTATTAATGCTGATATTACTAATATATTATTTTTATTGTTAAATAATAATTCATTTTTATTACTAACTTATCATTATTATTGTTATTGTATAATAATTATAGATATTATTCAGGAAAATGATTTCTCCAGTATAAAACATGAACTTAACGTGAATACTCACAAACTTTTCCCAATGGATTTTACTATATAAATATATCTTACAACGTTTGTTATGTTAACAAGGGCTTTATAATAACATTTGAATACATATACGTAAAATCCACCTTTACAGAAGCCATCAAACTTTAAGCTTTATTTTCTTATATATTGACCATTGTCACTGTTCATTTTTCATGGTGAAATTCATGCTAAAATCCCAAAGCTTCTTAGCCAAATCCATGTCCCATCCCTGCAAACATGCTTCTGAAACATTATTATCTGCAAAATACTTTCCATTGATTCCACTCACTCCTGGGTGCAATGCTAAATAGCATGTTGTTGATGCTCCCTATCATCATGTAACACAAAAAATAATAAGACAAAACTATATATCTAACACCAAGAGTTAAAACTCTGAAACTTTTAAGACTATCTTACTTGCTGCACATTTTTCAACACAAATCGCTCTAGGCAACGAAGTACAAATGGACCTAGAATATTCCTTAGACCTGCATACACCATACAAAGATGGCCATAAAACTCAACGTGTATATCATCTTATAGAAAAAGTATACTTGAAAAAAATACAGGGTTAAATATGTTTTTAGTCTCTAAACTATTGGTCGTTTCTGGTTTTCGTCTCTCTTTCAAAATAAAGTATAATTTGGTCCTCATTCTTTTCGAAACATTCGTTTTAGTCATCGAAAACTAACACCGTTAAAAATTAAGTCCTCATTTAGTCAACAAAATGAGGACTACAACCAAAGTTTTGAGGACTAAAATGAACGTTTCGAAAATAATGAGGATCAAATTGTACCTTATTTTGAAAGAGGGACGAAAATCAGAATGGCCAATAGTTTAGGGACTAAAAACATATTTAACCCAAAAATATATATCTTTCCTATACGTTGATGTTTCAATATATAATTATAAAGACATGTATGCTTGAATTCATCATGAACACATTGTTGTCATTTTTCAAGCAATGTCATTTACAAAATACAATATTAATACCAAAACTGTATGTATTGAAACTTTTTTTAAAAAAAGTAGAAGATTGTGTAAATTTATATAAATATATTAATTAATTACCTGTCAGAAATCGATTCTGAAGATATATATTTGTGTTAATAACTCCTGGATGAAGAGAATTCGCAGTAATATCTACTCCGTCTTCCTGGTCAATTTTAATATTGAACAAAAGTATTATTAAATTTCACAAATAACTATTTAATGCATCTTGTTGTTTTATAATTTTGTAAACTTACATCATAACAACCTTTAATTGTTGTATGCTTTAATTTATTGTCCTAACTATTTCCCACAATTTTTCAAAATAGAAAATAATGCATTATTGGGTGGCATCTTTTTTGCTAAAATAAAAATAAATATTTTTGTAAAATAAAAAACAAGACCAGAAACTTAAGCTTTTTAGGATATTTGATTGCTGGTTAAAAGTACAATTTTAAAACTTTTGTAAAGACTGATGGGAAGCTCTGTATCAGCAAGGTTCACCAGGTTTTGTGTTAAAAGAGAAACTAAAGGCTCTGAAAAGGTGAAACTAAACAGTGAGAACAGCTCGGAAGCATTAATGAAACGATACACATATACTGGAGAGGAGAGAAATTTAGTGAAGATAATATCATTATATCAATAATCATATCGGCGGATATAATAATAAGTTTAATAAACAACAAATATTCATAACAAGAACAAGTAATAAAAGAAGACCTAACAAACAAAAATTCTTATTAAGATTAACCTTAATGAATGATTCAAATATTATATTAATAAATAAATTTTAAATTTAACTTAATTTCATAAAATTGAGTTATAAAATGAGATTTATGCAAATCATTTTATATTTAATCGGACTTCTAACACTTCAAACTTTTATCACGGTTTTATTATTAAAAAAATCTTTAAAAGAAAGAATGAAAGAATAAATTATATATTTAAATTGTTTTTATTTTATGTGAAGCAGTTTAGTATACTAAAACATGACGTAAAAAATCTAACAAGTTTTACATAACGTAAAAAATCTAACAATTTTGAAAGAAACGCTTCTAAGAAATTAATGAATATGGTAACTACAATTAAGAGGAACAACCCTTAAGTTCACAAACTCAGTTGAGGTTCATTAGTGTAAATAGAACTTTTTATGATAGATAAAAGGGCTTTTTAATGATAAGTGTTTTAACTTTATGTTACGAAAATTATAAAAAGTTTGTTTTCTTATGACACCATTCAATTTATTATAACAAGTCTTTTCTCACCAATTATAATATCTATTATTTTTAAATTTGTCATGATAAATCGTAATAACACTTTTTTTCATTAATGGTTGGAGAAACATGTTTGTTGGTATTTATTTACTTCTAAAAGCAAATAAAACATAAAAACTCTTTCTTGGGGATTTTTAGTATGTCCAAGTAGAAATTTAGCCTTTTTTTTCTTCTGTTTTTTTTTTACTGGTTTAGTATCCTTGCATATATATATATATATATATATATATATATATATATATATATATATATATATATATATATATATATATATATATAATATAATAACTGTGATTTCTATTGTAGATAAAAGAAAAAAAAATTATAGACAACAACATTGTTTCATTATAGAATGAAAAATTTAATGTGGAAGAACCTTGAAACGTCTTGCAAGTTCATTGGCATGTAAAATGTTTGCAAGCTTTGATTGTCCATACGCACGCCAACTGTTGTAGCTGTACATATAAGAAAGCAAATGCATTATGAAAAACACACATATTTTGCAATCATACTGTAATTCTAATATATTTGTATGCTGAAATCTTTATATCTTTAAAATGAAATAGAAATATTTTATAAATTATAAGAAAATTATATCTTTTCACTGAAGTCATCAATAGATGAAATATATTCATCAGGTTGTATTAATATTTGGTAAAAAAAATTACCACCAATAATGGAAATTGATACTGATGTTTATTTTAGTGGTGGACATGAGGTCAACCCTAATAAAATCAACATTAATTAGTTGCATCTACCAGAAAAACGAATATTTGATACTATTTCTTTTTCTGTCTTGTTATAGTGGAAAGTTCATGAACTTATTATAAAAATTTTGGTATAAGAATTTTTACAAAAGAAAAATAAATATAACAAATTAAAATTCACTTCTCCATGAATTAAAATTAATTTATGCATAATTCAATTTATAAAGTTTTTCATAAAACTTTTTCAAAATATTATTTTTAATTTATGCATAACTTGATTTTATCTTATGTAAAAAGTAAATTTCATTTTTTTCTTTATATTTTATTTTATTTTTTTTTATGAAGAAAACAGGCACAAATATTCTCAATAACCCATATTATTACTTGTCTACATTTGAAGTACTCGGTATACCTCGATGGATCGTTAAGTTTGTCAAAAAGGATTCCGTTAGGATAAGTAAATCTATGGCCCATTGAGGAGACATTAAGGATTCTTCCTTGTATCTTACTTTCTCTTGCTGTTTTCTTCATATTTTCCAACAACAGATTTGTTAGAAGAAAATGACCTGTCAAATTATGTTCAAAACATTGAGATTATTTTCACAATTTCCACCAACCCAATATGATAAAATAATAATAATAATAATGTAATGAATACCTAAATAATTTATAGCAAATTGAAGTTCAATGTTGTCCTTGGATAGCATGAAAGGGCATGCACAAATCCCTGCATTGTTTCTTAGAATTTAAGAGAAAAAAGAGTTAGAAAAATAGTAAATGAAAGAAAAAGTAGAATGATGAAGTTGGTGCTTACATCAAAATATTCAATGGAAGAGTAGTTGAATTAAACTCATCTACAAAACGATGAACAGAAGCCATTGAACTTAGATCCAACTTCATGACATCAAGTTTAGCAGTGGGAATTTGTTTGAGTATTGAATCCTTAACATTATAAGCATCCATCATATCAATCACTCCCATTATCACATGCACTCCACGCAATGCAAGAACACGAGCTGTCTCAGCACCTATACCGCTTGATGCACCTGTTGTTCTTCATCAACACCATCAACAACTTCAATAAAAATGTCATTGTTTTCTATACGTTTAAGCATTATGAAAGAATCATTTATTGAGGAAAGGGAAAGAAGAATGTGACCAGTAATAATAGCAGTAAGAGCAGTGCCGTCTATTCCGAGAGTAACTTCTTCAGCAGTGGTAGACCATGAAAATCCAGAACCTCCTCTTCTATTGAATGGCCACATCTCTTTTTCTCTGTCGCAAATTCTCAATTCAATTCTTCTGTATATCAGTTCCAGTGTGGGTTGGTGCACCGACATGTAATCATAAATGACGTATGTTAGATGAAGTTTTTGATCACATATTCCCTCAAACTTTTAAATATATATATATATATATATATATATATATATATATATATATATATATATGTAAGGTTAGATTTTCAATTATTTAATAAATTAGTTTTATTTTTAGTTGATGTAAAATTTTTTAATATGTAAACATACGTCAACTTCAATAAAAAAATGTTTATGCATGTAACAAATTTTTCAAATTTAATTATTTCAAATAAATTCATATTAAACGTAACTATGAACTTTGATGACTAAATTATGTTATATGATGACATTCCAAAGTTTATTTATCATTTATCATCACTTAAAAATTTTAAATTGAAAAAAAAAATACAAAACTAAAAGAATTACATCAAAACAATGATAATTCCTCATAAAACATATACAAATTATATTGATTCTGAAAAAAAAAACTAAAGAAATACATTAAATCTTTTATATCTGTAAATAAAAAGTTAAAGTCACTAACTTATAACACAATAACCTTCTTTTAAAAAAACATAACTATATATATATATATATATATATATATATATATATATATATATAATTATTTAAGCTCAAGAAAATAGAACATTTTCTTATAAGGTAGTCTTGCGCATAGGTTGTATAGTGTTGAACTCCGTGTCAACACCATTACATTTGATAAAGACGAGGAGGAAGTAATCAACTAACTACAAAGATTTTAGGGGTTACGAGAGGAATGACAGGTAAAGAAAAAGAACTTAGAAATCTTGAATTTGTGCATTTTGTGACAAAGCCTTCCCAAGAGGACATTTATGTTTTAAGGTTGGCAAGAAAATTGCCCTTGGAATATTGTGAAATCTCATTGAGTTTCCAACCTTTCAAACAACAATGAATAAATGATTTTCTCAATTAAAGGGATGTGATTTAGTTTGATAAAAGAAAACAAGTAGTTTTCTAATTATATGATGAGAATATTGTGGTTTTGTGAGGTGTTGATAAAATGGATTATGAATTGTATTTGTATGAGGTGTTAGTATATTTGAATAATAGTCTATTTGGATCTCCTGCCATGGTTGCGTAGACATCTACGGTGCTTTCACTAGTGCAAATCAGAGATAATAAGAACACGGGTTATATGTCTCGGTTTTTAGAAAACCGAGGCACACGTAGAGGCGGTAGCATTTTTGAAATTTTGACAAACTTATACGTCTTGGTTACAAAAAAACCGAAGCATAAAAGATAAATTAACTCAGTTAAAAGCAAAACCGAAGCCTAATGTTTCTGTAATTTTTTTAAATTGTCCAACTACCTTATTCCTCTCACCAACCGAGGCATATTCCGAAATCAAAAGGGTAATTTACCTTAATTTTGACTTGGGTATCTCCATTCTTTTCTCTCCTCTACGAAATCCAGAAGCAGCTTAAAGCTTCTTCACCGCGGTAGACGAGTTTGGCAGCGACTGTAGTGAGTACGGCGACTGTGGCGAGTACGGCGACTGCGGCGAGGCATGGCGAGGTCGCGGCGTGGTCGTAGCGAGACCGCAGTGAGGCCACGGCGAGGTGGCGACGTGGTGGCGGCAAGGTCGTGGCAAGGGGATCCTGGACCGATGGCGTTTCTACAGCGGTGGGGTTTCTGAAAGGGTTTAAATTTCATCTTCTTTCTTCTCTCTTTCTTCACCACGACAGACTCAATGTTGGTGGCAAGCACGACGAGGCACGACGAGGTGGGGGGGAGGTCGTGGCGAGGTCGCGGTGAGGACGTCTTGCAGCGGTGGCGTTTCTGTGAGAAGGGGAGGCATCAACCTTCAGGCGGTGCAACTGTTTGCCAGGGTTCGAACCGAGGTCCGATAGGGACTGATTTCTTCGAGACAGGTCGGGTGGTTGCATGCGGAAGAGCAATTTGTCCAGGTGTGGAAGCAGAGAGGGGTTTGTGGAGGTGACACATGTGAAGGTTCCAGACACTTTGAAGGTGCGTGTAGTGGTGATGATCGAAATGAGAGAGTGCAGAGAAGATGCTTGAATTGGGTATGCAGAGAAGATGCAAAGAAGGTGTGCGGCTTACACGAGTGCGAAGAGAGCTCAGAGAGTGGATGCTCGTGAATTGGGTATGTTAATTTTCAAATCAGTTATCTATTCTGGATTGCTCCTTATGATCTTGAATTGGGTATGTTAAAATTGCTCCTTCTGATGTTCAATTGGGTATGTTAATTTTGAAATCAGTTATCTGTTCTCGGTTCTGGATTGCTCCTTTTGATGTTCTGTTCTGGATCAATTACAAAAGAAGATGGAGCGGCTGGTTGATGATGTTTTTGAACCAAGAGTACAAAAGAAGAAAATGAATAAAAAAAAGAACTTACGACCTCGGTTAACTTTCAACCGAGCCAAAATTCTGTCTTTTTATGCCTCGATCCGAGAACCGAGGCAAATAGGCTATCACTTTTTACCTCGTCTAGATATGTCTCGGTTCAGAAATCAGTGTCTATGGTAAAAAAACCAGTGTCATTTCTCCTTTCTGCACTAATGTTTATGCAATGATAATAAAAAATATTTTCATCGAAGAAACATAGTATAACACTAATGGAAAAACAATAATAAATGACTATATATATTATGTTAGCATACTAAAATAAATCTCTAACTAATATCAAATTTTAGTGATTAAAAATATATGTTAAGATATCAATTTCCTGATTAAAGACCAATTTTTTTAGTAATCAAAACATTGCTATCTAATGTTAATAACTAATTTAAATATTAATTCATAATAAAAACTATTTTAATTATCAATTTAAAAATTAATTATATAATTTTATTTATAATAGAAATTATTTTAATTATTAATAATTTTTAATTTATAAATTAATATCTAAATTGATTAGTATAGTAATTAATTACTTTTGGTCATTAAAATTAGTAATTGTTAGTATTTTTCTTGTAATATGGTTATCAACATATAGTAGTTAGACTTACATTAATAAATATTACAACATCAAGTTCAACTTATTATATTAGATTTTTCTCTGTCACAAAAAAATCTATAATATCAAAATAACCGACGTAACAAATACATTCTAAAACTAATATAATAAGTTTCACGGCTAGTAATATAAAGACAAATTGGTTGTGTATGATATATAACAATTTAATCAGTTTAGTTATAAGATGAAAAGTGTGATTTGCATTAAATTAGTAGTTTTTTTTTACTTTGATCAGAGAATAAGATAGTATCTATTTTTAGACATCGGTTAATATTAAACCAAAACACTGTTTGTTATAATTACGAAATTTTTACCACATTTTTATACGCTTTTATTTTTTTTTTTAAATTAAAACATAATATATAAGTTAAAAGAACTATTTATTTACTAGTGTATGAACGTGAAGTACAAAAGAATAGTAATAATAACGTGTTTCTATGATAAATTCATTCATTCCCATAATTATATTACGTTGACTGAGAAAGAAAAGAAAAAAAATATAAAACTCAATGTTGTGGTTAACTTTTTTTGAATATTTAGTATATTTTGTAAATTTGTGATGATTTTAATAATTTTGTCTTATTATTTTGAAGGTTCTTAATTTCATCTCATTTGTTTAATAAGCGAGTCAATATAATCAATGGGCACAATATTATTGGAGTTATACATCATATTTCTTAACTTTGAATGTCGTGGTTGATACTTACAACTGGATTAACACTTAAGGAAATTATTGTTTCTCTTAATTATTTTACCATAAAATAAAGGACAGTGAAATCTTAACAGAAACATAAATTTCAATGTTCAGATTGGAGAGACAATCTGAGAAAAAAAAATTGAAATATATGTTTATTACAATGAAATATCTGTATTTATATTTTATAAAAATAATATTTTCTTTACCTGGTCTTTTAGTTTACATCATGAACTGATAGAAAAAGAAAATGGAGAAAGAAATAGTGACCTGTGACAATTGCAGTGAGAGCACTAGCATGGATTCCAGTAACTTCTTCTGCTGTGGAAGAGGATGAAAACCCAGAATCTCCTTTTCTACTGAATGGCCATATCTCTAATATCTTACGTATTGATTGCAGAAATGTACCACTTCTTGATATAAATAGATGTGTGCAGGAACACACCTACACAAATCATAAATGAACCTGTTAGATGGCAATTTGGTTATATGTTACCTCAAAAACTCCCATTTTCTCTGGTTGCTCAAAGAAATCACGACCCCACTACTCTCAATAATTTCTCTATCTTTAACTTTCAGATATTAAATACTTAAAAATACATGTTCTATAATTGACTTAGTTTATCTTTTTTTATGTTCCTTTTATTGGCGAGTTTTGTCTCCCGTCACTAGTGCAGAAAGGGCTTTTGACATCCGATATTTTGGGCTTTTGACGTCCGACGTACGCCCGACGTTTATGTGGGTGACGTCTCTTCGACGTCCGTTGCGCCAGGCCGGACGTCTATGTAAACGTCCGTTGTGTCAGGACGGACGTGTACATGAACGTCCGTTTTGTCTGCACGGACGTATACATGAACGTCCGTTTTGTCAGGACGGACGTCTATGTAAACGTCCGTTGTGTCAGGACGGACGTGTACATGAACGTCCGTTTTGTCTGGACGGACGTATACATGAACGTCCGTTTTGTCTAGACGGACGTATACATGAACGTCCGTTTTGTCTGGACGGACGTCTAGGTAAACGTCCGTTTTGTTAGGACGGACGTCTACCTTGCTGAAATGTTTTAGGTAGGAGCTGGGGGTGGACGTCCGTGTGTGCACTGACAGACGTCTATAGACGTCCGACTGTGCACTAACGGACGTCTACTGGGCGTTTTTTTTAAAAAAATTTGTTTATTTTTTCAATAAAACCACACCTGAAAAGCAGAAAAATGTCCCAGAATAATTTTGCAATAATATAAAAATGCGTTTTATATATAAACAAAGTTCTACTTAATGTGGAATTCAATCCACTACCAAACTATCAACATAAAACATAAGCTAAAACTAAACAATGTTCAACAAGAAATATAACTATTCCTAACTCCATCTTTGTAGAAGATAAGCGGTCCACTCCTGCCTTATCTGTTTAATTGTGTCTTCTGTAATAGGCGATGTAGTCTTGAAGCGCTGCAAAATTCAACAAAGATACATTATTGTTTCATATATAGTTGAAGATGAATATGATTTGTAATGTATTTAAGGTATACATCATTACCTCATTCCAGTCATCTGTAATGACTGCTCGAATGATGGTCTTAATCCAACACATCACATAGAAGCCACATTCCCATGAATCTAGCTGCTGGTTACACTAAAATAACAAACTAAATAGTTAAGAATTTAGATCATTCAATAACATAAATGAATTAGAAACTATAAATGACTTACAACCTTTGGATACAAAATTTGAACCAGTTGACCACGAGATTTACCAATAACTCTGTATAGAATGAAAACACAAAGTATAATTAATATGACTATTTTATCATAAAAGTTGAAGGTGAACATCAAATTCAAAGTCATTTTTGGAGAAACACTTACCCTTGAAGCATGGTTCTCAACTCATTTTTCATCCTCCTGTGCAACGAACAAAAAAATATAATTTTACATTGTTTGGGAATGATGACCATCAGCTGCCAGTGCGACCTATCACGAAGGACAAATAGTTATTCAACTAATTAACGAAACTATAATAATAAACTGACCACATATAACAACACCTACCCGTCAATGTATGGCACAAGGTATACGTCTCTTTTTGACTCATCCATCCATGTTTGCAAATAATCTTGTCTGTTTTGAAGTGTGTTACCAGACGGTTGAATGGTATGAGGTTCAACAAATCCGTACATGGAAGACCGACCTTGGTCTACAACGATTGTGTCCATGTACCTAAAACAACAAAGTTAAGTTGTTAGAAACTATATAACAATGTAAATAAAGTAATATGAAAGACCAAATTGACTATCTTACATGCACCACAGCTGAATGATGGAAATATTCAACATCCTGTCTCCCCCAATCACCTCCAATGCATCATTAAATGTGATATAAACTGGCACATGTGGGGGAAGACCAAATACCCTCAAATCCCAGTATAGTTCTAATGATGCTTTCTTCAATCTGGGTAATTTTGTCACTAACTTTGATATAGGATCATCCTCCGCTTCAGCCATCTCATCATCTTCATGTATGACTGTATCATGAATTGGCTGCTTCTGAGGACGTGTGAACTGAAGATAAGAATTTACGTCAAAGCTTTGTCAACAATTATATGAAAATAAACAAGGAAAAAGACATTATACCTGTGGAGTAGCGATGTGGGACATGATCAATGCTCTAGGCCATGCAATAAATGATCCTATGGCCTCCCCCACAAAGTTAATTTCTGGAGTGGGTACAGGCACCTGAGCCTGGGGATCCCGAACCTCGTCAATGGTCACATGCACGTGCTGGGGTAATATGGCAACACCATGAATGGTCTCCCCTCCCTCAAGCACTCGTCCGACAGCCACAATGCGTGGGGGATCCCCATCAACCAACAGCTCATATTGACCGCTATACTGAGTGGGGTCTACAGCAGAGCATGATCCTTTAGTGCTGACACGAGGTGGTGTTGGAGTTTCATCGGCCCCCATGTTGCCTTGCGTCATGGAATGCAGTTTTTCTTCAAGCGCTCTTTGTATTTGTTTTTGTTCTTGTAGCTGCTCCATGAATCGTTGTTCCATTGATCTCATGCTTTGGTTGAGTCTTTCCTCCCACTAAAGATCCATCTGCCTCAGTGTCTCTTGACTCATTGATTGGGGGGTTTTCTGTGTAGGGCCAAAATAGTCACGAAGACCAATCGCCCCAGGAACTCCACGTACACGTCCTGGGTGCTCGGGCCTTCCAATGGTCGTTGTCAGTATGTCGTCCCTACCTTGGCCAGCAAATGTGCCTTGAGTCTGCTGCTCAACCAACTCATCCTGCACATAAAAAAACCAAGTTACTTAGAAGACATGTTGTGATAGATACACAATCAAATAAGTGCTTATAATTTGAACTTACAATTCTCTGTGAGATCAAGGCAGCTGAGGAAGATGTCATGTTCCCATCAGATTTAGTCCAAGCAGCCTTCCACAGCTCGTACCTAGCAGGTGCAGGTGCTAGGTCCGGCGACTCAAGTCCCAAGGCATCGGCTCTAGACTTTCTCAGTTTCTTCTCTAGTTTTGCATATCCACCTCGTGATAACAAGTGGAGTGCGTCGTTTAGCCTTTGTCTTTCTTGGGCGGCTAACCTTTTATCCTGTGAAACCATGTATATAAGTAAGTGTAAAATCACATAAACTCAATGAAAGACGATCTTAAGAAACATACCTTCCATTCCTCAGACTCTCTAGATGCACGAAACTGCTTCCAATCCTCCTCTGTGAAGGTATAATGCTGAGATGGATTTTCATGTTGTCTATCTCCAAAGACATATAGTCGTGTCAGCCTTGTCTTGAAATCCCTCCATCTTATCGCTATATGCGATAAGACTTTCTTTCTGATTTGCAATGTGTTCGGAATATCAAAATGTTGCTGTTTAAAACAAAAAACTTGTTACCAAGAGAAAACATAACAGATAAGTATATCACAAATTGCATGAAGTCTAAACATACCTGAACATCTTGCCATAAGAGGTTCTTGTCGACCTCTGGGACGTCATCCCAACATGCATGAAGGATAGAGACATGACTTTTTGCTAACTTGCCCAGATAACTCCTAAACCTATCAGCATTTGGCCCTGATGGATGACCTGATCTGGGGTCAATGTCAACATGCCTCCTCTGACCATCCACGCGTCCGGATGTCACATCTGCCACTCGGGTGACGCCTCGTCCACGTCTGCTCTTTCCCGATCCTGAGTCTGAGGCCGACATACCTGAAAAATTATACAACGTTAGTAATAATTCAATTATGATGAACATACATATAAAGTCAATAAAAGTGAAAATATTAACCTATTAATTAATTGTTTTTTCCCAAATGCCTTCGTTGTGATCACTACGAATTGCCTGCATTACATCGGCAACGTCATCAACTGGGTCTTCAGTGGGTCTACATGCAACAGATGTTGTCTCAAGTATATCAAGAGAATCGTCATCATCATGTTCATGCATGTTTCTACCTTCTAAAACCACTGACCATTTGTTATTCGATGGATCACTTACGTAGAATATTTGTCTTGCTTGACTAGCCATGATAAATGGTTCATCAGTGTAATTCATCTTGTTCAAGTCTACCAATGTGAAACCAAGGTCATCCATCATGACACCAGAATTTATATCAACCCATTTACACTTGAAAACTGGTACTCTAAAAGTAACGTAATCAACTTCCCATATTTATTGTATTATTCCAAAATAACTGATGGATGCTGTGATTGGATTTTTGTCTTTAGAACTAGCAAAGTGCACAGCCTCAGCTTGTAGTGTGACGCCACTATTTTGAACTCTGCTTTTGTCATCTTCTACCTTTGTCTGAAAAGAAATATTGTTTATATAGTACCCACCATATGTAATGACCTCTGTGTTCGGTCCACGAGATAACCTCAATAAAGTTTCAAAAACATGTGGAGTCGCATACATCTTTTTCTTAAACCATCCCAAGAAGGTTTTCACATGTTCATTAAGATGCCATTTTTCACTCATTTTTGGGTTTGCTGCCTTTATTTCATTAACGTGGTCAGAAATGTAAGGAATCACATCAACAGTGTTGTTTAAGACGTACAAATGAGCTTGGTCAATTTCTTTTCTGCTAACACTTTGAATTGTCACACCTCGAACACCCTTACCTTCACATTTTTCCTTCACATTGTCACATATCGCTCTATGATTGAAGCTTCTGGTCTATACTGATTCTTGACATATCCCTTTAAGATCTTCATGTATCTTTCAACTGGGTACATCCACCTTAAGAAGACCGGCCCACATATTCGAATTTCTCTGACTAGATGAACAATCAAATGTACCATGATGTCAAAAAAGGAAGGTGGAAAATACATCTCCAATTGACATAGTAGTCTTATTCCCTCATTTTCCAATTCATCTAAACCTCGAGGGTCAACAACTTTCTTGCAAATGGCATTAAAGAAAAAACTCAGACGTGTCAGAATACCCTTAACAGAAGGAGGTAATATGCCTCGAATAACAAATGGTAACAATTGTTGCATCAATACATGACAATCGTGAGACTTTAAACCAACTAGCTTTAAGTCTTGCATAGACACAAGGTTACTAATATTTGAAGAATAACCTTGCGGAACCTTCACACTTCTTAAACAGTTACAAAAACTTTGTTTTTCTTTTTTGGAAAGTGTGTGACAGGCTGGGGGCAGATAGGTGCGTCTTCCTATTATCTGTGGATGTAACTCAGATCGGATTCCCATGTCAGCCAAATCTTGTCTTGCTTTTATTCCGTCTTTGCTCTTCCCTTTGACGTTTAATAAAGTTCCGATAACACTGTCACAAACATTTTTCTCAACGTGCATCACATCAATACAATGTCTAACATCAAGTTCAGACCAATATGGAAGCTTAAAAAATATCGATCGTTTCTCCCAAATGTTCTTTGCAGAGGTACTTTTATGATGTTTTCCAAAGACAATGTCAATGTTTTTCACTTCGTTGTACACCTCTTCACCATTCCGGGGTCTGCACACAACCTCATCCTCAGCACTTCCATTAAATGCTTTTTTCAATCTACGATAAGGATGATTACGAGGAAGAAATTTTCGATGTCTTGTATATACTGTCTTCTGACCATGCTTCAACTGAAGGTAACTAGTGTTTTCTTCACATATGGGACATGCAAAATGACCTTTAATACTATAACCGCTCAAGTTTCCATATGGTGGGAAATCATTTATAGTGCAAAACAACATTGCACGCAAACGGAACTGTTCCTGAACATGTGAGTCAAACACGTCGATGCCTTCTTCCCACAACAATTTCAAATCATCAATTAAAGGTGCTAAGTAAACATCAATGTCATTTCCAGGTTGTCTAGGACCTGATATCATCATGGACAACATCACATATTTTCTCTTCATGCACAACGAAGGAGAAAGATTGTAAATCATCAACATAACTGGCCACGAACTGTGTTTGCTACTTAAGTTTCCATAAGGATTCATACCATCAGTTGCAAGTGCAAGCCTTAAGTTTCTTGGATCTGCACCAAATTCAGGGAATTTGTCATCAATCTTTTTCCATTGTGGAGAATCAGCAGGGTGTCGAAGAAGATTATCGCACTTTCTTTGGTCAGAGTGCCATTTAAGGTTCTTTGCATCTTCTTTAACAGAGAACATACGTTTGAACCTTGGTATTATAGGAAAATACCACATCACCTTAGCAGGTGCACCATCATTACCTTCATTACCAGTGACTCTGTCAGATTTCTTTTTAAAACGGGATAAACCACATGTTGGACAATACTTTAACGAAGCAAACTCCTTTGGGTACAAAACACAATCATTAGGACAAGCATGTATCTTTCTGGAAGCATCTCCTTCAACAAATCCAACAACTCGGTGAAACTTTTATCGGTCCATCCATTCCTTGCTTTTAAACTAAACAACTTTAAAGTTGAAGACAGACGTGTAAAGTTCGAGCATCCTGGGAACAACAGTTGCTCTGAACCATTAATAAGAGAATCATACAAATTAGCCCTTCCAAAATTATCTTAACCGACATCACGTATCATGTCCTCTAAATGGTCACTCATCCATTCTTCCACATAATCCGTTCCTCGTGACGTGGTAGGCTGCTCCAGTAGTTCTCCATGCCAAGTCCAAACGGTATAAGTCCTCATTATGCCGTACATGAATAGATGGTCACGCACATTGCCTAAGTCTTGCTGTATTTGATTAAGACAACGCACATAAGGACAAAAATATGTCCCGTTGACAGACTTAGCATTTTGTTCAACGTATTGCAAGAACTTCGAAACACCCTTCTCATATTCTTCACTGATGCGACGTTCCTTCATCCAGCTTCGATCCATACTATGTTCGTAAAATCATCAGTTCAAGTGTTTTAACTCTCACAAGGTTAGGCCCTACCCATTCAAAAAAACTAATTTTCATAATTTGCTCAGCCACGTGCATTGAAGTCTACATCATAAAATTGATAAGATTTCAGCAGCATTTCGCATTGGTCTCCAAAATACACGAAATGAGAGTAGTCAACGATGACCACAATCAAATATGCATCCGGAGAACAACACAAGTACTGAACCGAAATTTTATCAATCTTATCCTTAAACTCCAATTGACATGGTATTGCAAATTATGGAAATTAATTTTTTCAAACTGTCCAATCGGACAATTCAAAATTTAACACAAACGATTAAAAAATTAATCGTTTGTCTTAAATTTCAAACGGGAACTAAGTGTCACTCAATGATTTGATACTTATAATAACACAACTAATACAGATATATTCAAAAGCCAATTACACAGTCACATTTTACAGTAAAAAACGTGCATTCATAAAACTCAATTACATGCATACAAAACATTTTCTACCAACAAGCTAACCTGAAAAGTAGATTCGAAATGAAAAGAAGCAAAACGGAGGAGTGAACGGCCTAAAACGCAGTCCAAAAACAATCAAAGAAGCCGCCCAAGAACACGCAAGAGTCTGCAAAAAAACCGAGTGAAAAAGATTTTTAATCGGTTCAAATTAAAGGTATTTCATCACAGAGCAATGTAATCGAATTGAAACCCAATTTAAACGGTCCAAAGACGAGAAAACGCACCTGGAAATCAATGGCGCAGCAGCGTTTTGCGGAGGAAGACGATGAACAGTGTTTTCGCGTTTGCGGAGCAAGGTAACTGGTCACGGTTCGCGGGAGCACGTTTTATTATCTTAGACGTCCGACACTCTAGGGGACGGACGTTTATAATATTATAGACGTCCGTTTCGTCACTAATATGACGTCTTTGACGATTTAAAAATCATATTCGCGGGTGGGTTTACACGTCCGTCCTGGGTCGCGGACGTCTATTGTACTCAACAACTGAACGTTTCAACTCCCCATGGCAGCCCATAAACGTCTGTCCTGGGAGGGCAACTGGACGTGTAAGGACCTGAAGAGAAGTAAATGCCCAACCACCTGTCAGTACATTAAACGTCCGTCCTGGGAGGGCACGGACGTCTATAATATTATAGACGTCCGTGCCCCCAGACTGGACGTGTAAGGACCTGAAGAGAATTAAATACCCAACCACCCTGTCAGTACATCCGTCCTGGGAGGGCACGGACGTCTATAATATTATAGACGTCCGTGCCCCCAGACTGGACGTGTAAGGACCTGAAGAGAATTAAACACCCAACCACCCTGTCAGTTTATTAAACGTCCGTCCTGGGAGGGCACCGACGTCTATAATATTATAGACGTCCGTGCCCTCCAGACTGGACGTGTAAGGACCTGAAGAGAATTAAATACCAACCACCCTGTTAGTACATTAAACGTCCGTCATGCGGGGACGGACGTCTATAATGGCTGCCATGTTACTTGAAAACGTTCAGCTTATAAACGTTCAGTTGTCAGCCTATTAAACGTCCGTCACCTAGGACGGACGTTCATATCATTATAAACGTCCGTCTCGGCCAGGGACGGAGGTTCAAAAAGCTACACATCACTGTTCAGCCTATTAAACGTCCGTGACCTAGGACGGACGTTCATAACCTTATGAACGTCCGTCTCGGCCAGGAACGGACGTTCACAAATGCACATCATTTTCACTGTTGAGCCTATTAAACGTCCGTCACCTAGGACGGACGTTCATAACATTATAAACGTCCGTCTCGGCCAGGGACGAACGTTCACAAATGCACATGATTTTCACTGTTGAGCCTATTAAACGTCCGTCACCTAGGACGGACGTTCATAACATTATAAACGTCCGTCTCGGCCAGGGACGGACGTTCAAAAAGCTACATGGTTTTCACTGTTCAGCCTATTAAACGTCCGTCACCTAGGACGGACGTTCATAACATTATGAACGTCCGTCTCGGCCATTGACGGACGTGCAAAGACCACACATGGATTCACTGTTCAGCCTATTAAACGTCCTTCACCTAGGACAGACGTTCATAACATTATAAACGTCCGTCTCGACAACGGACGGACGTTCAAAGGGCTGACACGTGTTCACTTTGTTCAGCCTATTAAACGTCCGGCAGCTAGGACGGACGTACATTACATTATAAACGTCCGTCTCGATAAGGGACGGACGTTCATAGGCTGACAGGGGTTCACTTGTTCACCCTAGTAAACGTCCGTCTGCCAAAGCCGGACGTCTATAATATTATACACGTCCGGCTCGACCCAGGACGGACGTCTAGAGTTCCACTTATTTACTAATATGCCACCGGTCAATTATATACGTTGGGGCTTTTGTGAACGGACGTCTATGGAGAGACGTTAAAAGCCCTTTCTGCACTAGTACGTGTAAGTATAATCTGGATCTGAATATCTCTTAGGTTAGAATGCATATGAAGGATGGCAGTGATATTCACTTTTCTCATAAAATTAAAATTTAGGTGTAAGTTTAAAAAGATGATAAAATTGAATAATATATTTTTAATTATTTTGTTGAATTTCCTGCATATTAAGTAAAGGTTGCTAGTGAAACATAAGATTTTGTCTATCAAATTAAAAACCTTTACAAACAACCAACTAAATTGGTATAAAACCATGTCCCAATAGTTTAAATAGAAAAGTTGTGTATTATGAACTTAATTAAATGATGTCTTTTTTCTTCAATATTTCATATATATATATATATATATATATATATATATATATATATATATATATATAATAAATGAATGAATGTTTTAAAAAGTAGTGTAAAACAATTTTCATTCCCAAATTGTTTTTGCATCTAATTAACCTAGCACTAGACCCTACACTAGGGTAAAAACAATGTCACACGTTCAACGTCTAACAACTGAATAGTCAATGTTAAAAATGATTTGTGACATTTTTTTTAAATAAATATAATTATTAGACCTCATTTAGAATCATAATTCGATGTCAAATTTGTTCTATTGAGTAAATTTTTGCGAAAATGTTTGGCGCAAAGGTGAAAATGTATCTACGTATGAGGTCGAATTCCTTAGAATTAGACGTTAAAAGGTTAGCGAATTTAATAAAAATTTGAGCGGAAGATTGAAAATTCATTCACTTTATCTTAGCTCGCGATACTCTCTTCTCTGCTCAAGCTTTTGTAGAACGAAGTATGACAACCATCTTATTTGTTACAAATGCATGTTAATTAACTATTTTATGTATAATTTTCGTTTGTTTTGACCGATTATTTTCGTGTTCTTGTCCTTCATAGGCGCATTTTGATTTCTCTCTCACAGGTTGCAACACTTTATTTAGACGAACACACCTTTTGAAGGTTAACTTTCGTTTTCGTTTTAAGGAATTTATTTGTTGAACTTGTTTATTTTTTTTGTTTAACTTGTTTGTTATTGTTTGGTTCAACCTGTTTGTTATTGTTGTTTGATTGAACTTGTTTGTTGTTTGTTGTTGATACTACACGTTCATAATTCATGCTTTATAAAATACAAAACAACTTAAATTTGTTTTTTTTAAAAGTCTCCTAGAGTTGTAAAAAAGATCACAATTAATTAAAAAAAACAAAAAAACTGATTAACGTTGAATATTGAAAAAATTCGACGTTAATTTGTTTTACGTCAAATTGTTTTCTGTTTGACGTTAATTTAACATCTCCCGATATCACGTCAACCTCGAATTCGACGTGAAAGACCCAAAAACACTGACTTTATACAATATTTTTGCACTAGTGCTGCTATTAAGATTCTCATGGTTTACCCTCAACATGGATTCTCCTTATTTACTCAATTAAAATTCTCAACTTTATCAAAATCCTTCATTAGTACACGTTTAATTGAAACTAGTTAAAAAAATTTCTCATTTCATTATAGCTTTGTTTTATTGCTGGAGACTTTTTAACGTCGAACCTAGTAGTGTCTACAGAAATTGGTTCATTTATGTCAAACCTATAGTAATGTTCGATGTAGGATCCTGTAAAATTATAATAACTAAGAAAAATAAATAAGTTAGATGATACTTAATCATTTTAAAAGGATTTATTTAAAAAAATATTATAAGATATAATGGTTTACTATTATTTTTATTTAAAAGATTTTTTAGGGGATAGAAACAAAAGATAGAAAAAGATATATATATATATATATATATATATATATATATATATATATATATATATATATATATATATATATATATATATATATATGTATTTTGTAGTTATTACAAAGTCACATAAATCTCTTAATTGTATATAACATTTTAAAGGTGAGAGTGAAACGTGAAACTTATAAATATACATATAAGTTATTACAATGTTTTGGCTTTATGTTAACTTATCATTCCATTTTTGTTTGTATTTTTCTTTTATTTTTACTATAGTGAACTTGTAATGTATTTTTATATTATACGTTGATAAAGGATAATTCGTACAAATATTCATAACAATGAAGAAAAAAAATGTGGCAAAATCAATAAATAAAAAAAAATTCTGAAAATTTAATTTCATTGTTAAGTTGACCAATTTATTAATAAATTTGAATGTTAAGATATGTTTATTCAAAATATTAATAATGTAACATATTCAAAATAACTAACGTGTAAAAAAAGTCTTTACTTAGTGACAACTTCAACCTTTTAAAAAAAAAATATTTGTTTGATCTCATGAATTTTATGTCATGAATGTAATAGTTGAAGATAATTATCTCTTTTTAATTAATGTATCTGTACTTGACTTTATCAATCAAAGCACGGAACCACAAAGAAGATGATATTTCGGAAGCTGACAATAATAAAGCAGATCTTTGGTTTGCTTTCATGCATAAATAATCTTTCTTCTCACTATTTCACTCAAACAGTACAACTTCAATCTTTTATTGTTACAGAACTTAAAATATAGATAGTTTTAACTTTTTTTGTATTTTTCATTAATTCATTTTTTGTTAAAATATTATCCATTTGATTAAAATTGAAATATTATTGGATATTTCAGTTATTGAAATATTATCTAATGAAATATTATTCATTAGTTCAGTTAATGTTCATTAGAATTTGCCATTAATAAGTTAGACTTAATACATTGGAATATCATAAAATGAAAAAAAAATTAAAGTAATTAAAATTAAAGCCTTTTTTAGAAGGGTGATATTAAAAGTATTAATTTTCTATTTAAGTGTATTATAGAGTTAAAAAAAAATTAGATGTTCATGTAAAATTTTCCTTTTAAGAAAGGACAAAAAATTAGTTGAGACTAGCAGGAGGAAAGAAATTTAAGAGCTTGCTGCCACTGATACAAATTAATGAATTCTGTGCATTAACACAAAAAATTTAATGTGATGGAAAACTTTCTTTGCCTTTTCTGCTATTTGGTTGGTGAGAGACTATATATAATTAATGTCAACTTTCTTATATTATAAATATATATTTTTGGTGTGTGTAGCAATTGTTTTAACGGGTAAACTCATTAAAATGTGACAGTACATTTTTGAATATTTTGATAAATACAGCTAAGTGTCTTAATCGTGGTAGTTAAGGATATTAATAGAGAAATGCTTTTATGAAGATATAGGTTTTACATAATTTTCAGTATTTTATTTTAAATTCTCAA
Organism: Vigna nakashimae; assembly: GCA_034642375.1. NCBI lineage: Eukaryota > Viridiplantae > Streptophyta > Magnoliopsida > Fabales > Fabaceae > Vigna > Vigna nakashimae. The sequence continues at coordinate 29,343,564 of CM067768.1, forward strand.
TCCATGCTTTTAGTAATGCCTAAACCTTTCAGCTTCAGATGTCAATTACAATATATATGAAAAAAAAGTGTCTTATCTTGTCTAATAGTTAAAATATAAAAAAGTATGAGTTTTGCATTAGCAAAAGTAAACCATAAGTATAAATTTAACATTATTATTATTATTATTATATAAGCAATTTGTTTTATGTTAATTATTATTTATAAAATATTTTATTATTAGTTTATAATTTTAATTTATTTTTTTCAACCTATCAATTAATGTGTATTTTCAACTATTTTTTATTATCTTTTAATTTATATATAATTGTTTCTTGAGTAAGTTATTTTCTTTATTGTAAATTATTTTTAAAATGATTCGTATTTAAATTAAAAGATACATTATTTTTTTATTTTTGTTTTATAAAAATAATGTAAATCATTAAATGATGATTATTTTACATGTCGTTTATTTTATAAAAATATTCTACATAATAGATAGTTTACATAGTTTAATTAAATATAAAGATTAAATAGATATATAATTTAGTTTAATTTAGAAACAAAAGATAACCTTGTTTATTTATATATTTTCTATTTATGGAACAAAATGATAAGCAGCTATGAATGTTGATTTATCGTCTCAGCTACCTTCGTTTTTTGGGAACTTCTCAACTATCCAAGTAGGTTCTTCATAAAAGCTGACACTTACTTCCATCCCTGTTTTGTTTGTTTCCAGAAAGAGAATTGTTACACTTTAATATAATAAATAATTTACTTGTAATGTAATATTTTTTTTTATCAACTTAGTCATCGTTTCCATAAAGAGAACACTCAGAGTAGAATAACAGTTTTGTAGTTGATATTACAATCATCCACATAAAGGACAGAACTTAAAACTTAAACCGTTTAGAGTATTTCAAAATAACACCAACTTAAATTTAGAAATCTTAAAAAGACTATACTGTAGCATCAACATCCTACAACTCTTGCTCCAAGACAACCTCCTCAACAACATCTGCTCTCATCCAAGTGGATGATCATCGCAAAGGAAAACATACAAAAGCAGCACACAACAAGAAAGCAAGGGTGAGCTAGATAAACAAGCAATAAACATACAGTACAATCAATCGATGTGATCATGCTTAGTTACATATAAAAGAACAATTAAAACATACCCTTTAAACCAAGACTCAAACACTCAACACGGCTCATCCGGATTGGTATAACTGTCGAACTATTGGTCGTCTTTACACTTGCATAGTTCAGTTGGCCCTCCCCAACACTATGCAAGGTAAATCCCCCCATATGTCTATGTCTAATCCCTCTACTCTCACCACTCACACTGTTCTTCTCTATTTGAGCATGAACAATGCTTTGAGTGTAGGGATATACATATCAGTTCAAAGCTCCATACAGTTATACAGAACAACAATAACACCTTGCACATCACTTTCAATCATCTTACCCTGAGATGTCCAGTTCACACTCACTTTCATCATTTCAATTTGCAGTCATATTATTTCAAGCCACACAATTCAAATATATGGACATACATACACCCTGACAGTCAAACAACATGAAACAACCATGGCATAAGAATACTCGTATTTAGGTCAAGAAAACAACTCCAAAACCCCTACTAACAGCTCCATAAGGGTCCAAAACCCACAAAACGACCTAAGGAACGTCCAAAACAGACATTCGAAACCCCAAAAACTATCAAAAACAAAAACAACAACATGCTGGTACGCCCAGGGGCGCTCAGGGGCGCCCAGCGCGAACCGCCTCGCATCCAGGGGCGCCAAGGCTCAACCAGAGGGCGCCCAGCCCCATACTAGTTGACACCAACCATGAAAATTGACTTTTGATGGAAAAACACGTTTATAAGTTAAAACAAACATCCATTTGATCACTAGATCCAAGACTAGGTGTATCAAACCACTTTTGACACTTTAAAAATCCAAATTCACTTCTACAAGTTGCCCAAGTTCATTTCTATCCTTTTAAACCCTCAAACCAGTTTGCAACCTACATCAACAATCCAATTGCACTTGCTAGGACTCTCCAAAATCACAGAATTCTTCCAGTAGTCCTACTTCTCATTTTCACCCCTTAGAACCCCTAAAATGGGCTAAAAACTCAACCTATGAAATCATTTTCCATTTTAGAATAGATTTTATCGATTTAGTCATCTAAACAAGTCCTAATAGGTGTGATTACATATTACCAACCCTCCAAAACAATGCAGACATCTTACCTCACCATTTCAGTACTCCACGTCCTCTTTTTGACTAAAACCATGCACATAAACCCTCACAAGGCCTCTACTCCAATATAGATTAAATTTTATTGTTTTAAGAGTTCCAACAAGTCTAAGATAACTCAAAAACAGTCCCTAAACTGCCACTGTTATTAAACCATCATTCCCTTTAAAATTCACCTCTCAAACCCCCTCTAATTTCACTCTAAAATGGTATAGAATGCACTCAAGTGTTACTTTTCAATTTCAACTTCATACTATAACTATTTTAGGATTTAAACCAACATAATAGACCCCAAGACCTTTACCAAACTATAGAATTTCCTTTTTAAACTCACTAATCCAAAATTTGACATGCTAACACCCATCACTTTAAATCTCTAATTTATACATCAATTCCTCAATTCTTCCAACTATCAACAATAACACAGTTTTATATCAACAACATACCAGCTCAGAATTTAACATCATACATATCATACAACAAATTTTTAACAAGACACTAGCTCCCCTTACTTGGAAAATGAGCAGTACAGTTTGCTAGAATACTTTAAATAGGAACCCACACAGCGGAGAACCAACCAGGGCCTACAGATCACCACATTGGTGACAACCAACAACTCTTAGAGCCGCTATAGAACGCGAAACCGATCGGTTCAAGTCGAAGCTCTCGACTCCGGGAACGCAAAATCACCACCCAAATGACAATGCACCGGTTCAATTTCAAGATTTGGTAGAGAGAAGATAAAGAAAGTTAGGGCTGAAGTTTTAAAAAGAGGATATAGCTTTGAAGAAAATGTACAGTTGATAAAGTTGATCTGGTTTATCCGTTAATAAAATAAAGGAAAAGCCTCCCCTAAATTTAATTTCTTTTATTTCTTATTTAATATATGTCTCTATATTTATATATATAATTACATGTCCTTACAGTCACTATTACTCTATCAATATTTCATAAATAAATAAATAGTAGTCTCTTTTAATGGTCACATACGAATGTTTAAATGCAGAAATCAAGAAAATTTCAAGAATTTCTTTTAAACAGTAACTAAAATAATAAAAAAAGTTCTTCGAATGTAGGATATTACAATAAAAAAAAGTTATAATGGTTAAACAAATTTTTGTCTCTTTTATATATATCATTTATTTGTTTTATATCCTTAAAAGTGGGATTTATAAGGTTAGACCATGCAGTTATACACAAACTAATTAAAAGGAAAAATATATCAGTTAAGCAAAGTCTAAACAAAAATATGAGATTCATGACATATATGTAGATTATGAAAAAAAAAAGCATATAGAAATGAAAACATCTCACAATATTTAGAATAAAACAATCATAAAGACTGATTTATTTATTATCCTATCAGAATTGGAGTTTCACATCAATATAGTGCATTTATGGATGAATTAACATTTAGTTGAATCAATTACTAAATATATTAAATTATTGAGACCAGGTTCCTTCATATATTTTAAGAAAATAATAAAATAATATATATTTATATAAAGAGAATGAAACACAGGAAAAATTATAGAATTATATAGTTTTAAAAGAAAATTCACAAATAAGTATTAAATATTTAAGTTTTTTATCCGGACAAAAACGTTTACTAAAGTAAATAAATAAACTAGTTATCTCTTAAATACAGTAAAAGAGTTGCACTAATCTTAAATCGTTTAGATGCAACTGAACTAAAAAAATTAAGTATGTTAATTCTCTTCAAAATTTACAAACATGACAAAAGTGTTTTAGATAAACAACTACAAAAAAGAAGGTATTGAAAAGAGTGTATTTTCAGTACAATAAAATATGAAGATTTGTAAGACTTTTTTTTTAAGCAAAGGAAACATTAGACAATGGAAGTTTAGAAAGAGAATTACAACGTAAAATTTAAAGATATATAAATGTGTGTATTCTCCTATTTTTATAACTTTCTTTGAGAAAGTTTGTTACTCAATGAGAGTTGATTTCAGTGAGGGCAGTAGTCTTTATATACGAAGTCTAGTGCTAGGCAACGTGAGAACGTAAGAGCAACAATGCTTTTCGCAGAGGTGACATGTATGACTTTCTTAGAGAAAAAAGTATTAAGGGAACATTCCAAAAATGTTTTCTTATTTCTTAACGTCTTTCTCATCTTGTATAGAACTTTTGAATAAACATTGGTATTGCATTATATGCACAGATAAAGAGGTACAAATCGTACATACATTTAATGTTACAAATGTTATAAAGCGTTTGGGATGTTTTATGTACTAAGCATTTGGCCTCATAAGTCTATTATTTGAGTAACATAGGGTTTAAAAGATACAACATTTTAATAAAGTTTTGTCTTAAACATTTTGAAATGTTAATCACATTTTCGTCCAACACTGTTTGCAAGTTGTATAAAATAGTATACAAGCTTAACATGTACAAATTGCTTATTTTATTCAACACTACTTTTATCATACTAGATACCTGATACTGGGTACCTTGTATCCAATAGAGGTTGCATGTCAATTATTGAATACTTTGTAAAGGTTAAGCTATCTACGAAAGACTAAGGACTGCACCACAAAGGATTAAGCTCAATATGTTATATAATGAATATTAATGGTCGGACGTCGAGTATCATGTTCCCCTACTAGTAAAAAACTAGATTTGAATTCGCACATTAGGCTTCGGTTGAGGCGGAACCGAAATCTATAAGAAAGCGGTGGAATTTTTGTACTTTAGGTTAACTTTTCTGACCCGGTTGAAGGGGAATCGAGGCATATAGATAATATGACCTCGGTTCAAACCTCACCCGATGCCTAACACCTGAGAATGCCTCTGTCCACTAGGACCGAGGCAATATACCCTATCTTTCCATAACCCTGTCCTCGCCTGTCCCCTTGCATTTCACCCTCCTCATCCAACAACGCCCCCTCCTTCTCCTCCTCCCCAAACCCTAATGACTCCCACTCTTCGCCGTCGCATCACGTCCACGGCAATGGCGTCTCCTCTACCTCTGCTTCCTCCACCTCCTCTAATTCCATCCGCCTTATTCCTCCTCGACCTCGGTGGCACCCCCGTCGTCGCCAACCTCGTCGTTGGTTTAATGATCTCCCTTATCTTCACCTAGCTCGCCTTCTTCCTCTCCGCCTCCTCCTCCCTCCTCACCGCCTTCAACTCCTCCGTCGTTGTGGCTGTCATCGCCTCTTTCCTCTGTGCCCACACCATCTTTCTCCTCGACGTCTGGTCCTCTCTCCAGTTCAAGTGGCTTCTACTCGAAAACTCGTCCATCGTCATTGCCCTCGAGCGCTTGCTCTTCGCTTGCCTCCCCATCTCCGCCGCGGTGGAAGGTTTCGTTTAGTGATTTTCTTTAGTTCCAGACTTTTTATTTATTCAAGAATTCAACTTACTTCTGACATTTGTATTTTCAGAAAAGTCTAGAATAAAATGAGCAGTCGTTGTTTGATCTTTGAGAAGAGGCACAAACAAGCAAATGCAACAATTAAGGAAAAGGAATTTTTGATATCAAATCTCCTAAAATCTGGTTAGTAATTGTGTCGTTTGTGTGTTCTTTATTAAATACGTTTTATGTGTCGGTTCCAATGCTACTTGTTTCATGCCTTAGGTCATAGTTCCAATCTTTTGATACACGTGTAGAGCATTGGTTGAATATTGCTACATGTGTAGAGCATACTTCCAATCTTTTTGATTATAACAACTTTTCATGCCTGTTAAGAGATTTTGGCAAGCGTACCGAATCGTTCAAGTAATAGACCGTGGTAAGACCAGGTATCGTTTTCCCAAGAGACTCGTAATACTAGATAATTGTGCGATTAACAACTCATCTAGACTCAAGAACAACTCAACATTTAAGAATATGTGCAAAAAGATAAATTCATAAGTAATTACCAGGTTGGACTTTGGTATTGAAGGCACTTGGAAATGGAAAAGACTAGAAATGGTATGAAATGACAATGTTAAGGTTAGTTTTCACCAATGCACTCTTGTGTATAACCAATTTCATCTCCTCTCTATCAATTTACTAAAGTCAATCTACTAAAACACTCTAGCCCTAATCCCTTAGGTGAAAGAGCCTAGGTTTTCCTTATCAAACTCCAATCCCTTGGACAATCTAACAACCAAACCCGCATTAAGAACTAGGATCTAAGACAACATGTGAATCATCTTCCATCCCTAGAATCAATGAACCACAAGGACTCTTGTTTCAGTTCTAGGTTCCATCTTACGTCCCCATAATCCATGAAACCCCAAAATCAAGTCATGAACGTCTTTATTACATGCAAGCTTTAAGATCAGAAACAAGAATACTAGCAATTGATAGAAAAGGCATATATATAATCAAATCATTCAACAAATACACAAGAATTCAGAGGCTACAACTATCCCCAAGAAGATGGGTTTGGTTCTCCATTTCCATGGAGAACCCTAAAGCTTACAAACATGGAAGATGGAAAAAGAAGGAGACCCAAAGGAAGAGGAGGAGATGTTCCCACAAGCTCCTCGCGCCCTCGATGAGCTCCAAACGTGAAATCGCGCCTCCAAAGAACCAAAGACCAAAACCCCTTCGCGTTTTAGGGTTAAATAAGCTCAATCTGACACATCAGCAAAAGTCGCGCCCGGCGCCCTCTCAGTCGCGCCCGGCGCCCTCTCTGTCGCGCCCGGGCGCGAACCTCTCTAGGCGAGCAGCCTCCTCTCTATGGGCAAGCGTCATGAGCCTCCTCTCTGGACGAGCGTCCACTTCTCGCTGGCCAAGCGTCCTCTCTGGACGAGCGTCCTCTTCTCGCTGAGCGAGCGTTCTCTCGTGCGTCCACACTGGACGAGCGTCCACTTCTCTCTAAGCGAGCGTCCACTGTGCGTCCACACTGGGCGAGCGTCCTCTTCTAGCTGGGCGAGCGTCCTCTCGTGTGTCCACAGGGCGAGCGTCCTCTTCTCGCTGCACGAGCGTCCTCTCGTGCGTCCACACTAGGCGAGCGTTCGTTCGCTGGTTGACGAGCGTCCGCTCGCTGGGCGACAAGCGTTTCTGCGTGCTTACTTCTTGTGGTTGGTTCAGCTCTATACATTGTTGGAGACTCTTCCAAACTCATTATTATCTACAAAATAAGGGATTATCGATGAAAGTACATCAAACTAGCCAAAAACACAATTATTTAGAAAACAAGACAAAAGAAGAGGATTTAACAAGTTATAAGTTAGAAAGAAGTTGATTTTGCTACTAAATTGATGCTTAGATAATGGTAAAAATTAGCATTATCAATGCCTTTTCCAGAGAAAGAACTTGTGGAGCGTTCTATTGAACTAAGAGTAGAGCTTGAGAATCCTGCATCAGATGATCTCCTGCATCAGAGCGTGCTATTGAACTAAGAGCAGAACTTGAAATCTGAAGTAGCCAAGCATTCATCTGCCTTGGAGGATGTAAGTTGTCTTTGACCTTAAAGTTGATTAATTAAGCTTTTTGGTCCTTTTTAACTTAATTTATGTGGTTCAGCTTTTTAAAGGAATTACCTTAGAAGTTGATTCATTACTGAATGATCTTCAAAGTAGTCTTCATAAGCAAGAGGCGAATTTAACAGCTTATGCTCGTCAACAATAAGAGGTATGTTATTTTAAGTTTTTTGACTGAACTTCTATAACAGAGATCATGAATTTTCTGCTATTTTTCATTCAGGCGCATGCTAGAGATGCTTTTGAAGTGACAAAGTAGAAAACTGGTTTGTTGTGTAAACATTTTCTTGATGTATAAATTGACTGTTCTCTTCCAAATGAACTTTTAAGCTCAGGGTTGCATCTTAATCATGCAAGATTTAACATATGCATGTTTCTACGATTATTGATGTTAGTTTCATTAGTTGCATTTTTATTGTCAATGTATGATATGCATGTTTTTCTGTGTTTTTTTAGGGAGAATCAGAATCTGGGAAGGCACTATGGCAAGGGGTATGTTATATTATAACTGTTTCATACAATTTTATCTCTTTTTCTCACATCTATAGTTGTTGAACATTATACTTGTTATATTATTCAAATACTTCGATTACTAAATAGTAATATGCATGTTGATGAATCATGTCCATGGTGTTGGTGGTAGGTGAGGGAGAGGTGTAAAAAGGAACGCACAATGTTCCACAATCGGTTGGCAAATGTAGAAGATGCATATTACAAGGCCATGAGAGTAGATATGTTCAATTCAACTACTCCTTAACGACATAACCTGACTTGTACACAACCATCACCATTGTTGAGTTTGATTTTGCATAATATATAGTTTTTTCTTTAAGATTGGAAGTTACTTGCACTTGTAACTTAGAGTCCTAAACAACAGTTCAATGTGGGATTCCAGTGTTGAAAGTTAGAGAATTAGATAATATAGGTAATTCTGTAAGTAGTGTATTTGATTATATAATATTCTTTGTTTTAGGAATCTTTGCTTGCAGGGAATACGAAGGCAATACCGTATAAAGGTAGTAAATTTGAAAATGAGTCTGAGTATTAAATTTATTTTATTGGCTAGTTTTCTTTTATTAACTTTTTCAAGATACTGCCTCTGTTCAAAAGAGAACCGAGGCGAAAAGTCCTTAAAAGAAAAAAGGGCGCAAAATCTTACTACCTCGGTTACTTTTGAACCGAGGTAAAAATCCTACTCCTTTTGCCTCAGTCCACAACCGAGGTAAAAAGGGTCGACTTTTTGCCTCGCCTGTATATGCCTCGGTTCCAAAATTACTGCCTATAAGCGAAAATAACCGCTGTCGTTTCTCCTGACTGTATTAGTGCCCAAACCAAAGACTAGGTGTCATCATATTGAGTGTCTCCTACCTGTACCTATCCTTGTTCGTAAAAAAATGTCAGCATACCACTTAACTTAGTCAAAACTAGTTGCACATCACCACAAGTAAAAGGACCATTAGGCCAATGGACCCATCATTAAGGTCCATACAAGTAAAGATCCATGGTTAATAAAATATTCTTATAAATATTACTTTAATTGAATTTTAACTTCACTTTTTGCATTAATCATACTTTGACCAGAATTTCTGACTCAAAGCATTGATTTGAGCGTTGGAGAATCTTCTACATATACATCCACTCACTCATTATGTAAAGAACGAGTATCAGAAGAACAAAAGAGGTTTGAAAGACGAGTACCAAACAGAAAAACTTAGAAAAGTAAAAAAATACTCTTTACACAATATCTTCAACTCTATAAATACATTATAAATTAAAAATTTAATTAGTTAATATTACATAAAATCGATTTAACTTATTTTAAGTCAGTCTTCAAAGTCAATACTAGTGAATTTTGTCTTAATATACAATTTTAGAATTTAAAATATGATTATTTATTAATATTGACTTTTACTTATTAACACTACGTTTTACTTATATAAATATTTATTTTCTTGCATTGTTGGGTTTAGAAAGTTAGTTAAAGTGATTATTAATAGTAAAGTAGCTTCGTATATGCCCTATGGTTTATATAGTCTTTTCTATTTAAGTTAAATTACTGCAAATCTTCCTTTTGTTTGTAAAAATACACTCTCACCATCTTTCTTCTTTTAATTGCATCAATCTTATGCAATGTTTAATGGATTAAAATTATTTTGTAACTTATCTCAAGGTTACGACTCTTTTTATTCATAACTGTTTTGGCAGGATTTAGAACCCTAATTCAAAACATTCAAAGTTGTCTGCTTCGATGTCCAGTTATGTTGTCTTCTCTCTTTTCCTTGTCCAAGCTGCGGAGGAGGGTGCCTGCAAAAGACACTCCGACACTCAAGTCAGTGACCTCGCGTAGTAATTTGGTAATCAAAATTAGTTATCAAAGCTCTAAGTTCAGTTAAAAGTTACCTGTCTTCTTTGTCAGACAAATATTTATAAATTATAATGAGTTTACCATTAGGTCTAACTCTTAACCACCAATGAATGACAATATTAATTGTCAATAAATGACAATTATTTTCATTAACTTCCCGACAATTATTACTATTGATTACCTTAACGGCTGATTGTACTGATCGGTTCATTGACCTGAGAGGTATCATCGGTCGGGCTGATTTTACCGATCACTTTGTTGACCTCAGAGGTATCATCGGTCGGCCGACTCTTATGCACCTTTATCGTTCAGTCGGCAATGAGCCCATAGTAACATAAGCCTCCCAAGCCCCAACAAAATTTTGATATTGCGTTTGGTTTATAAAGTTATATTGATCGATGGAAGATTTTACCTGAGTTTCAATTCATACTAGCATGCGTTCTTTATCGTCCGAGCAGGTTTTGCACTAAGAGTTCCTTTGAAGTGTTCCCAGACCAAGGCGAGAGTTCACGAAAGAGCTTGCTTTGCCGCTTTGATACGCTACCGTTGAGGCTATCAAATTAATACTACTTTTCAAGGCAAATTCAGTATTGCCAAGTAGTATTTAAGAAAGTAGACAAGGTTAACATAACCCTGAGTTGTCTCCCAACGAACACGGAATTGCTTTCGAATATCTGACTCTTATGAATGTTATGCAACGCTTATGAATAAAAGTAATGGTTGAAGAGTGTTTAAAGAATAAATAAGAAACTTAAAAACAGTTACGATGAAATAGGCTAATTCCACTGCTTTTCCAAGATAGATTCATCATCTGTTATTCACGGATAATTGTTAAATTGATTATTGTTTAAGTTTCAAATTAATTAAAGTACATTCTTAATTAATTTGAGGGCGATCATACATTTAACCAAAGTAAATTCTCAATCAAATGCAAAACCTTTCTAGATTATTCACAATAAATTCAACCAAAGTACATTCTCAATCAAATTTTATTGTGTTTAATCATGTCTATTCTTAAATCTCCTAACCAAATTAAAACCTAATCAATCAAAGTAAATTCTCAATTGATTATAGTTGAAATTATTACTAATCAACCAAAGTACATTCTCAATTGATAGTAAAATCCATTTAATCATATGAAAGTTCCTAAATTAAATCAAAGTAAATTCTCAATTAAACCTAGAAACCCTAGAACTCATATAATCAATATGCATGTAGATTCAAACACATTATGATGCAAAAATCTTTACTTTTAACAAGATAGAGAGATGAGAGACATAGAGAGAATAACTTAAATCAATAATCAAAGTAAACAATTGCATTAACTAAACTTAACCTCAAAATTCGTCATGGAATTACAACAGAATAGCCCTAGATGCTTAGCTCTCCATGAATGGAGTTGAATACAAGATGAAAGAAAAGTGAGAGGAGTATGAGAGAATGAATGAAGTGAAGTCCCTTTTTCTGCCTCCCTTGGGTTTCTTTATATAGGCTTGATTAAGCTTGGACTCTGAATAGTTTGTTGATAAGATATTTTTTGTTGATATATTATATCTTTCAAATATTCATTAGATTAAATTAGTTTTAAAGAATATTTGATAGATATTAACTCAATTATCTTATATCCTATACCTTCCAAATAACTAAAAGATTTATATAATGATAAAATTATTTAGAAGATATTTTCTGTTGATATTCCCAAATTAAATTCAATAACTGAATTTTATCTTTTAGATTTTCTGACTTTCCAAAATTGTATAAATACCCTTAAATTTCATCTATTTGCACTTTAGCCCCTTTTGAATTTTCCAAATAAAATCTGATTTTGGGCCTTGAATTGCCATTTGGACCAATAAAACTTATATTCTCAGCTGCACAAATAAACATTAGAACATCCAAGAATAATTTATGCGCTAAAACTCACTTTTTACGTCTCTTTATTTCCCAAACCCAACAATTCCAACCATCACAAATTCACTTAAAATAACCATTTAAGCACAATTATCTCATAAAAAATTTGAATTTTAAAGCATAAATGTGGGCATAAATATGCACTCATCACATGCGTTCTTTATCATCCGAGCAGGTTTTGTGCTAAGAGTTCCTTTGAAGTGTTCCCAAACTAAGGCGAGAGTTCGCAAAAGAGCTTGCTTTGCCGCTTGATTTAAGTCTTAGGAGTTCACTAGGAGCGTGTCCTAAGACCAAGGTGAGAGTTCACGAAAGATATTTGCCTCACCTACTCGGTTTAGGTCTTAGGAGTTCACTAGAAGCGTGCCCTAAGACCAAGGTGAGAGTTCACGAAAGAAATCTGCCTCACCCGCTCTGTTTAAGTCTTAGGAGTTCACTAGAAGTGTGCCCTAAGACCAAGGTGAGAGTTTACGAAAGAAATCTGCCTCACCCGCTCGGTTTTGGTCTTAGGAGTTCACTAAGAGCGTGTCTTAAGACCAAGGTGAGAGTTCACGAAAGAAATCTGCCTCACCCGCTCGGTTTAGGTCTCAGGAGTTCACTAGGAGCGTGCCCTAAGACTAAGGTGAGAGCTCACGAAGAGTCTGCCTCACCGAGTTGAAAAATGTTTCCTATCGATCGGTTGCTCATAGTTGGCCAAGTAGTTTGTATAGAGTCTTGTTATATGCACCGAAAACAACACTAGAATTTTGAACGGCCAGAAAAATGTAGCTGAATTTAGTTTGAGTTAAGGCTAGACGACTGAGCGAGTAAGACCGTTCGGTCTTAATATAACTGCTTTAGAGTCTTATGACCTGCAAGATAATATCAATATAGACGTGACCGCTCGGTTGAAATGTTGAGGCCAGACGAACGAGCGAGTAAGACCGTTCGGTCTTGATGTAACTGCTTTAGAGTCTTGTCACATGCATAAAAGAACAATAGAAGATGTGGATGACAACCATATGAATTATCACCGCTCGGGGAGACGCTAGCTAAATAAGAGTTGAGGTGCCTATTTTTTTTGGTATTCAACTGTATTCTGACACTTATTTTGATGCTTTGAAGTTTATCGGTAAGGACCGAATATTGCCTGATTCATGGTCACTGTTGTAGTGCTCATGGACACTTTCAAAGATGTCATCATGCTCTATGATTGTTATTGGATAAAACATTTGTTCAAGTGAAGTGCACGTGCGGCAAGGATCTCGGGCACCTCGTCGTCACGTTCAGTGGCTATTGCGGCGTGATAATGCTAAATTTTACCATTATTTAAGCATCATTTTAGTAGCAAAATCAACTCCGTTCTAACTTATAACTTGCTTAATCCTCTTGTTTTGTCTTGTTTTCTATATATTTGTGTTTTTGGCTACTTTGATGTACTTCCATCAATAATCCCTTATTTTGTAGCTAAAAATGAGCTTGGAAGAATCTCCAACAATGTATAGAGCAAACCAAAGCAAGCACATGCAAGAGGACGCTCGTCGCCAGAGAGAACGCTCGTCCTCGTCCAGAAAAAGAGAAAATAGGACGCTCGTCCAGGCAGAAATGGACGCTCGTCCAAGCCAGGCAGAAGAGGACGCTCGTCCAAGCCAGACAGGACGCTCGTCCACTGGAGAGAGAATTGGACGTTCGTCCAGCTAGCAGAAGTGGACTTTCGTCCAGCTAGAGAGGACGCTCGTCCTGTGGACTTACGAGAGGACGCTCGTCCAGCGAGCTAATAAGAGGACGCTCGTCCAGAGAGAACAGAGGACGCTCGTCCAGCGAGAGAAGAGGCGCTCGTCCATAGAGGAGCTCGGTGAACGCTCGGCAGCAAGAAGTGACGCTCGTCCAGGACGCTCGTCTACTTTCAGGACGCTCGTCCACTTCAGTGGACGTTCGTCCACTTTCAGCTTCCAAAGAGTTTCACGCCCGGGCGTGAGAAATGGGGCGCCCGGGCGTGACTTTCCAATGAGTCTCGCGCCCGGGCGCGACTGACAGAGGGCGCCGGGCGCGATTTTTCTGATGTGGCAGACAGTGTCTATTTAACCCTAAAACGCGAAGGGGAAACGGTCTTTGGTTCTTTGGAGGTACATTTCACTCAGAGGAGAGCTTTGAGGGCTGCTAGGGCTCGTGGGAACACTCCCTTCTTCCTCTTGGGTTCTTCATCTTCTTCCATGGCCATTTTGTAAGCTTAAAGGCTCTCCATGGAAATGGAGAGCCAAACCCATCTTGTTGGGATTAGTTGTAGCCTTTGAATTCTTGTGTAATTGTTGAATGATTTGATTATATATATGCCTTTTCTATCAATTGCTAGTATTCTTGTTTCCGATCTTAAAGCTTGCATGTAATGGGGACGTTCATGACTTGATTTTGAGGTTTTATGGATTATGGGGACGTAAGATGAAACCCAGAACTGAAATTGGAGTCCTTGTGGGTCATTGATTCTAGGGATGGAAGATGATTCACATGTTGTCTTAGATCCCAGCTCTTTAATGCGGGTTTTGCTTGTTAGATTGTCCAAGGGATTGGAGTTTGATAAGGAAAACCTAGGCTCTTTCACCTAAGGGATTAGGGCTAGAGTGTTTTAGTGGATTGACTTTAGTAAATTGATAGAGAGGAGATGAAATTGGTTATACACAAGAGTGCATTGGTGAAAACTAACCTTAACAATGTCATTTCATACCATTTCCAGTCTTTTCCATTTTCAAGTACCTTCAACACCAAAGTCCAACCTTGTAATTACTTGTGAAGTTATGTTTCTGCACCTGTTTCGTAAATTGATGTTATGTATTGAGTCTATATGAGTTGTTAATCGCACAATTCTCTAGTATTACGAGTCTCTTGGGAAAACGATACCCGGTCTTACCGGTTTATTACTTGAACGATTCGGTACACTTGCCGAAATCGAGCCCAACAAGTTTTGGTCTTAACAAGTTTCAAATACCCCCAAACTTACAACTTTGCTTGTCCTCAAGCAAAAGTACTTCACCTAGCAAACAATTCAATCACAATGGTCTAGTAATCCAAGAATCAATTTAAATCAAATAAACAAAATCAATCATGCTTGCTCCACTTGTAAATCACATTCAAGAGAGAATATGGCCTTAGCAAGCTAAACTTTAACCATGGTGCTCACAAATTAAAAGTCACAAGATAGATGCAAATAATAGATAAACAAACATGGCAAGTTGTTTTCAATGAGTGCATGGAACCAATCCTCACCAAGGAAAGTCTTTCACTCAAGCACAATGGTGTATAAGAATGTGTGTCTTACTCTCAAATATCACAGTGTTACACAAATCAACTTTGCCTTTCGTTTCAACAATATCAAACACATTAACAAGCAAGTTACATCACAAGGACTTTTTGAAGCTTGTATTGTGGCTGGGCTAAGAAGAAAAATTGATTTTTCTGGACAACAAAGCACCTTAAGATAAGAGACCAAACAATTTAATTCATGATATAGCATAGTATCTCTTTTACTCCAAAATTGAATAACCCACTTCTCAACCTATTTCCCAACTCTTTTTCATTGAATTCATGTTTTTGTTTTTCTTCTTCTTTCTTCTTTTTCTTTCTTTCTAACTCAACTTATTGTTTTCTCAATGCTCCCCTTTTTTACAAGAAGAACGCCCCCAAACTTAAACCATGCTCCTCATCCTAACATATATGTTCATCTCAACTCAAGGTAAGGAGGTTAAGGATTTTTCAATAAGCTTAAGGTTTTAGGAATGAGAAAGTTTTCTTTTTAAGGTTCAAAGGTTTAGCATTGGCTTTTAGGTTCAAAATATAGAAGAGGTGGAAGAACAAGATGGCCTTGGTCATTTGTAACATGCAAGTAACTAGTTCAAATAGAGAAACTTAGGCAAAATCAACTGTGATTCCAAAGTAATAACATTCATCAATCAACTCTGAGGCACAACATCTCACAGGTTTACTCAAGGTTCCAAAATTTGATAAACATCATGCCAAGAATATTGATCACAATTAAAACCAAGCATCTATCTAAACATATACAAGCAACCACAATCTCTGTTCAACAAGCTCAACCACATAATCTCAATCAGATTTTCAAAACAATTCTCATGGATAAAGAGCAAGCACAACAGATTTGTATTCAATTCAAGCATAACAAAGGATTCACTCAAATCACCAGACCAATTGCACAAGAACTATCCACTAAGCAAGTCAAAAAGAAATCCAAATTCAAAATCTGAAAGCAAATAAGAACTGGAAATTAAAACTGAAAAACCGAATTAGGTGGACTCTTTGCAACTTCACAACCGTAGAACACTAGCTTCACTTCCATCTGAAACATCTTCCTCCTCCCAGTAGCTTATACTCCGCAACTGCTCCATGATGACCCAAAACTTGTTAGCCGTTGCTAGGACTCGGGTTCAGCCCCCAAATCCCCGACAACGGCGCCAAAAACTTGTTAAGCCAAAAACTTGTTGGGCTCAATTCGGCAAGTGCACCGAATCGTTCAAGTAATAAACCGGTAAGACCGGGTATCGTTTTCCCAAGAGACTCGTAATACTAGAGAATTGTGCGATTAACAACTCACATAGACTCAATAACATAACATCAATTTACAGAACAAGTGCAGAAACATAACTTCACAAGTAATTACAAGGTTGGACTTTGGTATTGAAGGCACTTGGAAATGGAAAAGACTAGAAATGATATGAAATGACATTGTTAAGGCTAGTTGTCACCAATGCACTCTTGTGAATGACCAATTTCGTCTCCTCTCTATCAATTTACTAAAGTCAATCCACTAAAACACTCTAGCCCTAATTCCTTAGGTGAAAGAGCCTAGGTTTTCCTTATCAAACCCCAATTCCTTGGCAATCTAACAAGCAAAACCCGCATTAAAGAGCAGGGATCTAAGACAACATGTGAATCATCTTCCATTCCTAGAATCAATGACCCACAAGGACTCCTATTTCAGTTCCGGGTTTCATCTTACGTTCCCATAATCCATAAAACTCCAAAATCAAGTCATGAACGTTCCCATTACATGCAAGCTTTAAGATCGGAAACAAGAATACTAGTAATTGATAGAAAAGGCATATATATAATCAAATCATTCAACAATTACACAAGAATTCAAAGGCTACAACTAATCCCAACAAGATGGGTTTGGCTCTCCATTTCCATGGAGAGCCTTTAAGCTTACAAAATGGCCATGGAAGAAGATGAAGAACCTAAGAGGAAGAAGGGAGTGTTCCCACGAACCCTAGCAGTCCTCCAAGCTCTCCTCTGAGTGAAATCGCGCCTCCAAATGACCAAAGACCCTTTCCCCTTCGCGTTTTAGGGTTAAATAAGCTGTCTGCCACATCAGTAAAAGTCGCGCCCGGGCGCCCTCTGTCAGTCGCGCCCGAGCGCGAAGCTCTCGCAAAAATTCAAATCAGGCGAAAAGTCGCGCCCGGGCGCCCCTCTGTTTTCGCGCCCGAGCGCGAGCCTCTCGCATTTGGACGAACGTCCTTCAATCTGGCCGAGCGTCCTCTTTCCTGGACGAGCGTCCTCCTGGCTGGGACGAGCGTTCTGGACGAGTGTCCTCTCTGCAATTTGGACGAGCGTCCTCTGCCTGGCTGGACGAGCGTCCACTTCTGCCTGGACGAGCGCCCTTTGCCTGGGACGAACGTCCTCTCCTCTGGACGAGCGTCCTCTTCTCTGGACGAACGTCCTCCTGCCTGGACGAACGTCCACTGTCCTGGGACAAGCGTCCTTGCACTGCTGATGGCATTTCTTCGTGCTAATTTCTTGGTCCAGTTCTATAGTTTGTTGGAGAGTCTTCCAAGCTCATTTTTAGCTACAAAACAAGGGATTATTGATGAAAGTACATCAAGGTAGCCAAAAACACAAATATTTAGAAAACTGGGCAAAACAAGAGGATTAAGCAAGTTATAAGTAAGAAAGGAGTTGATTTTGCCACTAAAATGATGCTTAAAATATGGTATAATTTAGCATTATCACTCCACCTCCCCCATCAGTAGGGGCCTGGCCCCCAGGCCATGCTACACGAGCAGCAAAATCTCCAAGTCATATGGTTGCTCAACTCACGCATGCCTCAAAGGATGACCACTGGTGGTTTTGACACCTTTAAAGTTCTAAGAAAGATGTTATCTTGCACAAAGTGAGCTCAAAGTGAAATTAGTATTCCATAGTCAATTGAAGAGAAAGGTTCAAAAACACACTAAAAGAAATGTGTAAAAGAAAGCAAAGAAACAAACCAATGAAAGGCAAAACAAACAAAGATAAAAGGTTTAAAAAAAACATCAAAAGAAGTGTGTGAAAGAGTGCAAAAGAATGGGAAACTCATCATAAATCAAGAAAAACAAAAGTGCAGAACCAGAACTTTTGGTGCTGGGCGCCCCTGGTGCAGCTCGCGCTAGGCGCCCCTCAGCAGGGGACGGTGGGCGCAACTCGGTCAATAGGTGCAGGATGGCCCTGATGCAGCTCCCGCTGGGCGCCCCTGGTGTAGGGGGGGCTTGGGCGCCATATCAGTTTTCTGCATAATGCAGATTTCTGCGAAATTGGCCACTCACCATGTGATTTTTGGTTCTAGACCTTCATTCAATGCACTCACACACCAAACAAGCTAAAACTAACCTAATACACTTATACAAACCATAAAAACATCACAAACCAAAAATCACAACAATGCAAAACTACACAAACATGCAAAACATAAACCAATAATGCAAACAGCACAAAAATCACACAAACACTAGTAAAAAGGATAAGAAAACTGGGTTGCCTCCCAAAAGCGCTTGTTTAACGTCATTAGCTTGACGGATTACTCAATGAAGTGCAGATTTTGTTGTTGTTGGTGTGCTCCTTTCACCAACTCTTCTTGAACACTTTCTAGCCACGAAATCAGCTCTCATAGCTTGAATTCTTCTTTTTAGCCCTTCCACTACCTTGTCATCTTCAAACACTCAATCCTCTTGATCAACTTTGGCTTGCTAGGCTTGAGTTCCTTATCTCTCATCAAAGGGTGGTGGTGACTAGTCTTTCTCTTTTCCTTCTCCCTTTCTTCTTCATCTTTCACTTAGCACTTGGAGCATCTTCAAGGGAGGAAGAATTTGGGGCAGCTTGTGATGCTCAACATAGTTGTCTCCTTGTGTCCTATAATTCCTTCAAGCTCAGGGTCTTCATGATGCTTTTGAGGCTGCAGTCCTCCTTATATGAACATCCCCCTGCATACACTTAGACACAACTAGGCTAAAGCCATAAATTAGCCCAATTAAAAGTGAAAATCTATTTACAACAAAAGAGTTAGTTCTATATACAAAATCAAGTCTACATAAGTGAGAAACCTCACAAAAATCTAGTATTGACACGAGTCCCCGGCAACGGCGCCAAAAACTTGTTAAGACCAAAAACTTGTTGGGCTCGATTTCGGCAAGTGTACCGAATCGTTCAAGTAATAAACCGGTAAGACCGGGTATCGTTTTCCCAAGAGACTCGTAATACTAGACAATTGTGCGATTAACAACTCATATAGACTCAATACATAACATCAATTTACGAAACAGGTGCAGAAACATAACTTCACAAGTAATTACAAGGTTGGACTTTGGTGTTGAAGGTACTTGAAAATGGAAAAGACTGGAAATGGTATGAAATGACATTGTTAAGGTTAGTTTTCACCAATGCACTATTGTGTATAACCAATTTCATCTCCTCTCTATCAATTTACTAAAGTCAATCCACTAAAACACTCTAGCCCTAATCCCTTAGGTGAAAGAGCCTAGGTTTTCCTTATCAAACTCCAATCCCTTGGACAATCTAACAAGCAAAACCCGCATTAAAGAGCTGGGATCTAAGACAACATGTGAATCATCTTCCATCCCTAGAATCAATGACCCACAAGGACTCCAATTTCAGTTCTGGGTTTCATCTTACGTCCCCATAATCCATAAAACCCCAAAATCAAGTCATGAACGTCCCCATTACATGCAAGCTTTAAGATCGGAAACAAGAATACTAGCAATTGATAGAAAAGGCATATATATAATCAAATCATTCAACAATTACACAAGAATTCAAAGGCTACAACTAATCCCAACAAGATGGGTTTGGCTCTGCATTTCCATGGAGAGCCTTTAAGCTTACAAAATGGCCATGGAAGAAGATGAAGAACCCAAGAGGAAGAAGGGAGTGTTCCCACGAGCCCTAGCAGCCCTCAAAGCTCTCCTCTGAGTGAAATGTACCTCCAAAGAACCAAAGACCGTTTCCCCTTCGCGTTTTAGGGTTAAATAGACATTGTCTGCCACATCAGAAAAATCGCGCCCGGCGCCCTCTGTCAGTCGCGCCCGGGCGCGAGACTCACTGGAAAGTCACGCCCGGGCGCCCCATTTCTCACGCCCGGGCGTGAAAGTCTCTGGAAGCTGAAAGTGGACGAACGTCCACTGAAGTGGACGAGCGTCCTGAAAGTAGACGAGCGTCCTGGACGAGCGTCACTTCTTGCTGCCGAGCGTTCACCGAGCTCCTCTATGGACGAGCGCCTCTTCTCTCGCTGGACGGGCGTCCTCTGTTCTCTCTGGACGAGCGTCCTCTTATTAGCTCGCTGGACGAGCGTCCTCTCGTAAGTCCACAGGACGAGCGTCCTCTCTAGCTGGACGAACGTCCACTTCTGCTAGCTGGACGAACGTCCAATTCTCTCTCCAGTGGACGAGCGTCCTGTCTGGCTTGGACAAGCGTCCTCTTCTGCCTGGCTTGGATGAGCGTCCATTTCTGCCTGGACGAGCGTCCTATTTTCTCTTTTTCTGGATGAGGACGAGCGTTCTCTCTGGCGACGAGCGTCCTCTTGCATGTGCTTGCTTTGGTTTGCTCTATACATTGTTGGAGATTCTTCCAAGCTCATTTTTAGCTACAAAATAAGGGATTATTGATGGAAGTACATCAAAGTAGCCAAAAACACAAATATATAGAAAACAAGACAAAACAAGAGGATTAAGCAAGTTATAAGTTAGAACGGAGTTGATTTTGCTACTAAAATGATGCTTAAATAATGGTAAAATTTAGCATTATCACGGCGCTCGTCCTGAGTGGCTACGAGGCCCGTTTTAGGGTCAAGCAGATGTCGGTTAGGCACTGGTTGTGAGCGATGAGGTTGTGCGCTTCGCGATGGGGCCTGTCAACACTTCCCATGAGGGCATGGTGTTAACTCTTTGGCAAGTGTACCAAATCGTTCTAAGTAATAAAACCGGTAAGACCGGGTATCGTTTCTCAAGAGACTCGTGTCACCAAACAATCGTATAATTTCCAACTAACTTAGACTAAAGAATGCTTCATAATTTGTGTTTTTGTGCAAATAGAGTAAACATGAAACATAATTAATAAAAGTGATCTTAGATACTCAAACACTTGGAAATGGAAAGATTAGAAATGATATGGAATGGTATTGTTGGGGGTATGATTTCACCTACTTCACTCTTATGTATAGAAAATCACTTCCTCTTCATTCAAATGCCAATGTCAATCTACTAAATTACTCAAACCCAATTCCTTGGTAGAGAGAGCCTAGACTTCCTTATTAGACTCCAATTCCTTGGAAAACCTAACAATTATTTCTGCATTAAGAATTGAGATCTTAAGACAACCAAAAGTCCTAGCTCTATCCCTAGATACTATTTCCTTTAGGTGTTTAATCCAAGTCCAGATTTACCCAACATTTTCCAATATCAAGCAAACCCTAAAATCATGTAATGGGTAGCAATTTCACAACAAGCATTAACAAAAGGAATTAAACACTAACAATCAATGAAAGAGGCATAAATTCATTCAAAACATAGTATTTTACATAAGATTTCAGTGGCTACATCAATCCCCCAACAATAATGAAACTAGCTCTCCATGAATGGAGAGCTCAAGCTTACAACAATGGTGGAAATGGGAGAAGGAAGAAGACCCAAGGATGAAGAAGGACTGTTTCCACAGCTCCTAGCTCGCCTCCAAGAGCTCCAATTGAGAGAAATCGTGTATGGACTGCCCAAGATCCTTTCCCCTTCGCGTTTTAGGGTTAAATAAGCTGTCTGCCACATCAGTAAAAATCGCGCCCGGGCGCCCTCTGTCAGTCGCGCCCGAGCGCAAAGCTCTCGTAAAAATTCAAAACTGGCGAAAAGTCGCGCCCGGGCGCCCTCTCTGTTTCGCGCCCGGGCGCGAAGCTCTCGTAAAAATTCAAAACTGGCGAAAAGTCGCGCCCGGGCGCCCTCTCTGTTTCGCGCCCGGGCGCGAGCCTCTCGCATCTGGACGAGCGCCCTCTTCTGGCTTGGACGAGCGTCCTCTGCCTGGGACGAGCGTCCTATCATGGACGAACGTCCTCTCCTCTGGACGAGCTTTCTGGACGAACGTCCTCTGCCTGGCTGGACGAGCGGCCACTTCTGCCTGGCTGGACGAGCGTCTGCTTCTTGGACGAGCGCCCGCTTCTGGACGAGCGTCCTCCTTCCTGGACGAACGTCCACTGTCCTGGGACGAGCGTTCGCTCGTTCTTCCACTTTGGACGAGCGTCCGTTCTTCTGCCTTCTGGACGAGCGTCCGCTCTCCTGGGACGAGCGTTCTTGCACTGCTGATGGCATTTCTTCGTGCTAATTTCTTGGTCCAGTTCTATCGTTTGTTGGAGAGTCTTCCAAGCTCATTTTTAGCTACAAAATAAGGGATTATTGATGAAAGTACATCAAGGTAGCCAAAAACACAAATATAAAGAAAACACGACAAAACAAGAGGACTAAGCAAGTTATAAGTTAGAAAGGAGTTGATTTTGCTACTAAAATGATGCTTAAAATATGGTAAAATTTAGCATTATCACATGGACCGCTGCGAACGGGTCATCGGTGGGTAAGATTAGATTGAAGGTTTTAATGAGCGTATTCTTAGTCGTGCAGGAAGACACGAACGAGCAATCAAATGCGAGGATGCTGGTGATGAGGCGATAGTTTCATTGATAACAAGTAGCGAGCATCACCAATGATGCGAAAACCGGTCACGCAGTGGTCATCATCGAGGAGATAAATCCGCTCGATTTTGGTAGGAGAAGGGGCGACCTTCCCGAAGAGGAGAATGACTGGACGATCTATTTGGTGGTCTTGCATGGGGGTCCACCATGCAACCGACGAGTTTTTCGCGGACGAGCTTGCTCAAGCAACTGGTTAGCTAGACCATCCCATGAGTTCGGCGACGACACCAATATGATGAGCCCTTTCAAATGTAGACTCAAGATAAATTGCCAATATCTGAATATTCCTTCAAATCTAAGAAAATGGTGGGTGCGCCATTGGACTATGTTTGTCCCTGAATCCTGATTAGTATGGTCGAACAGTAGATGCCTCTGGAGGCGGAGTCCATGAGGCTAGAATTGGCCAAGAAGTTGAAGCCTTTGGAGGCCGAATTGTTGGCTGAATATCTGCGAAGCCTGAAAATTTGATGCCAAATTTGGCTAAGTGCCTGCAAAGCTAAATTATTGAATTACCTAAGACCAAGG
This sequence comes from Vigna nakashimae, assembly GCA_034642375.1. Lineage (NCBI taxonomy): Eukaryota > Viridiplantae > Streptophyta > Magnoliopsida > Fabales > Fabaceae > Vigna > Vigna nakashimae. The sequence continues at coordinate 29,367,027 of CM067768.1, forward strand.
TATGGCCGAGCGGCTAAATCCGAATGGCTAATCACAAAAGCTTGGGCCTAATGACCGAACGTACTAGGCCGAGCAATCGAATGGTGAAGATTGAATGGTCGTGCAAGCGAGGCCAATCACAAAAGCTTTGGCCTAATGACCAAATGTACTATGCCGAGCGATCGAATGGTAAATACTGAATGGTCGTGCGAGTGAGGCCAATCACAAAAGCTTGAGCCTAATGACCGAACGTACTATGTCAAGCGATCGAATGGTGAAGATTGAATGGTCGTGCGAGCGAGGCTAATCGGCAGAACGGTTGAGACCGATTTGTTGTGTTGACGAGGTCGGGCGTTAGAGGCTGAACGGTCGGCAGAGTACTTGTAAGGCCAGATTTGAGAGTACTTGAGGCCATCGTAAGGCCGATCTGCCGATGGGTTGAGGCTGACCGGCCAAGAGGCCGAGGTCGAAGGGCCGAAAGCTGGATGCCATATTTGGCTAAGTAGCTAAGGCCTTATGGTCGAATGGTTGAGGTGTAAGACTTACCTTGAAGACCGACTGACTGAATATTTGAGCACCAATTTGGCTAATAGCTTGAGGCTGAACAGTCGAAGCTCGAATGGCGGAGGGCCAAACGATAGATCTCGTCAGGCCGAGAAGCTAAGATATAGCCGAGGCCGAACATTTGAGGCCATCAAAAGCCGAGGAGGCCGGACGGGTGAGGCCCTTAGAGGCCGAATGAGTGAGGCTTTTAGAGGCCAAGATGAGGCCTAACGGTCGGGCGAACAAGGCGGGGAACCGAATGGTTAAAGAAGCGAGGTCGCGAAGCCGAATCATCATGGCCGAACGGTTGAGGCCTTAAGGTGTCCATGCCGAGGCCGAACGGCTTACGCCTTAGAAGGCCCTGTTGATACCGAACATCCGATGCCCGAAAGGTGGATGCCGAACAGTTGAGATTTCGCGATCGAATGGCCGAGAGCTGAGGCTGGACGCCGGGACCATGGAACGGCCGAATGGTTTAATCTGAAAAATCGATCACATCACCTGAGTGGCCTTTCGGCCGAACAGGCTTGACTCAGTGGCCGAATGACTTAGCTAGCGAGGTTGGTAAAGGGAGCCAAGCGGAAGGGGTTGATAGGTTGGTGTTCTTTTGAAGCATCACTCACGAGTTGTTGTGGCTACATTGGTAATAATAGCTTGGCCCCACGGTGGGCGCCAAAATGTTTCGACAGAATTTAGAACCCTAATCCAAAACATTCAAAGTTGTCTGCTCTGATGTCCAGTTGTGTTGTCTTCTCTCTTCTCCTTATCCAAGCCGCGGGGGAGGGTGCCTGCAAAAGACACTCTGACGCTCAAGTTAGTGACCTCGCGTAGTAATCTTGTAATCAAGATTAATTATCAGAGCTCTAAGTTCAGTTAAAAATTACCTGTCTTCTTTGTCAGACAAATATTTATAAATTATAATGAGCTTACCGTTAGGTCTGACTCATTAACCACCAATGAATGACAATATTAATTGTCAATAAATGACAATTATTTTCATTAACTCCCTGATAGTTATTACTATTGATTACCTTAACGACTGATTTTACCGATCGGTTCATTGACCTGAGAGGTATCATCGGTCGGTCGACTCTTATGCAACTTTACCGTTCGGTCGGCTATGAGCCCATAGTAAAATGTTTCGGTAGGATTTAGAACCCTAATTTAAAACATTCAAAGTTGTCTGCTCCGATGTCCAGTTGTGTTGTCTTCTCTCTTCTCCTTGTCCAAGCTGCGGGGGAGGGTGCCTGCAAAAGACACTCCGACGCTCAAGTCGGTGACTTCACATAGTAATCTTGTAATCAAGATTAGTTATCAGAACTCTAAATTCAGTTAAAAGTTACATGTCTTCTTTGTTAGACAAATATTTATAAATTATAATGAGCTTACCGTTAGGTCTGACTCATTAACCATCAATAAATGACAATATTAATTGTCAATAAATGACAATTATTTTCATTAACTCCCCAACAATTATTATTATTGATTACCTTAGCGACTGATTTTACCGATCGGTTCATTGACCTGAGAGGTATCATCGATCGGACTGATTTTACCGATCGATTCATTGACCTGAGAGGTATCATTGGTCGACCGACTCTTATGCACCTTTACTGTTCGGTCGGCCATGAGTCCATAGTAACAATAACTATAAACTTGTGATACGCGTGTTATTACATATTTATAAACTTATTTCTATAATCTTATTTAAAAATTTAGATTAAAATTGTGTATAGGTAATGATTATATATGTCCATAGCTACACATATTAAAGTAAATGTTTTTTCAAACATTAAAATTGACATCTCCCCATAATTTTTTTACGAATTTCTTGTATTACTTACAAGGTAATACTGACTATTTTAGCATCTCTTGATCTCTCCAAATAGTTTTACATCATTCTTTATCGAAGTTCGGTTTACCTATATATTGATATTTTGAAACCAACTTTTACATGTGAATATATTAAAAATAATTTCAGTTTAAATATAAATCATGAATTCACTCTTGATTTTAATTGGATTGAATTTTTTTAACTCACAACACATCCACGAAGTAAATTTTTGACTGCATTAACTTTTAACTAAGTTTAGATTTTATTTGATTTGAGTTCATTCATCCAAAAATGTAAAGTAGTAGACAAATTAAAAAATAAAATAACAATTCACACCATTGTATTTTGTTTAACTAGTCTCACCATTGTTCTAAACCATTGTCATGTACAATTTAAATTAGAAATTATTAAAAGTCTCATGTCTATTATAAATAAGATCAATTTATAATATAAACGTGTACAATTCTTATTTCACATGTTAGTTTTGTAAGATTGAATTAGATTTAAAATCCTCTGATTAAGTTAAGTTTATAATCTATTTCTTATCAACTTTATCATAGTTGAGATCTATTTTGTTTTATACCATGATGAATTTACATTTGTCAACTTTAAAGCATCATATCACCATTTTTAAGCTATATAACAACAAATACTTCAAAAAAAAAATTTCAGGAACTGAGATTTGAAGAAGCTTAAAGGCTAGAAGTAATGACAAATGTGTTGTTTTCTTTTACGTCGTTCCTCGTGCATTCAAATTTGGAGCATGAATTAAAAAGTTTTAGGGCTGAAATGTGCACTCTAATTAACATTGACACAAAGTACTCAGTTGATCAAATTCATGCTGAAATCCCAGAGTTTCTTAGCCAACTCAATATCCCTTCCTTTTGACCCTACTTTCGCCATTCTATTATCTGCAAAATACTCTCCACTAATTCCCTTAACTTCAGGGTGCAATGCTACATAACACGTTGTTGATGCTCCCTGCAAAAACATCGGACAAGATAAAGGAAAAGTTAATGCCTTTTCATTAAAATAGGTTACTGACTAACTTCAAATATAATTTAGAAAACCTTTAGAGAGATGTATTATATGTAAATGGACCGTATTAATTTAAAAGTTAATTATGTTTTTAGTTTTTAACTTAAAAATTAAAATTTGTTCCTTTTCGAAACTTTAGACCAATTTAATTTTTAGAACTGTAGATTTAGTCATTTTAATCAAATTTTGTTAAGTTTATTTAATATTTTAAACATGTTTATAAGTTAAAAGATATAAACAACTCAAATACTATCACAAAACGTATTTAAAATGTCAAATAAACTTGACAAAATTTAGTTAAAAAGACTAAATTCTTATATTTCTAAAGTTATAACTAAATTAGATCAAAGTTTTTAAAATATACTATTTTCAATTTTCACTTAAAGTTAAAAAATAAAAACATATTTAATGTTTAATTTAACTAACTTACCCGTTCGACATTTTTAAAAGCAAAACCTATCAACTTCTTAAGTATAGCTGCAAGTCCTGCATAAAACATATGCATGCAACTTTCATTCATGGAAATACACTTACAGAAACAATTGCTGGAAAAAAAGAAGAAAGAAAGAGAAAGCTGAAAACAACGTGGATTGATGTAGCAACTAAGCTTTATTGTAGTTACCAGAGTGAACGTAGTAACGATCAATATTGGTGATAATGGCTCCTGGATGAACAGAATTAGCAGTAATATCTACTCCATCTTCCTGCTCACCATATTAAACAAGTAAATTACCATGTTTCATAGAAATTTAGATTAATTAATGGATACAACAAACATGAATTATGATGCAATACCATAGATATTATCATACCTTGAGACGTCTTGCAAGTTCATTGGCATGTAAAACGTTAGCAAGCTTTGACTGAGCATATGCACAAAATTTCCTATAACTGTGAACAAAGAACCAGAAATGATGAACAACATAAAACCCTTATCCTGCGTAACACTATAATATTAATTAATTAAAATATTAAATAAATAAATCTATAATATTTTTCTTTCTTGAAACATCTTTTTTTTATCTCTCATCTACAACATAATAAAAGAAATGTTAATTAATAATATTGAAACACAAAATAATAAATAATTAAATTAAATTAGGTGAGTTAATGAGTCAATCCGGCTCATCAGGGGTTCAACCCGTCGGTGTGAATCAGGTTAAAAACTAATCCGTATAAAAAATTACATTTTTTTCAAACTCAACTCGACTCAAATTTGTGACGAGTTGAATTGACTCACTGTTTAAAAATATTGGGAATTGAGTTTAAGTCGCATTAAATAAAAGTAATAAAATGAAATACTATATAAAAGTAAAAACTCATTAACTATTGTATAAAAATTTTAGATTGAAAATTGTGTCAATTTTTTTATGTTATTGGTTGATTTTTAATAGATAAATCCATCTTCCATAAAAAAGAAAAAGAAAATTTTCGCATAATTAATTTATCTTAATTTGTATTGGGACAACTTTTTACCTTGATTCATCATTAATTTTATCGAAACGGATTCCTCCACGATAAGATAATCGATGAGCACAAGAGGTGACATTAACAATTCTTCCTTCTCGCTTACTTTCATGTGCTGTTTTCTTCATAGTATCTAACAACAGATTTGTTAAAAGAAAATGCCCTGCATTATATAAACAAAACAAATTAGAAGATTCTAGATCCACTCTTTGTTTTGAACGTATAAAAAAGATCCCAAAATATTTTTTCAATACTAATTATTAGACTTTAAAAATAAATTTAAAAACTTTTTTAATATTAATTGTTTTAGGTTTTTAAAATAATGTTAAAAAAATATCATTCTTAAGTTTATTAAGTGTATTTTAGACTCTTTAACTGTCTCGGAAAGAGTCACATTATGTTTTAAACTATCCCTAACTATATATTACGAGGTTTTAGAAGGACTACATTGTATGATAGTTTCTACATACCTATATGATTCGTAGCAAATTGCAGTTCAATATTGTCCTCAGACAGCGTGAAAGGGGTTCCAAATATTCCTGCATTGTTTCTTAAATTGCAAAAAATAAAGCGCAATATCAGTATAGTTTTAATATATTTATCAGTATAAGACTGAATAGGCATTGCATAAGACGATGCAATTCATTGTCGGATGAAGAATGAAAAATGTAAGTGTGAAAAGTTTTTGATAAATTATAAACTAACAAATATAAATGTATATAAAGAGAATTTATTATTGTATATCTACTCAATTTTTCCACGTTCAATTATCACAACAAGCTATTTCAATCGGCAAAATGTAATTGAACTTAAAATAGACATCATTATAGCTCACATATGCAAATAATTTCTTATAAATAAAAACCTAATCCCATGTGTAATACTCACATGTTTGGAGTTATTATCTTAAGTTGACTTTCAGAATTTCAACAAAATCAAAGTATCACAACCATCAAAATATCATACAATATTTCGAAGCTCTAAATGATGGCTATTGTCCAAATTGTTAGATTAAGAATAATGAGTGATAAACTTTTCATTAATGAAGCAATCCTTGTTAGCTCATAGAACAGTAAACGAAAGTATATGTGGATTAGTCATTGGGCATTGAAAAAAAAGATAGATGAAAAGTATTTAATCTTTCAAGTATAGAATATTCTATATTTTTTTTTATTTTCTCTTCTAATGTGATAAAGAAAAAAAAAACAATAATAATACGTAATAATAATACGTACATGCTTACATACACCTATATATATAACTTTTGTCCATTATCTTTTCTAAAAGTCAGTATTCCTAATTTAAACCCACTTCAAATTAGAATATTATATACAAAATGTATACGATTAATATTTCATAATATATATCTTTTAGCTATAAATATAATTAATTAGATCACTTTAATATTCAATAATATAATAACTATAACATATTTAATTATTTATTTTTATATATATATATATATATATATATATATATATATATATATATATATATATATATATATATATATATATATATATATATATATATATATATATATATATATATATAACCCGACTTACTAACACAGAACGTGAGTATTACATATTAAAACCTTAGATGACATTAACTTAAAAACATTAAACAGAATCAAAGTTCAGACAATATCAACATAAAAACATTAGAAAATATTGAAATTCTAGACATTGACAATATGTCGTTTGGTTTGGTAATGACTATTACATCATCTAATCTTTTTGGTTTTTTTGTTATGTTTTCTATATCCGTTAGCCTTTGCTTCTCTTTATAAACCTGTATTCTTTAGTGATTTGTGTAACTGATTCTTATTTGAAACATTCTATTAGCAAATAGTTTCTTCTTCCTTTATTTCTTCTTTTCTCCTTTTCAAGTTTTTTTTCTATCAACAAACAAAGAATAATAAATATTATAACAAAGCATTTGGGATGCTCTAACCATTTTACAAAAATATAATATCAAAGTCCAATTTAAGTTATACATGTATCTAATAAGAACTACTTGTATATGGATGATAGCTCAAATAAATCTCAAATGAGAATGAGTTAAATAACCACTCAAAAAACATAATTATTAATCTTAATCTTTAGCCTATGCTAACTTATCTTAACTTTTGACATAGGGCAAACTAACTCAACCTTCTATACAGGTTAATCTATCTCAACTAATCTATCTCAACCTTTGATCTTAATTGGTTTGCTCAATATTTGACTCGATCGACTTGTCACAACCTTTGGCTTTAGTCAGTCCTTTTTGACCCAAACTCATCAATTTCAACCCATAGTTTGGATCAATCCATCTCAACCGAGACTAGTCAATCTCGATCTTTGACTTAAGTCGACCCTTCTCGACTTTCGTCATGGGTCAATCAATCTTAACATTTGACCCGAGTTTATCTATTCACATTTCCTTATTTTTCTTTACATAATATTTCTTTATTATTGTGAATAATTATTTTTATTTTACATAAATATAGTTAGAATTTTTATTCATATGAAAAAAAAACATATTATTAAAATAAATGCAGATAAATCACTTCTATATCAGATAAAAAAATAAATAAAAGAATTCATTGAAGCAAAATATATATCCACAAATAAAAAAGAAAACAATATTCAATAAGAGAAACAAAATAACTAATTATATATATTATATCTAATTATATTTTATTCTCATATGCATTAATTGGTTGAGTAAAATATATAATAAATTACAACTAGCATAAAATAGATATCATTAACTCATACTTACAGCTAGTTATATATATATATATATATATATATATATATATATATAAAGATTAATCAATAACTCAAATAAGTCTCAATCTTGAATTTATATAAAGAAATGTGAGGAGTTGTTTATACTTACACAAGAATGTTCAATGGAAGAGCAGATGAAATGAAGTCCGATGCAAATTTTCTAACAGATGCCATTGAACTAAGGTCTAACTCCATGTAATCAAGTTTAGCATTAGGAATCTCTTTAAGTATTGCTTCTTTTACATCTTTTGCAGTAACCAAATTTCTGACTCCCATTATTACATGAACACCACGCATCGCAAGAACACGAGCAGTTTCAGTGCCAATACCACTCGTTGCACCTGTTTGTTCTCATTGTCAACAACAACATAAATGTACAAACAAAATGAAAAACAGATTCCAAAATTTGCAACATGGAAGAGAAAATTGAAACATCGATTTGTTAAAAAGAAGAAAAAGAAGTAAACACCTGTTACAATAGCAGTGAGGGCAGTGGCATCGATTCCTTCAGTAACTTGTTCAGCAGTTGAAGCAGATGAAAACGCAGAACCCTTTCTTCTGCTCATTCTGTGTTATTTTCTTCTGTCTCTGAATGAAAACTGTCAGCAAAAGAAAATATAAGACTCATTTTATAGCCGCTTCTCTTTAATCTTCACACTATATATATATATATATATATATATATATATATATATATATATATATATATATATATATATATATATATAATATTTATAAGTAATAAATTACCTATAAATAGTGATTGAACATGTACCGTACTTTATGTTGATGATAACGACCCTTCAACAAATTTCTGAGCTGAGTTATTACAAATTGGTACTGAAATACTGTAATCTAAAAACAATTATTTGTTTGATTTGTTTTAAAAAAAATATTATTGTGATATTTGTAAACAAAATCTCAATTTCTTTTTTTAGAAAATCTCAAGTAATATATATACTCTTAACTTTATTAGCTAACTTGGGTTTGAAAGTAAATTAAAAAAAGTGTATTTGTTTGAAAAATAACACAAGATTCTATCATTTAAAATTTTCAAATCGATTAAAGATAAATTGATTTCTTAATATATAATATATAAAATTTTTAAAACAAAGTTTTATAAGATTAAATATATTGAAAGTTTATTTGAATATATTATCACTTTCTCTTCAACTAAAATTAAAATAATTTCATAAGAATAGATTTATCCACTTTTCAAGACTATGTTTTAAAGTTATAACCTTGAAATGAAGATGACGCAAAGCAACATTATGTAATTAATAAGATGCAAAATATGTAAATAGATGAGAGAATGTAAAATGTGAAGCACAAATTTCAAGAGTGATTAATGAGACCATAAAGACATCCAACTAACACCAACAATTATGAGTATATATTGATCATTCTAATGGCTAAGAGCAACTGGGTCCATGATGAATGATGATAATTGTTGTTTAACTATCTACCTAATAATTGCAAAAATATTAAATCATATACTTGGGTAATTAGAAGTATTAGTAAATGTCATACATAGAGTTATACATGCAGAATAGTAACAAAATAAAATATTCTCAATTAGTAGAATTTGTGTACAAATGTAACAAAGGGAAAAAGACAAAAAGAAGCTAGAATATAGAAGAAATTTGTCCTAAAATAAATTCTAATTGGATAAGAGTAGTAGCAATAAATTCTAATTGGATAGCATTATGAGGTAATTATTAGATCATATTAGTAAATTAAATTAATGAGTTAATGATTTGATAAAAAAAATAGAAAACTAGAAATAATTAGCACTTCGTCAAACAAGTTGATGGAACTCTCAAGATTTTTCATATCCAAAAAGACAGAAGTCAAACAGTGAATATAGCCCTTGATAGTACTTTTCACGCTTCTCAACCATTGCTTTCAATTCATATTTGTGCACAAAAATTGTCTATGGTTTCATTGTCATGATATTTATTTAGAAGTTGGCAGTTTCTAGTTCGATGTGTCCAACATTATATGGTGTGTGTTCATATTTTAATTGAAAATTTGTTAAATTTAATGTAGCTAGAGTTTAATAACCCAATTCATTAATATAAGATAATTTCACTAAATCACTAAACACTTACTTTACAAAGCTACTTTTTAATTTAACCAAAAAATACTTTTATATTTCTTGATAAATTACGTGCTTTTATTTTAATCAACCAACTGAGATACAATTGGATGACTTTGTCTAACTCTATAAAATATTCTTGATTTACAATTAAAGTTGTGACTAGACAAGTATGAACACTTGTTAATATTAGATAAATAATGTTGTGATTGAACAATTATATCTCTCGTGAATTTCAACTACAATCAATTATCAAAACAATTATATGGTTTATCTGGTTATATATGAACTTCAAAAGATACTTTTACTTACCATCTTCTTTATAGTTCCAAAAAGCTTGTAACACTACTACAAAAATGATGTTACCATCTTCTTTATAGTTTCAAAAGATACTTTTACTTACCAAGCTATGATGTTTTAGCTAGAAACGTCAATTGATGTTAGAATAGAAAATCAACATTGAAGGATGTCAATCCTTGATAATATACCTTCCTTCAATGGATTTCTGAAGTTGGTACATACACTCGAACATGGGAATCTCGAACTTTGTCAATCGTCACATGCGCGTAGTAAACCAGTAGAAGAGCACCATAAATAATATATCCTCCTTCAAGTTGTCTTCCTACAACCACTATGGTGGTATTCAAAAATTTTGCAAAGAATAAATTGCCAAGATGAAATCTACAACCAATTTATAAACAAAGTGCAATATACATTGAAAACCAAAAACCAAATGAACCATATATATTTAAGGGCGATGTCAATGCCGGAGTAGAGGAGTAGCCCCTAATGAGAAAAAAAAGGGAAATCGTTGTTGTTCAAAATAGTGTTTATACAAGAAAATAATCAATCAAAATGAAAAAAAAAATCATACTAAAACATTCAATGAATGTGAATTTTTGTTAAACGAAGCAGAAATTATCCTTGGTGATAGTCAAATTTGTTGTCGAACTGTGCTCGAAATCTTGAGAACAACGAACGTGCAAAAATAGTGAAAAAAAAAGCTCTCGTGCGATTTTTTAAGTGATAAAATAGCATATGTGAAGTTATACGCTCTAGTAGGCCAACATCTAAGGGTACTTATATGAACCTTCGTCGTATAAAGTGGTCTATGGACAATAAAATATCTTTTGGGTTCAGGTTCTTAATGATTCTAACAAGTTTGACGACAGTCTCTCAGTCTGAACAATGTCTAAAGTGATTTACACGTCATCTCTGGAGACTTTCGACATCATATGGTTCAATTCTGCAAAGCCCATAAGCCTGAGCTTAATAACAAAACAACTCAAGCTCGACAATTCGATAGCCTGAGCTCGTTAGCTCGAACTTCACAATTACACAGCCCGAGATCGATAGAAGTTCGACATCATATTAGACGTCGATGGATTATCAAAACCAACTTTGAACGGATTTATAACATTGGTCTTACCAATTATCAATGTTCAATTGGTCATTTTGTTTACAAAGTCCAAACTCAGGAGAAGTTCGACATCATATTAGATGTTGATGAACTATCAAAGCTGACTTTAAATGGATTTATGATGTCAATCGTCAACCTCTAAGTCATTTTATTTATAATAATGTTATTAGTATTTTTACGTTAATTATTTTTCCATCTCACCTTGAGACATTAAAAGCTAGATCACACTAATAATTTAAATGTCTTAATAACAACATTAGAATTCACTCATTAAATATATACTAATACAAAATAAATATGAAATGATCAAATCTAAATCCTAACATCGCAACCTATATTAAAAAAAAGTAAATTAAAAATTAATTTAGGTGTTGTAACTAAAAGTCAAACCCCTTCCATCAAACAACAACTTTCACATAAATTTAATTATGTCAGAAATGACAACTCATGACTAAATTCACAAAATGTGTCAATTAATTATTGAAAAGGTCTCAAGCTATTATTCCACATAGCCTTTTGGGTATTCTACTTTATGAGGTTTAAGCTAAAATCCCATAATTTCTTGGCCAACTCAGGGTTCCTTGCTTGTGAGTTTTCTGTGGAAACATTACAATCTTCAAAATAGTGGCCACTGATTTCCCTCACTTGTGGATGCAATGCTACATAGCATGTTGTTGCAGCTCCCTACAGTAAGGTTGGAGAACAAAGCCAAATTGGAACATTAAAACAATCTCATGCTAAGGATTTGTTAGTTCAAGTCTTTTGAGACGATTAAAGATGAGTTTTTTTTTTTTTTAATTTAGAATGCAAAAATCTCAATAAAAAAATGGTTTTATTACTTTTTCCTCAGCTTATGTTTTGGTATTTCCAGAAAGTAAAAGCATATATATGGATTTCTCATTTTTGAAAGTTGAAAACAATATTAATGGCAAATTTATAGATTACATATTTTCTTTACCTAATGTTTATTTGTTCTGAATATTTATGAAAGGGAGAAAAAGGGAAAAAAATGTTAAATTGTATAACTATTAACCAATGAGGTGATTAAAGAATTAGTTTAAAAATAATGAAAACGTGGAAAAGTATATTATTTCTTAATATTATCATACTACAAACTCAAAAAAAAAAACATTTAAAAAAACGAAGAAGTAATAATCTAGTTAATAAGTCAAGTTAAATTGATATGGTTTAAGTTTGAGTTATAAAAACATAATGTTATTTGAATGAGTCAAAAATTAAAAAATGTTTGACTTGATTAAAGTTTTGAAGTTTGAGTTTGACTTATAAACTTCTTGTTGAACTTTTTTCATGATTTTTTTTTTCAATAATTTACCACTAACCCATACCTTTATCTATGAGGTAAAGTAAACTTATGATGAAGTATATACTCATAAAAATAGCTTTAAGTTAGAGAAGATGTGATGAAAATGGTAGATTTCTTTGAAAAAAATGTGTACATCCATTTAAAATATAACTCTAGGAAGTTGAGATTATGCGTGTGTAAAAGATTATATCAACAATTATATTTTTTGAGTAAATATAGTTAATATAATAATATTACAATTATCTAAGTGATATATATATATCGCCAAGTAAGTGACGATGTTACGTTTACAAGGTTTGAGTTTGAATTATTTAAATAATAAATATTATTATAAAATTTTGCTTGTCTAAGTAACAAACAATCGACGACATTGTAATGAGTAAAACTCCAATATTTTCATTAATAACTCATGTTAATTACTTGAGTTTGATATTTGTTTAACTTACCTGCTGGACATTTTTAAAGACAAGTCTACCCATCGTATTAATCAAACCTGCATAAAAACAAAAAACAAAAAACCCTTAAACTGTCAATAAATGCATGAATTATTTACATAAAATTATTCCCTCATTCTCATAGGATTTTTATTAGAGTACTGTACAATTAAGAAAATCATTAATTATGTATATTATCAGAAAATTAGTGTGGTTAAAACGGATCATTGGGTTCGATCAGGTTTGGTTTATCAAAGGTTGGTTACTTAGTGAGTCAACTTAATTTAGCTTACTTATTAGCGAGTTGAAAAAATTCAAATTCGATTCAGTCCATCACGGATTGGTGGATTAAATGAGTTAATTCTGGCTCATTTAATTATAAAGTTTTTTTTTTCAATTTAAAAAAATAACAAAACTTTTCTAATTCAAATATAAATCAAGGAGAATAATCTTAAATTAGATTTATAATCAATCAAACATAAGATTTCATTCACACAAAAAAATCTCAAAATCTCCTTAACAAATAGCACTTCAAATTTGTTTCTAAATAAAAATTGAGTAACTAAAAATAGTTTTGTGAATTTTTCATGTTACATAATTATTGGGTAAAAAAGTAATTTGATGGGAGCCTACATTTTAATATTTTATAAAATGACTAATGTAACAAAAAAATACTTATTAAAAAAATTAGGTGAGTAGTATAATAAAAGACTAATAAATTAAAGTCAGACAAATTTGGGTGGGTTTCACCTCTTACTCTTTTTCTAACTCCCAATTTAGAAATGAGATCTATAAAAAAAATAGTGCAATGTGTAGAGAAATTAATTACCAGACAGTATATTGGTGTGACGAAAAATATTGGTGACAACAGCTCCTGGATGAAGAGAATTAGCTGTAATATCTACCCCTTCTTCCTGATCAAGAACATCCAACAACAAAAACAAGTGATTTCACTGTAACAAAACAGAGACAAGTAATTATAATATGGCAAAACCTATTGTATTTTAAAGAGTTTTGTATAAGAAAAACATAAAGTCACTATTAAACTTGTTTAACATTAAATTTATAATTTTATCATTGTGTTTGTTCTTAATTTCTTTAAAGATTACAAATACAGTAAATTTCTTCATATCTTTAAATTTGTATCTTTTTTTCTCTTAAACACATAGAAGTGCTTATATTTATCTATAATCGTATTTATTCCAATAAAACCCGGATCCATTTTTCGTTAACAAATTATGAGAAAATGTGACCAAAACAAAAGAGGAAAACAATGACGTATATACTATTAGGCTAATTAATGGAGGTCTCAAGTTGAAACTGAAATGTACAATTGTAATGAAATCACTGTTCATTAAATACAAGTCTATGCAAGATTACGAAACATGCAATAAAAAGACTTAGAAACATAGGTTGTGCCTTAATAAATATAGATACATTAATTCAACTAACTAGTTTTTAGTTTTGAATGAAATTAGATTTTGACTGTCCTATATCTATTCAAGATTATTTTGACCTATATATTTGGGGTTATTTTTAGTGGATGTTTGACATCTTCTCTCTAATGATCGAAAACATATCGGCAACATCATATGATAAAAAGATCAACGGTAATTAATAAAGGTTAAAAGTTATAAAGTGTATTATTAGCAAATCATTAAACAAGTTAACTAAAGTAATTATTTATGAGGTTATGTCTAGCTTGGTAAAATCTCATAAACTTATGATAAAAGAAATTTTACGAGATAATTAGATTATATGTTTATTATTATAATATCTATTATCTATAATGTTTAATATAATGTTTAATATAAGTTTCTGACTTAAACGTTAAAATATCTTCTGTAAATATATCTATTTTTAGACTAAAATAATACCAACCTTTCATAACCTTTTTCTCTTTCAAACCAACCTTATATCCATAAATTGTTGGTCGGGAAATTAAACTCACCCTCTCTTCCAACATCCATTCCAACTTTACCATTAAATCAACCGTATATATATGACCATAATATCATCTAATACTTATGACTAAGTGGTTCAATGTTTTATCATTATATATTTATTTATATTTTATTTTTATAATATATATATATATATATATATATATATATATATATATATATATATATATATATATATATATGTATGTATATAGTTTGTTTATATTCTGTGTATGTAATTTTTGTTATTGTTTGATGTGGTTCTTGTAAAATTGATGAAAAATATTTATAATTTTATTACTAGTAAAAATATATTTCTTTAGGAATGGAGAATGTTAGAAGTGGACTTGAGCCTAACTCAACCCCACAAAACCGGCTTGTAGGGTGAGGTTTGCACCTCACTTATATATTTTTAATTTGGCCTTATCTCTAGTCGATGTGGGACTTCCAACACACCCCATTCACGCCGAGGTATAGACATCTCGTGCGTGATAGTAGAAATTGGGTGGTCCGATAACGGCCCGATAGCAGGTGGAATAGAAGACTCGCTAGGATAGGCTCTAACCATGGCTCTGATACCATATTAGAAGTGGACTTGAGCCTAACTCAACCCCACAAAACCGGCTTGTAGGGTGAGGTTTGCACTTCGCTTATATATTTTTAATTTGGCCTTATCTCTAGTCGATGTGGGACTTCCAACAGAGAATATAATAAGTTTATAAAATGTGGAAAGTTAAAAAAGTAGATATTTTGGTAGCCTAATTGGTAGAACATTTTGGTGATGAGTTTAAACTCTTTTCTACGTTTTTGTAAAAAAAACCAAAAAATAAAATTAAATTTAAAATATTGATAATGGAGAAAGCATTCAGATTTGAAGTCATAATTGAGGAATCCATTATGAATTCATTATGTAAGTGGAAATTAAGAAATTAATATAAAAAAAATATATTAAAAAAATTGATGAATGGTAATTTTTTTTTTACTATAAATAGCCATGAAGGGGAGGATAATTTTGCACAAAGAAAGGAAGAATCAAGTGAGAAACCTTGAGAAATAGAGAAGAAAGAGTTAGGAAGAAATTTTAGTTGTAAGAAGAGTAGAGGCTCTAGAGGGTTTTCGGGAAAACGAATTCGGAGTAAGAGAAGTCTGGAATAGAGGTAGGGGAGCTAATCCTTCTTATACATGATTTTTATACATGTTATGATCATGAATATGAGTTATGAATATGTTAAAGTTTTGGTAATGGTAGTTATCTATTCACTTGTATAAATTTAGTTTTCATGATTATAATTTTTTTATTTTCAAATTATTGTGGTAAAACCTTCCTTTTTACCTTTGGATTTAGCTAAAAGTTTAATATATGAATCCTAAGACCTATTTATTCACTTTGACCATTCGGATCATCAATTAGAAGTCTTTACATGGAGAAATAAATCCTGCATGTTTGAGTAAATTAATTACCCCTATAATTCGGTTATTGAGTCCTCTCGGTAAAATATAGATTCTGACCTATTTGACCGTTAGATCAACTTGAAAATTTGATATATGATTCCTAAGATATATTAATACACTTTGACCGTTCGAATTTCTAATTAGAAGTCTGTACTTGGAGAAATAAATCCTACATGTTTGAGTAAATTAATTACCCCTATAGTTCTATTACTGAGTTCTCTCGGTAAAATATAGATTCTGACCTATTTGACTGTTAGATCAACCTGAAAATTGGATATATGATTCTTATGATATATTACTACACTTTGACTGATCAGATTTGTAATTGGAAGTCTATGTTTTGAGAAAGTAATTTTGAAGGTTTGAAAAATCTGATGAACACTATATTTTTGTTCTTAAGTGATCATGGTAAAAACTTCAGATATATTTCATTTACCGTTAGATTGAGCCCAAACTTTAGTATGTAGCTCATAAGACATATTAAGTCATCTTGACCGTTCATATTTTTAATTAGATGTCTGTGCTTAGAGAAATTTGTTCCGCATTTTGAGTATAACCGAAAACCACTTAAAATTTTGTCCCTGAGTTACCTCGGTAAAACCTCAATATCTATCTAGTTAACTGTTGGATCAACCTGAAATTTTAATATGTAGTTTCTAACACATAGTGAATTACTTTGACCGTTCAGATTTAAAATCGGAGTTACAGATTTAGAGATATTAATTTCGTATCTTCTCAAGGATCTCAATATTGCTTAATTTCTGTTTTTGGACCATTTATACAAAAATTATGAATTATAATTGTGATGGTAGGATAGAGGGATCTTAAAAACTGGAGTTGGTACATCCCTGATCATAGAGAAACCCTGATCCAATCCAGTAAGTTGTGACTAGTCATATGTACTGACGTTTATGGTGAGTTTGATTCGTCAAACATTTGATTCTTCTCCGGTGACCATTTATGGTGATATTTTAGTATTGTTAATTTATTTTGTGATATATTCATTTTGTACGATTTCTGTGATGATTGTATTTTATTATATTGGATTTGAATTTATGTGTTTGAACATGATGTGATTTATGTGGGAAGTACGTGAATGTATGAGATATGTTGGATTCACTGTGATAATATGATGGATCTGGTTATTCATATCTTGGGTTAAGTTTCAAAGTGACAGTATGGTTCGTGGAAGTAATTCCATGATCCTCAATGAGAGGATACATGGTGGTGCCCTGGTAGTGTTTAGAATGAAAGTAGGAGCTCAGTCTTGGGGGTCATCCTGAAACTCCAATGGTCTTTCTTCTCATGTAGAGAGGATTGAACCATGTGGTGAGGAGTAGCAGGAGGTCCTAGTCTTGGGTGCTTCCAGTATGATCCAAGGTGAGTGATAACGGACTAACCTCGTGAGTGTGGTAGGGTGGGGGATCCCAAGTTTCATAAGCCACCACGAGTGCAAGACCCGCCATAGCTCGACTATCATTCTAGTCCGGACAAGTCGGTTTATAAAGTAACAAGTCCTGTGATGTCACTTTACCATGTTTGAGTGATTTTTGAATGTCGTGTGAGGTTGAATAACATGCTTTTTATGTTTAGCTCACCCCTACTTATTTGTGTTTGTGTTTGGATATGTGCGATGATCACCCACTTGGGTGGGAGCAGATGGCAAGGAGGATACTTTGGAAACAGTACTTGATGGGGACGGCAACACTGCAGCTTAGATTCACTAGCTTTTATTTGCTAGCTTTAAGAACTTTTGTATATTTAAAGTTTTAAATTCTCTGTAATTTCAAGGGAAAACTCTAA
This sequence comes from Vigna nakashimae, assembly GCA_034642375.1. Lineage (NCBI taxonomy): Eukaryota > Viridiplantae > Streptophyta > Magnoliopsida > Fabales > Fabaceae > Vigna > Vigna nakashimae. The sequence continues at coordinate 29,385,142 of CM067768.1, forward strand.
TATTCTATTTTTTAATTCTATACTATTCTAAGACTATAATCCTTAAAATTACTATGTTTCTCTATATTATGAAATGATGACGTCTTTATTATATATGATTTCTATATAATAGGGATGTCACAATTCTCCATATTTTTATAATATAACATATTATATTATGAAATGATAAAATATGAATATGTGAAGATGTGAAAGTAAATATTTAACATAAATTTATTTGAAAATAATAGTTGTGTACATACCTTGAATCGTCTTGCAAGTTCATTAGCATGTAAAACGTTAGCCAGCTTTGATTGTCCATATGTAAACCACATACGGTAACTGCGCATAAGGAAGCTAAGATAGTGAATTATATAGCATACCATAAAACTACATTGTATGTGATAAAAGGTTTTGTTCATAAAGGTTTTAGTCTAAAATTCTACAAGTCATGTCTCAGAAAACCTGACGAGTATAAATAATTTTCTTGCATATTTGAACTTATATATAAAAGTTTTTCATTGTATTTTATTTGTAACTTTCTTTTCTGATTTAGTGTTAATAATGTTTTTCACATACTTGTTCTTCTTTTCCTTTTTTCCTTCTCCTTTTCACATCATATCATGATTAAACACATAAGTCATCATCAATTCTATCACAATCACTATAAAAAGGTAGCGTTATGATATGGTTGATATTAATAAATCCATGAATAATAAATGTGACCCAAATTCACGGATGTATAACAATAAAATTCACAAACTAATGTTTAGAGTCATATTTTCCTTATCCAAAGTAAAACAAATCTTGGAGTTAAATTGGCAATGGTAATAAAGTTGAAGTCTCCGTCACAGATGTTTTTCTATGAATAAATTCCTTAAATAATATATAAAGTTTTTCTTATTCATTTAAATGTATAAGATGATATGGTAGTGGTCCAATAAAAGATAATATGATAAGAGTAATAAATAACAATTTTATTATAATTTATTGTAGGATTAAATATGTTTTTTAAGCAAAAATTGAAAATAATATTTTTTTAAAATTTTGACTTAATTTAGTCTATTAATTTTAAAAATACGTAAATTTAATTATTTTAACTAAATTTTGTAAGAAATAATTTATTTAAAATTTCAAATAAATTTACCAAAATTTAATTAAAATAACTAATTCAGGCATGTTTAAATATGAAAATAAACTGATTCATAAATTTTAAGAGAAATTAGTTTTAGTTTTTACTAAAAATTAAAAAAACTAAATGTAAAGATCCGTTCTTTTCCTTCTTTTCTTTTATCACTCTATTTCCTGTCTTCTTCTCTCATCACTTTTCCTTTTTTTTTCTTTCATTTCTCTGAAAACCCTAAGGTCATAGAAGGATGTGGGCTTGAGGGAAAAGGAGTTGCAGGAGGAAACTCATTCCTCTTTGCGATGCAACTGTCTCCATTCAAGGGTGTGACGGCAGCGGCGTTCTCTTCACGACGGTGGAGTTGCGACTTCTTCACAGTGAATTTCCGGTGACTCTAACATGACGTTCTTTCCCGATCGATTTACGGTTTGAATTTGAGGTTTCTTTCCTCTTTCTGATTTGTGGTGATTTAGGATTTAGGGTTTCAAAGAGGGTTTCTTTCAACGTCTCGCGATCTTGAGTGCTGCCGTGAAGAAGAAGAATTTTAGGTAAGGGAAGTTAGACCATGTTTAGTTGTGTTAGTATTAGAAATCTAGTATTTCTTTGATTTATAGATGATTTTGAGAAATATATATGATTAAGTGTATAATGTGTATGTTAATTTGTGATCTTGTGAGTATGATGTGTGTATGATTGGAATGGTGTCAAATTGATGTTCTATGCTGTTAAGATTTTATGTGATAATGTTGGTTTGATGTTTGAAAACTGAACTCAAGTGATTGGAGTGAGAGTTGGTCAAATTATTGAGTTTTAAGCCTAAAAATGGGGGTTTTCATATGTAAGTTTGAGAATTAGGGGCTGATGTGAGAAATTGTTTTTGAGGTGCTGTCATGAGGTAAATTAAGACTTGTTGGAAGTATAAGATGATTGAAATCTAATATGTAATGAAAAGGTAGTGTATAATTGAAGTTTAGAGTGTTTTTAGTGGAAAAATAAGGTTTTGAGTAATGAAATTTTGAAATAAGGGGTTTAATATGTTTTGCAGAGTTTTGAACATATTATGATACTAATTAGGATTTGGATAGAGGTTCAAACCAGTGAAAATCTGTCATGAAGGTGAAAGTTGCATGTTGGTTTTAGTCTCTTTTGGAGGTTTTGAGTTATTGAGTTGGTTTGGTACATTTAATTCCTATCTAAATGACCAATGCAATACTCTACTTTCATCTATAAATATGTTCCATATCAACATTAGTGTTACAAATTCTAAATTGATCACTTGGATATGTTTAAGATGCACCAAAACCAGAAAAATCACGTTGTTGTAGAAAACTGATAAGAATAATCGATTATCTCACTTAATAATCGATTATTCTAGTCAGAGAGTGGTATCTTCTTCAAAGCTCTCGCAAATAATCGATTATTGTCGTCGAAAAATCATCCAAGACAGTTTTGGGTGGTTGTCGGGGTTTCCGGTACCACTTTTTGACGTTCTTTAGGTCATTTTGGGGGTTTTAGACCTTTCCGGAATTGTTGGTGATGATTTCAAAGTTGTTTTCCATGTCTAAGTATGAGTTTAAGGGGTTTTGTGTTGTATAGTGGGTCTTCTTGGACTGTTATTGTTTGTTAACGTACATGGAATGATTTCATGTGATTTTTGATGACTTGTTAAGTTGTTTGTGGTCTTTTAAAGTATAAGTAGCATTATATCCATGTTTGTATGCAATGTAAAAATGAAAGATTATATGTAATGGATTTTATAATTATCCAAGACTTGAAGTATGGTTTCAAAGTGAAAGTATGTAATTTTCAAAGTATGGTAAATGAACGTAATTCCATGATCCTCAAGGAGAGGATACATGGTGGTGCCCTATGTTGTGATTCAAAGTTTTGAATCTCTTGGTGAAATTCTTAGTTGTTTAGAAATAAAGTAGGAGCTCAATCTTGGGGGTCATCCTGAAACTCTAATGGGCAATCATTCTCAAATAGAGAGGATTGAACCATGTCATGAGGAGTAGCAGGAGATCTTAGTCTTGGGGGCTTCCAGTACGCCTCAAGGCCCGTAACAGGCTAACCTCGTGAGTGTGGTAGGATGGGAAACCCAAGTATCATAAGCCACCATAAGTGCAAGACCCGCCATAACTCGACTATCATTCTAAAGTGCAGACGATCAAAGTCAGTGTGGTGTTATGTATGAAGAGTTATGTGGTGTGAATGAATAATATGCTTGTATGAAACATAGTAAATCAGTATATGATTAATCTTTGTTTAAACTAGCTTACCCTTGCTTTTCTGTTGTTTGTACTTATATGTTTTCTCTTTTGCAATGATCACTTGATTGGTGTGAGCTTAGGGAGACATCTGTTTCAGTTACTTCAGCAATAGGTGTTCGAGGGAATTCAGTAAAGAAGTCGAAAGAATCTACAGGTGTAGATATTATTTTTCGTAGGTTTGTTTCTTATATTAGTTAATTTATCATATATGTAATATTTATTTTAGTAGTATTTTACTATTGAAGATGGAATGTTACACTAAAAACATATTTAATCCTAAATTTTATATAATTAAGTAATATTTTAAAAAATAAATAAATTTAATTCAATTTTATAAAATTTGATTTGTCGTTAAAAAATATCTTTCCATAAATTATGAAAATAAATTGTCAATCATAAATTTCTCTTTTACCTTGATGGATCATTAATTTGATCAAAACGGATTCCTCTCGGTAATTGATGAACTATAGAGGAGACATTAACGACTCTTCCTTGTTTCTTACTTTCGTGAGCTGTTTTCTTCATAGTATCCAACAACAGATTTGTTAATAGGAAATGACCTGTGGAATTATGCTAAAGGTTAATTTTCATAAGAAAATAAGACCCAAATAAATCCTATATATAGATTAAAATTGACTTAAGTATAAATGTATAAATAAAAGATTATTATATCCTTTTTGTAGAAACTAATTAATATTTCTTTTAAAATTAATTTCATCTTACAAAAAATATCATGTTTCTTCTCCCTCTAGTTTAAAACATCGATACACATCTTGTTAGGTTGTGCTTTTAAATAATCATTAGAAGAGTTATTTTATTTTCAAATATATAAGCTAAGACAAAACATAAGGATATAAGAACAAACACATCCTTATATAGGATCCATTTCTTACCAATGTGATTTGTGGCAAATATCAGTTCAATGTTGTCTTCAGACAGAGTGAAAGGGACTGCGAAAATTCCTGCATTGTTTCTTACAATTGCAACAAATAAACAAAAATACATTATTACTTTATGAATTAATGCAAGTAAATTTTTTGTAAGGTAACTACACTTACATAAGAATGTTTAATGGAAGACCAGATGAAATGAAGTTTGATGCAAACTTTCTAACAGATGCCATTGAACTAAGGTCTAACTCCATGTAATCAAGTTTAGCATTAGGAATCTCTTTAAGTATTGCTTCTTTTACATCTTTTGCAGTAACCAAATTTCTGACTCCCATTATTACATGAACACCACGCATTGCAAGAACACGAGCAGTCTCAACGCCAATACCACTCGTTGCACCTGTTTGTTCTCATTGTCAACAACACAAATGTACAAACAAAATGAAAAACAGATTCCAAAATTTCCGTAGGTGTAAAATTATGAATTAGAATTTATTATTAAATTTTAAAAGAATACATTAAAAGTTCCTATTAATTAGAAATAAAATCAATTTAAAATATATATTTAATCATATAGTTGTTTCATACATGGAATCCAGAACTACTCCTTTATATTTTTTTGTTAGTCTTTTTATTGTTAACCTAAGTCTCAAAACTTAGATAAATACTTATCAAAGGTACTCTCAAGGTAAATACTTATATTCAAATTTTAAATTAATAATTATCCCCTACCTTCTTTTCTTACCTATAAAATTTATAGATTTGGAGAAATGATTTTTTCATTAGAATTGATCCAATAATGGTTCAAAGACTAATAGGCATGTATTTCCTGTTTTTATGTTGGATTTATGACAGTCTTAACAGAAGAGCTGTCCGGTTTAACAGAATTTGAAAGAAAATTCCAATGTTTTTTTGAAAACATTGACCGAATGGTCAACTTTGATGATATTGAAACATGAAATTTAAAAAAAGAACAAGAAATAAAGAAAAAATGAGTGAGAACCTGTAACAATAGCAGTAAGGTTGCTGCCATCGATCCCTTGAGTGACTTCCTCGGCAGTAGAAGAAGATGAAAAACCAGAAGCGTTTTTTCTTCCGAACAGCCACCACATCGTTGATTTATTGCAGTAAGAAACCGTAAGAGTTATCCCAGCAAATAAATAGACATGGATTTTCTTCTATACTCATCCATAGCATTTATGATCACAATTACCTATGGACATGACCCTTCTGTCTGCACTATAAAGCTTCAGTCATCATTCTATGAATGGTGCATCTCTTTCGCATTTATTGTTCACAAAAAATTTACGTGAAAATACTTATAATATAATCGTACATTAACAATAATAGTTAGTTTTATTGATTTATTAAAGAAAATATTATTTTCATGTTATTATAGTTATCTGGTTATCGATCACGTACAACTATTATTGAAGGTGGACCATAATAAAACATGACTTATCATCCAACGAATTAAATGTGGGTAGGTACGTATTATTTCATCTCGGTATGACTTTCTTTTCGCTATGTTTTAGTTTTTCTCTTCTTTCTTTTTACAATTTTGTTCGTTCTAGTTTTCTTTTTGTGTTTTGTGTTTCTTTTTGTTTCATTTTCCTATTATTATAGATATACAATCTTTTTAAGGAAAAAAAATCGTCTTAAAGACATATAAAGAGGAAAAAGGTTTCACAAAAATGGCAAAACACCTTGTTATACGGCTACTGTAATATCGGGATAAAAGAATAATGAATATTCATAAAATTTTAATAAAATTATAAAATGTATTAAAAATATATTTTTATATTTAAGTCTTATCGTTATCTAATGTACGTGGTAGTATCTTATCTTCATTATGGAAAAGTTATGGATCTAGCATCACACTTAAAATACAGCAAATACCTTACAATTTCCCTATATTTTCTTCCAATATATTTAAAATTTTATGTTTCAAATTATTTTAAGTTATTTCTTATTTTTCAGTTACTTTTTATTTTTTTATTTACATCTTTTTTTATCTTTTAACTTTTTACTTTTTTTTTAAAAAAAATAATTAATATTGTATTAATAAGCAGTAAAATATACTTAATTAATATTATATATATATATATATATATATATATATATATATATATATACTAGTACTTTATCCTATACCATACACATCATAAATATCTAATTTATGTAATTAAGTATATAATAAATAAATATTTTTTGTCATAGATATTATATTTGTATTTATGATAAGAAATGTACATTAATATAAAATATATTTTTTAACAATTGATAATTTTTATTAAAATATATTAAAATTTAATATAAAAATAAAGATGAGAATAGGTTAAGAAAAATCATTAAAAGAATATATTTGTCAAAGAAAAATACTTAAAAGTTGAAGAATGGTTCCTTAGCTCGTTTCATAGACTTTACGCAGTGCCAATACGGTAAGAATGAATTCTTGGCAAAAGTGGGAGTTAAGCTTAGTGAGGTTGGTGAATTAAAATTTAAGTTTAGAATAGTGAGATTGGATCCATATACACGGGAGTTATGTTTAAATAAGGAAGTTAAAGTTGGTAGGTTAAGAATTGGTATTCTGCGAAATTCTGCATTTGTAGAGTGAGCTTTGGGGGTTTGGTGCATTAGTTTGAGGAGAGAAGTTTGTTGTAGTAGTGGACGAGAACTCTCTCTTTCTTTATTCGTAAAGTAAGTGGTTTCTCATTGAGTGAGAGGAGTTCTTTTGCTGGGCAGGACAGGCGCTAAACGACTTGTTCAAGTTTGAAGCTTTTTTTCTTTTGTTTTATTGTAACTTTGAACTATATTAGGACTTGAAGTTTGTTTAGAAGTATCTATTAAATTAAATGATGGTTTATACATAGTGTTAAGTATGTATTTAAAGTATGATTGGATAAGAATTTCTAAGGTGAAATTCTAAATGGTGGTTTCATGTAAGGATAGCAATCGGTCGAGTCGGGTACGGATAGTGTCTTCCCACAATTCAACGTGCAAAATGAAAACTCTACCTGCAACCCGTTCGCTACCCACGTGAGTACCTATTTCAAAAACCTCTACAAATATTTTAAAAAGGTATCTCCAGAGATGGCAGTCACTTTTGGTTGCCGAGACCTATCCAATGATTTCAAAAAATTTACATTTAATTCATCAGTATCAAAAGTCTTACCCAATCCTGTCAAATGGTTTACAATATGAGTGAAGCGCTTCTGGACATCTAAAATAGTTTCTCCAAGCTGCATCTTGAACATATCATACTCCTGGATGAGCGTGATCTTCCTTGCACGTTTCACATCATCATACCCTCATGTGTGACTCTGAGGACTTCCCATATTTCCTGTGTTGCCTTACAAACATAAATTCTATAGAACTCGTCAAGTACAACAACAGATGAAATAATATTATGAGCCTTAATATCAAATTAGGCTCTTTTGTTTTTCTCAGCAGTCCTATTAAAGTATGGTTTTTCTACTTCTACACCAACAACAATACTTTTTGGAATATAAGGACCATTTAGTACAACTTCCCAGATACCTTTGTCAACAAACCCCATAAAAATTTCCATTTTGACTTTTCAGAAGGCATAGTTATCACCAGTAAAAAGTGGTGGTCTGTTGATGGAAGCACCCTCGACATATACTTGATTTTGATGACTGGCCATTTTCGAAAAGTTTGAAAGAATATCAAAGCAAGCTCTGATACCAATTGTTGAAACAATCGATACCGATATTGCGCAGCGAAAATATAAAATCAGAGAGTACGATACAGATTGTGAAAAGCAAAGAGCTTGTTCGGTCAATTTTAAAAACAGTTCCTTTAATTTTCTCTTAAATGTTTTATCAAATAGTTGATGTGTAGAAATTGTAAAGAGTGTAGGGAGTAGAAAAAATCACACAAATGATTTTTATCCTGGTTCGAATCAAAAGATTCTACGCCCAGTCGTTAATCACTATAAATAGTGATTAACCTTTTTCACTAAAAACAGTTTCACAGTTTATATAGATTATAGAATAGTGAATGTAAATAGAAAAGCAAAACCTTCCTTCGATGAACGAACCAGAAGGAAACTTCCTTTGACAAGCGAACCGAAAGCGAGTAGCCAACCCTTTCCTTCGACAGACGAACCGGAAGAGTGCAACAAGAATCTTCCTTCGACCAACGAACCGGAAGAGAATAGCTCTGCCAACTTGAAGAGAACCGCTTCGACCTTTGACACGCAAAGCGCGAGCTTTTCCTATTCACAAGACTTGACAAGAGTGATGAACTAACACTTGAAAACTTCCTCAGATCACACTGTATTCTCAAATGACTTAGATAAATCCTCTAAGGGTTTTAGACAACTATATATAGCCCACATGTCTGAAATTAAAAAGACACAATACAACTGCCAGTGATAATCGATTATTGTAAGTAACAATCGATTATTCAAGTTCGTTACAGGGTTTTCAAAAGAGTGATAATCGATTATCTTGAGGAATAATCGATTATCTGCAAGACTTGAGCAATTCTCATCCAGACCAGGATAATCGATTATTTCAAGCAATAATCAATTATCTGGGAGAGCAATGATTTTTCAAAAAAGCTCGCGATAATATTATTACATCAAATAATCGATTATATGCGCATATATCCTAAAGACAAGAAATTTATAAGTGTTTACATGTTCCAAGTTATTCCTAATACATTTTCAGTCTACAAAAAGTGCTTTTAAATAAATTACAACTTCATTCTTCGAGTTCTTCTCTTACAGCATCATCAAAATCATTATCTTTTAAAATACCAATGCACCTTATTGGTAACACTACTTTCATTTCTTTCCTTAATTCATTTTATATTTGCTTTTGCAACTTGTTATTTTTTCTCTTTTGTTTTGATGGATGTCCAATTGAAAACTTCCATATGGAACATGCTTTTGTCATTTCTTCTTCTATGATTTTTGAGTTCTTCAACTCCTTTTGTTAATTAAAATTCTCGCATCCTTTCAAGGATTACATCATTTATCCATGAAAAAAAATAGGTTTATATCCTCGGATCGCCCTCATATTTGTTGAGGAATCTCAAGTGGATCCTCGTTTTTGCAATGGTCTCAATTGAGTCCTTATATTTGAAAAATTGAGCCAATTAAGCCTTGTCCGTTAAGTTTTCACAGACGACTTTAAAATGTGATGACAATGGATATGCTGAGGTGGATATTTTATTTCGTGGAAATAATTAAATTATGAAATGGAATTTAGTAAATTAAAAAAATGTAGAAAGATTATGAAAGCAACATTCCTATTCTGAAAATGTTTCCAAAAAAACCCTAGAAGCTTCATTCATCATGACCCACAAAGCATCTCATCCTCCATTAACCTCATCAGCCAACATCAGTCATGATCAACCTCTCTTTGTCAACCAACACCGTAAAAACCCCAAAATGGAGAACTCTTAGTCGTTCTTGTTCTGTTCACCACTGCTCCTCTCTTTATCACTGTTTTCGCTCGATTCAATCACCACCGCGTCGCTTCACTACACCACCACACTTGTTTCATTCAGTGGGAGGCGTTTAGCATGAACTTCACTGATTGAGTAAGTTGGGTAGGATGAGGAACTTGATGGATTATGTAAAAATCGCAAGGGAAGTGTTAGTAGGGCTCGACGAGGATTTGCAGGTGAAAAAGAAATTAGAGGACTGGGGAAATGGTTGGTGGGTGAAACTGATGAAGATAGTCTCCCTTTGATCTACTTCTAAGATTTAAGGAATTAGCACAAACACTAAAGCATTGAATTTGATTTTGACGTGAGATTTCTTACGGTTGGATGAGTGTTATGTTCATTGGAATGTTTTCTCCATCTATAACATTTTTCTCTCTATCAATTGCTTTGTTATATAGTTTTTACTTTTTGTTCTAACAACTGTTTCATATTAGGTTTTACGGAGTTTTCAGTCATTGAGGTCAAGGAGGTCGAGGAGGGAGGTTTGGAATTGGAATTGGAATGTTCTATGTCAGGGAGAAGGGAGAAGGGAGAAGAAACAGAGGCTGGATGTGAAGGTTCAATGAAGATTTTGCCACGTCAAAAACTATTAATTTTAAAAAAAATCCATATAATAAAACACTTTTACATCAACATATATCACATTATCACATTTTAACGTCGTCTGTGAAAACTTAACGAACAGGGCTTAATTGACTCAATTTTTTAAATATATGAACTCAATTGAGACAGTTGCAAAAATGAAGACCTACTTAGAGATTTTCCAAAACAAATATGAAGACGATATGATGATTTAAACCAAAAAAGTAATTAGGAAAAGTTGGATTAAATTGTCTACTGAAGTTTAAATAAATGTTGAATTAAGATTAACATATTTCATTCCTAGGAGATGGTAACTTGAAAGGATACCTTAGAAGGATTGATTTGACTTTTTGTAGGATAGGATCTTGTCCAAAATCTGTGTTGGATTTAAGAGACATATAAATAAAAATACCATATTAATACATGTTCAAATAAAGGGACATAAACAAAAAATTCTATCATATAAAAAGGGAAAAAGGTTGATTGACACAATTTGATTCTCAATAAAATAATTACTTAAAAAAAGTAATTTTTTTGTATTTGTAAAAAAAATGAAAAATAGTGAAAGATAATATTAAACGGGTGTAAAAAAAATTTGGTTCTAAAATACAATTGTCCTCTATAAAAATTTAACTTTTTTTTTATCATGAGTTTGTTCGGTTTTCTATGTTCATTGCCAAAGGACATTCTTATTATTATCATTATTAATGGTATAATCATCCTTGTTATTGTGTTGTGATCATCATCTGTTTTGTCATCTATAAACACCCCAATCTCACTCTGACTATAACTGAATGAATATCTTTCACAACAATGATTATTTCAAGTCACATAGAAACTGTATGCCATCTGCATTCACAATCATTAATGGGTATTCTAATCAATTATTTTCTTGCTGAAATCCCAAAGTTTTTTAGCCAAATCAGTGTCCTTTGCCAGTGAGCTTGCTTTAGCCACATTATTATCTGAAAAGTACTCGCCACTGATTCCCTTCACCTGTGGATGCAAAGCTACATAGCATGTCGTTGCTGCTCCCTACAAGGAGAGAATGGAAGTTAAATAATGAATATTCGGATTCTTAAGTAATGAAAAATTCCCTTAGACAGGCCAAACTGGATTTTGAATTACCTGCTGAATACTTTTCATCGCGTAATTGCCAAGCATTTTAATTAAATCTGCGTGAAACAGACGAAACCATACAACTCAGCAATTGCCATCATTTGCATCCCAACCAACGTGATTTTATCAATATATTAATGCGAGTTAGCAAGACAAAAATTTGGTTTTGATATAATTTATAAAATTTAATGAAAAGATACCATTTCAATAAAATACAAATTTAATTCATATGAGAAATTAATATTTTATTTTCTAACTCAAAACCTTTAAAACAATGAATTTGTGGTTATTCTTTTGTTGATTCTTAACTTTTTAACTTTTACTTAAAGTGAGACCAAGTAGCAAATAATTCCATAATTCTAAGTGAACAAGGGAAAATGTTGAATCCCATTGTTAAAAGTTTGATGCTGTTGAGAATGTCTGAATTAGTATTCAAACTTAAACTATAAAAGAGGAACTCGATCTCATTACATGTGAATTTGAGACTCATTACATTAGATTATGGAATATACTTTATTTTGAATCCCAAAATTCAAGATCTGCATATGAATTCTAGAAAAACCATAAATTCATCTATGAATGGTTCAATGTGTTAAGTACCTGTTGGCACAGCGCCACTAATCTCTGGCTTATAAATATTGGTTATAATTGCTCCTGGATGAAGAGAATTTGCTGTAATATCTACCCTATTTTCCTGACCAATATGCAATGAGTAATATTAGATATAGCATAGACAACTAATGAGGAAAAATCAGAAATCTTAGCTTAAAACAAAAAAACATGAAAAGAAAGAGAAAACAGTGAACAAAGTAAAACAGATCCAAGTAGTTACATAAATAGTTTGTCAGCTCCTGATAACATGCTAGAATTCCTTTGAGCACTAATGAACATAGTAAAATATAAGAGCAAAGTTGGTGCAATGCAAATTTCATATATGCAAGCATCTTAACAGTGCAAAATAGCAAAATTGGAAACCAGAAAGTTCATCATTTTACCCTTGATTATGCGTTGAAATTCTCAATTTATAATATTCTTAAAAATAATATAATTTTCTGTACAAAGTAAACCAATAAAATATAGGATAAGAAAACTATCAAAACATTTGTGAAAACTCAGAAATCAATATGCAAGTTCAGAATCTGTTCCTTAGTAATCAGTAAAACATTTAGAGAAATTAACTGAAGATAATAATGCCAAGCCAATCTTAATAACATAATCAGCTACAAGATAGCATTATGGTAAAAACAATACTCCATATTAATCATTTTACAAAACAATAAATGTCAGCATACTTTAAGACGTCTTGCAAGCTCGTTTGCATGTAAGATGTTAGCAAGCTTTGATTGCCCATATGCATGCCACAGCTGGAAACTGTTCACAAGGAAGCAAAATTAACATAGGAATCATCACACTTCATGCTTAATTGTAATTTCCACATATAACTAAGGTTCACAAAAGTGCATCAAATTATAAATCATATTAGCAGATTTTCTGCTGAGACTTTACTATGATACTTTCTTCAAGTGACAGACAACAAATGTGTGCAAAACAAACGAATAAACAAAACTTATATTTCTTTTGTTCTTTAATAATTGAACAAATGTAACAGCTTAATTCAGAAAATGTAATCTCCAGAGTAATATTTCTTCAGGGTGCATCTTACCTTGATTCATCATTAATTTTATCAAAACGAATTCCTTCAGGGTATGTATATTGGTGACCATCAGAGGAGACATTCACAATTCTTCCTTCTCTCTTGCTTACACTTGCAGTTTTCTTCATAGTATCCAATAAAAGATGTGTTAAAAGAAAATGGCCTGTGTAAAAAGAAGCAAAGGTCACTTTTTTAGTTTGAATATAATGTTGTTGATGTAGTGTTTGAACAAGTTTCACACTGTTATGAAATACCAGACATGTTTTTGGTACGTACCCAAGTGATTTGTGGCAAATTGTAGTTCGATGTTGTCTTTAGACAGTGAGAAAGGGGTTGCAGTTATCCCTGCATTGTTTCTAGCATTACAACAAACAAACCCTAAGAACATTACTGCTACTGTAGTCCTTTGAATGATCAGATCATAATTAAGGTAAAAATTTCAACTAGTAATAATAAATAGACTTTGTTTTTTTCATTTCAGAAAAAAAGTTAATTATATATTATACAAAAACTGGTTTGAACCATGTGTAGCATGTAATAATTTCTGGTAAAAGAACATAAGTTGAAACATTAACTAAGTAAACCATGTAGTTTTCTTACATCAAGATGTTCAATGGTAAACCAGATGAAGTGAACTCTGATGCAAATTTTCTAACAGATGCCAATGAACTGAGATCTAACTCCATGACATCAACTTTGGCTGTTTGAATCTCTTTGAGAATTGCTTCTTTGACAGCTTCTGCAGCAACCACATTTCTCACTGCCATAATCACATGGACACCACGCAAAGCTAGAACTCTTGCTGTCTCAATGCCAATACCATGTGTTGTTCCTGTTGTTATTATGTCCACCAACACAAAGATGCAATTAATATATAATATTTATGGAGCATCACATAGCATATTTTAACATACAAAATTTCCAGAATTACTGTATCTACATTTTTTACTGTAATTAAAATAATAGTTATTACCGTTAAAAAATAATTATTATGCTAAAAAAATATTTATACTAATTAAAAGTGTAAGCAAATTTTTTTAAGGACTAAAAGGTTAAAACTTCTATTGTGTAAATTAAACTATTGACTCTTGATGAGTTACCAAACTTATTTTTGTTCCTACTAATATGAAACTTATTTTTGTTCCAACTAATATGATCAAGAATTTTTTTCAATTTAAGAACTTCATTAAAATTTGTCCAAAAGTTAAACTTAATAATTACAAAAATAAACTTAAAAAAAGAAACTCCACTTCAGATTTTTGGACTCTTTTTATGGTATAATTTTATCTTCTCAAATCAGAGGTGCATCCCCACAATTTTAGGATGCACTGAATGAATAATAATAAAAAAAGGATTATCTTAAATTTTAAACCTTTTTCATTATTTCTTCCAAACTTTTCAAATTAATGTTATAAACCTTTCAAATTAATCTTATATTTTATATTTTAATAGAGAAAATTAAATTTAACCTTTTCACTCTCTCTTCCAACCTTCATCACTAAACCAATCTTATAATTCTACTTATTTATTCAATTGCTAAAAAAACTTCTTTCACCCTTTCTTTTGACCAACTTTATGGTTTCACTAATTTATTCAATTGTTAAAAAACTGTTGTACCTTGAGTCAGTTATAATAAATGTAAGTTGCTTACACACATATGCAATGTTAAAAATTAATATCTGACTTTCCTACTACTACCATTTGATGTTAAGAATGAGATGATATATTTATTATGAGTCAAAACTATCTAACTTTGAAAAAAGAAATGTATGTGATTAAATTTTTGAATGACAGTACTTATACTTATGCTAAATTATTTGAGCCACATCAACCTACATATACATCATTGGAGATATATATATATATATATATATATATATATATATATATATATATATATATATATATATATATATGATATAAACAAGTGTACCAAAAACTGAGATAGTGGAGTGTGCATATATAGTAAAAGGCAATATGATAGGAAAAGGATAAGCATGTATGGTGGTTGTGTGGACCAAATCCTTGGACCCAAAACTGCAATAACAATAATAATACTTGGCAATGAAAGTGGTGAAAAGAGAGAACACAAACATATTCCTAGGTTGTGTTGGAAATGGAAAAAAACATAGTAACAGTGATATATATCTGACCTGTGACAATTGCAGTGAGACCATCACCATGGATTCCAAGAGTAACTTCTTCTGCAGTGGAAGATGATGAAAACCCAGAAGGACACATCACTAACTCACTCTATCTTTCTCTTTTTCTCTGTGTGTGTGTGTGGTGTGAGGGTTGGTGGGTGAGAAGTTTGTTTTCTACTTAAATGTGTTAGTTGCCGTCTTATTGATTCCAACAATTCCTATTTATTCCAACCCACCTCATTCTGTCTCCTTCTTCCACTTATCAAGGAATGTTTATCTTCTCTTTCTTCTTAATTGTTTAAAGTCTTTTAGGTAATAAAAAAATGGGTTAAATATGTTTTTAGTCCCTAAACTATTGGTCGTTTCTGGTTTTCGTCTCTCTTTCAAAATAAGGTACAATTTGTTCCTCATTCTTTTCGAAACGTTCGTTTTAATCCTCAAAAACTAACACCGTTAAAAATTTGGAGTCCTCATTTAGAACAAAACGAAGATTAAAACCAAAGTTTTGAGGACTAAAACGAACATTTCGAGAAGAATGAGAACCAAATTGTACCTTAAAAAGATTATTTCTTTTGAAGTTTTACATTTATTATTTATTATAAATAACGTGAATTTTAAGTATATAAATAGATACAAATTTATTAATTACAATTAATAACTTTTATTGTTTTTATTAATTCTATTGATTATTGTTTTTGTTTGTTATTAAATCAAACTCATTAATTATTATTATTCTTATTAATCATCATTTAATAATTTGTATTGCTCTATTAATTACTTTAATTATTATCTCTGATTAGTTACTGGGTTGTTAACTGACCGTAGGTCCCTTGATTAGCGGGACGGTTATATGCTAACAAAATAAATTTGTAATATATGAATATGTAACAAAGGTTTTGTAAAATTAAATTAAATTAAAAATTTGTTTTTTAAAGATAAGTTGGATTAGTTCTACCTTTTATTCATCCTCGAGTATTCTTATAGCATATGAAAGCGTCTTGTTTTAATTTAACACTTAGGTTTTATAAACCAGTGGAAGATGGTAATCTTAATTACATTTTAAGATCTGAAAATTAAGGCAAAACTGAAAATTATTTTTCCAATATTAACGTATATTTTTATAACACCAACACTAGAGTAATATTTAGTTGTAATATTGTGATTAGATTTGTGGATTTTAAAATATGGTAGCATGATTAAAAATTGTGAATTTTATGAGACTGAATTGTTTAAAATTAATGTAACCCATATAAGAACATACAAAAAAATCTTATATATAACTATGGTAGTGTATATTTTTCTTTCTCCAATTTTAGTTATGTCAATAATATATTTTAGATATTATGTAATTTATTTGAGATTTTTTTATTTTGTTCCTTTTCCTTTTTACTCCATAATGCAAGTCAGATCAATTAAAATTAAATAAGGAGTACTGATAAAAAAAATAATTAAAGTTATCTTAAAAAATTAAAAGTTCCTAACAATTGGCATTAAGTAAAAACTAAAAATATTAAAAATTATAAATCATGAACAGGTTTTTCAAATAAAAAAGGAAGATAGTAAATTTTAACTGATGAAATTATTTTTTATTTAAATAGGATTTTAACATTTGTCTTCATGGCTGTGTGTGTTTAGGCTTAGGTAATGTTTGTCTACTTTACAGATGTTGTTGTGCTATGGCCGGCTGATTGCACAACCCCACCAATCTGGTTTTTCTTTCTTGTTTAACAATTTCTGTTCTTACTAAGTTTCATTATTTAAAATAATTTTTTGCATTGTACAAATCAAACAAAGACAATTTAGTGACACATATAACATATAATAACTATTACATTCGATTATAATATACATGTTACATCATTATAATATTAAAATATTATTTTGTCATTTATTTTATTATAGATGATCACGATATTTATTATATATATATATATAATAAGCTTAAATACTACTTTGTTTGATTTTATTGTCTTTTTGTTATTCAGTCGTTTTTATTTTGATAAGTTTTGTTTAATGTGTTATTTTTATAATTCATCTAAATTCTTAACAGAATATTAATCGTGTTTATCACTTAGTTTGTGATTTTCTAATTTTTTATTTTTTATTAATTTGTTTTAGAAAAATTGTTCATGTCAATCAAATTAGTATTATGTCACGTGTTTTATATTTCAATTTAATTTTTATTTTTATTAATTTTGTTCAATTTAATTTTAATTTTGTCTCTCAATTTAATTTTTATTAAAATTCATATTTTATTTAATATTTTTTTCATTATTTTTAAACCAGCTTTAACTATATTATTGGAATATAGTTAACAGATTTGTGTTTTATTTTTTATACATAGGGTTATAGTTGGTTAAAAAATAATGAAGAACTTTTTTCTAATGTTACAAATAAATTAGAATTTTCCTTCTAATTTTAAAAATAATGAAAAAAAATAATTATAATTTTAAAAATAATTAAAAAAATTCCTTTTAATTTTAAAAGTGATGAGAAATTTTTCTTCTAATTTTAAAATAATGGAGAATTTTATTTCTAATATAAAAAATGAAAACTTTTTCTTCTAATTTTAAAAATAATGAAGAATTGTTATCTAATTTTAAAAATGATGATGAATT
Organism: Vigna nakashimae; assembly: GCA_034642375.1. Classification (NCBI taxonomy): domain Eukaryota; kingdom Viridiplantae; phylum Streptophyta; class Magnoliopsida; order Fabales; family Fabaceae; genus Vigna; species Vigna nakashimae. Next base: position 29,403,005 of record CM067768.1, read on the forward strand.
TTCCTTCTAAAATTTAAAAGTGGAATTGAATTAAAAAAATTAACTAAGTTTGGAACTAAATTAAACAAAACTAATTAAAAATTGTGAATGAATTGAATACAGAACTTTGACGTGACACCTTATACTAACTTGATAAGTAAAAAAAGAAATTTAAATTAAAAAGAAATAATTAAAAAATTACGAATGACACATCATGACACATCATACAAACAATTCATCCTTCATTAATCATTTAGAAAACATTATAAAAAAAAGTGAACAAATTTATAGCCATATTGAACCTAGGTATTATAGGCAAATACCACATCACCTTAGCAGGTGCACCATCATTACCTTCATTACCAGTGACTCTGTCAGATTTCTTTTTAAAACGAGATAAACCACATGTTGGACAATAGTTTAACGAAGCAAACTCCTTTGTGTACAAAACACAATCATTAGGACAAGCATGTATCTTTTGATATTCAAGACCCATTGGACATAAAATTTTTTTGGCCTCGTAATTACGAATAGGTAGAGTATTATTTTCTGGAAGCATCTCCTTCAACAACTCCAACAACTCGGTGAAACTTTTATCGGTCCATCCATTCCTTGCTTTTAAACTAAACAACTTTAAAGTTGAAGACAAGCGTGTAAAGTTTGAGCATCCTGGGAACAACGGTTGCTCTGAATCATTAATAAGAGTATCATACAAATTAGCCCTTCCAAAATTATCTTCATCGACATCACGTATCATGTCCTCTAAATGGTCACTCATCCATTCTTCCACATAATTTGTTCCTCGTGACGTGGTAGGCTGCTCAAGTACTTCTCCATGCCAAGTCCAAACTGTATAAGTCCTCATTATGCCATACATGAATAGATGGTCACGCACATTGCCTAAGTCTTGGCGTATTTGATTAAGACAACGCACACAAGGACAAAAATATGTCCCGTTGACAGACTTAGCATTTTGTTCAACGTATTGCAAGAACTGTGAAACACCCTTGTCATATTCTTCACTCATGCGACGTTCGTTCATCCATCTTCGATCCATACTATGTTCGTAAAATCATCAGTTCAAGTGTTTTAAATTATGAAAATTAATTTTCTCAAACTGTCCAATCGGACAATTCAAAATTTAACACAAACGATTAAAAGATTAATCGTTTGTCTTAAATTTCAAACGGGAACTAAGTGTCACTCAATGTATGGCAATAACTAATACACATTTTACACAATAACACATACATGCATACACAAAATTTAACAGTCAAAAACGTCCATACATTAATACACATTTCGCATTAATCGTTTAACACAATAACATAACTAATACACATTTTACAGTCAAAAACGTCCATACACAAAATCCACATACATGCATACACAAAATTTTCAACCAACAAGCTAACCTGAAAAGTAGATTCCAAATCCGAAGGAGGGAAGTGGAGGAGCAAACGGCCTAACACGCAGTCCAAAAAGAGTCAAGGAAGCCGTCCAAGAACACGCAAGAGTCTGCAAAAAAACGGACCGAAAACAATTTTTAATCGGTTCAAATCAAAGACATTTCATCACAGAACAATGTAATCGGATTAAATGTAATTTTAAACGGTCCAAAAGTGAGAAAACCAACCTGGAAACTGAACGGCGCAGCAGCAGACACGGCGTTCGCGGGGAAGAAGACGAGTGACTGGTTCGCGGTTTCGATTTTAATAAACCTAGACGTCCGAGCCACATGGGCCGGACGTCTATAATATTATAGACGTCCGGCCCGCCACTAATATGACGTGTAACGAATTTAAAATTTGAATTTCGCGGGGCTTTAAACGTCCGTTCCCGGGGCTCGGACGTCTATAATTTTATCAACGTCCGTCCCAAGACGGACGTCTAAAATTCTGATGAAACCCTAAAACGATTCAACTACATGTCAGTCCTCTGAACGTCCGTCCTGGGGGGCGCGGACGTCTATAACATTATAGACGTCCGCGCCCCTCAGGACGGACGTTCAGAGGACTGAAAGTATTTATTACCCCCAGCCACTCTGTCAGTCCTCTGAACGTCCGTCCTGAGGGGCGCGGACGTCTATAATGTTATAGACGTCAGCGCCCCTCAGGACGGACGTTCAGAGGACTGAAAGTAACTATCACCCCAGCCACTCTATCAGTCCTTTGAACGTCCGTCCTGGAGGGGGACGGACGTCCATATATAATGGACGTCCGTCCCCCTCCAGGACGGACGTTCAAGAGGCTGATGGGTTGTACTACCCTGTCAGCCTCTTGAACGTCCGTCCTGGAGGGGGACGGACGTCCATGTAAAATAGACGTTCGTCCCCCTCCAGGACGGACGTTCAAGAGACTGAGGGGTTGTACTACCCTGTCAGCCTCTTGAACGTCCGTCCTAGAGGGGGACGGACGTCCATATAAAATAGACGTTCGTCCCCCTCCAGGACGGACGTTCAAGAGACTGAGGGGTTGTACTACCCTGTCAGCCTCTTGAACGTCCGTCCTGGAGAGGGACGGACGTCCATATAAAATAGACGTTCGTCCCCCTCCAGGACGGACGTTCAAGAGACTGACAAGACTGAGGGGTTGTACTACCCTGTCAGCCTCTTGAACGTCCGTCCTGGAGGGGGACGGACGTCCATATAAAATAGACGTTCGTCCCCCTCCAGGACGGACGTTCAAGAGACTGACATCTCAGTCTCTTGAACGTCCGTCCTGGAGGGGGACGGACGTCTATTATATATGGACGTCCGTCCCTCTCCAGGACGGACGTTCAAGAGGCTGATGGGGTCACACCCTGTCAGCCTCTTGAACGTCCGTCCTGGAGAGGGACGGACGTCCATATATAATAGACGTCCGGCTCCCTCTAGGACGGACGTCTACACACTCAATTATTTACATTTATGCCACCGGTCAATTATTTACGTTGGAGTTTTCGTGGACGGACGTCTATGGAGTGACGTTAAAGGTCAATTCTGCACTAGTGAACAAAATTAGGAACCAAACTAATATTTACGCCTATATAATATTATACAAAAATTTAAATTATAATGAGAATTACAATTTAAAAATAATTGTTATTATTTAAACTTATTTTTCTTAGAAATGCATCATAATTTTAGTCTCACAAAAATTTATATAATTTATTTATAATTTCCATAAAAATAATTACATAAATAGAATACAATTTTTAATTATTCATAATAATTTATATAGTAACATATATTATAATTTCATGTATTTATATTTTAAATTATATTATTTATTAAGTATTAAATTAAATAATAATAATTTAAATATTTTTTTAAATATGTGTAAGGATTTAGAAAATAGTAAAAGTATAATGGTCTCATCCAGATTAAATTTAAATATTTTATTATTAAAATACATCACTTATAAATAAAAAAAATTAATTATTCTAATTACATTTAAAAAGAATCACCACCTTTTTAAACTTTTTTTTCCTAATCCATTATAACAAATTATTCATCTTTTTTAAAATCAAAGTTCGTTCGTCATAGGAATCATTAGGAGTCATGGCTTAAAGGTAATCAAACCCAATCAAAATTTTCATGTAAATAAGTTCATCTTTATTTATTTTCTTGAGTGAGAAGTTATGCATGAATAAGTAGACTATTGTTACAAAGAGTTATTAAAGCCTACTTCTTAATATGATATCAGAGTCATGAGTTAGAGTATATCTTAACGATATTTTCTATTTTTTTGAGTCTATTGTTACACATGTTATTGAACTGTTATTGGATAATCCATTAATGTTTAATCTTACATTTGAAATATATATATATATATATATATATATATATATATATATATATATATATATATGTATATATATATATATATGTATATATATATATATATATATATACCTCAGGATGAGAGAGAGATGTATTAGAAGTCCTGTTAATGAAAAACCAACTATACGATAAGTGTACCGATCACACACGAAAAAGTGATAAATATTATTCTCTCATAATGGACTTGTATAACACTCGACAACTCTTATACTCAATAACTTAATTATACCACAAAGTTCATAAAAACATAATGAAAACTCTTTTTTTTTTATCAAATGGTTGGTGTGCAACAAGAAATTTAACATACATTATTTACAATTGTCAAGATTAGATTTCATCCACTTATTTTCATCCATTCACAAAGATCTCAATTCCATATTCAAGTCGAAATCAACTCACTAATATACTCAAATCCTATTCTTAAAGTCTTTAAGCTTATGATCACTTGTTAAGTGTCAATCCCTTGAATCCTCAATAAGTGAAATCATGCATTAATTTCGAGAGTATGACATTACTAATGAACCAAATTCTATTCCTAGATACAAGTATCCATTAGGCATTTGATCTCAGGTCTATATTCTAAAGATATTTCCCAACACTTCAAGACTCACAAATCAAGTATAGTAACAATCTAGATCAAGCGGTAAACATGAAAATCAAATACTAACTTAAATTGAAAAAACATGAACAACACAAATTTACACAGGAATTCAATGTTTTACTTCTAATATCAATAAATAGAAATAGCTCTCTATAATGGAAAACCTAGGGTTTAAAAATTGAAAAGGTAAAGAAGAAATTGAAACCATAAAGAAGATGAAGACCTAATAGCTATTATAAGCTTCAATCATGTCTCTCTTTCGTAATTTCACCTCCAATTTGTCCATCTTCCTCTTAAATCCTAAAAGGGAGAAAACCATCATGGATGAAGGAGGAAACTCAAGACGGAGAGGGAGAGCTTTCCAACCCTCCAAACAATTTCCAAAAATCTCCCCCTAACAAACTAGGCGATTCTATTTGTGCAAAAATAAAAAATTTTTAAAACTCTTATAAAAACATGATTAAATCTACTTTTGTGTAGTCGACTCATGTGACACTCATCTTCTCATAATAATTTAAAAATCTAAAAAACATAAAATTTTCAAAAGTTAAAAATATTTGTGTTTTCTATTAAGAACTACATAATTTTCAAATAAAGATACATAACAACAAGGTGAATCATTGTTGGTTTACTTTAAAAGAATTTCAAAACATAAAATTTTCAAAGGTTAAAAATATCAACTATCTCAAATTGTGTTTTCTATTAAAAATTACATGTTCCTTAATGGAGATACATAGTCCTTGTTAGTTCGCTTTAAAAAAAATCAAATAATTTTTAAAAAACCATATAATTCTTGATTTTTAGTTGTGAAGTGTGGAAAAAATCAAATAATTAAAAAAAATTACGTGATGGCTATTTTTTATAGTGGAAAAATATAAAACAAATTTGATTCTTATCATATTCACTTTCAAAATAATTTAAAAGTTTTCAAAATTATTTTCCAATTAGTGTTATGTAATTAATTCTTAGATTCAAAATCTGAATTTGTAAACCTAACTTTTATATTTTTTTGGTTTAATACCCAATTTTGTCCCTACTTTGGTTCGGAAATCTCAAGTTAGTCCCTTTTTAGAAATGTAAGTGTAATGGATCCTTACTTGTAATTATATGAGTCTAATGAGTCCCTTCCGTTAAATAGAAGGAAACGGAGTTAGTGGACTGATGATGTGGCAGTAGTCATTGGTGAGGTGTCAAAACGCAATTAAAAATTTATAAAAATGAGAAAAGAAGAGTCCATGTCAGTGGGGGCAAAAGGGAAATGTCCTTGGACTGTGCTGCAAATCCTCCTCCCTCCGAAGACTGAACGCAAGATCCGAGCTGAAGATGGTATTGATAATCTTCATGGGACCAGCATAGGACGAACCAGGAAAAAAGGCATACGCAATTCCCTTCTTATCCGAATCCGCAGGCATTGAATCCTGAGCATCCTTCCACCACCTGAAACACACTTTGGTGTTAGAAGGGAGTGTTTGGCTTCGGTTATTGCTCAATATCCGCAGATTCTTGGGCTGCCTCTCAAGGCTAAGTTGTCCACGCAGCAGTACTTTTTCAGTTTGAAGCTTAAGGTTGATCCTGAAGGGTTTGCACGGGTGGTGGAGAACATGCCTCAGGTAGTTAGCCTCAACCAGTATGTGATTATGAAGCCCGTTGAATTCAGCAGGCATTGCAGAGAGCTCCGTTCCATGGTTTAATCTTCTCCCAAATCCTTCCCAATAGAAAATGGGTTGTCACGACAGCAAGGAGAATAAATCAAAGGCAGAATTCAGCGTTGCTTATGGATCAGGCACTCGCAGTGGCAGTGGTAGTCAAAACACTGTTCAATCACCACCTACCACCACTGTTGCTCAGGTTCAAACATCGTTGGTGGCCAGGTACTGAACACTTTCTTCGTTCAAACTACAATGCTTTCTAACTCTTTATTTCTTTCTGTTTTTCAAATTTGTTTTCTGGCGTATCAGAGTTCGGGAAAATCGTCGGTGCTTGAAAGCGTGGTCGGAAGAGATTTTCTGCCTCGTGGATCTGGTGATTCTTACTCTCTTTCTTGCCATCTTCTGCTCTCGTTCGCTACTTTACGAGATCTCTCTAGCAATGTTGTTCATAAAGCAGTTCTACTACTATATATTTATATATATTACAAGAAATGGTGCATTGCGGAGTACTGGTTACTAACTGTGAAATCAAAAACAATTGTGCAGATTATTTATAAAGCCAGAGAAAGCAGAAAATGAGAGAATTGGAGAGAAAGAAGTAACTCGCCAACTGCAAACCACCACTCCTCCGTCGTCTTCCCGCGATCACTGCCTCTGTTCTTTTCCACACACGAACATGCCCTAATTTAGAACAAATTACCCCCAAATCATTTTATCCCCAATTTCTAAGAAAATCCAATTTCAAAATCAGGTACCTAACACCAGGTAAGCACGCACGCACACATTGCGTCTTGACACCTCACCAATTACTACTGCCACATCATCAGCCCACTAACTCCGTTTCCTTCTATTTAACGGAAGGGACTCATTAGACTCACATAACTATAAGTAAGGATCCATTACACTTACATTTCTAAAAAGGGACTAACTTGAGATTTCCGAACCAAAGTGGGGACAAAATTGGGTATTAAACCTATTTTTTTCATTGCTTTTCATAACAGTGACTTTAAACTTTTACTTTTAATTTATTTTTTAATTCATGCTCATCTTATGATACAATCCTATAACACTAGTACAATCAGGGGAAACGACAGCGATTATTTTTGTCTATAAGCAACGGTTTTCAAACCGAAGCATATTCAGGCGAGGCAAAAAGTCTAATACTTTTGGCCTCGGTTGAGAACCGAGGCATGAAAGCAGAGGATTTTTTCTCGGTTCAGTATTACTCGAAGCAGTAATGTTTTTGGTTTTTTTAATTTTTTTTTCGTATGACTTTATGCCTCGGTTATAGCTGAAACCGAGGCAGTATGTGCTACTCTACTGCCTCGGTTATGGCTGGAACCGAGGTAGTAGACTCTTTTTTTTACTCATCCGCAAGACTTTCTGCTTCGGGTGTGACCATAATCGAAGCTGTAAGTGGTCTTTCTACTTCGGTTGTGACCATAACTAAGGCATATATCCTTTTTTTTTAAATGAGGTCTGTTTCTGCAACATTCCCAACCACAAAAACAGACCTGCATATATTTTTATAGCCAGAACAATCCAGAATAATGTAGAAACGTATATTTTAAATGAAAATTATACTAAAACATAAATATATTGAATGGAATCATAAATCAACTTCTTAGAAGCATAAATCAATCCAATGTAATCATAAATCAAGTTTCAATCATAAATCAATGCAATGTACAAAGTTAAACTTACAATAATGTAGAAAAGCATAAAACAACCTAGAAACATAAACTTAGAAACATAAACTTAGAACTTACTATATCCTAATATCTACTACATACTATTATATAAATGAATTACATATTTAGCAAGTGTTTTCCTCACAAATTGAATTGACTTCTCTGGAATTGGAGCAGTCCTATTAAATTTCTGCATAAAACACAATGATTTCAATTAGTGTATATGAAATCCAAACTATAGAGAACATAAAATTCAAACCTAAATATTACTGTTTCCCATCCACTGGTGTAATGTGCACGAATGATGGTCATCATCCAAAACATAACGTAGTAACCACATTCATATGACCCCATTTGTCTATTACACTACAATATATCATCATAATTATAATATGTTAAGTAACATCATTTAAATGGAACCAAATGTAACAAAGTATGGACTAAAATACCAAACCTTAAGGGCAACCCATGCAAGCTTTTTAGTTGTAGCAGTAGATCTCCCAGATAACATCATATGTGTTGCAAGGGAACTATTAAAAAAAATTCCTTTAGGATACATTTATATAACAAAAAATTCGAAACATTGAGATTCTTACCAATCTACTACATGTCTAAGAGGGCTGGGAGGAGACTTCTGCAATGAACAAAACCAGACAGTAGTGTTCTCCGGTATGGAGATCACAAGTAGCTGCCAATGACACCTGAAATTGGTAATAACTTATGAATCATATACCAAAATTAATAAATGAATGTGTTGAAGTTAACAAACTTCACTTACCCATGTATATAAGGGAGAAAATATATCTCCTTCCCTATTTCAAAGCAGGTGGTGATGTATATGTTTGGATATCATCAAATTTATTTCTTTCATGAGTCATAGAGGGGTCAATGAACCCATATATATCGTTGAACCCCTTCTTGTTACTAACATCAAACATATACCTAAAATGAAGAAATAATCTTATATAAGTAAGTTGATAAAATAGAATTATATAAAAAAGTTTTCATAAACTTACATCATCCACAGTTGAATGAGTGTAATATTAATTTCTTCTCTACCCGACTCAAGCTCCCCAACATCTTGATGATGCAAGTACAATGGGATCTGAGCTTCTCTTCCAAATGTAGTAGAATCCTAGTGTACATTCATCGGCACATCTGAAATGATCTTAGCAAGCTCGTCTAACGCACCAAGAGGGTCATCCTCATATAAATGAGTCTTCTTCGGTGCAGGACTTCCCTCTTGACCTATCTGCTGAAGTAAATATTAAAATTGAGAAGTATATAGTAAGAGTGTTTACCGGGGGATTAGATACATCACCAACCAAATGTCTAGGCCAGGCGACAAAGGACTTAAATGTTTCTTCCACAGTGAAGAACTCATCTATAGGCACAGGAAGAACGACATCCGCTATGACAACTTCATCCACCGTGACCTTGAACTCATCTTCTGAAAGTTGTACACCATGCACTACAGTGGTTGTCTCATAAACTGTACCACGAGCCACTAGCATGGTCCCAGTATCAGAAAGAATATATAACTGACATGGACGAGTTTCATCTATGTCGTCCCTTGGGGCACCTACAGCTGAACAACTTCCTTTACCGCTTCTACGTGTCAAATTAAATGTTAGGTTATGCAAAAAGTAAATTAGTAACCAAAAATAAATAAGTTTACCTGTAGGGGGCACAACATGTTCCGTTACAGGAGATGGCGGAGGACGATTGCCATAATCCTCATAATGCTGCTGGAACTGGCGCGCAACCATTTCAGCAACTTCATCATACTCTGCGCGAACCTTCTTTGTGATCTCCTGCGTCATCTCTTTTCTTATGTCTTCCTTCATCTTTTCGTATGAATATGAACGCGAGGAAGACCCAAAAAATTGTCGTATGCCTATGCCAGTCCCAGCATCACGTACCCGTCCTGGGTGCTCAGGTCGTCCAATAGCTGTGGCAAGAATATCTTGACGACCTTCTTGTGTGAATTGACCTTGGGAGCTCTGCTCAACCAAGGAGTCCTGTCACATAACAAAAGTTCAATATCATTTGAAAGATCTATATAATAAATATATAACAAAATTAATGTAAAAATATAAGAAATGACATCTTACAATTCTTTCAGATATTTCTCTGGCAAACTCGGAAGTGTAGGAGCCTGATGGTCTTATACAGGTTAACTTTCACTTGTCGTGCCAAGATGGTGGTGAAGGAGGAGGAGGAGGGTCACCACCCTCAGAAAGTGGAAGTCTACTATCTGACTTCTACTTCATTATTTTTTCTTCAAGCTTCCTATATCCACCACGAGACAGTAGGTGTGGATTTTTATTCTGAGTGCTTATTCCATGTGCTTTTGACCTTTTTTCCTGTGACAAAATGAAACAATTGTCATGGTAGAGAATTATGAATGATGAATTGAATGATTTTACTGCACTTACCTGGATATTTGGAACATGGATTTCTTCGTCAATTGCTGAATATTTGGAACATGGATTTTCATTACTTTTTGGTCCAAATATATATCTAGACGTCAATTTTGTCTTAAACCCTCGAAATCTTTCTGCAATTGCAGATAAACACTTATTCCTTAAGCTCTCGACGTTTGACATATCAAATGTTATCTGCAACAAAGAAAGTAATAACCTTATATCAATACAGATTTATCAATATAATGAATATAGAATTTGAAGCAATATTGCTTAACTTACCAATAGATCTTGCCAGATGAGATTCTGATCAGCCTCAGAAACATGGTCAAAGGATGGAGTAAGTATAGAGATACGATCACGTGCTAGTACTCCAAGGTAAGACCTAAATACATCTGCATTTGGGCCAGATGCAACTCCAGTGACCACGTCAATAATGACAGGTGTCCTCTCACCTGCATTTCTTCTAAGTATAAGCTGTCTAACCTCGTTGTTTTACTCATCCGTCTAGAAGTGGTGGGGACTTCCTCGCTTGACGAATGAGGTGACTCAGCCATATATCTGTCACAATAAATAAGATGAAATATAAATAAAGCACTTATAAAATAACATATATTATTTAACAAAAGCCATAAATATTTACACGAACATGAAATTCATACATAATCATATGGATTGGTCATATATATATATTCCCTCATTGTGATCTTCTCGTATTGCTTGTATATCATCAATTAGAGGGTCGTCATCCAAATTTATTGTCGTTTTAAATGGATGGTTGTCAGCGATATGAAAATTACTTAGATTCTCTTCTTTATCTTTAATTTTCCTTTTTCCTTGGAGAGCAACATACCAATGGTCAGACACAGGATCTTTGACATAAAAAACTTGACTTGCTTGATATGCCATGATGAACGGTTCGTCTCTATAACCAACCTTTCAAAAATCAACAAGTGTCGTACCAGATTCATCTATTTTGACACCATTCTTATTGTCTACCCACTTACATTTGAAGAGTGCAACAGAAAACTTAGTGTAATCAACTTCAAATATCTCTTTAATTCTACCATAGTATCTCATGGATCCAACTATAGGATTTTGATCTTTAGATGTGGAAAACTGTAGCGACTCAGCTTCTAGACTGACGCCACTATTTTGTACTGTGCTTTTATCATCCAAAGTCTTTGTATAGAATGTGCAATTATTAATTTCGTAGCCTGTACAACATACAACATCAAACTTCAAGCCATTTGCTAACCACAACAAAGTCTCAGAGGACCGTGATTCTTTCGAAACTTCAGATTTAAACCAGGACAAGAATGTTCTGTTATGCTCCATCAACTGTCATTTCTCTGATTGTCGTGGATAGTTGTCCCTTACAACGGCTTTGTGTGCTTCCAAAAATGGGATCACTTCATCTGTGTTGTTTAATATGTACATATGTGCTTGCATCAATTTTTCACGACTTTTCGTCACCACATTCACACCTCGGATGCATTTACTTGTAGAATATCTACTCAACCATGATGTCCGAGGGACTCCTATCGCATTTGCTTTAGTCATATACTCAGAGCAAAACTCAATACTTTCTTTAGCAATATATCTTTCAATCATCGAACCTTCTGGACGATATTGATTTTTGACGTACCCTTCCAAAATCTTCATATAACGCTCAATATGTAGAAATTGAAAGTCTACTATCTGACTTCTGCTTTATTATTTTCTCCTCAAGCTTCCTGTATCCACCACGAGACAGTAGGTGTGGATTTTTATTCTAAGCATTTATACCCTATGTTTTTGACCTTGTTTCCTGTGACAAAATGGAACAATTGTTATGATATAAAATTATAAATGATGAATTGAATGATTTTACCTACACTTATCTGCCATGTCTCAGATGAACGAAGCTCTACAAATTGACGCCATGTTTCTTCGTCAATTACAGAATATTTAGAACATGGACTTTCATTACTTTTTGCTACAAATATATATCTAGATGTCAGTTTTGTCTTAAACCCCCGAAATCTTTCTGCAATTGCAGATAAACACTTACTCCTTAGGATCTCGACATTTGGCATATCAAATGTCATCTGCAACAAAGAAAGTAATAACCTCATATCAATACAAATTTATCAATATGTAGAATCTAGAATTTGGAGCAATATTGTTTAACTTACCAATAGATCTTGCTACATAAGATTCCGATCAGCCTCAGATACATTGTCAAAGGATGGAGTAAGTATAGAGATACGATCACGTGCTAGTACTCCAAGGTAAGACCTAAATACATCTGCATTTGGGCCAAATGCAACTCCAGTGACCACGTCAATAATGACAGGTGTCCTTTCACCTACATTTCTTCTAAGTATAAGTTGTCGTAACCTCGTCGCTCCTCTCGTCTGTCTAGAAGTGGTGGAGACTTCATCCACTGACAAATGAGGTGGCTCAGCCATATATCTGTCACAAAAATTAAGATGAAAGATTAATAAAACACTTATAAAATAACATATATTATTTAACAAAAGCCATAAATATTTACACTAACATGAAATTCATACATAATCATATGGATTGGTCATATGTATATTCTCTCATTGTGATATTCCTGAATTGCTTGTATATCATCAATTAGAGGATTGTCATCCAAATTAATTGTCGTTTTAATTGGATGGTTATCAACAATATGAAGATTACTTAGATTTTCTTCTTTATCTTCAATTTGTCTTTTTCCTTGAAGAGCAACATATCAATGGTCAGACGCGAGATCTTTGACATAAAAAACCTGACTTCCTTTATATGCCATGATAAACGGTTCGTCTCCATAACCAACCTTTCGAAAATCAACTAGTGTCATAACATATTCATCTATTTTGACACCACATTTATTATCGACCCACTTACATTTGAAGAGTGCAACCTCCCATATCTCTTCTATTCCACCATAATATCTCATTGATCCAATTACAGAATTTTGATCTTTGGATGTGGAAAATTGTAGCGACTCAGCTTCTAGACTGACGCCACTATTTTGTACTGTGTTTTTATCATCCAAAGTCTTTGTATAAAATGTGCAATTATTAACTTCATAGCCTGTACAACATACAACATCAAACTTCAAACCATTTGCTAGCCACAACAAAGTCTCAAAAGACCGTGATTCTTTCAAAACTTCAGATTTGAACTAGGACAAGAATGTTATGTTATGCTCCATCAACTGTCATTTCTCTTATTGTCTTGGATACTTGTCATTTACAATGGCTTTTTGTGCTTCCAAAAACGGGATCACTTCATCTATGTTGTTTAATATGTACATATGTGCTTGCATCAATTCTTCACGACTTTTCATCACCACATTCACACCTTGGATGCTTTTACTTGTATAACATCTATTCAACCATGATGTCTGAAGGAATCCTATCAGATATGCTTTAGTCATATAATCAGAGCAAAACTCCATACTTTCTTCAGTAATATATCTTTCAATCATTGAACCTTCTGGACGATATTGATTTTTTACGTACCCTTTCAAAATCTTGATATAACACTCAATAGGATACATCCATCTTAAGTATACTGGTCCACACAACTTTATTTCTCTGACCAAATGAACAAGTAAATGCACCATGATGTCAAAAAAGGATGGAGGGAAAAACATTTCTAGCTGACACAAGATGATGATAATTTCGCTTTGAAGTTCATCTAACTTTGTAGGATCGATGGCTTTACTACAAATTGACGAGAAAAATGAGCACAATCGAGTTATGGTCAGCCTAACTTTTTTGGGCAAAATTCCACGAATTGTCACTGGTAACAATTGTTACATTAAGACATGGCAATCGTGAGACTTCAGTCCAACAAGCTTTAAGTCCTGCATTAACACTAAGCTCTTGATATTTGAAGAGTATCCTTGTGGTACCTTGATACTCTTTAAACAAAGACAAAAACTTATCTTCTCTTGTTTGGACATTGTGTAACATGCAGGGGGCAAATAAGTACGTTTACAAATCTCTCTTGGTGCCAACTCTTCTCGGATCTTCATGTCAACCAAATCCAAACGCGCATTCACTTCATCTTTTGTTTTTCCCTAGATGTTTAGTAGTGTATTAATCAAGCTATCACAGACATTTTTCTCAACATGCATGACATCTATGCAATGTCTAACATCTAACTTTGACCAATATGGAAGATCGAAGAATATTGATTTCTTCTTCCAAGGGGTCGTTACAGAAGACTTCTTCGATGTTTTCCCAAATATATGATGTACTCTATTAACTTTCTCAGCAACTTCAAGTCCAGTAAGTGGACTGGGTGTTTTGTCTTTCTCTTGTTCTCCATTGAATGCTTTCTTTAACCTTCGATACGGATGATTAAATTGTAAAAATCGTCGATGACGCATATACACTATCTTCCTTTCGTGTTTTAATTGTTGAGCTACAGTGTTTTCTTCACATATAGGACATGCTTTATGACCCTTCACATTGTACACCGATAAATTACCGTAAGCTGGGAAGTCATTAATGGTGCAAAATAACATGGCATGCATCATGAAAGTTTTTGAAGCAAAGACATCAAATATTTCAACCCCATCAACCCACAACAACTTCAAGTCTTCAACTAGTGGCCTTAGATAAACATTGATGTCATTTCCAGGATGCTTTGGACCAGATATCAACATTGACAATATCATGTACTTTCTTTTCATGCACAATCCAGGAGATAAGTTGTAAATTATCAGTATAACGGGCCAACAACTGTGATTAGTACTTAAATTACCAAATGGATTCATTCCATCAGTAGCTAAGCCAAACCTAAGATTTCTACATTCTTCACCAAATTTGGGGAATTCTTGATCAATAATTTTCCATTGCTTTGAATCAGCTGGATGACAAAGCAGCCCATCAGTTGTTCTCTCATCTGCATGCCATCTTAGGTTTTACTGTCTTTGGGATTCGCGAACAAACGCTTAAGTCTGACAACTAGTGGAAGGTACCAAACTACTTTTAAAGCAGAACCATTCTTTTCTGTGTGACCACCATCTTCACCGTTGTTTTTTGACTTGTATCGTGATAACCCACACTTTGGACACTTTATCAAAACTTCATTCTCATTCCTATATAATATGCACTCATTCGGACATGCATGAATCCGTTTATATTCCATACCCATCGGACAAAGAATTTTTTTTGCATCATAATTATGATTGGGTAACGTATTTCCATCTGGCAGCACTTCATTCAACAACAACAACAATTCTGTAAAACTCTTATCACTCCATCCATTGCTCGCCTTTAAATTCATGAGCCTTAACACCGCTGACAACCGTGTGAACTTAGTTGAACCCGCATACAAAGGAGTCTCCGCATCAGTGGACATCATTTCATACACATGCGCTTGGGCAAAAGCTTCTGCACCAACATCGCGGATCATGTCCTCTAAGTTGTCTTCTTTTGCTTGATCTTCCATATCCATTGTGGAATCATAAACATTTTTAGTTGGAGAGACTGTTGGAAAGTCTGTTAATTCGCCATGCCATATCCATGTTGTATAACTTCGTATGAAACCATCACAAATAAGATGTTCCCTAATATCACTTGCGTTCAACTTCCTCCCATTTAAATGGTTCACACAGGGGCATCTGAACTTCACTTCATTATCACCACTTGTACTCACATTACGTTGCGCAAACTCTATAAATTCTTCTACCCCTCTCTCATACTCAGTGCTGATGCGTGGTAAATTAATCCACCCCCTATCCGTACGCATGTTTACTGAAATTGTTTACACAAGTTCAGTAATCTTGAATGATCACTTTGATCGTGTTTGTATTCAAGGTGTGACCCTATCCCATTCAAGAAGATTCACTTTTCTTAGTTTATTAAACATATCAATTTTAAACAACATATCTCATATTTCACGAAATTTTGCCAGCATTTCGCATTGGTCTTCAGGTTATACGAAATGAAAGTGATTATAAATCACAATCAAATATGCACCCGAAGATCAATACAAAACACAACGACAAATTTTCGTGAAATTTAAGACCTGTATATTAAAATTGATATGTTATAATAAACTATGAAAAAGTTATTACTCTTCTTAAACTGTCCAACTGGACAATTCAAGATTCAATACTTGTAAATTATTATTACCATCTCCTCTATTTTCATTTGTAAAAAGTATGTTTGTTCAAAAAATCTGGAGATAGTAAATAATTTTTGTATTGAATCTCAAATGGGAAAGTAAGGCTAATTCACAACAAAAATATATATTCAAGCAAAAAAATAAATACATATGCAACATGTAATATATTCAACCAACAAACAGCCAATACACTGCCAACAACAAACAGCCAATACACCGCATACCAAAATTAAAAAAATCAAAACAACCAATTCATACAATTTGTTTCTCTTTCAACCTCCACCAATTATTATCAGCAAAAACACAATGAACCAACCTCAATGCAGACAACAAGATTGAAACAACGTTGGAGGCAGTACCGGCAAAGGCAGCACCGGCAGGCCAACGGTGGCGCGACGGTGAAGGGAGGAGGTGTGGCCAACAACGAGGACGAGTAGCATTGAATGCGCGAGCACTAGTAGCAGTAGTGGCGGAGGTAGCACCGGCAAGGCACCAATGGCGTGACGGCGAAGGGAGGAGGCGCGCCCAAAAACGACGACGAGTAGTGGCACTACAAGGACGGAGGCCGGCGAGAAAACTGTTAGCAAAGCGGTGGCGCGGCGAGTCAAGGAGAGGCCCTGATGGACGAAAATGAAGAAAAAATAGTGTACAAGGAAGAAGAAGCTGTCGACGAAAATAGAGGTTCTGCGCGATTTGAAAATATGAAGTTGAGATACTACCTCGGTTACTCATACACCCGAGGTAATATCACCATACGACATTGGTTAAAAGCATCAACGGTGTAGAACGTGTGGAGAATCGACCTCGGTTCAGTGTTTAACCGATGCCCTAGGCATAGCAGCAGTTGGACAGGCGTAGCAGCAAAAGTTGGGGCAGGTGGTTTAGGCCTCGGTTCGCCTGCAGACCGAGACAATAGGCTATGGTTTAGACTGTTTAGGCTTCGGTTTCTGAGCAAACCGAGGCAATATCTTGTGGTCAGACTTCTCAGTACCTTTTCAATTTTATCATACTGAGCAGCAGGAGTGTATAGGCCTCGATTTCTGGGCGAATCAAGGCAGTAGCTTGTTGTCAGACTTCCCAGTGCCTTTTCAGGCTTTTTAGACTGAGTAACAGGGTTGTATAGGCCTCGGTTTTGTCTTAACCGAGGTAATAGGCCTGTTCCACCACGGGTTGAATAAGGATCGAGGTATATAACATTGTACGCTTCGATTTTGGTATAACCGAAGCATATATGGATTTACTAGTGTAAATAAGGCTTAGAACATGGTAAAAAAAAATAAAAAATATATTAGAGAATAACAACTTCTTTCTAAATTATAATATTATTTAGAGCTAAATCACAATAATATTTTCCGAGGTTTACTATCACCTCCTCCGTTTAAAATATATTTTTTTCACAAATATTATCATTAAGTTTATTAAGATTATGATTTACATTTTTAGTTTGCACCCACACGTGTCACTTTCGTTTCCTTATCCGCTCTTAATATTAGGGTACGTAACAACACGTGCCATGTCTCCTTTGTTTGGTAGACTCACGTGCCTACACTCAACGACGGCACACGGAGCCGATAAACAGCGGAAAACCCTAACGAAATGCTCCGTTTCCATATTATTCACTTTATGTAACGGTTTCTTCCAGCTTCCACTTTCGCTTCGTGCATACCTTCCTCCATTTTCTCCTCTTCTTCGAGGTACTCCTCTGTGTATATGGCTGTGTTCATTTCTGTTTGCTGTTTCGACATTGAATTTGAACTCTGCTGGTTACGGCTGTAACTAAGGAATATTGATATTGGTTTACTGCTGTGATTTGAGCTTAATTTGGTGAAAACTCGAGTTTTACTTTTTTAGTTTCATGCCGGTGTTGCCTTTGGTAGCTTGACTTGTCCGAGTGCTTTTTGTTTACTTTCTTCTGAAGTTGCTAAAAATGAATGGTTTAAACTTCGATTTGTGTAAGTTAGAGTGTATAGTGTGGAATTGCTGGGGTTACTGCTTGTGTGTGTTTGGCCATTGGTAATACACTTGAGGTTTTAGAATGTATTTCGGTGTATTTTTTTGTTAAATTTAGAGTGCGCTCTGATTTTGATTTTTGTGTGTGTTTATTTTTCAATCGACAGTTTTAGCAACTAGTAAATGCGCATCTCGCGGTGGAATTTGGACACTATATTTTGTATGGATGGTTAGATGTTTCAATTTGAAATATTTTATAGAAGTGTTTTCAGTTAACACTAAATGTTAGATATTTTTAATCAAAGTTTGCTACTTTTGATTCCCTCAACCATGAATCTAAATCCACTTAATGGCAGCAAACTGTTTTGATAATAGTAACAGAAATGACACATTGTTTGAGTCCCATTATTTGGTTTTATGATTTTTAAAGTAGGTATTTAAAACAAGATGCATGGTTTTCAGCATTTGGTTCACAAAATCGTGAAATTAGTGTACAAAGTAAAAATACTTTGTCATTTTTGTAATTAATTGTGGGGAGGATGTGGTAGAAAAGGTTTTAATTGAATGGCAGGAAGGTGGAGCTGATGGGGCTACCTGGGAGGATCTGGTGGCAATACAGGATCAATTCCCTGAAATTAACCTTGGGGACAAGGTTAATTTTCAGGCGGAGGGTAATGATAGAGAATGGAAAGTGTATGAAAGAAGGAAGAAGAATAGAACAAGTTAGGAGGAAAAAGGGGGGGGGGGGGGGAGGTTGAGTTGGTTAGAAGTATAACTGTAGTAACAGTTACATTGGAGGGAAAGAGCTACTATAAGTAGAGTAATTGTCATTCTGTGTGGAGGGAGTGAATAGTTTTCTTGTAAAGTCAGGACTTTGACCTGAGGAGGGGGATTAGGCTCCCGTAGAACCATATACCTGTACATTGATTCTTTTACTAATACAGAAATACTATTTTTCTTCTGCCTAATTGCTTGTTTTGAGCGGTTGTGAGGGAGTTTCTAGGTTTCTAATTCCAGAAACCTTACATTTCACCTTGCCTTTGGCATGCTTAGATGAAATCCTACATCTGGCTTCAAACTGTGGATGGCTCTATTCATCAAGTAGAGGAAGAGGTAGCCATGTTTTGCCCCATGATTTGCCAGGAAGTACTTCAAACAGGCATGGGATCTTCCAAAACTTGTGCTATATCTCTTCCACATCATGTCAATCCTGCAATCTTGGATTTGATACTTGATTACTGTCGGTTTCACCAAGTACCAGGACATTCTAACAAGGTATGGAATTATCCAACTTTCATGTGATTCGTATTTACCTTGATTTTAGGAATATATATTTTTCAGTATTCCTTCATTATTTAAAGATTTGATGCTTGTTTGTTTTAAAGTATATTTATAATTTAAACTACTACTTGATCCCATCTGGGCAACATTTGATAACTTGTCCGCAACATCAAAGTATTATCTGTACTGTTACTTTTACCAGCTGAAATACTGGGGAAATGGCATGATTTATAGATTAACGAGTATTTGGTTGTGCTACTATTGTAGGAGCTCAAAATTTTCAACGAGAAGTTTGTTCGGATAGATACAAAGAAGTTATGTGAGTTGACATCTGCTGCTGACAGCCTCCAACTGAAGCCTTTGGTTGACCTGACCAGTCGAGCCCTTGCTAGGATTATTGAAGGAAAAACTCCTGAGGAGATTCGTGAAACATTTCATTTGCCTGATGACCTGACTGAGGTATGTGATGAAAGCAAAAGTGAGGTCATATGTTCTCATTTACGTAAATGACCTCTACAAACACGTTTCTTGATTTACTTCAATCACTTACAGGAAGAGAAGCTGGAGCCTCTGAGAAACGTAACTGATGATCCACGTATTCGACTTCTAAACAGATTGTATGCTAGAAAGAGGAAAGAACTACAAGAGAAAAAGAAACTGAAGGTATTTTCTACCAGTTTAATTTCATCAATGTTCTTGAACCTTGCATATTGAATGTTCATATGATTCTTGGTTATGACAAACTTCTTGTCAGATTGTGTTGCAAGCACACTGAAATGTTTCACCTTTTTCAGGATGTTGCGGTTGAGGAGGAACCAAAGGATGAGCGTTCAGTTGAAGATCTTCTATCATTTATTAATGGCGCAGATGGAGGTATGTCATGTCATTCACCTTGACCTCTTCTATAAATTCCATTATCAGTACTTCTGTTTCCTTGCGGCAATTTTATCACATCTTTCGTTTTATTTTGGGAGAGCGGTGCTGCAGATGAACGATGACAATCTTGTCTTCTATTGTTAAAGAAAAAGTATATTGCTTTAATTTTGTTTTGTTTTTCTCTGCCATACTGCAATCGGACTTGTTTCCTTAGCTTTGTCTTTTATTGGTGTACGCTATATACATCATGAATTATTTAAATCTAATGCTGATTAAATTTTAGTTTTGGAAGTTGCGTGGAATATAAGATTTGCCTGCTGCTATTGTTTATTATTATTATTATTATCACTACTTTAGAATATCCAAAATTTATCTGATCATATAACTTATTCTAGCATATGTTATAGTACAATAATGATATAATGCTATAATTTTTAGATTTTTTAGGAGACTGCATTTGGGATAATGATTTCCAAACAATGTTTGGGACTGGAGATAGTTAGTCTGGGAGATCACAAATAGAACAAAGACAGGATACTTTATGCTACTACTGATATTATTTAGTTTTGTTATTATTATTTTGATGCGTGGAGTTGCTCTCTTGTTTGTGATAGATCCTAGAGCTAGGTTGATTTCTTGTCTCTGATAATCACATAAAATTTTCTACATTTTTTCAATCATATTTCTTGTAGTTATTATAATATTTTTAATGCACCCTATCTTGTTTTATTTTTCATTTGCTTACTCCGGGGATATGAATGATTTGGCAGATATAAAGGGAACTAGAGCAAGTAAAAATAAAAAGAAGAGTAGAAGGAAAGACCAGGCAAAGGATCTTTCTTCAAAAAATGCAAATGAAAACAATAAGGTTAGACTCTGCCACCTAATAAAACACTTGTTGAGCATCTATTACACAACATATTTTATTAGACTTGTGTCCTTATTTGCATTACTTATATTAACAATACCTGTTTTTAAGAAAGTATTGTTTCTCATTCAATATCCTTTTATATTAGGGGTTGAATCTTCTTCCTTCTGCATATCACAATGTCAATTTTGACAAGGCCTTAGAGGCCTCTGCAAGTAAACACTCAGGGATGCAAACCATTCCAGCTGTTAATTTTTCTCCAAAATTTGAATTTATTGATGGTGATGTTGACGATGATTTAGATCCTGCTGTGAAGGAGGAGCTTGACAGGTTAGATACATGCTTCTGCTAGTTCTTCAATTGATGAGGAATAAGTTCAAAACTGATGGTTCCAAAGCTTGAAGCTTGAAGATTTGATGTTTTTCTTATTTGTGAAATAGTTTGATGTTGAAAGATGTTGTAATTCCTGAAATCATAAATCACATGATATCTTTCTCCCCATTTGTCATTATCAAATGTATAAAGACCACATGTAAAGAGAGGAAAGTAGATAACAAAAGACTTCATTGATAAGGCAAGCTTGAATACAAGTCATTGGATAATATTAGAGAGAATACAATAGAGATTAGCAAAGGTAATAACACACGAACAAAAAGAAAATACAAGATATCAAACCAACAAGTACCTATAAAGACACAAAATGAAAAGACAGAAAACACAAAAGAAGCCTATTTTCCTGTCTGGAGAGAAAATACAACCTATCAAACCAACAAGTAACTATAAAGACACTCAATGAAAAGACAAAGAAAACACACAAGAGAATCCTATTTTCCCATGTGGAGATGCATCTCATTAATTTGATCTTTGATGACTTGATTCTTGTCACGAAGATTAGCAAATCCCCTTTCACAAGATGAGAGAAAGGTCTCTTGTGTTTTATGATTTCAGGAATTAAAACATCTTCAGGATTGAACTATTGTACAAATAAGGATGACCAGTTGTCATCATCAAATGAGTTTGTTGGTTCAAAAGCTTGAAATTAGAAGATTTGATGATTTCAACCACCAAGAGCTAAAGGGATTCGATCTTGTGTCTGGAATTGTAATTTTGTGGTTAATCTCGTGTAATTGATTCGATTGCCTAAGATTATGTAGAGGAATCATTTTGGATTGCTTTGTAAAGGTTAAGTTGGGAAGGATCTTTGTAATGGGTTAAGAGCATCAGTTGGCTGTAGAATATATTTGTCCTCCTGACAAGTAGACTCTATGGACCACAGAATCTTTCTGGTCGGTTTTGTGGTTATTTTCATGGATTTCATTCGTGTAAAATTATAATTACTCGAGGATTCCTGCACAATTGAATTTGGAGTGGAAAGTGATGCAGTTGTCTTGGTTGTGCACTCATACTTTATGATTAGACAACTAGTGGAATGAATATATCAAGTATAACCTATGAAAGAGGATAGGCTATCAAATATAACCTATGGATATCATACTTTTGAGTGGTTATTTTGTTGTATTCTCTCGTATCTTGCATTTATTGACTGTTTCTTTTCCTGTAGGGAAGTGGAAGATTTTGCGCGAAGATTGAATTCAGATTGGCCTGAAAGGATGCAAATTTTATCTTTGGGTCAGGACAGAAGACTGGTACCAATTTCTGTGAATGGCAATGGTTCAACGCACCTGTACACGAGTATATATTTCTTTCTTCTCAATATATTCCTACATTCTGCCTTGATTTCTATTAGATGCATCTAGACATTCTGATCTGGTTGTTAGTTGTTCTAAGATATGATTCTGGATTGACGGCTAAAGAAGCAGTGATGACGTTGTTACATATATTAATTATTTTCAAAGACTTGTGTTATATCCTAGGGCTTGATCATTGTGTCTGTTTTTAGTCCCCGTCCCACCCTTTTTGTCGTTTGCATATCTGTAATCATGCTGACGATTATAAGTTTTGAATCTGAAAATAATTTGAATTGATAACTGATAATTGACTAGGTCTGTGTTGATGGTGAGGAGTTGCAGCTGGGTTCATGATTGCAAGTCTATCATTGAGCATTTTAACTTATGGTACATATAGGCTTTTGATGATAGTACAGCACTGGCAGATAATTCAATTTCCAAGTTTAGAGGAAGTTGAAGTGATCTGAAAGGACGGCAGCTCAGAGTTTGAAAGTCTCTTTGTAAACACCATGTGAGTAATATTTATTTGTTCCTTATAACTTATAATCAAACTGTGGCTTTGTTTCTTAAATTTGAGGTTTTTGAATTCTGCGAACAAGGGGCGAGAGGGACTGATAGAGTAAGAGAAAATGTGTGAAAAAATGATGAATAAAAAGAATCTTGAAAAGCAATTTACCTTGCCCTTGTTTCCTTGTATTTATTCCAATCTCCATGATAATTCCAGGCCTTTGAATTTTTAAAATTTAATTTCATTGTTATATTTTTGTTTCTATGGTATAGTTAGTTTGTAGATGAGTAATAGTGTTCCCCTTCAGTTGCACAACCAACTTAATCTCTCCAAGATTTTTCGTCTAATTCTACTATTATAGCTGAATTTTCTTGTACCTTTTAGTGGTCAGTATGAGGATTGATTGCGTACTTACCATAAAGGAAAACGAATTTTCATTTTAGCTTTGGCTTCATATCATTTATAAGATGTTGCTGAACGATAAGGGCACACCTCTATGTACGTTTAGAGTTATACTGCTCTCTGGGTTAATATGCTTCACTAGTATTTTTTTCTCTCCTTGATTCATGGTGTGGTGACCGAGGAAATAGTATAAATTTAATATTGCAGACAGGAGCTTGATTGCTTGAATGCAGAGTTTCTTAATTCATTTATAATCATGTAGTTATGTAAAAGAAGGTTTCTAGAGATACACAAAACGGAGTATAACTTCCAAAGCTTTTGAGTTTTGTACGGCTGCATGATTTTTAAGGTTATTTTTACCTCATTCATTTTGTATCTTCTTCTGCTTACTTGTTGAAAAATTTATTTAAGCAGGTTCAAGCGATTGGAAGGAATTTAGTTATGGTTTCTAAACTCTATATACTATTGATTCATATCCATTTCTCTGCTATTTCAGTTTCTCCCTGCTATCTTTATTTAGTGCTTTTAACCTGTCTTTGAAATATAGAGGGTAGATAATCATAGAAATAAGTGGGAAATTATCGACTAGTTTATTTAAACTTAAAATAAGTTTTTCGAAATATTTTTCTTAAAGTGAGTTAGATTTATTTGTTAAATTAAATAGGAAATTACTTATCTTTAAAATAAGTGGATTAAAATTAATGAAAAAGAGAGTGGAAAAATATTTATTTTATACAAGTATTATTTTGAACATAAACAATTCTAAAAGCTTCTCGTATGTAAGCGTAATGTAGGAATGATAATAAGATGAGTACCGGTTCCATTATTAAAGTAAAAATTTATTTATTAAAGTAAAAATTTATCAATGTAATAGGAATAAAATTATTGTTCCATTTTTGTTTTATTGGAAATGGGTATATCTATATTTGCTTTTTAACGGTTTTGAATATTAATTATATAATTTTTTAATATCAAATAATAAGAAATAAATTTTAATTATATAAAAGAGTATCAATTCATTATCTATTGAATAAAGGTTAAATAATTATAAAAAAATGAAAATGATTAAATGCATGTTCATGAAATAAATTATGAAATTGAAGATTAAATAAAAGTTAATGTACACTTTTAGAATGATTTAATAAATTAAAATGAAATAGCATGTTTTTTTAAGTCACGATTTCAACTTGTCATGGTTATCAATATTTTTAAAATGACGTTATTTATAATGTTTTTCAATAATATTTTTTACTAATCATGATAAAAGAAAAACTTAATTCAAAACTTCATTTTTGACACATAATTACACAAAATTCTAGAATTTGGTTCCTGAATTCTAAACTACTTTTTTAATTTTTTAATTAAAATAAAAATGAAAAATATATTAATGAAAATAATTAATATTTTTACAATATTCACTATATTTAAAATTTATTTTATTAAAATTAAGTTTTTAAAATTTAATTAATATCTAGATTTTGTTATAAAAAAATAAATGGTTTGATAATAAAAATTAAAAATTTAAAGACTCATTTAGATTAATCATTTGAGTATATTTCTAATTAAATGAATTTATTGATTTAATTTTAAATAATAGATACATATTTATGAAATTAAATTTATTTATAGTAACTTGTTTATAAAGCTAAATGATATAATATACAAACTTTTAAGTGTAATAAATATTTTAAAATTAGATCAATATATTTTTTTTGGATTTAATGATATTTGAATTTGTTTTTAAAGTAAAACAAAGAAAAGTTCTAAAACAATAAATAAATATTCTATTAATAAAATTTGTTATAATTTTTCAAACTTGTAATAATATTAATAAATTTATTGAGTTAATTTCGTCACCTATTAAATGATATATTAAATCAAATTTTGATGTGGTTGTTAATAAAATAACATGTAACAATTATTTTCTATTTTTAAATCATATAATACTTTGAAAAATATTATTTTCTTGTATAATAATTTTTTTGTGATTTAAAATTAATAACATTTTAATTATTTTAATAATGATAAAATTAATTAGAAAATAAAAATTGAAATTTAAGTTATAATTTAAATAAATCATTTAAATTAATATTGCAAATATGTATTTATTAAATATATTAATTTTTTTTTCTAAATAATTTAAGTTAAAAATTAAAATAAATATTAAACATGTCATTCATTAAAATAATATGAAAATTCATAAATTTAAATTAGAAAAAACAAATCAATAATATTTACAAAAATAAATAAATAAATAGTAAAAGATATGTAAAAATTTTAGTTGATATTAATTAGGTTTAAACTCTCGTTTGGTCCTCATATTTGTTGGTCAATATCAAGTGGGTCCTCGTTTTTTTTTCGCAATTGGGTTCATAAACTTGTAAATTATCTCAATTGGGTCCAAATATTTGAAAAATTGAGTCAATTAAGTTTTGTTCGTTAAGTTTTCACAAACGAGCGTTAAAATTGACTGACATGGTGAACACTTAATGAGCTGACGTAAAATTATTATATTATGTGGAATTTTTTTAACTAAATTAACCGTGTTTGATGTGACGTAAAATTGAATTACTAATGTTAAGAATTTTTTAGGATTAGAAATTTTTTAATAAAATAGGGTTAGAGAAAGGGAATTAGGGATTTCACCCTCCGTCATCGTTCTCTGCCATCATGCAAGCCCTAAACTCGCTCACCCTCCGTGTTTCTCCCTTGTACCCGCTTTGCGCTCCCAACAATGCCGCCAACAGAAGGGTCGCCGCTGCGAAATGCGTCTTCTTCGTCTCCGCCACGGCAGCGCCCAAGGTCTCTACCCTACAGTGCCAAAAGGACCTCAATCGTGTCTTCTTCGTCTCCGCTTCGCGTTCATGTTCGTCAACTACGAGAAGCTTTTATGCCCTTATTGTTGTCGCAGCTTCTTCAGATTTATGCTTTTGGAGGGGTTTGGTTCACCGGATTTAGATTCGTTTGATTCGCTGTCTCGATCGTTTGATAACGATCTTGTTGCTCTGGTTCCGAACCTTTAGACGAAATTTTGATTCTTTAGATTCCAAGTGCAGCCGATTTTTGTGTGAAGATTTTCCATTCGGTTGCTCGTGAATAATTCTTGAAGTGAATGGCCAAGCTGAAGTGCAGACCACAATTAGGCAAAGGGGCATGTGGGTTAACCAAGCTTTCCTCAGCAGAAAAATCTAATGAAATTGGGTCAGAAACAGATGGCTCCCTATAAGGAGAAGGACTCAATGTTAGTTTGGCAGAACCGGCCCCACATACCTTGTGTCAAGATCGTGACTTGTTGCGGTAGACATTGCTCAGTGTTGGAAAAGTTACCAGTTTTTCAGCTGATTTCCAGATTTTAAGAAGTTCCACTTATGATGTTGGGAATTCATGTCCGCAACATAAAAGAAGGAAAATTCAAAGAGAGGAATATGTACCTGCCTCTTCAAACCTCTTGGAAAAGTCACGTGATTATATTGACCAAAGGCCTACTAGTAGAAGTTTGATTATTAAAGATGATAACTCAACAAAAGGAGGATATATGCCATCAATATGTGAGTAATAGCTCAATAAATGAAATGCAATACATGGGGGAATGCCAAACAATGGAAGGAACTTCATTGAAAGATAGCAAAGAAGAGGTACAAAATATTTTGTTTTACTTTCTGAAAATTATAAATATATATGAATTTGTGATGTAATAAGTCTTTCTACATTAGATTTTTTTCTTGAGGATTATGTTTTACATGCCAACCCTTCTACTCAAAAGTCACAACTTTCAACAAAGTATAAATTTGGCCAGAAAAATTGCAGAAGCGACTATAAGTGATGGAGCATGGCAAAGCATATTGTAATCCAAGAGAGACAATTCCGCAATATAGTTTGTCAAGCACTCAAGTTGCAGCGAAGAGAGATGATTTTTGGGCCAGTGGGCGTCTTAGCGGCAATGTCTCTACGGCGACGAGGGTTTTCGTCCTCCGGTGTATCACGGTGCGAGACTCTCAGTTTCGATTGGGGATTTTTGGGATTGTTCATCTGAGCTTCTCTGCAGGTTAGGGATCTGATATTGGGTGGTCCGCGGTGGTGGTTGAAGAGGATCTAGTTGTGATGGTGAAAATGGTGACCGCGGCGGTGGCGGTGATGGTGGACCCTAATTTGAAGATAACCCTTTGCCATGTCACAATGTCTTAAATTAAATAAAAATTCCACATAATCAAACACTCTGACATCAGCATGCAACACGTCAGCCGCTATTAACGCCGTCAGTGAAGATTTAACAAACATTACTTAATTGGCACAAATTTTCAAATATTTGGACCCAATTGGCTCAGTTTTACAAATTATATGACCTAATTGAGACCGTTTAAAATACAAGGACCCACTTGAGATTTTCCAACAAACTTGAGGACCACTCGAGGGTTTAAACTTATTAATTATTAAATGGTCTCGAGGGTTTAAACTTATTAATTATTAAATGGTTTATATAAATTTATAAAAAATAAAAGATAATATTAATTCTTAAGAAAATTTAAAAATTAAAGTAAGAATTGGACCATAATGCAACTCTTAACATATAATCCAAAGCTTATATTAACAATATCGGTTTAATAATTTTTCAAGTTTTTTTTGTCAGAATCTCAAACAGATTCTATTTATTTCTTTTCTCAATTATGTCCTATTTTTTGAACAATTAATACAACTAGAGCCCCATAGTTAAATTCAACCAACGCCGTTAGATTGGTGTATATGTGGTATGCTGATGGTGTTATTTTTAATGACATGGCATAATTATATGGTAATTAGATGATTCGGACGTGAAAATTAATACTTTTGAATTAAGAAATTGGGAAAATTTTGAATAAACATTTGCGAGAACAAATTGGAGAAAACTGTGAGGGTGCTTTGAATTAGAGTTCATTTGCAAGAAGAAAGTAAATGTTTGTTCGAATTGGGAAATAGAGTTTACAGCAGTTTGAAATTGAGCGCGAGGTTTGGAAGAAATTAGGCATGAAGCACAAGGTGAAGTGTGGGACCTTGTGTCGTTGGAAGCACGAGGTGGAAGCACATGGTCAGTAGAGGTGAATCTGAAGCAAGGTAAGTGATTGTGCTTTATTTTGTGGGTTTTTATGGTTAGGAAACTAGAATATTGTGTAGTTGTCTCCCATGGTTTCAATGTGTTGTTTTGCGTTGTTGATTGCGATATGGTAGTCTTCCATGTATGTTTAAAGTTATTTTACAATATGTGTTTGAGTACGTTTTTGTTATTATTTTAATACATTTTTTTGTCTTCATATATTTACATAAGAGGTGTAGATATATTTATATTGTGTTGTGCGTAATGGATGAGGATATTAAGATTGTTTTTCACCATGGAGGGAAGTTCGTTAATGATGGTACCTTGAAGTATGAAAGGGAGACAACAACTTTGTCCTTTGACTCTGATATATGGAGTTATTTTGTAGTTGTTAGTGTAGTCAAAGGTTTGGGATATGTAGGTTTTAAAGATTTGTGGTACTTTGTAGGAGGGGTTTCAGTGTTGGAAGATAGGTTGGAGCCATTAATTGATGAGACTGATGCCATGCATATGGCTAACTTAGCTAGGCTTAATGGTCAGGTTCATGTATACGTTGTACATGTTGTTTCTGAGCCCCAACTGACACATATGCTTGAATATATTAATGATGATGAAAGGCAAGTGGGACCTGTGTTGCATGAGTCCAGTGAGTCTGTAGGCAAAGTTGGTGGTCAATGTGAAGGTCATAATGCAACACAAGAGAGAGGTGATTGTGTTGGTGAATTGGAAGGTGACCCTTTGTACAGGAAGAGGTCCATCAGGTTGAAGAAAATGGTGGTGTTGAAGTTGAAGGTGATAGTGATGGTGACATACAACAAGAGGTGCATGAGGGTGAAGAAGGTGATGGTGTGTTAGAAAATCTATTTCATTTTGATGGTGAAGTTGAAGGTGATGGTGATGTAGAGTAAGAGGTGAATGATTGTGAAGGATTTGTGGAGGAGGAAGTTGTAGTTCGTAGTTGGAGTTCATTTAGTGACCATGGTACTCTACATGGAAATAGTAGTCCTTGGAGGGTCTAGTTGATGTTAGTGTTGAATGTGATATAGATGGTGATATAAATGCAGAATGGTTTGGTAATGTGGAAGTAGAAGTAGAAAGTCTGTCACATGAATTTAGTGGACAATGTTCTAGCGACACTTTGCACAACAATTTTGATGAAGACGATAGATGTTTGTCAGATGATGAGTGACAATATGAGGAATTAGTTAGTGGAGCAGATAACAATGAAGATGTTAAT
This sequence comes from Vigna nakashimae, assembly GCA_034642375.1. NCBI lineage: Eukaryota > Viridiplantae > Streptophyta > Magnoliopsida > Fabales > Fabaceae > Vigna > Vigna nakashimae. The sequence goes on from CM067768.1 coordinate 29,433,193, forward strand.
GACAATGAAGGTTATGGGAGGTTTGCAACCTTTTGTATGCCAAAAAGTATGGTAGACTTTATATGGGAAGTTGAGACATATTTTGTTGAAAAACAAGATATTTTAGAAGCTATCAAATATGCCTTGGAAAATGGGAGAAATATTAAATTTGTAAAAGGTGATAAAACAAGATTGAGGCTGAAGTGTGTTGGTGCGAAAGGAAAATGCCCCTAGACCATATATTGTGCTTATATGGAAGTTGTCAAAACATGGCAGCTGAGAACTATTGTAGACAAGCATATCTGCAGTAGGGAGTTCAACCTGAGGTTACTTGATGCCAAGTGGTTGAGCAAGAAGTTAGAGAAAACAATCAAAGAAAATCCAAAAGTGAAGGGTGTAGATATTCGTGAAAAAGTTCAAAGAAAGTGGAACATTGGTATATCTAGATGTATGGCGTATAGAGCCAAAGCTATTGGTTCTTATCAGATTGATTATTCCTTTAAGGAACAATATAAGAGGATATATGATTATGCCCATGAGTTGCTAGCAATAAATCCAAGATCAACAATTAAGGTACATCTTGACGATAATGAGGGTGATGTAATTTTCAAGAGATTTTACTCTTGTCTCAAGGCATGCAAAGATAGTTTTGTGTCTTATAAGCCAATAATTGGATTAGATGGAGCTTTCTTGAAAAGGAAGTATGGTTGGACGAGATGCCAATGGTCAAATGTTGCCTATTGCATATGATGTGGTTGAAGTGGAAAACAAGGATTCATGGACCTGGTTTCTGGAGCTATTGATTGATGACCTTGGTGGTCATGAAGTATGTTCATCAGTAACTTTTATGTCAGACCAACAAAAGGTAATAATGATCTATAATTTGGTATTTTCGTACATTGATTCATTAATTATAAGTACTAGTAATTGCTCTTTATTGTTTTAAAACCACAGGGCCTACTTCTAGTTATACATACTTCCTTGAAATGACTAGAGATTCTATGTCAGACACTTATATGCCAACTTTAGGAAGAAATATCTTGATAAAAATATTAAGTGTCTAATGTGGTACAGCCACACACCCACAAACATGGGAGATGGAGATGAGAAACATTAAAGAGCATAATGAAGAGACATTCAAGCATTTGATAGTCATTCCTCCAAGGTTTCTCTTCATAACTTAATTCTTTATTTTTTATTTCTTTATTGTTAAATTTGTTTATATCATATGCTGTAGATATTGGTCAAGGTCCAGATTCACTATAATAGTTAAATGTGACACCTTGGTTAACAACATGAGTGAGACATTCAACAATGTTCTAGTTCATACTAGGAGTAAACCAAACATTACCATGGTAGAGGACATCCGAGTTTACATCATGCGAAGATGGGCAAGAAACAAGTCTAACATACAATCCTTTGCATGACCTTTTTTCCTTTTTCTTTTAAACAACAAATAATACGTTGAATTCTATAGGGGCTTCGATGTATTATTTATCAGCCAGAAGCCAAAAAGTAACCCCATTTTTAATTCTTTTTTCTTTTAAAGCACATATAATACGTCGAATTGTGTAGGTGCTTCGACATATTCTGTACTGAATTCAATAAAAATTTGAGCGGGAGATTGAAAATTCATTCACTTTCTCTTAGCGCACGAGATCCTCTTCTCTTCTCAAACTTTTCTCGAACGAAGTTTGACGACCATCACATGTAATATTTTCTTTCATTTGATACAAATGCATGTTAATTAACTACTTTATGTACGATTTTCGTTTGTTTTGACCGATTATTTTCGTGTTCTTGTCCTTCATAGGCGCATTCTGCTTTCTCTCTCACTGGTGATGACACTTTATTTTGAAGAACCCACCTTTTGAAGACTAGTTTTTGTTTTCGTTTTGAAGAACTTATTTGTTGAACTTGTTTTTGTTGTTGTTTGGTTGAACTTGTTTATTGTTGTTGTTGTTTGATTGAACTTATTTGCTGTTTGTTGTTGATATTATACTACACGTTCATAGTTCATGCTTTATAAAATACAAAAAACTGAAATTTGTTGTTTTTTTACTTTTCAGGTCTTGTAGAGTTGTAAAAAAAATCACAATTAATTAAAAAAAAACAAAAAAAGATTGATTAACGTCGAATATTGACAAAATTTGACGTCAATTTGATAACGTCAAATTTTTTAAATTTGACGTCAATTTAACATCTCCCGATATGACGTCGACTTTAAATTTGACGTGAAAGGCCAAAAAACAATGACGTTATACAATATTTTTCTACTAGTGAGGAGTCACAATTAACCAAACACTGGAATCTTAGG